>OW052035.1:7812500-9062500 GCA_932526305.1 Epicampocera succincta | reverse complement strand
AAATTACAATAGTTTTAATATATTTGGAAACAGCACTATCGATATTTTAGTTAAGTTTTTTCGAATTTCGCTTATTTTTGCGATAAAATCAATATTTGCGGAGATACAGCCACTTTTCTAAAAAAGTTTAATAGGGAAGTAATATTTTTATTATAAAGATGAATACTGATAGACTTGGATCCATCCTAATATTTATATGGAGTTTTTCAAAAATTTCTTCAAATTACAATAGTTTTAATATATTTGGAAACAGCACTATCGATATTTTAGTTAAGTTTTTTCGAATTTCGCTTATTTTTGCGATAAAATCAATATTTGCGGAGATACAGCCACTTTTCTAAAAAAGTTTAATAGGGAAGTAATATTTTTATTATAAAAATGAATACTGATAGACTTGGATCCATCCTAATATTTATATGGAGTTTTTCAAAAATTTCTTCAAATTACAATAGTTTTAATATATTTGGAAACAGCACTATCGATATTTTAGTTAAGTTTTTTCGAATTTCGCTTATTTTTGCGAAAAAATCAATATTTGCGGAGATACAGCCACTTTTCTAAAAAAGTTTAATAGGGAAGTAATATTTTTATTATAAAAATGAATACTGATAGACTTGGATCCATCCTAATATTTATATGGATTTTTTAAAAAATTTCTTCAAATTACAATAGTTTTAATATATTTGAAAAGAGCACTATCGATACTTTAGTTAAGTTTTTTCGAATTTCGCTTTTTTTTGCGATAAAATCAATATTTGCGGAGATACAGCCACTTTTCTAAAAAAGTTTAATAGGGAGTAATATATTTATTATAAAAATGAATACTGATAGACTTGGATCCATCCTAATATTTATATGGATTTTTTCCATAATATCGAGCAATATCCTCATATTAAATACGAAGACCATATATTGAAAAGGGGGGACCCTTACCATAACATCGAGCAATATCCCTATATTAAATACGAAGCCCATATATTGAAAAGGGGGGACCCTTACCATAACATCGAGCAATATCCCTATATTAAATACGAAGACCATATATTGAAAAGGGGGACCCTTACCATAATATCAAGCAATATCCCTATATTAAATACGAAGACCATATATTGAAAAGGGGGGACCCTTACCATAATATCGAGCAATATCCTTATATAAAATACGAAGGCCATATATTGAAAAGGGGGGACCCTTACCATAATATCGAGCAATATCCCTATATTAAATACGAAGACCATATATTGAAAAGGGGGGACCCTTACCATAATATCGAGCAATATCCTTATATAAAATACGAAGACCATATATGGAAAAGGGGGGACCCTTACCATAATATCGAGCAATATCCCTATATTAAATACGAAGACCATATATTGAAAAGGGGGGACCCTTACCATAATATCGAGCAATATCCCTATATTAAATACGAAGACCATATATTGAAAAGGGGGGACCCTTACCATAATATCGTGCAATAACCTAATAATAAATACGAAGACCATAAATTGAAAAGGGGGATCCATCCTAATATTTATAGGGAGTTTTTTTATTATAAAAATGAATACTGATAGACTTGGATCCATCCTAATATTTATATGGAGTTTTTCAAAAATTTCTTCAAATTACAATAGTTTTAATATATTTGGAAACAGCACTATCGATATTTTAGTTAAGTTTTTTCGAATTTCGCTTATTTTTGCGATAAAATCAATATTTGCGGAGATACAGCCACTTTTCTAAAAAAGTTTAATAGGGAAGTAATATTTTTATTATAAAAATGAATACTGATAGACTTGGATCCATCCTAATATTTATATGGAGTTTTTCAAAAATTTCTTCAAATTACAATAGTTTTAATATATTTGGAAACAGCACTATCGATATTTTAGTTAAGTTTTTCGAATTTCGCTTATTTTTGCGATAAAATCAATATTTGCGGAGATACAGCCACTTTTCTAAAAAAGTTTAATAGGGAAGTAATATATTTATTATAAAAATGAATACTGATAGACTTGGATCCATGCTAATATTTATATGGATTTTTTAAAAAATTTCTTCAAATTACAATAGTTTTAATATATTTGGAAACAGCACTATCGATATTTTAGTTAAGTTTTTTCGAATTTCGCTTATTTTTGCTATAAAATCAATATTTGCGGAGATACAGCCACTTTTCTAAAAAAGTTTAATAGGGAAGTAATATATTTATTATATAAATGAATACTGATAGACTTGGATCCATCCTAATATTTATATGGAGTTTTTCAAAAATTTCTTCAAATTACAATAGTTTTAATATATTTGGAAACAGCACTATCGATATTTTAGTTAAGTTTTTTCGAATTTCGCTTATTTTTGCGATAAAATCAATATTTGCGGAGATACAGCCACTTTTCTAAAAAAGTTTAATAGGGAAGTAATATATTTATTATAAAAATGAATACTGATAGACTTGGATCCATCCTAATATTTATATGGAGTTTTTCAAAAATTTCTTCAAATTACAATAGTTTTAATATATTTGGAAACAGCACTATCGATATTTTAGTTAAGTTTTTTCGAATTTCGCTTATTTTTGCGATAAAATCAATATTTGCGGAGATACAGCCACTTTTCTAAAAAAGTTTAATAGGGAAGTAATATTTTTATTATAAAAATGAATACTGATAGACTTGGATCCATCCTAATATTTATATGGATTTTTTCCATAATATCAAGCAATATCCCTATATTAAATACGAAGACCATATATTGAAAAGGGGGGACCCTTACCATAATATCGAGCAATATCCTTATATTAAATACGAAGAACATATATTGAAAAGGGGGGACCCTTACCATAATATCGAGCAATATCCTTATATTAAATACGAAGACCATATATTGAAAAGGGGGGACCCTTACCATAATATCGAGCAATATCCCTATATTAAATACGAAGACCATATATTGAAAAGGGGGGACCCTTACCATAATATCGAGCAATATCCTTATATTAAATACGAAGACCATATATTGAAAAGGGGGGACCCTTACCATAATATCGAGCAATATCCCTATATTAAATACGAAGACCATATATTGAAAAGGGGGGACCCTTACCATAATATCGAGCAATATCCTTATATAAAATACGAAGACCATATATTGAAAAGGGGGGACCCTTACCATAATATCGAGCAATATCCCTATATTAAATACGAAGACCATATATTGAAAAGGGGGGACCCTTACCATAATATCGAGCAATATCCTTATATAAAATACGAAGACCATATATTGAAAAGGGGGGACCCTTACCATAATATCGAGCAATATCCTTATATTAAATACGAAGACCATATATTGAAAAGGGGGGACCCTTACCATAATATCGAGCAATATCCCTATATTAAATACGAAGACCATATATTGAAAAGGGGGGACCCTTACCATAATATCGAGCAATATCCTTATATAAAATACGAAGACCATATATTGAAAAGGGGGGACCCTTACCATAATATCGAGCAATATCCTTATATTAAATACGAAGACCATATATTGAAAAGGGGGGACCCTTACCATAATATCGAGCAATATCCCTATATTAAATACGAAGACCATATATTGAAAAGGGGGGACCCTTACCATAATATCGAGCAATATCCTTATATAAAATACGAAGACCATATATTGAAAAGGGGGGACCCTTACCATAATATCGAGCAATATCCCTATATTAAATACGAAGACCATATATTGAAAAGGGGGGACCCTTACCATAATATCGAGCAATATCCTTATATAAAATACGAAGACCATATATTGAAAAGGGGGGACCCTTACCATAATATCGAGCAATATCCCTATATTAAATACGAAGACCATATATTGAAAAGGGGGGACCCTTACCATAATATCAAGCAATATCCCTATATTAAATACGAAGACCATATATTGAAAAGGGGGGACCCTTACCATAATATCGAGCAATATCCCTATATTAAATACGAAGACCATATATTGAAAAGGGGGGACCCTTACCATAATATCGAGCAATATCCCTATATTAAATACGAAGACCATATATTGAAAAGGGGGGACCCTTACCATAATATCGAGCAATAACCTAATAATAAATACGAAGACCATAAATTGAAAAGGGGGATCCATCCTAATATTTATAGGGAGTTTTTTTTATTATAAAAATGAATACTGATAGACTTGGATCCATCCTAATATTTATATGGAGTTTTTCAAAAATTTCTTCAAATTACAATAGTTTTAATATATTTGAAAAGAGCACTATCGATACTTTAGTTAAGTTTTTTCGAATTTCGCTTATTTTTGCGATAAAATCAATATTTGCGGAGATACAGCCACTTTTCTAAAAATGTTTAATAGGGAGTAATATATTTATTATAAAAATGAATACTGATAGACTTGAATCCATCCTAATATTTATATGGAGTTTTTCAAAAATTTCTTCAAATTACAATAGTTTTAATATATTTGGAAACAGCACTATCGATATTTTAGTTAAGTTTTTTCGAATTTCGCTTATTTTTGCGATAAAATCAATATTTGCGGAGATACAGCCACTTTTCTATAAAAGTTTAATAGGGAAGTAATATATTTATTATAAAAATGAATACTGATAGACTTGGATCCATCCTAATATTTATATGGATTTTTTCAAAAATTTCTTCAAATTACAATAGTTTTAATATATTTGAAAAGAGCACTATCGATACTTTAGTTAAGTTTTTTCGAATTTCGCTTATTTTTGCGATAAAATCAATATTTGCGGAGATACAGCCACTTTTCTAAAAAAGTTTAATAGGGAGTAATATATTTATTATAAAAATGAATACTGATAGACTTGAATCCATCCTAATATTTATATGGATTTTTTCCATAATATCGAGCAATATCCCTATATTAAATACGAAGACCATATATTGAAAAGGGGGGACCCTTACCATAATATCGAGCAATATCCTTATATAAAATACGAAGACCATATATTGAAAAGGGGGGACCCTTACCATAATATCGAGCAATATCCCTATATTAAATACGAAGACCATATATTGAAAAGGGGGGACCCTTACCATAATATCGAGCAATATCCCTATATTAAATACGAAGACCATATATTGAAAAGGGGGGACCCTTACCATAATATCGAGCAATATCCCTATATTAAATACGAAGACCATATATTGAAAAGGGGGGACCCTTACCATAATATCAAGCAATATCCCTATATTAAATACGAAGACCATATATTGAAAAGGGGGGACCCTTACCATAATATCGAGCAATATCCTTATATAAAATACGAAGACCATATATTGAAAAGGGGGGACCCTTACCATAATATCGAGCAATATCCCTATATTAAATACGAAGACCATATATTGAAAAGGGGGGACCCTTACCATAATATCGAGCAATATCCCTATATTAAATACGAAGACCATATATTGAAAAGGGGGGACCCTTACCATAATATCGAGCAATAACCTAATAATAAATACGAAGACCATACATTGAAAAGGGGGATCCATCCTAATATTTATAGGGAGTTTTTTTATTATAAAAATGAATACTGATAGACTTGGATCCATCCTAATATTTATATGGAGTTTTTCAAAAATTTCTTCAAATTACAATAGTTTTAATATATTTGGAAACAGCACTATCGATATTTTAGTTAAGTTTTTTCGAATTTCGCTTATTTTTGCGATAAAATCAATATTTGCGGAGATACAGCCACTTTTCTAAAAAAGTTTAATAGGGAAGTAATATTTTTATTATAAAAATGAATACTGATAGACTTGGATCCATCCTAATATTTATATGGAGTTTTTCAAAAATTTCTTCAAATTACAATATTTTTAATATATTTGGAAACAGCACTATCGATATTTTAGTTAAGTTTTTTCGAATTTCGCTTATTTTTGCGATAAAATCAATATTTGCGGAGATACAGCCACTTTTCTAAAAAAGTTTAATAGGGAAGTAATATTTTTATTATAAAAATGAATACTGATAGACTTGGATCCATCCTAATATTTATATGGAGTTTTTCAAAAATTTCTTCAAATTACAATAGTTTTAATATATTTGAAAAGAGCACTATCGATACTTTAGTTAAGTTTTTTCGAATTTCGCTTATTTTTGCGATAAAATCAATATTTGCGGAGATACAGCCACTTTTCTAAAAAAGTTTAATAGGGAAGTAATATTTTTATTATAAAAATGAATACTGATAGACTTGGATCCATCCTAATATTTATATGGAGTTTTTCAAAAATTTCTTCAAATTACAATAGTTTTAATATATTTGGAAACAGCACTATCGATATTTTAGTTAAGTTTTTTCGATTTTCGCTTATTTTTGCGATAAAATCAATATTTGCGGAGATACAGCCACTTTTCTAAAAAAGTTTAATAGGGAAGTAATATTTTTATTATAAAAATGAATACTGATAGACTTGGATCCATCCTAATATTTATATGAAGTTTTTCAAAAATTTCTTCAAATTACAATAGTTTTAATATATTTGGAAACAGCACTATCGATATTTTAGTTAAGTTTTTTCGAATTTCGCTTATTTTTGCGATAAAATCAATATTTGCGGAGATACAGCCACTTTTCTAAAAAAGTTTAATAGGGAGTAATATATTTATTATAAAAATGAATACTGATAGACTTGGATCCATCCTAATATTTATATGGATTTTTTCCATAATATCGAGCAATATCCTTATATTAAATACGAAGACCATATACTGAAAAGGGGGGACCCTTACCATAATATCGAGCAATATCCTCATATTAAATACGAAGACCATATATTGAAAAGGGGGGACCCTTACCATAATATCAAGCAATATCCCTATATTAAATACGAAGACCATATATTGAAAAGGGGGGACCCTTACCATAATATCGAGCAATATCCTTATATAAAATACGAAGACCATATATTGAAAAGGGGGGACCCTTACCATAATATCGAGCAATATCCCTATATTAAATACGAAGACCATATATTGAAAAGGGGGGACCCTTACCATAATATCGAGCAATATCCCTATATTAAATACGAAGACCATATATTGAAAAGGGGGACCCTTACCATAATATCAAGCAATATCCCTATATTAAATACGAAGACCATATATTGAAAAGGGGGGACCCTTACCATAATATCGAGCAATATCCTTATATAAAATACGAAGACCATATATTGAAAAGGGGGGACCCTTACCATAATATCGAGCAATATCCCTATATTAAATACGAAGACCATATATTGAAAAGGGGGGACCCTTACCATAATATCGAGCAATAACCTAATAATAAATACGAAGACCATAAATTGAAAAGGGGGATCCATCCTAATATTTATAGGGAGTTTTTTTTATTATAAAAATGAATACTGATAGACTTGGATCCATCCTAATATTTTTATGGAGTTTTTCAAAAATTTCTTCAAATTACAATAGTTTTAATATATTTGGAAACAGCACTATCGATATTTTAGTTAAGTTTTTTCGAATTTCGCTTATTTTTGCGATAAAATCAATATTTGCGGAGATACAGCCACTTTTCTAAAAAAGTTTAATAGGGAAGTAATATTTTTATTATAAAAATGAATACTGATAGACTTGGATCCATCCTAATATTTATATGAAGTTTTTAAAAAATTTCTTCAAATTACAATAGTTTTAATATATTTGGAAACAGCACTATCGATATTTTAGTTAAGTTTTTTTCGAATTTCGCTTATTTTTGCGATAAAATCAATATTTGCGGAGATACAGCCACTTTTCTAAAAAAGTTTAATAGGGAAGTAATATTTTTATTATAAAAATGAATACTGATAGACTTGGATCCATCCTAATATTTATATGAAGTTTTTCAAAAATTTCTTCAAATTACAATAGTTTTAATATATTTGGAAACAGCACTATCGATATTTTAGTTAAGTTTTTTCGAATTTCGCTTATTTTTGCGATAAAATCAATATTTGCGGAGATACAGCCACTTTTCTAAAAAAGTTTAATAGGGAAGTAATATTTTTATTATAAAAATGAATACTGATAGACTTGGATCCATCCTAATATTTATATGGAGTTTTTCAAAAATTTCTTCAAATTACAATAGTTTTAATATATTTGGAAACAGCACTATCGATATTTTAGTTAAGTTTTTTCGAATTTCGCTTATTTTTGCGATAAAATCAATATTTGCGGAGATACAGCCACTTTTCTAAAAAAGTTTAATAGGGAAGTAATATTTTTATTATAAAAATGAATACTGATAGACTTGGATCCATCCTAATATTTATATGAAGTTTTTAAAAAATTTCTTCAAATTACAATAGTTTTAATATATTTGGAAACAGCACTATCGATATTTTAGTTAAGTTTTTTCGAATTTCGCTTATTTTTGCGATAAAATCAATATTTGCGGAGATACAGCCACTTTTCTAAAAAAGTTTAATAGGGAAGTAATATTTTTATTATAAAAATGAATACTGATAGACTTGGATCCATCCTAATATTTATATGAAGTTTTTCAAAAATTTCTTCAAATTACAATAGTTTTAATATATTTGGAAACAGCACTATCGATATTTTAGTTAAGTTTTTTCGAATTTCGCTTATTTTTGCGATAAAATCAATATTTGCGGAGATACAGCCACTTTTCTAAAAAAGTTTAATAGGGAAGTAATATTTTTATTATAAAAATGAATACTGATAGACTTGGATCCATCCTAATATTTATATGGAGTTTTTCAAAAATTTCTTCAAATTACAATAGTTTTAATATATTTGGAAACAGCACTATCGATATTTTAGTTAAGTTTTTTCGAATTTCGCTTATTTTTGCGATAAAATCAATATTTGCGGAGATACAGCCACTTTTCTAAAAAAGTTTAATAGGGAAGTAATATTTTTATTATAAAAATGAATACTGATAGACTTGGATCCATCCTAATATTTATATGAAGTTTTTAAAAAATTTCTTCAAATTACAATAGTTTTAATATATTTGGAAACAGCACTATCGATATTTTAGTTAAGTTTTTTCGAATTTCGCTTATTTTTGCGATAAAATCAATATTTGCGGAGATACAGCCACTTTTCTAAAAAAGTTTAATAGGGAAGTAATATTTTTATTATAAAAATGAATACTGATAGACTTGGATCCATCCTAATATTTATATGAAGTTTTTCAAAAATTTCTTCAAATTACAATAGTTTTAATATATTTGGAAACAGCACTATCGATATTTTAGTTAAGTTTTTTCGAATTTCGCTTATTTTTGCGATAAAATCAATATTTGCGGAGATACAGCCACTTTTCTAAAAAAGTTTAATAGGGAGTAATATATTTATTATAAAAATGAATACTGATAGACTTGGATCCATCCTAATATTTATATGGATTTTTTCCATAATATCGAGCAATATCCTTATATTAAATACGAAGACCATATATTGAAAAGGGGGGACCCTTACCATAATATCGAGCAATATCCCTATATTAAATACGAAGACCATATATTGAAAAGGGGGGACCCTTACCATAATATCAAGCAATATCCCTATATTAAATACGAAGACCATATATTGAAAAGGGGGGACCCTTACCATAATATCGAGCAATATCCTTATATAAAATACGAAGACCATATATTGAAAAGGGGGGACCCTTACCATAATATCGAGCAATATCCCTATATTAAATACGAAGACCATATATTGAAAAGGGGGGACCCTTACCATAATATCGAGCAATATCCCTATATTAAATACGAAGACCATATATTGAAAAGGGGGGACCCTTACCATAATATCAAGCAATATCCCTATATTAAATACGAAGACCATATATTGAAAAGGGGGGACCCTTACCATAATATCGAGCAATATCCCTATATTAAATACGAAGACCATATATTGAAAAGGGGGGACCCTTACCATAATATCGAGCAATATCCCTATATTAAATACGAAGACCATATATTGAAAAGGGGGGACCCTTACCATAATATCGAGCAATATCCTCATATTAAATACGAAGACCATATATTGAAAAGGGGGGACCCTTACCATAATATCGAGCAATATCCCTATATTAAATACGAAGACCATATATTGAAAAGGGGGGACCCTTACCATAATATCGAGCAATATCCCTATATTAAATACGAAGACCATATATTGAAAAGGGGGGACCCTTACCATAATATCGAGCAATATCCCTATATTAAATACGAAGACCATATATTGAAAAGGGGGGACCCTTACCATAATATCGAGCAATAACCTAATAATAAATACGAAGACCATAAATTGAAAAGGGGGATCCATCCTAATATTTATAGGGAGTTTTTTTATTATAAAAATGAATACTGATAGACTTGGATCCATCCTAATATTTATATGGAGTTTTTCAAAAATTTCTTCAAATTACAATATTTTTAATATATTTGGAAACAGCACTATCGATATTTTAGTTAAGTTTTTTCGAATTTCGCTTATTTTTGCGATAAAATCAATATTTGCGGAGATACAGCCACTTTTCTAAAAAAGTTTAATAGGGAAGTAATATTTTTATTATAAAAATGAATACTGATAGACTTGGATCCATCCTAATATTTATATGGAGTTTTTCAAAAATTTCTTCAAATTACAATAGTTTTAATATATTTGGAAACAGCACTATCGATATTTTAGTTAAGTTTTTTCGAATTTCGCTTATTTTTGCGATAAAATCAATATTTGCGGAGATACAGCCACTTTTCTAAAAAAGTTTAATAGGGAAGTAATATTTTTATTATAAAAATGAATACTGATAGACTTGGATCCATCCTAATATTTATATGAAGTTTTTCAAAAATTTCTTCAAATTACAATAGTTTTAATATATTTGGAAACAGCACTATCGATATTTTAGTTAAGTTTTTTCGAATTTCGCTTATTTTTGCGATAAAATCAATATTTGCGGAGATACAGCCACTTTTCTAAAAAAGTTTAATAGGGAGTAATATATTTATTATAAAAATGAATACTGATAGACTTGGATCCATCCTAATATTTATATGGATTTTTTCCATAATATCGAGCAATATCCTTATATTAAATACGAAGACCATATATTGAAAAGGGGGGACCCTTACCATAATATCGAGCAATATCCCTATATTAAATACGAAGACCATATATTGAAAAGGGGGGACCCTTACCATAATATCGAGCAATATCCTCATATTAAATACGAAGACCATATATTGAAAAGGGGGGACCCTTACCATAATATCGAGCAATATCCTCATATTAAATACGAAGACCATATATTGAAAAGGGGGGACCCTTACCATAATATCGAGCAATATCCCTATATTAAATACGAAGACCATATATTGAAAAGGGGGGACCCTTACCATAATATCGAGCAATATCCTCATATTAAATACGAAGACCATATATTGAAAAGGGGGGACCCTTACCATAATATCGAGCAATATCCTTATATAAAATACGAAGACTATATATTGAAAAGGGGGGACCCTTACCATAATATCGAGCAATATCCCTATATTAAATACGAAGACCATATATTGAAAAGGGGGGACCCTTACCATAATATCGAGCAATATCCCTATATTAAATACGAAGACCATATATTGAAAAGGGGGGACCCTTACCATAATATCGAGCAATATCCCTATATTAAATACGAAGACCATATATTGAAAAGGGGGGACCCTTACCATAATATCGAGCAATATCCCTATATTAAATACGAAGACCATATATTGAAAAGGGGGGACCCTTACCATAATATCGAGCAATAACCTAATAATAAATACGAAGACCATAAATTGAAAAGGGGGATCCATCCTAATATTTATAGGGAGTTTTTTTATTATAAAAATGAATACTGATAGACTTGGATCCATCCTAATATTTATATGGAGTTTTTCAAAAATTTCTTCAAATTACAATATTTTTAATATATTTGGAAACAGCACTATCGATATTTTAGTTAAGTTTTTTCGAATTTCGCTTATTTTTGCGATAAAATCAATATTTGCGGAGATACAGCCACTTTTCTAAAAAAGTTTAATAGGGAAGTAATATTTTTATTATAAAAATGAATACTGATAGACTTGGATCCATCCTAATATTTATATGGAGTTTTTCAAAAATTTCTTCAAATTACAATAGTTTTAATATATTTGGAAACAGCACTATCGATATTTTAGTTAAGTTTTTTCGAATTTCGCTTATTTTTGCGATAAAATCAATATTTGCGGAGATACAGCCACTTTTCTAAAAAAGTTTAATAGGGAAGTAATATTTTTATTATAAAAATGAATACTGATAGACTTGGATCCATCCTAATATTTATATGAAGTTTTTCAAAAATTTCTTCAAATTACAATAGTTTTAATATATTTGGAAACAGCACTATCGATATTTTAGTTAAGTTTTTTCGAATTTCGCTTATTTTTGCGATAAAATCAATATTTGCGGAGATACAGCCACTTTTCTAAAAAAGTTTAATAGGGAGTAATATATTTATTATAAAAATGAATACTGATAGACTTGGATCCATCCTAATATTTATATGGATTTTTTCCATAATATCGAGCAATATCCTTATATTAAATACGAAGACCATATATTGAAAAGGGGGGACCCTTACCATAATATCGAGCAATATCCTCATATTAAATACGAAGACCATATATTGAAAAGGGGGGACCCTTACCATAATATCGAGCAATATCCCTATATTAAATACGAAGACCATATATTGAAAAGGGGGGACCCTTACCATAATATCGAGCAATATCCCTATATTAAATACGAAGACCATATATTGAAAAGGGGGGACCCTTACCATAATATCGAGCAATATCCCTATATTAAATACGAAGACCATATATTGAAAAGGGGGGACCCTTACCATAATATCAAGCAATATCCCTATATTAAATACGAAGACCATATATTGAAAAGGGGGGACCCTTACCATAATATCGAGCAATATCCTTATATAAAATACGAAGACCATATATTGAAAAGGGGGGACCCTTACCATAATATCGAGCAATATCCCTATATTAAATACGAAGACCATATATTGAAAAGGGGGGACCCTTACCATAATATCGAGCAATATCCCTATATTAAATACGAAGACCATATATTGAAAAGGGGGGACCCTTACCATAATATCCAGCAATATCCCTATATTAAATACGAACACCATATATTGAAAAGGGGGGACCCTTACCATAATATCGAGCAATATCCCTATATTAAATACGAAGACCATATATTGAAAAGGGGGGACCCTTACCATAATATCGAGCAATATCCTCATATTAAATACGAAGACCATATATTGAAAAGGGGGGACCCTTACCATAATATCGAGCAATATCCCTATATTAAATACGAAGACCATATATTGAAAAGGGGGGACCCTTACCATAATATCGAGCAATATCCTCATATTAAATACGAAGACCATATATTGAAAAGGGGGGACCCTTACCATAATATCGAGCAATATCCTCATATTAAATACGAAGACCATATATTGAAAAGGGGGGACCCTTACCATAATATCGAGCAATATCCTCATATTAAATACGAAGACCATATATTGAAAAGGGGGGACCCTTACCATAATATCGAGCAATATCCCTATATTAAATACGAAGACCATATATTGAAAAGGGGGGACCCTTACCATAATATCGAGCAATATCCTCATATTAAATACGAAGACCATATATTGAAAAGGGGGGACCCTTACCATAATATCGAGCAATATCCTCATATTAAATACGAAGACCATATATTGAAAAGGGGGGACCCTTACCATAATATCGAGCAATATCCTCATATTAAATACGAAGACCATATATTGAAAAGGGGGGACCCTTACCATAATATCGAGCAATATCCCTATATTAAATACGAAGACCATATATTGAAAAGGGGGGACCCTTACCATAATATCGAGCAATATCCTCATATTAAATACGAAGACCATATATTGAAAAGGGGGACCCTTACCATAATATCGAGCAATATCCCTATATTAAATACGAAGACCATATATTGAAAAGGGGGGACCCTTACCATAATATCGAGCAATATCCCTATATTAAATACGAAGACCATATATTGAAAAGGGGGGACCCTTACCATAATATCGAGCAATATCCCTATATTAAATACGAAGACCATATATTGAAAAGGGGGGACCCTTACCATAATATCGAGCAATATCCCTATATTAAATACGAAGACCATATATTGAAAAGGGGGGACCCTTACCATAATATCGAGCAATATCCTTATATAAAATACGAAGACCATATATTGAAAAGGGGGGACCCTTACCATAATATCGAGCAATATCCCTATATTAAATACGAAGACCATATATTGAAAAGGGGGGACCCTTACCATAATATCGAGCAATATCCCTATATTAAATACGAAGACCATATATTGAAAAGGGGGGACCCTTACCATAATATCGAGCAATATCCCTATATTAAATACGAAGACCATATATTGAAAAGGGGGGACCCTTACCATAATATCGAGCAATAACCTAATAATAAATACGAAGACCATAAATTGAAAAGGGGGATCCATCCTAATATTTATAGGGAGTTTTTTTATTATAAAAATGAATACTGATAGACTTGGATCCATCCTAATATTTATATGGAGTTTTTCAAAAATTTCTTCAAATTACAATATTTTTAATATATTTGGAAACAGCACTATCGATATTTTAGTTAAGTTTTTTCGAATTTCGCTTATTTTTGCGATAAAATCAATATTTGCGGAGATACAGCCACTTTTCTAAAAAAGTTTAATAGGGAAGTAATATTTTTATTATAAAAATGAATACTGATAGACTTGGATCCATCCTAATATTTATATGGAGTTTTTCAAAAATTTCTTCAAATTACAATAGTTTTAATATATTTGAAAAGAGCACTATCGATACTTTAGTTAAGTTTTTTCGAATTTCGCTTATTTTTGCGATAAAATCAATATTTGCGGAGATACAGCCACTTTTCTAAAAAAGTTTAATAGGGAAGTAATATTTTTATTATAAAAATGAATACTGATAGACTTGGATCCATCCTAATATTTATATGGAGTTTTTCAAAAATTTCTTCAAATTACAATATTTTTAATATATTTGAAAACAGCACTATCGATATTTTAGTTAAGTTTTTTCGAATTTCGCTTATTTTTGCGATAAAATCAATATTTGCGGAGATACAGCCACTTTTCTAAAAAAGTTTAATAGGGAAGTAATATTTTTATTATAAAAATGAATACTGATAGACTTGGATCCATCCTAATATTTATATGAAGTTTTTCAAAAATTTCTTCAAATTACAATAGTTTTAATATATTTGGAAACAGCACTATCGATATTTTAGTTAAGTTTTTTCGAATTTCGCTTATTTTTGCGATAAAATCAATATTTGCGGAGATACAGCCACTTTTCTAAAAAAGTTTAATAGGGAAGTAATATTTTTATTATAAAAATGAATACTGATAGACTTGGATCCATCCTAATATTTATATGGAGTTTTTCAAAAATTTCTTCAAATTACAATAGTTTTAATATATTTGGAAACAGCACTATCGATATTTTAGTTAAGTTTTTTCGAATTTCGCTTATTTTTGCGATAAAATCAATATTTGCGGAGATACAGCCACTTTTCTAAAAAAGTTTAATAGGGAAGTAATATTTTTATTATAAAAATGAATACTGATAGACTTGGATCCATCCTAATATTTATATGAAGTTTTTCAAAAATTTCTTCAAATTACAATAGTTTTAATATATTTGGAAACAGCACTATCGATATTTTAGTTAAGTTTTTTCGAATTTCGCTTATTTTTGCGATAAAATCAATATTTGCGGAGATACAGCCACTTTTCTAAAAAAGTTTAATAGGGAAGTAATATTTTTATTATAAAAATGAATACTGATAGACTTGGATCCATCCTAATATTTATATGGATTTTTTCAAATATTTCTTCAAATTACAATAGTTTTAATATATTTGGAAACAGCACTATCGATATTTTAGTTAAGTTTTTTCGAATTTCGCTTATTTTTGCGATAAAATCAATATTTGCGGAGATACAGCCACTTTTCTAAAAAAGTTTAATAGGGAAGTAATATTTTTATTATAAAAATGAATACTGATAGACTTGGATCCATCCTAATATTTATATGAAGTTTTTCAAAAATTTCTTCAAATTACAATAGTTTTAATATATTTGGAAACAGCACTATCGATACTTTAATTAAGTTTTTTCGAATTTCGCTTATTTTTGCGATAAAATCAATATTTGCGGAGATACAGCCACTTTTCTAAAAAAGTTTAATAGGGAGTAATATATTTATTATAAAAATGAATACTGATAGACTTGGATCCATCCTAATATTTATATGGATTTTTTCCATAATATCGAGCAATATCCTTATATTAAATACGAAGACCATATATTGAAAAGGGGGGACCCTTACCATAATATCGAGCAATATCCTCATATTAAATACGAAGACCATATATTGAAAAGGGGGGACCCTTACCATAATATCAAGCAATATCCCTATATTAAATACGAAGACCATATATTGAAAAGGGGGGACCCTTACCATAATATCGAGCAATATCCTTATATAAAATACGAAGACCATATATTGAAAAGGGGGGACCCTTACCATAATATCGAGCAATATCCCTATATTAAATACGAAGACCATATATTGAAAAGGGGGGACCCTTACCATAATATCAAGCAATATCCCTATATTAAATACGAAGACCATATATTGAAAAGGGGGGACCCTTACCATAATATCGAGCAATATCCTTATATAAAATACGAAGACCATATATTGAAAAGGGGGGACCCTTACCATAGTATCGAGCAATATCCCTATATTAAATACGAAGACCATATATTGAAAAGGGGGGACCCTTACCTTAATATCAAGCAATATCCCTATATTAAATACGAAGACCATATATTGAAAAGGGGGGACCCTTACCATAATATCGAGCAATATCCTTATATAAAATACGAAGACCATATATTGAAAAGGGGGGACCCTTACCATAATATCGAGCAATATCCCTATATTAAATACGAAGACCATATATTGAAAAGGGGGGACCCTTACCATAATATCAAGCAATATCCCTATATTAAATACGAAGACCATATATTGAAAAGGGGGGACCCTTACCATAATATCGAGCAATATCCTTATATAAAATACGAAGACCATATATTGAAAAGGGGGGACCCTTACCATAATATCGAGCAATATCCCTATATTAAATACGAAGACCATATAATGAAAAGGGGGGACCCTTACCATAATATCAAGCAATATCCCTATATTAAATACGAAGACCATATATTGAAAAGGGGGGACCCTTACCATAATATCGAGCAATATCCCTATATTAAATACGAAGACCATATATTGAAAAGGGGGGACCCTTACCATAATATCAAGCAATATCCCTATATTAAATACGAAGACTATATATTGAAAAGGGGGGACCCTTACCATAATATCGAGCAATATCCTTATATAAAATACGAAGACCATATATTGAAAAGGGGGGACCCTTACCATAATATCGAGCAATATCCCTATATTAAATACGAAGACCATATATTGAAAAGGGGGGACCCTTACCATAATATCAAGCAATATCCCTATATTAAATACGAAGACCATATATTGAAAAGGGGGGACCCTTACCATAATATCGAGCAATATCCTTATATAAAATACGAAGACCATATATTGAAAAGGGGGGACCCTTACCATAATATCGAGCAATATCCCTATATTAAATACGAAGACCATATATTGAAAAGGGGGGACCCTTACCATAATATCAAGCAATATCCCTATATTAAATACGAAGACCATATATTGAAAAGTGGGGACCCTTACCATAATATCGAGCAATATCCTTATATAAAATACGAAAACCATATATTGAAAAGGGGGGACCCTTACCATAATATCGAGCAATATCCCTATATTAAATACGAAGACCATATATTGAAAAGGGGGGATCCTTACCATAATATCAAGCAATATCCCTATATTAAATACGAAGACCATATATTGAAAAGGGGGGACCCTTACCATAATATCGAGCAATATCCCTATATTAAATACGAAGACCATATATTGAAAAGGGGGGACCCTTACCATAATATCGAGCAATATCCCTATATTAAATACGAAGACCATATATTGAAAAGGGGGGACCCTTACCATAATATCAAGCAATATCCCTATATTAAATACGAAGACCATATATTGAAAAGGGGGGACCCTTACCATAATATCGAGCAATATCCTTATATAAAATACGAAGACCATATATTGAAAAGGGGGGACCCTTACCATAATATCGAGCAATAACCTAATAATAAATACGAAGACCATAAATTGAAAAGGGGGATCCATCCTAATATTTATAGGGAGTTTTTTTATTATAAAAATGAATACTGATAGACTTGGATCCATCCTAATATTTATATGGAGTTTTTCAAAAATTTCTTCAAATTACAATATTTTTAATATATTTGGAAACAGCACTATCGATATTTTAGTTAAGTTTTTTCGAATTTCGCTTATTTTTGCGATAAAATCAATATTTGCGGAGATACAGCCACTTTTCTAAAAAAGTTTAATAGGGAAGTAATATTTTTATTATAAAAATGAATACTGATAGACTTGGATCCATCCTAATATTTATATGGAGTTTTTCAAAAATTTCTTCAAATTACAATATTTTTAATATATTTGGAAACAGCACTATCGATATTTTAGTTAAGTTTTTTCGAATTTCGCTTATTTTTGCGATAAAATCAATATTTGCGGAGATACAGCCACTTTTCTAAAAAAGTTTAATAGGGAAGTAATATTTTTATTATAAAAATGAATACTGATAGACTTGGATCCATCCTAATATTTATATGGAGTTTTTCAAAAATTTCTTCAAATTACAATAGTTTTAATATATTTGAAAAGAGCACTATCGATACTTTAGTTAAGTTTTTTCGAATTTCGCTTATTTTTGCGATAAAATCAATATTTGCGGAGATACAGCCACTTTTCTAAAAAAGTTTAATAGGGAAGTAATATTTTTATTATAAAAATGAATACTGATAGACTTGGATCCATCCTAATATTTATATGGAGTTTTTCAAAAATTTCTTCAAATTACAATAGTTTTAATATATTTGGAAACAGCACTATCGATATTTTAGTTAAGTTTTTTCGAATTTCGCTTATTTTTGCGATAAAATCAATATTTGCGGAGATACAGCCACTTTTCTAAAAAAGTTTAATAGGGAAGTAATATTTTTATTATAAAAATGAATACTGATAGACTTGGATCCATCCTAATATTTATATGAAGTTTTTCAAAAATTTCTTCAAATTACAATAGTTTTAATATATTTGGAAACAGCACTATCGATATTTTAGTTAAGTTTTTTCGAATTTCGCTTATTTTTGCGATAAAATCAATATTTGCGGAGATACAGCCACTTTTCTAAAAAAGTTTAATAGGGAGTAATATATTTATTATAAAAATGAATACTGATAGACTTGGATCCATCCTAATATTTATATGGATTTTTTCCATAATATCGAGCAATATCCTTATATTAAATACGAAGACCATATATTGAAAAGGGGGGACCCTTACCATAATATCGAGCAATATCCTCATATTAAATACGAAGACCATATATTGAAAAGGGGGGACCCTTTCCATAATATCGAGCAATATCCTTATATAAAATACGAAGACCATATATTGAAAAGGGGGGACCCTTACCATAATATCGAGCAATATCCCTATATTAAATACGAAGACCATATATTGAAAAGGGGGGACCCTTACCATAATATCGAGCAATATCCCTATATTAAATACGAAGACCATATATTGAAAAGGGGGGACCCTTACCATAATATCGAGCAATATCCTCATATTAAATACGAAGACCATATATTGAAAAGGGGGGACCCTTACCATAATATCGAGCAATATCCTTATATAAAATACGAAGACCATATATTGAAAAGGGGGGACCCTTACCATAATATCGAGCAATATCCCTATATTAAATACGAAGACCATATATTGAAAAGGGGGGACCCTTACCATAATATCGAGCAATATCCTCATATTAAATACGAAGACCATATATTGAAAAGGGGGGACCCTTTCCATAATATCGAGCAATATCCTTATATAAAATACGAAGACCATATATTGAAAAGGGGGGACCCTTACCATAATATCGAGCAATATCCCTATATTAAATACGAAGACCATATATTGAAAAGGGGGGACCCTTACCATAATATCGAGCAATATCCCTATATTAAATACGAAGACCATATATTGAAAAGGGGGGACCCTTACCATAATATCGAGCAATATCCTCATATTAAATACGAAGACCATATATTGAAAAGGGGGGACCCTTACCATAATATCGAGCAATATCCTTATATAAAATACGAAGACCATATATTGAAAAGGGGGGACCCTTACCATAATATCGAGCAATATCCCTATATTAAATACGAAGACCATATATTGAAAAGGGGGGACCCTTACCATAATATCGAGCAATATCCTTATATAAAATACGAAGACCATATATTGAAAAGGGGGGACCCTTACCATAGTATCGAGCAATATCCCTATATTAAATACGAAGACCATATATTGAAAAGGGGGGACCCTTACCATAATATCGAGCAATATCCCTATATTAAATACGAAGACCATATATTGAAAAGGGGGGACCCTTACCATAATATCAAGCAATATCCCTATATTAAATACGAAGACCATATATTGAAACGGGGGGACCCTTACCATAATATCGAGCAATATCCTTATATAAAATACGAAGACCATATATTGAAAAGGGGGGACCCTTACCATAATATCGAGCAATATCCCTATATTAAATACGAAGACCATATATTGAAAAGGGGGGACCCTTACCATAATATCAAGCAATATCCCTATATTAAATACGAAGACCATATATTGAAAAGGGGGGACCCTTACCATAATATCAAGCAATATCCCTATATTAAATACGAAGACCATATATTGAAAAGGGGGGACCCTTACCATAATATCGAGCAATATCCTTATATAAAATACGAAGACCATATATTGAAAAGGGGGGACCCTTACCATAATATCGAGCAATAACCTAATAATAAATACGAAGACCATAAATTGAAAAGGGGGATCCATCCTAATATTTATAGGGAGTTTTTTTATTATAAAAATGAATACTGATAGACTTGGATCCATCCTAATATTTATATGGAGTTTTTCAAAAATTTCTTCAAATTACAATATTTTTAATATATTTGGAAACAGCACTATCGATATTTTAGTTAAGTTTTTTCGAATTTCGCTTATTTTTGCGATAAAATCAATATTTGCGGAGATACAGCCACTTTTCTAAAAAAGTTTAATAGGGAAGTAATATTTTTATTATAAAAATGAATACTGATAGACTTGGATCCATCCTAATATTTATATGGAGTTTTTCAAAAATTTCTTCAAATTACAATATTTTTAATATATTTGGAAACAGCACTATCGATATTTTAGTTAAGTTTTTTCGAATTTCGCTTATTTTTGCGATAAAATCAATATTTGCGGAGATACAGCCACTTTTCTAAAAAAGTTTAATAGGGAAGTAATATTTTTATTATAAAAATGAATACTGATAGACTTGGATCCATCCTAATATTTATATGGAGTTTTTCAAAAATTTCTTCAAATTACAATAGTTTTAATATATTTGGAAACAGCACTATCGATATTTTAGTTAAGTTTTTTCGAATTTCGCTTATTTTTGCGATAAAATCAATATTTGCGGAGATACAGCCACTTTTCTAAAAAAGTTTAATAGGGAAGTAATATTTTTATTATAAAAATGAATACTGATAGACTTGGATCCATCCTAATATTTATATGAAGTTTTTCAAAAATTTCTTCAAATTACAATAGTTTTAATATATTTGGAAACAGCACTATCGATATTTTAGTTAAGTTTTTTCGAATTTCGCTTATTTTTGCGATAAAATCAATATTTGCGGAGATACAGCCACTTTTCTAAAAAAGTTTAATAGGGAGTAATATATTTATTATAAAAATGAATACTGATAGACTTGGATCCATCCTAATATTTATATGGATTTTTTCCATAATATCGAGCAATATCCTTATATTAAATACGAACACCATATATTGAAAAGGGGGGACCCTTACCATAATATCGAGCAATATCCTCATATTAAATACGAAGACCATATATTGAAAAGGGGGGACCCTTACCATAATATCGAGCAATATCCCTATATTAAATACGAAGACCATATATTGAAAAGGGGGGACCCTTACCATAATATCGAGCAATATCCTTATATAAAATACGAAGACCATATATTGAAAAGGGGGGACCCTTACCATAATATCAAGCAATATCCCTATATTAAATACGAAGACCATATATTGAAAAGGGGGGACCCTTACCATAATATCGAGCAATATCCTTATATAAAATACGAAGACCATATATTGAAAAGGGGGGACCCTTACCATAGTATCGAGCAATATCCCTATATTAAATACGAAGACCATATATTGAAAAGGGGGGACCCTTACCATAATATCAAGCAATATCCCTATATTAAATACGAAGACCATATATTGAAAAGGGGGGACCCTTACCATAATATCGAGCAATATCCTTATATAAAATACGAAGACCATATATTGAAAAGGGGGGACCCTTACCATAATATCGAGCAATACCCCTATATTAAATACGAAGACCATATATTGAAAAGGGGGGACCCTTACCATAATATCGAGCAATACCCCTATATTAAATACGAAGACCATATATTGAAAAGGGGGGACCCTTACCATAATATCAAGCAATATCCCTATATTAAATACGAAGACCATATATTGAAAAGGGGGGACCCTTACCATAATATCAAGCAATATCCCTATATTAAATACGAAGACCATATATTGAAAAGGGGGGACCCTTACCATAATATCGAGCAATATCCTTATATAAAATACGAAGACCATATATTGAAAAGGGGGGACCCTTACCATAATATCGAGCAATATCCCTATATTAAATACGAAGACCATATATTGAAAAGGGGGGACCCTTACCATAATATCAAGCAATATCCCTATATTAAATACGAAGACCATATATTGAAAAGGGGGGACCCTTACCATAATATCGAGCAATATCCCTATATTAAATACGAAGACCATATATTGAAAAGGGGGGACCCTTACCATAATATCAAGCAATATCCCTATATTAAATACGAAGACCATATATTGAAAAGGGGGGACCCTTACCATAGTATCGAGCAATATCCCTATATTAAATACGAAGACCATATATTGAAAAGGGGGGACCCTTACCATAATATCGAGCAATATCCCTATATTAAATACGAAGACCATATATTGAAAAGGGGGGACCCTTACCATAGTATCGAGCAATATCCCTATATTAAATAGGAAGACCATATATTGAAAAGGGGGGACCCTTACCATAATATCAAGCAATATCCCTATATTAAATACGAAGACCATATATTGAAAAGGGGGGACCCTTACCATAATATCAAGCAATATCCTTATATTAAATACGAAGACCATATATTGAAAAGGGGGGACCCTTACCATAATATCGAGCAATATCCCTATATTAAATACGAAGACCATATATTGAAAAGGGGGGACCCTTACCATAATATCGAGCAATATCCCTATATTAAATACGAAGACCATATATTGAAAAGGGGGGACCCTTACCATAATATCAAGCAATATCCCTATATTAAATACGAAGACCATATATTGAAAAGGGGGGACCCTTACCATAATATCGAGCAATATCCTTATATAAAATACGAAGACCATATATTGAAAAGGGGGGACCCTTACCATAGTATCGAGCAATATCCCTATATTAAATACGAAGACCATATATTGAAAAGGGGGGACCCTTACCATAATATCGAGCAATATCCCTATATTAAATACGAAGACCATATATTGAAAAGGGGGGACCCTTACCATAATATCAAGCAATATTCCTATATTAAATACGAAGACCATATATTGAAAAGGGGGGACCCTTACCATAATATCGAGCAATATCCTTATATAAAATACGAAGACCATATATTGAAAAGGGGGGACCCTTACCATAATATCGAGCAATATCCCTATATTAAATACGAAGACCATATATTGAAAAGGGGGGACCCTTACCATAATATCAAGCAATATCCCTATATTAAATACGAAGACCATATATTGAAAAGGGGGGACCCTTACCATAATATCAAGCAATATCCCTATATTAAATACGAAGACCATATATTGAAAAGGGGGGACCCTTACCATAATATCGAGCAATATCCTTATATAAAATACGAAGACCATATATTGAAAAGGGGGGACCCTTACCATAATATCGAGCAATAACCTAATAATAAATACGAAGACCATAAATTGAAAAGGGGGATCCATCCTAATATTTATAGGGAGTTTTTTTATTATAAAAATGAATACTGATAGACTTGGATCCATCCTAATATTTATATGGAGTTTTTCAAAAATTTCTTCAAATTACAATAGTTTTAATATATTTGGAAACAGCACTATCGATATTTTAGTTAAGTTTTTTCGAATTTCGCTTATTTTTGCGATAAAATCAATATTTGCGGAGATACAGCCACTTTTCTAAAAAAGTTTAATAGGGAAGTAATATTTTTATTATAAAAATGAATACTGATAGACTTGGATCCATCCTAATATTTATATGGAGTTTTTCAAAAATTTCTTCAAATTACAATATTTTTAATATATTTGGAAACAGCACTATCGATATTTTAGTTAAGTTTTTTCGAATTTCGCTTATTTTTGCGATAAAATCAATATTTGCGGAGATACAGCCACTTTTCTAAAAAAGTTTAATAGGGAAGTAATATTTTTATTATAAAAATGAATACTGATAGACTTGGATCCATCCTAATATTTATATGGAGTTTTTCAAAAATTTCTTCAAATTACAATAGTTTTAATATATTTGGAAACAGCACTATCGATATTTTAGTTAAGTTTTTTCGAATTTCGCTTATTTTTGCGATAAAATCAATATTTGCGGAGATACAGCCACTTTTCTAAAAAAGTTTAATAGGGAAGTAATATTTTTATTATAAAAATGAATACTGATAGACTTGGATCCATCCTAATATTTATATGAAGTTTTTCAAAAATTTCTTCAAATTACAATAGTTTTAATATATTTGGAAACAGCACTATCGATATTTTAGTTAAGTTTTTTCGAATTTCGCTTATTTTTGCGATAAAATCAATATTTGCGGAGATACAGCCACTTTTCTAAAAAAGTTTAATAGGGAAGTAATATTTTTATTATAAAAATGAATACTGATAGACTTGGATCCATCCTAATATTTATATGAAGTTTTTCAAAAATTTCTTCAAATTACAATAGTTTTAATATATTTGGAAACAGCACTATCGATATTTTAGTTAAGTTTTTTCGAATTTCGCTTATTTTTGCGATAAAATCAATATTTGCGGAGATACAGCCACTTTTCTAAAAAAGTTTAATAGGGAAGTAATATTTTTATTATAAAAATGAATACTGATAGACTTGGATCCATCCTAATATTTATATGGAGTTTTTCAAAAATTTCTTCAAATTACAATAGTTTTAATATATTTGGAAACAGCACTATCGATATTTTAGTTAAGTTTTTTCGAATTTCGCTTATTTTTGCGATAAAATCAATATTTGCGGAGATACAGCCACTTTTCTAAAAAAGTTTAATAGGGAAGTAATATTTTTATTATAAAAATGAATACTGATAGACTTGGATCCATCCTAATATTTATATGAAGTTTTTCAAAAATTTCTTCAAATTACAATAGTTTTAATATATTTGGAAACAGCACTATCGATATTTTAGTTAAGTTTTTTCGAATTTCGCTTATTTTTGCGATAAAATCAATATTTGCGGAGATACAGCCACTTTTCTAAAAAAGTTTAATAGGGAGTAATATATTTATTATAAAAATGAATACTGATAGACTTGGATCCATCCTAATATTTATATGGATTTTTTCCATAATATCGAGCAATATCCTTATATTAAATACGAAGACCATATATTGAAAAGGGGGAACCCTTACCATAATATCGAGCAATATCCTCATATTAAATACGAAGACCATATATTGAAAAGGGGGGACCCTTACCATAGTATCGAGCAATATCCCTATATTAAATACGAAGACCATATATTGAAAAGGGGGGACCCTTACCATAATATCAAGCAATATCCCTATATTAAATACGAAGACCATATATTGAAAAGGGGGGACCCTTACCATAGTATCGAGCAATATCCCTATATTAAATACGAAGACCATATATTGAAAAGGGGGGACCCTTACCATAATATCAAGCAATATCCCTATATTAAATACGAAGACCATATATTGAAAAGGGGGGACCCTTACCATAGTATCGAGCAATATCCCTATATTAAATACGAAGACCATATATTGAAAAGGGGGGACCCTTACCATAATATCGAGCAATATCCCTATATTAAATACGAAGACCATATATTGAAAAGGGGGGACCCTTACCATAGTATCGAGCAATATCCCTATATTAAATACGAAGACCATATATTGAAAAGGGGGGACCCTTACCATAATATCAAGCAATATCCCTATATTAAATACGAAGACCATATATTGAAAAGGGGGGACCCTTACCATAATATCAAGCAATATCCTTATATTAAATACGAAGACCATATATTGAAAAGGGGGGACCCTTACCATAATATCGAGCAATATCCCTATATTAAATACGAAGACCATATATTGAAAAGGGGGACCCTTACCATAATATCGAGCAATATCCCTATATTAAATACGAAGACCATATATTGAAAAGGGGGGACCCTTACCATAATATCAAGCAATATCCCTATATTAAATACGAAGACCATATATTGAAAAGGGGGGACCCTTACCATAATATCGAGCAATATCCTTATATAAAATACGAAGACCATATATTGAAAAGGGGGGACCCTTACCATAATATCGAGCAATATCCCTATATTAAATACGAAGACCATATATTGAAAAGGGGGGACCCTTACCATAATATCGAGCAATATCCCTATATTAAATACGAAGACCATATATTGAAAAGGGGGGACCCTTACCATAATATCAAGCAATATCCCTATATTAAATACGAAGACCATATATTGAAAAGGGGGGACCCTTACCATAATATCGAGCAATATCCTTATATAAAATACGAAGACCATATATTGAAAAGGGGGGACCCTTACCATAATATCGAGCAATATCCCTATATTAAATACGAAGACCATATATTGAAAAGGGGGGACCCTTACCATAATATCGAGCAATATCCCTATATTAAATACGAAGACCATATATTGAAAAGGGGGGACCCTTACCATAATATCGAGCAATATCCTTATATAAAATACGAAGACCATATATTGAAAAGGGGGGACCCTTACCATAATATCGAGCAATATCCCTATATTAAATACGAAGACCATATATTGAAAAGGGGGGACCCTTACCATAATATCGAGCAATATCCCTATATTAAATACGAAGACCATATATTGAAAAGGGGGGACCCTTACCATAATATCGAGCAATATCCCTATATTAAATACGAAGACCATATATTGAAAAGGGGGGACCCTTACCATAATATCAAGCAATATCCCTATATTAAATACGAAGACCATATATTGAAAAGGGGGGACCCTTACCATAATATCGAGCAATATCCTTATATAAAATACGAAGACCATATATTGAAAAGGGGGGACCCTTACCATAGTATCGAGCAATATCCCTATATTAAATACGAAGACCATATATTGAAAAGGGGGGACCCTTACCATAATATCAAGCAATATCCTTATATAAAATACGAAGACCATATATTGAAAAGGGGGGACCCTTACCATAATATCGAGCAATATCCCTATATTAAATACGAAGACCATATATTGAAAAGGGGGGACCCTTACCATAATATCGAGCAATATCCTTATATAAAATACGAAGACCATATATTGAAAAGGGGGGACCCTTACCATAATATCGAGCAATATCCCTATATTAAATACGAAGACCATATATTGAAAAGGGGGGACCCTTACCATAATATCGAGCAATATCCTTATATAAAATACGAAGACCATATATTGAAAAGGGGGGACCCTTACCATAATATCGAGCAATATCCCTATATTAAATACGAAGACCATATATTGAAAAGGGGGGACCCTTACCATAATATCGAGCAATATCCCTATATTAAATACGAAGACCATATATTGAAAAGGGGGGACCCTTACCATAATATCAAGCAATATCCTTATATAAAATACGAAGACCATATATTGAAAAGGGGGGACCCTTACCATAATATCGAGCAATATCCCTATATTAAATACGAAGACCATATATTGAAAAGGGGGGACCCTTACCATAATATCGAGCAATATCCTTATATAAAATACGAAGACCATATATTGAAAAGGGGGGACCCTTACCATAATATCGAGCAATATCCCTATATTAAATACGAAGACCATATATTGAAAAGGGGGGACCCTTACCATAATATCGAGCAATATCCCTATATTAAATACGAAGACCATATATTGAAAAGGGGGGACCCTTACCATAATATCAAGCAATATCCCTATATTAAATACGAAGACCATATATTGAAAAGGGGGGACCCTTACCATAATATCGAGCAATATCCTTATATAAAATACGAAGACCATATATTGAAAAGGGGGGACCCTTACCATAATATCGAGCAATATCCCTATATTAAATACGAAGACCATATATTGAAAAGGGGGGACCCTTACCATAATATCGAGCAATATCCCTATATTAAATACGAAGACCATATATTGAAAAGGGGGGACCCTTACCATAATATCAAGCAATATCCCTATATTAAATACGAAGACCATATATTGAAAAGGGGGGACCCTTACCATAATATCGAGCAATATCCTTATATAAAATACGAAGACCATATATTGAAAAGGGGGGACCCTTACCATAATATCGAGCAATATCCCTATATTAAATACGAAGACCATATATTGAAAAGGGGGGACCCTTACCATAATATCGAGCAATATCCCTATATTAAATACGAAGACCATATATTGAAAAGGGGGGACCCTTACCATAATATCGAGCAATATCCCTATATTAAATACGAAGACCATATATTGAAAAGGGGGGACCCTTACCATAATATCAAGCAATATCCCTATATTAAATACGAAGACCATATATTGAAAAGGGGGGACCCTTACCATAATATCGAGCAATATCCTTATATAAAATACGAAGACCATATATTGAAAAGGGGGGACCCTTACCATAATATCGAGCAATATCCCTATATTAAATACGAAGACCATATATTGAAAAGGGGGGACCCTTACCATAATATCAAGCAATATCCCTATATTAAATACGAAGACCATATATTGAAAAGGGGGGACCCTTACCATAATATCAAGCAATATCCCTATATTAAATACGAAGACCATATATTGAAAAGGGGGGACCCTTACCATAATATCGAGCAATATCCTTATATAAAATACGAAGACCATATATTGAAAAGGGGGGACCCTTACCATAATATCGAGCAATAACCTAATAATAAATACGAAGACCATAAATTGAAAAGGGGGATCCATCCTAATATTTATAGGGAGTTTTTTTATTATAAAAATGAATACTGATAGACTTGGATCCATCCTAATATTTATATGGAGTTTTTCAAAAATTTCTTCAAATTACAATATTTTTAATATATTTGGAAACAGCACTATCGATATTTTAGTTAAGTTTTTTCGAATTTCGCTTATTTTTGCGATAAAATCAATATTTGCGGAGATACAGCCACTTTTCTAAAAAAGTTTAATAGGGAAGTAATATTTTTATTATAAAAATGAATACTGATAGACTTGGATCCATCCTAATATTTATATGGAGTTTTTCAAAAATTTCTTCAAATTACAATATTTTTAATATATTTGGAAACAGCACTATCGATATTTTAGTTAAGTTTTTTCGAATTTCGCTTATTTTTGCGATAAAATCAATATTTGCGGAGATACAGCCACTTTTCTAAAAAAGTTTAATAGGGAAGTAATATTTTTATTATAAAAATGAATACTGATAGACTTGGATCCATCCTAATATTTATATGGAGTTTTTCAAAAATTTCTTCAAATTACAATAGTTTTAATATATTTGGAAACAGCACTATCGATATTTTAGTTAAGTTTTTTCGAATTTCGCTTATTTTTGCGATAAAATCAATATTTGCGGAGATACAGCCACTTTTCTAAAAAAGTTTAATAGGGAAGTAATATTTTTATTATAAAAATGAATACTGATAGACTTGGATCCATCCTAATATTTATATGAAGTTTTTCAAAAATTTCTTCAAATTACAATAGTTTTAATATATTTGGAAACAGCACTATCGATATTTTAGTTAAGTTTTTTCGAATTTCGCTTATTTTTGCGATAAAATCAATATTTGCGGAGATACAGCCACTTTTCTAAAAAAGTTTAATAGGGAGTAATATATTTATTATAAAAATGAATACTGATAGACTTGGATCCATCCTAATATTTATATGGATTTTTTCCATAATATCGAGCAATATCCTTATATTAAATACGAAGACCATATATTGAAAAGGGGGGACCCTTACCATAATATCGAGCAATATCCTCATATTAAATACGAAGACCATATATTGAAAAGGGGGGACCCTTACCATAATATCGAGCAATATCCCTATATTAAATACGAAGACCATATATTGAAAAGGGGGGACCCTTACCATAATATCGAGCAATATCCCTATATTAAATACGAAGACCATATATTGAAAAGGGGGGACCATTACCATAATATCAAGCAATATCCCTATATTAAATACGAAGACCATATATTGAAAAGGGGGGACCCTTACCATAATATCGAGCAATATCCTTATATAAAATACGAAGACCATATATTGAAAAGGGGGGACCCTTACCATAATATCGAGCAATATCCCTATATTAAATACGAAGACCATATATTGAAAAGGGGGGACCCTTACCATAATATCAAGCAATATCCCTATATTAAATACGAAGACCATATATTGAAAAGGGGGGACCCTTACCATAATATCGAGCAATATCCTTATATAAAATACGAAGACCATATATTGAAAAGGGGGGACCCTTACCATAGTATCGAGCAATATCCCTATATTAAATACGAAGACCATATATTGAAAAGGGGGGACCCTTACCATAATATCAAGCAATATCCCTATATTAAATACGAAGACCATATATTGAAAAGGGGGGACCCTTACCATAATATCGAGCAATATCCTTATATAAAATACGAAGACCATATATTGAAAAGGGGGGACCCTTACCATAATATCGAGCAATATCCCTATATTAAATACGAAGACCATATATTGAAAAGGGGGGACCCTTACCATAATATCAAGCAATATCCCTATATTAAATACGAAGACCATATATTGAAAAGGGGGGACCCTTACCATAATATCGAGCAATATCCTTATATAAAATACGAAGACCATATATTGAAAAGGGGGGACCCTTACCATAATATCGAGCAATATCCCTATATTAAATACGAAGACCATATAATGAAAAGGGGGGACCCTTACCATAATATCAAGCAATATCCCTATATTAAATACGAAGACCATATATTGAAAAGGGGGGACCCTTACCATAATATCGAGCAATATCCCTATATTAAATACGAAGACCATATATTGAAAAGGGGGGACCTTTACCATAATATCAAGCAATATCCCTATATTAAATACGAAGACCATATATTGAAAAGGGGGGACCTTTACCATAATATCGAGCAATATCCTTATATAAAATACGAAGACCATATATTGAAAAGGGGGGACCCTTACCATAATATCGAGCAATATCCCTATATTAAATACGAAGACCATATATTGAAAAGGGGGGACCCTTACCATAATATCAAGCAATATCCCTATATTAAATACGAAGACCATATATTGAAAAGGGGGGACCCTTACCATAATATCGAGCAATATCCCTATATTAAATACGAAGACCATATATTGAAAAGGGGGGACCCTTACCATAATATCAAGCAATATCCCTATATTAAATACGAAGACCATATATTGAAAAGGGGGACCCTTACCATAATATCGAGCAATATCCTTATATAAAATACGAAGACCATATATTGAAAAGGGGGGACCCTTACCATAATATCGAGCAATATCCCTATATTAAATACGAAGACCATATATTGAAAAGGGGGGACCCTTACCATAATATCAAGCAATATCCCTATATTAAATACGAAGACCATATATTGAAAAGGGGGGACCCTTACCATAATATCGAGCAATATCCCTATATTAAATACGAAGACCATATATTGAAAAGGGGGGACCCTTACCATAATATCGAGCAATATCCCTATATTAAATACGAAGACCATATATTGAAAAGGGGGGACCCTTACCATAATATCAAGCAATATCCCTATATTAAATACGAAGACCATATATTGAAAAGGGGGGACCCTTACCATAATATCGAGCAATATCCCTATATTAAATACGAAGACCATATATTGAAAAGGGGGGACCCTTACCATAATATCGAGCAATAACCTAATAATAAATACGAAGACCATAAATTGAAAAGGGGGATCCATCCTAATATTTATAGGGAGTTTTTTTATTATAAAAATGAATACTGATAGACTTGGATCCATCCTAATATTTATATGGAGTTTTTCAAAAATTTCTTCAAATTACAATATTTTTAATATATTTGGAAACAGCACTATCGATATTTTAGTTAAGTTTTTTCGAATTTCGCTTATTTTTGCGATAAAATCAATATTTGCGGAGATACAGCCACTTTTCTAAAAAAGTTTAATAGGGAAGAAATATTTTTATTATAAAAATGAATACTGATAGACTTGGATCCATCCTAATATTTATATGGAGTTTTTCAAAAATTTCTTCAAATTACAATATTTTTAATATATTTGGAAACAGCACTATCGATATTTTAGTTAAGTTTTTTCGAATTTCGCTTATTTTTGCGATAAAATCAATATTTGCGGAGATACAGCCACTTTTCTAAAAAAGTTTAATAGGGAAGTAATATTTTTATTATAAAAATGAATACTGATAGACTTGGATCCATCCTAATATTTATATGGAGTTTTTCAAAAATTTCTTCAAATTACAATATTTTTAATATATTTGGAAACAGCACTATCGATATTTTAGTTAAGTTTTTTCGAATTTCGCTTATTTTTGCGATAAAATCAATATTTGCGGAGATACAGCCACTTTTCTAAAAAAGTTTAATAGGGAAGTAATATTTTTATTATAAAAATGAATACTGATAGACTTGGATCCATCCTAATATTTATATGGAGTTTTTCAAAAATTTCTTCAAATTACAATAGTTTTAATATATTTGAAAAGAGCACTATCGATACTTTAGTTAAGTTTTTTCGAATTTCGCTTATTTTTGCGATAAAATCAATATTTGCGGAGATACAGCCACTTTTCTAAAAAAGTTTAATAGGGAGGTAATATTTTTATTATAAAAATGAATACTGATAGACTTGGATCCATCCTAATATTTATATGGAGTTTTTCAAAAATTTCTTCAAATTACAATAGTTTTAATATATTTGGAAACAGCACTATCGATATTTTAGTTAAGTTTTTTCGAATTTCGCTTATTTTTGCGATAAAATCAATATTTGCGGAGATACAGCCACTTTTCTAAAAAAGTTTAATAGGGAAGTAATATTTTTATTATAAAAATGAATACTGATAGACTTGGATCCATCCTAATATTTATATGAAGTTTTTCAAAAATTTCTTCAAATTACAATAGTTTTAATATATTTGGAAACAGCACTATCGATATTTTAGTTAAGTTTTTTCGAATTTCGCTTATTTTTGCGATAAAATCAATATTTGCGGAGATACAGCCACTTTTCTAAAAAAGTTTAATAGGGAGTAATATATTTATTATAAAAATGAATACTGATAGACTTGGATCCATCCTAATATTTATATGGATTTTTTCCATAATATCGAGCAATATCCTTATATTAAATACGAAGACCATATATTGAAAAGGGGGGACCCTTACCATAATATCGAGCAATATCCTCATATTAAATACGAAGACCATATATTGAAAAGGGGGGACCCTTACCATAATATCGAGCAATATCCTTATATAAAATACGAAGACCATATATTGAAAAGGGGGGACCCTTACCATAATATCGAGCAATATCCCTATATTAAATACGAAGACCATATATTGAAAAGGGGGGACCCTTACCATAATATCGAGCAATATCCCTATATTAAATACGAAGACCATATATTGAAAAGGGGGGACCCTTGCCATAATATCAAGCAATATCCCTATATTAAATACGAAGACCATATATTGAAAAGGGGGGACCCTTACCATAATATCGAGCAATATCCTTATATAAAATACGAAGACCATATATTGAAAAGGGGGGACCCTTACCATAATATCGAGCAATATCCCTATATTAAATACGAAGACCATATATTGAAAAGGGGGGACCCTTACCATAATATCGAGCAATATCCTTATATAAAATACGAAGACCATATATTGAAAAGGGGGGACCCTTACCATAATATCGAGCAATATCCCTATATTAAATACGAAGACCATATATTGAAAAGGGGGGACCCTTACCATAATATCGAGCAATATCCTTATATAAAATACGAAGACCATATATTGAAAAGGGGGGACCCTTACCATAATATCGAGCAATATCCCTATATTAAATACGAAGACCATATATTGAAAAGGGGGGACCCTTACCATAATATCGAGCAATATCCTCATATTAAATACGAAGACCATATATTGAAAAGGGGGGACCCTTACCATAATATCGAGCAATATCCTTATATAAAATACGAAGACCATATATTGAAAAGGGGGGACCCTTACCATAATATCGAGCAATATCCCTATATTAAATACGAAGACCATATATTGAAAAGGGGGGACCCTTACCATAATATCAAGCAATATCCCTATATTAAATACGAAGACCATATATTGAAAAGGGGGGACCCTTACCATAATATCGAGCAATATCCTTATATAAAATACGAAGACCATATATTGAAAAGGGGGGACCCTTACCATAATATCGAGCAATATCCCTATATTAAATACGAAGACCATATATCGAAAAGGGGGGACCCTTACCATAATATCGAGCAATATCCTTATATAAAATACGAAGACCATATATTGAAAAGGGGGGACCCTTACCATAATATCGAGCAATATCCCTATATTAAATACGAAGACCATATATTGAAAAGGGGGGACCCTTACCATAATATCGAGCAATATCCTTATATAAAATACGAAGACCATATATTGAAAAGGGGGGACCCTTACCATAATATCGAGCAATATCCCTATATTAAATACGAAGACCATATATTGAAAATGGGGGACCCTTACCATAATATCGAGCAATATCCCTATATTAAATACGAAGACCATATATTGAAAAGGGGGGACCCTCACCATAATATCGAGCAATATCCCTATATTAAATACGAAGACCATATATTGAAAAGGGGGGACCCTTACCATAATATCAAGCAATATCCCTATATTAAATACGAAGACCATATATTGAAAAGAGGGGACCCTTACCATAATATCGAGCAATATCCTTATATAAAATACGAAGACCATATATTGAAAAGGGGGTACCCTTACCATAATATCGAGCAATAACCTAATAATTAATACGAAGACCATAAATTGAAAAGGGGGATCCATCCTAATATTTATAGGGAGTTTTTTTATTATAAAAATGAATACTGATAGACTTGGATCCATCCTAATATTTATATGGAGTTTTTCAAAAATTTCTTCAAATTACAATAGTTTTAATATATTTGGAAACAGCACTATCGATATTTTAGTTAAGTTTTTTCGAATTTCGCTTATTTTTGCGATAAAATCAATATTTGCGGAGATACAGCCACTTTTCTAAAAAAGTTTAATAGGGAAGTAATATTTTTATTATAAAAATGAATACTGATAGACTTGGATCCATCCTAATATTTATATGGAGTTTTTCAAAAATTTCTTCAAATTACAATAGTTTTAATATATTTGGAAACAGCACTATCGATATTTTAGTTAAGTTTTTTCGAATTTCGCTTATTTTTGCGATAAAATCAATATTTGCGGAGATACAGCCACTTTTCTAAAAAAGTTTAATAGGGAAGTAATATTTTTATTATAAAAATGAATACTGATAGACTTGGATCCATCCTAATATTTATATGAAGTTTTTCAAAAATTTCTTCAAATTACAATAGTTTTAATATATTTGGAAACAGCACTATCGATATTTTAGTTAAGTTTTTTCGAATTTCGCTTATTTTTGCGATAAAATCAATATTTGCGGAGATACAGCCACTTTTCTAAAAAAGTTTAATAGGGAGTAATATATTTATTATAAAAATGAATACTGATAGACTTGGATCCATCCTAATATTTATATGGATTTTTTCCATAATATCGAGCAATATCCTTATATTAAATACGAAGACCATATATTGAAAAGGGGGGACCCTTACCATAATATCGAGCAATATCCTCATATTAAATACGAAGACCATATATTGAAAAGGGGGGACCCTTACCATAATATCGAGCAATATCCTTATATAAAATACGAAGACCATATATTGAAAAGGGGGGACCCTTACCATAATATCGAGCAATATCCCTATATTAAATACGAAGACCATATATTGAAAAGGGGGGACCCTTACCATAATATCGAGCAATATCCCTATATTAAATACGAAGACCATATATTGAAAAGGGGGGACCCTTGCCATAATATCAAGCAATATCCCTATATTAAATACGAAGACCATATATTGAAAAGGGGGGACCCTTACCATAATATCGAGCAATATCCTTATATAAAATACGAAGACCATATATTGAAAAGGGGGGACCCTTACCATAATATCGAGCAATATCCCTATATTAAATACGAAGACCATATATTGAAAAGGGGGGACCCTTACCATAATATCGAGCAATATCCTTATATAAAATACGAAGACCATATATTGAAAAGGGGGGACCCTTACCATAATATCGAGCAATATCCCTATATTAAATACGAAGACCATATATTGAAAAGGGGGGACCCTTACCATAATATCGAGCAATATCCTTATATAAAATACGAAGACCATATATTGAAAAGGGGGGACCCTTACCATAATATCGAGCAATATCCCTATATTAAATACGAAGACCATATATTGAAAAGGGGGGACCCTTACCATAATATCGAGCAATATCCTCATATTAAATACGAAGACCATATATTGAAAAGGGGGGACCCTTACCATAATATCGAGCAATATCCCTATATTAAATACGAAGACCATATATTGAAAAGGGGGGACCCTTACCATAATATCGAGCAATATCCTTATATAAAATACGAAGACCATATATTGAAAAGGGGGGACCCTTACCATAATATCGAGCAATATCCCTATATTAAATACGAAGACCATATATTGAAAAGGGGGGACCCTTACCATAATATCGAGCAATATCCTCATATTAAATACGAAGACCATATATTGAAAAGGGGGGACCCTTACCATAATATCGAGCAATATCCTTATATAAAATACGAAGACCATATATTGAAAAGGGGGGACCCTTACCATAATATCGAGCAATATCCCTATATTAAATACGAAGACCATATATTGAAAAGGGGGGACCCTTACCATAATATCAAGCAATATCCCTATATTAAATACGAAGACCATATATTGAAAAGGGGGGACCCTTACCATAATATCGAGCAATATCCTTATATAAAATACGAAGACCATATATTGAAAAGGGGGGACCCTTACCATAATATCGAGCAATATCCCTATATTAAATACGAAGACCATATATCGAAAAGGGGGGACCCTTACCATAATATCGAGCAATATCCTTATATAAAATACGAAGACCATATATTGAAAAGGGGGGACCCTTACCATAATATCGAGCAATATCCCTATATTAAATACGAAGACCATATATTGAAAAGGGGGGACCCTTACCATAATATCGAGCAATATCCTTATATAAAATACGAAGACCATATATTGAAAAGGGGGGACCCTTACCATAATATCGAGCAATATCCCTATATTAAATACGAAGACCATATATTGAAAATGGGGGACCCTTACCATAATATCGAGCAATATCCCTATATTAAATACGAAGACCATATATTGAAAAGGGGGGACCCTCACCATAATATCGAGCAATATCCCTATATTAAATACGAAGACCATATATTGAAAAGGGGGGACCCTTACCATAATATCAAGCAATATCCCTATATTAAATACGAAGACCATATATTGAAAAGAGGGGACCCTTACCATAATATCGAGCAATATCCTTATATAAAATACGAAGACCATATATTGAAAAGGGGGTACCCTTACCATAATATCGAGCAATAACCTAATAATTAATACGAAGACCATAAATTGAAAAGGGGGATCCATCCTAATATTTATAGGGAGTTTTTTTATTATAAAAATGAATACTGATAGACTTGGATCCATCCTAATATTTATATGGAGTTTTTCAAAAATTTCTTCAAATTACAATAGTTTTAATATATTTGGAAACAGCACTATCGATATTTTAGTTAAGTTTTTTCGAATTTCGCTTATTTTTGCGATAAAATCAATATTTGCGGAGATACAGCCACTTTTCTAAAAAAGTTTAATAGGGAAGTAATATTTTTATTATAAAAATGAATACTGATAGACTTGGATCCATCCTAATATTTATATGGAGTTTTTCAAAAATTTCTTCAAATTACAATAGTTTTAATATATTTGGAAACAGCACTATCGATATTTTAGTTAAGTTTTTTCGAATTTCGCTTATTTTTGCGATAAAATCAATATTTGCGGAGATACAGCCACTTTTCTAAAAAAGTTTAATAGGGAAGTAATATTTTTATTATAAAAATGAATACTGATAGACTTGGATCCATCCTAATATTTATATGAAGTTTTTCAAAAATTTCTTCAAATTACAATAGTTTTAATATATTTGGAAACAGCACTATCGATATTTTAGTTAAGTTTTTTCGAATTTCGCTTATTTTTGCGATAAAATCAATATTTGCGGAGATACAGCCACTTTTCTAAAAAAGTTTAATAGGGAGTAATATATTTATTATAAAAATGAATACTGATAGACTTGGATCCATCCTAATATTTATATGGATTTTTTCCATAATATCGAGCAATATCCTTATATTAAATACGAAGACCATATATTGAAAAGGGGGGACCCTTACCATAATATCGAGCAATATCCTCATATTAAATACGAAGACCATATATTGAAAAGGGGGGACCCTTACCATAATATCGAGCAATATCCTTATATAAAATACGAAGACCATATATTGAAAAGGGGGGACCCTTACCATAATATCGAGCAATATCCCTATATTAAATACGAAGACCATATATTGAAAAGGGGGGACCCTTACCATAATATCGAGCAATATCCCTATATTAAATACGAAGACCATATATTGAAAAGGGGGGACCCTTGCCATAATATCAAGCAATATCCCTATATTAAATACGAAGACCATATATTGAAAAGGGGGGACCCTTACCATAATATCGAGCAATATCCTTATATAAAATACGAAGACCATATATTGAAAAGGGGGGACCCTTACCATAATATCGAGCAATATCCCTATATTAAATACGAAGACCATATATTGAAAAGGGGGGACCCTTACCATAATATCGAGCAATATCCCTATATTAAATACGAAGACCATATATTGAAAAGGGGGGACCCTTACCATAATATCAAGCAATATCCCTATATTAAATACGAAGACCATATATTGAAAAGGGGGGACCCTTACCATAATATCGAGCAATATCCTTATATAAAATACGAAGACCATATATTGAAAAGGGGGGACCCTTACCATAATATCGAGCAATATCCCTATATTAAATACGAAGACCATATATCGAAAAGGGGGGACCCTTACCATAATATCGAGCAATATCCTTATATAAAATACGAAGACCATATATTGAAAAGGGGGGACCCTTACCATAATATCGAGCAATATCCCTATATTAAATACGAAGACCATATATTGAAAAGGGGGGACCCTTACCATAATATCGAGCAATATCCTTATATAAAATACGAAGACCATATATTGAAAAGGGGGGACCCTTACCATAATATCGAGCAATATCCCTATATTAAATACGAAGACCATATATTGAAAATGGGGGACCCTTACCATAATATCGAGCAATATCCCTATATTAAATACGAAGACCATATATTGAAAAGGGGGGACCCTCACCATAATATCGAGCAATATCCCTATATTAAATACGAAGACCATATATTGAAAAGGGGGGACCCTTACCATAATATCAAGCAATATCCCTATATTAAATACGAAGACCATATATTGAAAAGAGGGGACCCTTACCATAATATCGAGCAATATCCTTATATAAAATACGAAGACCATATATTGAAAAGGGGGTACCCTTACCATAATATCGAGCAATAACCTAATAATTAATACGAAGACCATAAATTGAAAAGGGGGATCCATCCTAATATTTATAGGGAGTTTTTTTATTATAAAAATGAATACTGATAGACTTGGATCCATCCTAATATTTATATGGAGTTTTTCAAAAATTTCTTCAAATTACAATAGTTTTAATATATTTGGAAACAGCACTATCGATATTTTAGTTAAGTTTTTTCGAATTTCGCTTATTTTTGCGATAAAATCAATATTTGCGGAGATACAGCCACTTTTCTAAAAAAGTTTAATAGGGAAGTAATATTTTTATTATAAAAATGAATACTGATAGACTTGGATCCATCCTAATATTTATATGGAGTTTTTCAAAAATTTCTTCAAATTACAATAGTTTTAATATATTTGGAAACAGCACTATCGATATTTTAGTTAAGTTTTTTCGAATTTCGCTTATTTTTGCGATAAAATCAATATTTGCGGAGATACAGCCACTTTTCTAAAAAAGTTTAATAGGGAAGTAATATTTTTATTATAAAAATGAATACTGATAGACTTGGATCCATCCTAATATTTATATGAAGTTTTTCAAAAATTTCTTCAAATTACAATAGTTTTAATATATTTGGAAACAGCACTATCGATATTTTAGTTAAGTTTTTTCGAATTTCGCTTATTTTTGCGATAAAATCAATATTTGCGGAGATACAGCCACTTTTCTAAAAAAGTTTAATAGGGAGTAATATATTTATTATAAAAATGAATACTGATAGACTTGGATCCATCCTAATATTTATATGGATTTTTTCCATAATATCGAGCAATATCCTTATATTAAATACGAAGACCATATATTGAAAAGGGGGGACCCTTACCATAATATCGAGCAATATCCTCATATTAAATACGAAGACCATATATTGAAAAGGGGGGACCCTTACCATAATATCGAGCAATATCCTTATATAAAATACGAAGACCATATATTGAAAAGGGGGGACCCTTACCATAATATCGAGCAATATCCCTATATTAAATACGAAGACCATATATTGAAAAGGGGGGACCCTTACCATAATATCGAGCAATATCCCTATATATAATACGAAGACCATATATTGAAAAGGGGGGACCCTTACCATAATATCGAGCAATATCCCTATATTAAATACGAAGACCATATATTGAAAAGGGGGGACCCTTACCATAATATCGAGCAATATCCCTATATTAAATACGAAGACCATATATTGAAAAGGGGGGACCCTTACCATAATATCAAGCAATATCCCTATATTAAATACGAAGACCATATATTCAAAAGGGGGGACCCTTACCATAATATCGAGCAATATCCTTATATAAAATACGAAGACCATATATTGAAAAGGGGGGACCCTTACCATAATATCGAGCAATATCCCTATATTAAATACGAAGACCATATATTGAAAAGGGGGGACCCTTACCATAATATCGAGCAATATCCCTATATTAAATACGAAGACCATATATTGAAAAGGGGGGACCCTTACCATAATATCGAGCAATATCCTCATATTAAATACGAAGACCATATATTGAAAAGGGGGGACCCTTACCATAATATCGAGCAATATCCTTATATAAAATACGAAGACCATATATTGAAAAGGGGGGACCCTTACCATAATATCGAGCAATATCCCTATATTAAATACGAAGACCATATATTGAAAAGGGGGGACCCTTACCATAATATCGAGCAATATCCCTATATTAAATACGAAGACCATATATTGAAAAGGGGGGACCCTTACCATAATATCAAGCAATATCCCTATATTAAATACGAAGACCATATATTGAAAAGGGGGGACCCTTACCATAATATCGAGCAATATCCTTATATAAAATACGAAGACCATATATTGAAAAGGGGGGACCCTTACCATAATATCGAGCAATATCCCTATATTAAATACGAAGACCATATATTGAAAAGGGGGGACCCTTACCATAATATCGAGCAATATCCCTATATTAAATACGAAGACCATATATTGAAAAGGGGGGACCCTTACCATAATATCGAGCAATATCCCTATATTAAATACGAAGACCATATATTGAAAAGGGGGGACCCTTACCATAATATCGAGCAATATCCTCATATTAAATACGAAGACCATATATTGAAAAGGGGGGACCCTTACCATAATATCGAGCAATATCCTTATATAAAATACGAAGACCATATATTGAAAAGGGGGGACCCTTACCATAATATCGAGCAATATCCCTATATTAAATACGAAGACCATATATTGAAAAGGGGGGACCCTTACCATAATATCGAGCAATATCCCTATATTAAATACGAAGACCATATATTGAAAAGGGGGACCCTTACCATAATATCGAGCAATATCCCTATATTAAATACGAAGACCATATATTGAAAAGGGGGGACCCTTACCATAATACCGAGCAATATCCCTATATTAAATACGAAGACCATATATTGAAAAGGGGGGACCCTTACCATAATATCAAGCAATATCCCTATATTAAATACGAAGACCATATATTGAAAAGGGGGGACCCTTACCATAATATCGAGCAATATCCTTATATAAAATACGAAGACCATATATTGAAAAGGGGGGACCCTTACCATAATATCGAGCAATATCCCTATATTAAATACGAAGACCATATATTGAAAAGGGGGGACCCTTACCATAATATCGAGCAATATCCCTATATTAAATACGAAGACCATATATTGAAAAGGGGGGACCCTTACCATAATATCGAGCAATATCCCTATATTAAATACGAAGACCATATATTGAAAAGGGGGATCCATCCTAATATTTATAGGGAGTTTTTTTATTATAAAAATGAATACTGATAGACTTGGATCCATCCTAATATTTATATGGAGTTTTTCAAAAATTTCTTCAAATTACAATATTTTTAATATATTTGGAAACAGCACTATCGATATTTTAGTTAAGTTTTTTCGAATTTCGCTTATTTTTGCGATAAAATCAATATTTGCGGAGATACAGCCACTTTTCTAAAAAAGTTTAATAGGGAAGTAATATTTTTATTATAAAAATGAATACTGATAGACTTGGATCCATCCTAATATTTATATGGAGTTTTTCAAAAATTTCTTCAAATTACAATATTTTTAATATATTTGGAAACAGCACTATCGATATTTTAGTTAAGTTTTTTCGAATTTCGCTTATTTTTGCGATAAAATCAATATTTGCGGAGATACAGCCACTTTTCTAAAAAAGTTTAATAGGGAAGTAATATTTTTATTATAAAAATGAATACTGATAGACTTGGATCCATCCTAATATTTATATGGAGTTTTTCAAAAATTTCTTCAAATTACAATAGTTTTAATATATTTGAAAAGAGCACTATCGATACTTTAGTTAAGTTTTTTCGAATTTCGCTTATTTTTGCGATAAAATCAATATTTGCGGAGATACAGCCACTTTTCTAAAAAAGTTTAATAGGGAAGTAATATTTTTATTATAAAAATGAATACTGATAGACTTGGATCCATCCTAATATTTATATGAAGTTTTTCAAAAATTTCTTCAAATTACAATAGTTTTAATATATTTGGTAACAGCACTATCGATATTTTAGTTAAGTTTTTTCGAATTTCGCTTATTTTTGCGATAAAATCAATATTTGCGGAGATACAGCCACTTTTCTAAAAAAGTTTAATAGGGAAGTAATATTTTTATTATAAAAATGAATACTGATAGACTTGGATCCATCCTAATATTTATATGAAGTTTTTCAAAAATTTCTTCAAATTACAATAGTTTTAATATATTTGGAAACAGCACTATCGATATTTTAGTTAAGTTTTTTCGAATTTCGCTTATTTTTGCGATAAAATCAATATTTGCGGAGATACAGCCACTTTTCTAAAAAAGTTTAATAGGGAGTAATATATTTATTATAAAAATGAATACTGATAGACTTGGATCCATCCTAATATTTATATGGATTTTTTCCATAATATCGAGCAATATCCTTATATTAAATACGAAGACCATATATTGAAAAGGGGGGACCCTTACCATAATATCAAGCAATATCCTCATATTAAATACGAAGACCATATATTGAAAAGGGGGGACCCTTACCATAATATCGAGCAATATCCTTATATAAAATACGAAGACCATATATTGAAAAGGGGGGACCCTTACCATAATATCGAGCAATATCCCTATATTAAATACGAAGACCATATATTGAAAAGGGGGGACCCTTACCATAATATCGAGCAATATTCCTATATTAAATACGAAGACCATATATTGAAAAGGGGGGACCCTTACCATAATATCAAGCAATATCCCTATATTAAATACGAAGACCATATATTGAAAAGGGGGGACCCTTACCATAATATCGAGCAATATCCTTATATAAAATACGAAGACCATATATTGAAAAGGGGGGACCCTTACCATAATATCGAGCAATATCCCTATATTAAATACGAAGACCATATATTGAAAAGGGGGGACCCTTACCATAATATCGAGCAATATCCCTATATTAAATACGAAGACCATATATTGAAAAGGGGGGACCCTTACCATAATATCAAGCAATATCCCTATATTAAATACGAAGACCATATATTCAAAAGGGGGGACCTTTACCATAATATCGAGCAATATCCTTATATAAAATACGAAGACCATATATTGAAAAGGGGGGACCCTTACCATAATATCGAGCAATATCCCTATATTAAATACGAAGACCATATATTGAAAAGGGGGGACCCTTACCATAATATCGAGCAATATCCCTATATTAAATACGAAGACCATATATTGAAAAGGGGGGACCCTTACCATAATATCGAGCAATAACCTAATAATAAATACGAAGACCATAAATTGAAAAGGGGGATCCATCCTAATATTTATAGGGAGTTTTTTTATTATAAAAATGAATACTGATAGACTTGGATCCATCCTAATATTTATATGGAGTTTTTCAAAAATTTCTTCAAATTACAATATTTTTAATATATTTGGAAACAGCACTTTTGATATTTTAGTTAAGTTTTTTCGAATTTCGCTTATTTTTGCGATAAAATCAATATTTGCTGAGATACAGCCACTTTTCTAAAAAAGTTTAATAGGGAAGTAATATTTTTATTATAAAAATGAATACTGGTAGACTTGGATCCATCCTAATATTTATATTGAGTTTTTCAAAAATTTCTTCAAATTACAATAGTTTTAATATATTTGAAAAGAGCACTATCGATACTTTAGTTAAGTTTTTTCGAATTTCGCTTATTTTTGCGATAAAATCAATATTTGCGGAGATACAGCCACTTTTCTAAAAAAGTTTAATAGGGAAGTAATATTTTTATTATAAAAATGAATACTGATAGACTTGGATCCATCCTAATATTTATATGGAGTTTTTCAAAAATTTCTTCAAATTACAATAGTTTTAATATATTTGGAAACAGCACTATCGATATTTTAGTTAAGTTTTTTCGAATTTCGCTTATTTTTGCGATAAAATCAATATTTGCGGAGATACAGCCACTTTTCTAAAAAAGTTTAATAGGGAAGTAATATTTTTATTATAAAAATGAATACTAATAGACTTGGATCCATCCTAATATTTATATGAAGTTTTTCAAAAATTTCTTCAAATTACAATAGTTTTAATATATTTGGAAACAGCACTATCGATATTTTAGTTAAGTTTTTTCGAATTTCGCTTATTTTTGCGATAAAATCAATATTTGCGGAGATACAGCCACTTTTCTAAAAAAGTTTAATAGGGAGTAATATATTTATTATAAAAATGAATACTGATAGACTTGGATCCATCCTAATATTTATATGGAGTTTTTCAAAAATTTCTTCAAATTACAATAGTTTTAATATATTTGGAAACAGCACTATCGATATTTTAGTTAAGTTTTTTCGAATTTCGCTTATTTTTGCGATAAAATCAATATTTGCGGAGATACAGCCACTTTTCTAAAAAAGTTTAATAGGGAAGTAATATTTTTATTATAAAAATGAATACTGATAGACTTGGATCCATCCTAATATTTATATGGATTTTTTCAAAAATTTCTTCAAATTACAATAGTTTTAATATATTTGAAAAGAGCACTATCGATACTTTAATTAAGTTTTTTCGAATTTCGCTTATTTTTGCGATAAAATCAATATTTGCGGAGATACAGCCACTTTTCTAAAAAAGTTTAATAGGGAGTAATATATTTATTATAAAAATGAATACTGATAGACTTGGATCCATCCTAATATTTATATGGATTTTTTCCATAATATCGAGCAATATCCTTATATTAAATACGAAGACCATATATTGAAAAGGGGGGACCCTTACCATAATATCGAGCAATATCCTCATATTAAATACGAAGACCATATATTGAAAAGGGGGGACCCTTACCATAATATCGAGCAATATCCCTATATTAAATACGAAGACCATATATTGAAAAGGGGGGACCCTTACCATAATATCGAGCAATATCCTTATATAAAATACGAAGACCATATATTGAAAAGGGGGGACCCTTACCATAATATCGAGCAATATCCCTATATTAAATACGAAGACCATATATTGAAAAGGGGGGACCCTTACCATAATATCGAGCAATATTCCTATATTAAATACGAAGACCATATATTGAAAAGGGGGGACCCTTACCATAATATCAAGCAATATCCCTATATTAAATACGAAGACCATATATTGAAAAGGGGGGACCCTTACCATAATATCGAGCAATATCCTTATATAAAATACGAAGACCATATATTGAAAAGGGGGGACCCTTACCATAATATCGAGCAATATCCCTATATTAAATACGAAGACCATATATTGAAAAGGGGGGACCCTTACCATAATATCGAGCAATATCCCTATATTAAATACGAAGACCATATATTGAAAAGGGGGGACCCTTACCATAATATCAAGCAATATCCCTATATTAAATACGAAGACCATATATTCAAAAGGGGGGACCTTTACCATAATATCGAGCAATATCCTTATATAAAATACGAAGACCATATATTGAAAAGGGGGGACCCTTACCATAATATCGAGCAATATCCCTATATTAAATACGAAGACCATATATTGAAAAGGGGGGACCCTTACCATAATATCGAGCAATATCCCTATATTAAATACGAAGACCATATATTGAAAAGGGGGGACCCTTACCATAATATCGAGCAATAACCTAATAATAAATACGAAGACCATAAATTGAAAAGGGGGATCCATCCTAATATTTATAGGGAGTTTTTTTATTATAAAAATGAATACTGATAGACTTGGATCCATCCTAATATTTATATGGAGTTTTTCAAAAATTTCTTCAAATTACAATATTTTTAATATATTTGGAAACAGCACTTTTGATATTTTAGTTAAGTTTTTTCGAATTTCGCTTATTTTTGCGATAAAATCAATATTTGCTGAGATACAGCCACTTTTCTAAAAAAGTTTAATAGGGAAGTAATATTTTTATTATAAAAATGAATACTGGTAGACTTGGATCCATCCTAATATTTATATTGAGTTTTTCAAAAATTTCTTCAAATTACAATAGTTTTAATATATTTGAAAAGAGCACTATCGATACTTTAGTTAAGTTTTTTCGAATTTCGCTTATTTTTGCGATAAAATCAATATTTGCGGAGATACAGCCACTTTTCTAAAAAAGTTTAATAGGGAAGTAATATTTTTATTATAAAAATGAATACTGATAGACTTGGATCCATCCTAATATTTATATGGAGTTTTTCAAAAATTTCTTCAAATTACAATAGTTTTAATATATTTGGAAACAGCACTATCGATATTTTAGTTAAGTTTTTTCGAATTTCGCTTATTTTTGCGATAAAATCAATATTTGCGGAGATACAGCCACTTTTCTAAAAAAGTTTAATAGGGAAGTAATATTTTTATTATAAAAATGAATACTAATAGACTTGGATCCATCCTAATATTTATATGAAGTTTTTCAAAAATTTCTTCAAATTACAATAGTTTTAATATATTTGGAAACAGCACTATCGATATTTTAGTTAAGTTTTTTCGAATTTCGCTTATTTTTGCGATAAAATCAATATTTGCGGAGATACAGCCACTTTTCTAAAAAAGTTTAATAGGGAGTAATATATTTATTATAAAAATGAATACTGATAGACTTGGATCCATCCTAATATTTATATGGAGTTTTTCAAAAATTTCTTCAAATTACAATAGTTTTAATATATTTGGAAACAGCACTATCGATATTTTAGTTAAGTTTTTTCGAATTTCGCTTATTTTTGCGATAAAATCAATATTTGCGGAGATACAGCCACTTTTCTAAAAAAGTTTAATAGGGAAGTAATATTTTTATTATAAAAATGAATACTGATAGACTTGGATCCATCCTAATATTTATATGGATTTTTTCAAAAATTTCTTCAAATTACAATAGTTTTAATATATTTGAAAAGAGCACTATCGATACTTTAATTAAGTTTTTTCGAATTTCGCTTATTTTTGCGATAAAATCAATATTTGCGGAGATACAGCCACTTTTCTAAAAAAGTTTAATAGGGAGTAATATATTTATTATAAAAATGAATACTGATAGACTTGGATCCATCCTAATATTTATATGGATTTTTTCCATAATATCGAGCAATATCCTTATATTAAATACGAAGACCATATATTGAAAAGGGGGGACCCTTACCATAATATCGAGCAATATCCTCATATTAAATACGAAGACCATATATTGAAAAGGGGGGACCCTTACCATAATATCGAGCAATATCCTTATATAAAATACGAAGACCATATATTGAAAAGGGGGGACCCTTACCATAATATCGAGCAATATCCCTATATTAAATACGAAGACCATATATTGAAAAGGGGGGACCCTTACCATAATATCGAGCAATATCCTTATATAAAATACGAAGACCATATATTGAAAAGGGGGGACCCTTACCATAATATCGAGCAATATCCCTATATTAAATACGAAGACCATATATTGAAAAGGGGGGACCCTTACCATAATATCGAGCAATATCCCTATATTAAATACGAAGACCATATATTGAAAAGGGGGGACCCTTACCATAATATCGAGCAATAACCTAATAATAAATACGAAGACCATTAATTGAAAAGGGGGATCCATCCTAATATTTATAGGGAGTTTTTTTATTATAAAAATGAATACTGATAGACTTGGATCCATCCTAATATTTATATGGAGTTTTTCAAAAATTTCTTCAAATTACAATAGTTTTAATATATTTGGAAACAGCACTATCGATATTTTAGTTAAGTTTTTTCGAATTTCGCTTATTTTTGCGATAAAATCAATATTTGCGGAGATACAGCCACTTTTCTAAAAAAGTTTAATAGGGAAGTAATATTTTTATTATAAAAATGAATACTGATAGACTTGGATCCATCCTAATATTTATATGGAGTTTTTCAAAAATTTCTTCAAATTACAATAGTTTTAATATATTTGGAAACAGCACTATCGATATTTTAGTTAAGTTTTTTCGAATTTCGCTTATTTTTGCGATAAAATCAATATTTGCGGAGATACAGCCACTTTTCTAAAAAAGTTTAATAGGGAAGTAATATATTTATTATAAAAATTAATACTGATAGACTTGGATCCATGCTAATATTTATATGGATTTTTAAAAAATTTCTTCAAATTACAATAGTTTTAATATATTTGGAAACAGCACTATCGATATTTTAGTTAAGTTTTTTCGAATTTCGCTTATTTTTTCTATAAAATCAATATTTGCGGAGATACAGCCACTTTTCTAAAAAAGTTTAATAGGGAAGTAATATATTTATTATAAAAATGAATACTGATAGACTTGGATCCATCCTAATATTTATATGGAGTTTTTCAAAAATTTCTTCAAATTACAATAGTTTTAATATATTTGGAAACAGCACTATCGATATTTTAGTTAAGTTTTTTCGAATTTCGCTTATTTTTGCGATAAAATCAATATTTGCGGAGATACAGCCAATTTTCTAAAAAAGTTTAATAGGGAAGTAATATTTTTATTATAAAAATGAATACTGATAGACTTGGATCCATCCTAATATTTATATGGATTTTTTCAAAAATTTCTTCAAATTACAATAGTTTTAATATATTTGGAAACAGCACTATCGATATTTTAGTTAAGTTTTTTCGAATTTCGCTTATTTTTGCGATAAAATCAATATTTGCGGAGATACAGCCACTTTTCTAAAAAAGTTTAATAGGGAAGTAATATTTTTATTATAAAAATGAATACTGATAGACTTGGATCCATCCTAATATTTATATGGATTTTTTCCATAATATCGAGCAATATCCTTATATTAAATACGAAGAACATATATTGAAAAGGGGGGACCCTTACCATAATATCGAGCAATATCCTTATATTAAATACGAAGACCATATATTGAAAAGGGGGGACCCTTACCATAATATCGAGCAATATCCCTATATTAAATACGAAGACCATATATTGAAAAGGGGGGACCCTTACCATAATATCAAGCAATATCCCTATATTAAATACGATGACCATATATTGAAAAGGGGGGACCCTTACCATAATATCGAGCAATATCCTTATATAAAATACGAAGACCATATATTGAAAAGGGGGGACCCTTACCATAATATCGAGCAATAACCTAATAATAAATACGAAGACCATAAATTGAAAAGGGGGATCCATCCTAATATTTATAGGGAGTTTTTTTATTATAAAAATGAATACTGATAGACTTGGATCCATCCTAATATTTATATGGATTTTTTCAAAAATTTCTTCAAATTACAATAGTTTTAATATATTTGGAAACAGCACTATCGATATTTTAGTTAAGTTTTTTCGAATTTCGCTTATTTTTGCGATAAAATCAATATTTGCGGAGATACAGCCACTTTTCTAAAAAAGTTTAATAGGGAAGTAATATTTTTATTATAAAAATGAATACTGATAGACTTGGATCCATCCTAATATTTATATGGATTTTTTCCATAATATCGAGCAATATCCTTATATTAAATACGAAGAACATATATTGAAAAGGGGGGACCCTTACCATAATAAAGAGCAATATCCTTATATTAAATACGAAGACCATATATTGAAAAGGGGGGACCCTTACCATAATATCGAGCAATATCCCTTTATTAAATACGAAGACCATATATTGAAAAGGGGGAACCCTTACCATAATATCAAGCAATATCCCTATATTAAATACGATGACCATATATTGAAAAGGGGGGACCCTTACCATAATATCAAGCAATATCCCTATATTAAATACGATGACCATATATTGAAAAGGGGGGACCCTTACCATAATATCAAGCAATATCCCTATATTAAATACGATGACCATATATTGAAAAGGGGGGACCCTTACCATAATATCGAGCAATATCCTTATATAAAATACGAAGACCATATATTGAAAAGGGGGGACCCTTACCATAATATCGAGCAATATCCCTATATTAAATACGAAGACCATATATTGAAAAGGGGGGACCCTTACCATAATATCGAGCAATATCCCTATATTAAATACGAAGACCATATATTGAAAAGGGGGGACCCTTACCATAATATCGAGCAATATCCTTATATAAAATACGAAGACCATATATTGAAAAGGGGGGACCCTTACCATAATATCGAGCAATATCCCTATATTAAATACGAAGACCATATATTGAAAAGGGGGACCCTTACCATAATATCGAGCAATATCCCTATATTAAATACGAAGACCATATATTGAAAAGGGGGGACCCTTACCATAATATCGAGCAATATCCCTATATTAAATACGAAGACCATATATTGAAAAGGGGGGACCCTTACCATAATATCGAGCAATATCCCTATATTAAATACGAAGACCATATATTGAAAAGGGGGGACCCTTACCTTAATATCGAGCAATATCCCTATATTAAATACGAAGGCCATATATTGAAAAGGGGGGACCCTTACCATAATATCGAGCAATATCCCTATATTAAATACGAAGACCATATATTGAAAAGGGGGGACCCTTACCATAATATCAAGCAATATCCTCATATTAAATACGAAGACCATATATTGAAAAGGGGGGACCCTTACCATAATATCGAGCAATATCCTTATATAAAATACGAAGACCATATATTGAAAAGGGGGGACCCTTACCATAATATCGAGCAATAACCTAATAATAAATACGAAGACCATAAATTGAAAAGGGGGATCCATCCTAATATTTATAGGGAGTTTTTCAAAAATTTCTTCAAATTACAATAGTTTTAATATATTTGAAAAGAGCACTATCGATACTTTAGTTAAGTTTTTTCGAATTTCGCTTATTTTTGCGATAAAATCAATATTTGCGGAGATACAGCCACTTTTCTAAAAAAAGTTTAATAGGGAGTAATATATTTATTATAAAAATGAATACTGATAGACTTGGATCCATCCTAATATTTATATGGATTTTTTCCATAATATCGAGCAATATCCTTATATTAAATACGAAGACCATATATTGAAAAGGGGGGACCCTTACCATAATATCGAGCAATATCCTCATATTAAATACGAAGACCATATATTGAAAAGGGGGGACCCTTACCATAATATCGAGCAATATCCTTATATAAAATACGAAGACCATATATTGAAAAGGGGGGACCCTTACCATAATATCGAGCAATATCCCTATATTAAATACGAAGACCATATATTGAAAAGGGGGGACCCTTACCATAATATCAAGCAATATCCCTATATTAAATACGAAGACCATATATTGAAAAGGGGGGACCCTTACCATAATATCGAGCAATATCCTTATATAAAATACGAAGACCATATATTGAAAAGGGGGGACCCTTACCATAATATCGAGCAATATCCCTATATTAAATACGAAGACCATATATTGAAAAGGGGGGACCCTTACCATAATATCGAGCAATATCCCTATATTAAATACGAAGACCATATATTGAAAAGGGGGGACCCTTACCATAATATCGAGCAATATCCCTATATTAAATACGAAGACCATATATTGAAAAGGGGGGACCCTTACCATAATATCGAGCAATATCCCTATATTAAATACGAAGACCATATATTGAAAAGGGGGACCCTTACCATAATATCGAGCAATATCCTCATATTAAATACGAAGACCATATATTGAAAAGGGGGGACCCTTACCATAATATCGAGCAATATCCTCATATTAAATACGAAGACCATATATTGAAAAGGGGGGACCCTTACCATAATATCGAGCAATATCCTCATATTAAATACGAAGACCATATATTGAAAAGGGGGGACCCTTACCATAATATCGAGCAATATCCCTATATTAAATACGAAGACCATATATTGAAAAGGGGGGACCCTTACCATAATATCGAGCAATATCCTTATATAAAATACGAAGACCATATATTGAAAAGGGGGGACCCTTACCATAATATATAGCAATATCCCTATATTAAATACGAAGACCATATATTGAAAAGGGGGGACCCTCACCATAATATCGAGCAATATCCCTATATTAAATACGAAGACCATATATTGAAAAGGGGGGACCCTTACCATAATATCAAGCAATATCCCTATATTAAATACGATGACCATATATTGAAAAGGGGGGACCCTTACCATAATATCGAGCAATATCCTTATATAAAATACGAAGACCATATATTGAAAAGGGGGGACCCTTACCATAATATCGAGCAATATCCCTATATTAAATACGAAGACCATATATTGAAAAGGGGGGACCCTTACCATAATATCAAGCAATATCCCTATATTAAATACGATGACCATATATTGAAAAGGGGGGACCCTTACCATAATATCGAGCAATATCCTTATATAAAATACGAAGACCATATATTGAAAAGGGGGGACCCTTACCATAATATCGAGCAATATCCCTATATTAAATACGAAGACCATATATTGAAAAGGGGGGACCCTTACCATAATATCAAGCAATATCCCTATATTAAATACGAAGACCATATATTGAAAAGGGGGGACCCTTACCATAATATCGAGCAATATCCTTATATAAAATACGAAGACCATAAATTGAAAAGGGGGGACCCTTACCATAATATCGAGCAATATCCCTATATTAAATACGAAGACCATATATTGAAAAGGGGGGACCCTTACCATAATATCGAGCAATATCCTTATATAAAATACGAAGACCATATATTGAAAAGGGGGGACCCTTACCATAATATCGAGCAATATCCCTATATTAAATACGATGACCATATATTGAAAAGGGGGGACCCTTACCATAATATCAAGCAATATCCCTATATTAAATACGAAGACCATATATTGAAAAGGGGGGACCCTTACCATAATATCGAGCAATATCCTTATATAAAATACGAAGACCATATATTGAAAAGGGGGGACCCTTACCATAATATCGAGCAATATCCCTATATTAAATACGAAGACCATATATTGAAAAGGGGGGACCCTTACCATAATATCAAGCAATATCCCTATATTAAATACGATGACCATATATTGAAAAGGGGGGACCCTTACCATAATATCGAGCAATAACCTAATAATAAATACGAAGACCATAAATTGAAAAGGGGGATCCATCCTAATATTTATAGGGAGTTTTTTTATTATAAAAATGAATACTGATAGACTTGGATCCATCCTAATATTTATATGGAGTTTTTCAAAAATTTCTTCAAATTACAATAGTTTTAATATATTTGGAAACAGCACTATCGATATTTTAGTTAAGTTTTTTCGAATTTCGCTTATTTTTGCGATAAAATCAATATTTGCGGAGATACAGCCACTTTTCTAAAAAAGTTTAATAGGGAAGTAATATTTTTATTATAAAAATGAATACTGATAGACTTGGATCCATCCTAATATTTATATGGAGTTTTTCAAAAATTTCTTCAAATTACAATAGTTTTAATATATTTGGAAACAGCACTATCGATATTTTAGTTAAGTTTTTTCGAATTTCGCTTATTTTTGCGATAAAATCAATATTTGCGGAGATACAGCCACTTTTCTAAAAAAGTTTAATAGGGAAGTAATATATTTATTATAAAAATGAATACTGATAGACTTGGATCCATGCTAATATTTATATGGATTTTTTAAAAATTTCTTCAAATTACAATAGTTTTAATATATTTGGAAACAGCACTATCGATATTTTAGCTAAGTTTTTTCGAATTTCGCTTATTTTTGCTATAAAATCAATATTTGCGGAGATACAGCCACTTTTCTAAAAAAGTTTAATAGGGAAGTAATATATTTATTATAAAAATGAATACTGATAGACTTGGATCCATCCTAATATTTATATGGAGTTTTTCAAAAATTTCTTCAAATTACAATAGTTTTAATATATTTGGAAACAGCACTATCGATATTTTAGTTAAGTTTTTTCGAATTTCGCTTATTTTTGCGATAAAATCAATATTTGCGGAGATACAGCCAATTTTCTAAAAAAGTTTAATAGGGAAGTAATATTTTTATTATAAAAATGAATACTGATAGACTTGGATCCATCCTAATATTTATATGGATTTTTTCAAAAATTTCTTCAAATAACAATAGTTTTAATATATTTGGAAACAGCACTATCGATATTTTAGTTAAGTTTTTTCGAATTTCGCTTATTTTTGCGATAAAATCAATATTTGCGGAGATACAGCCACTTTTCTAAAAAAGTTTAATAGGGAAGTAATATTTTTATTATAAAAATGAATACTGATAGACTTGGATCCATCCTAATATTTATATGGATTTTTTCCATAATATCGAGCAATATCCTTATATTAAATACGAAGAACATATATTGAAAAGGGGGGACCCTTACCATAATATCGAGCAATATCCTTATATTAAATACGAAGACCATATATTGAAAAGGGGGGACCCTTACCATAATATCGAGCAATATCCCTATATTAAATACGAAGACCATATATTGAAAAGGGGGGACCCTTACCATAACATCAAGCAATATCCCTATATTAAATACGATGACCATATATTGAAAAGGGGGGACCCTTACCATAATATCGAGCAATATCCTTATATAAAATACGAAGACCATATATTGAAAAGGGGGGACCCTTACCATAATATCGAGCAATATCCCTATATTAAATACGAAGACCATATATTGAAAAGGGGGGACCCTTACCATAATATCAAGCAATATCCCTATATTAAATACGAAGACCATATATTGAAAAGGGGGGACCCTTACCATAATATCGAGCAATATCCCTATATTAAATACGAAGACCATATATTGAAAAGGGGGGACCCTTACCATAATATCGAGCAATATCCCTATATTAAATACGAAGACCATATATTGAAAAGGGGGGACCCTTACCATAATATCGAGCAATAACCTAATAATAAATACGAAGACCATAAATTGAAAAGGGGGATCCATCCTAATATTTATAGGGAGTTTTTTTATTATAAAAATGAATACTGATAGACTTGGATCCATCCTAATATTTATATGGATTTTTTCAAAAATTTCTTCAAATTACAATAGTTTTAATATATTTGGAAACAGCACTATCGATATTTTAGTTAAATTTTTTCGAATTTCGCTTATTTTTGCGATAAAATCAATATTTGCGGAGATACAGCCACTTTTCTAAAAAAGTTTAATAGGGAAGTAATATTTTTATTATAAAAATGAATACTGATAGACTTGGATCCATCCTAATATTTATATGGATTTTTTCCATAATATCGAGCAATATCCTTATATTAAATACGAAGAACATATATTGAAAAGGGGGGACCCTTACCATAATATCGAGCAATATCCTTATATTAAATACGAAGACCATATGTTGAAAAGGGGGGACCCTTACCATAATATCGAGCAATATCCCTATATTAAATACGAAGACCATATATTGAAAAGGGGGGACCCTTACCATAATATCAAGCAATATCCCTATATTAAATACGATGACCATATATTGAAAAGGGGGGACCCTTACCATAATATCAAGCAATATCCCTATATTAAATACGAAGACCATATATTGAAAAGGGGGGACCCTTACCATAATATCGAGCAATATCCTTATATAAAATACGAAGACCATATATTGAAAAGGGGGGACCCTTACCATAATATCGAGCAATATCCCTATATTAAATACGAAGACCATATATTGAAAAGGGGGGACCCTTACCATAACATCGAGCAATAACCTAATAATAAATACGAAGACCATAAATTGAAAAGGGGGATCCATCCTAATATTTATAGGGAGTTTTTTATTATAAAAATGAATACTGATAGACTTGGATCCATCCTAATATTTATATGGAGTTTTTAAAAAATTTCTTCAAATTACAATAGTTTTAATATATTTGGAAACAGCACTATCGATATTTTAGTTAAGTTTTTTCGAATTTCGCTTATTTTTGCGATAAAATCAATATTTGCGGAGATACAGCCACTTTTCTAAAAAAGTTTAATAGGGAAGTAATATTTTTATTATAAAAATGAATACTGATAGACTTGGATCCATCCTAATATTTATATGGAGTTTTTCAAAAATTTCTTCAAATTACAATAGTTTTAATATATTTGAAAAGAGCACTATCGATACTTTAGTTAAGTTTTTTCGAATTTCGCTTATTTTTGCGATAAAATCAATATTTGCGGAGATACAGCCACTTTTCTAAAAAAGTTTAATAGGGAAGTAATATTTTTATTATAAAAATGAATACTGATAGACTTGGATCCATCCTAATATTTTTATGGAGTTTTTCAAAAATTTCTTCAAATTACAATAGTTTTAATATATTTGGAAACAGCACTATCGATATTTTAGTTAAGTTTTTTCGAATTTCGCTTATTTTTGCGATAAAATCAATATTTGCGGAGATACAGCCACTTTTCTAAAAAAGTTTAATAGGGAAGTAATATTTTTATTATAAAAATGAATACTGATAGACTTGGATCCATCCTAATATTTATATGGAGTTTTTCAAAAATTTCTTCAAATTACAATAGTTTTAATATATTTGGAAACAGCACTATCGATATTTTAGTTAAGTTTTTTCGAATTTCGCTTATTTTTGCGATAAAATCAATATTTGCGGAGATACAGCCACTTTTCTAAAAAAGTTTAATAGGGAAGTAATATTTTTATTATAAAAATGAATACTGATAGACTTGGATCCATCCTAATATTTATATGAAGTTTTTCAAAAATTTCTTCAAATTACAATAGTTTTAATATATTTGGAAACAGCACTATCGATATTTTAGTTAAGTTTTTTCGAATTTCGCTTATTTTTGCGATAAAATCAATATTTGCGGAGATACAGCCACTTTTCTAAAAAAGTTTAATAGGGAGTAATATATTTATTATAAAAATGAATACTGATAGACTTGGATCCATCCTAATATTTATATGGAGTTTTTCAAAAATTTCTTCAAATTACAATAGTTTTAATATATTTGGAAACAGCACTATCGATACTTTAGTTAAGTTTTTTCGAATTTCGCTTATTTTTGAGATAAAATCAATATTTGCGGAGATACAGCCACTTTTCTAAAAAAGTTTAATAGGGAGTAATATATTTATTATAAAAATGAATACTGATAGACTTGGATCCATCCTAATATTTATATGGAGTTTTTCAAAAATTTCTTCAAATTACAATAGTTTTAATATATTTGGAAACAGCACTATCGATACTTTAGTTAAGTTTTTTCGAATTTCGCTTATTTTTGCGATAAAATCAATATTTGCGGAGATACAGCCACTTTTCTAAAAAAGTTTAATAGGGAGTAATATATTTATTTTAAAAATGAATACTGATAGACTTGGATCCATCCTAATATTTATATGGAGTTTTTCAAAAATTTCTTCAAATTACAATAGTTTTAATATATTTGGAAACAGCACTATCGATACTTTAGTTAAGTTTTTTCGAATTTCGCTTATTTTTGCGATAAAATCAATATTTGCGGAGATACAGCCACTTTTCTAAAAAAGTTTAATAGGGAGTAATATATTTATTATAAAAATGAATACTGATAGACTTGGATCCATCCTAATATTTATATGGAGTTTTTCAAAAATTTCTTCAAATTACAATAGTTTTAATATATTTGGAAACAGCACTATCGATACTTTAGTTAAGTTTTTTCGAATTTCGCTTATTTTTGCGATAAAATCAATATTTGCGGAGATACAGCCACTTTTCTAAAAAAGTTTAATAGGGAGTAATATATTTATTATAAAAATGAATACTGATAGACTTGGATCCATCCTAATATTTATATGGATTTTTTCCATAATATCGAGCAATATCCTTATATTAAATACGAAGACCATATATTGAAAAGGAGGGACCCTTACCATAATATCGAGCAATATCCTCATATTAAATACGAAGACCATATATTGAAAAGGGGGGACCCTTACCATAACATCGAGCAATATCCCTATATTAAATACGAAGACCATATATTGAAAAGGGGGGACCCTTACCATAATATCAAGCAATATCCCTATATTAAATACGAAGACCATATATTGAAAAGGGGGGACCCTTACCATAATATCGAGCAATATCCTTATATAAAATACGAAGACCATATATTGAAAAGGGGGGACCCTTACCATAATATCGAGCAATATCCCTATATTAAATACGAAGACCATATATTGAAAAGGGGGGACCCTTACCATAATATCGAGCAATATCCTTATATAAAATACGAAGACCAATATATTGAAAAGGGGGGACCCTTACCATAATATCGAGCAATATCCCTATATTAAATACGAAGACCATATATTGAAAAGGGGGGACCCTTACCATAATATCAAGCAATATCCCTATATTAAATACGAAGACCATATATTGAAAAGGGATGACCCTTACCATAATATCGAGCAATATCCTTATATAAAATACGAAGACCATATATTGAAAAGGGGGGACCCTTACCATAATATCGAGCAATATCCCTATATTAAATACGAAGACCATATATTGAAAAGGGGGGACCCTTACCATAATATCGAGCAATAACCTAATAATAAATACGAAGACCATAAATTGAAAAGGGGGATCCATCCTAATATTTATAGGGAGTTTTTTTATTATAAAAATGAATACTGATAGACTTGGATCCATCCTAATATTTATATGGATTTTTAAAAAATTTCTTCAAATTACAATAGTTTTAATATATTTGGAAACAGCACTATCGATATTTTAGCTAAGTTTTTTCGAATTTCGCTTATTTTTGCTATAAAATCAATATTTGCGGAGATACAGCCACTTTTCTAAAAAAGTTTAATAGGGAAGTAATATATTTATTATAAAAATGAATACTGATAGACTTGGATCCATCCTAATATTTATATGGAGTTTTTCAAAAATTTCTTCAAATTACAATAGTTTTAATATATTTGGAAACAGCACTATCGATATTTTAGTTAAGTTTTTTCGAATTTCGCTTATTTTTGCGATAAAATCAATATTTGCGGAGATACAGCCAATTTTCTAAAAAAGTTTAATAGGGAAGTAATATTTTTATTATAAAAATGAATACTGATAGACTTGGATCCATCCTAATATTTATATGGATTTTTTCAAAAATTTCTTCAAATTACAATAGTTTTAATATATTTGGAAACAGCACTATCGATATTTTAGTTAAGTTTTTTCGAATTTCGCTTATTTTTGCGATAAAATCAATATTTGCGGAGATACAGCCACTTTTCTAAAAAAGTTTAATAGGGAAGTAATATTTTTATTATAAAAATGAATACTGATAGACTTGGATCCATCCTAATATTTATATGGATTTTTTCCATAATATCGAGCAATATCCTTATATTAAATACGAAGAACATATATTGAAAAGGGGGGACCCTTACCATAATATCGAGCAATATCCTTATATTAAATACGAAGACCATATATTGAAAAGGGGGGACCCTTACCATAATATCGAGCAATATCCCTATATTAAATACGAAGACCATATATTGAAAAGGGGGGACCCTTACCATAACATCAAGCAATATCCCTATATTAAAAACGATGACCATATATTGAAAAGGGGGGACCCTTACCATAATATCGAGCAATATCCTTATATAAAATACGAAGACCATATATTGAAAAGGGGGGACCCTTACCATAATATCGAGCAATATCCCTATATTAAATACGAAGACCATATATTGAAAAGGGGGGACCCTTACCATAATATCAAGCAATATCCCTATATTAAATACGAAGACCATATATTGAAAAGGGGGGACCCTTACCATAATATCGAGCAATATCCCTATATTAAATACGAAGACCATATATTGAAAAGGGGGGACCCTTACCATAATGTCGAGCAATATCCCTATATTAAATACGAAGACCATATATTGAAAAGGGGGGACCCTTACCATAATATCGAGCAATAACCTAATAATAAATACGAAGACCATAAATTGAAAAGGGGGATCCATCCTAATATTTATAGGGAGTTTTTTTATTATAAAAATGAATACTGATAGACTTGGATCCATCCTAATATTTATATGGATTTTTTCAAAAATTTCTTCAAATTACAATAGTTTTAATATATTTGGAAACAGCACTATCGATATTTTAGTTAAATTTTTTCGAATTTCGCTTATTTTTGCGATAAAATCAATATTTGCGGAGATACAGCCACTTTTCTAAAAAAGTTTAATAGGGAAGTAATATTTTTATTATAAAAATGATTACTGATAGACTTGGATCCATCCTAATATTTATATGGATTTTTTCCATAATATCGAGCAATATCCTTATATTAAATACGAAGAACATATATTGAAAAGGGGGGACCCTTACCATAATATCGAGCAATATCCTTATATTAAATACGAAGACCATATGTTGAAAAGGGGGGACCCTTACCATAATATCGAGCAATATCCCTATATTAAATACGAAGACCATATATTGAAAAGGGGGGACCCTTACCATAATATCAAGCAATATCCCTATATTAAATACGATGACCATATATTGAAAAGGGGGGACCCTTACCATAATATCAAGCAATATCCCTATATTAAATACGAAGACCATATATTGAAAAGGGGGGACCCTTACCATAATATCGAGCAATATCCTTATATAAAATACGAAGACCATATATTGAAAAGGGGGGACCCTTACCATAATATCGAGCAATATCCCTATATTAAATACGAAGACCATATATTGAAAAGGGGGGACCCTTACCATAATATCGAGCAATATCCCTATATTAAATACGAAGACCATATATTGAAAAGGGGGGACCCTTACCATAATATCGAGCAATATCCCTATATTAAATACGAAGACCATATATTGAAAAGGGGGGACCCTTACCATAATATCGAGCAATATCCCTATATTAAATACGAAGACCATATATTGAAAAGGGGGACCCTTACCATAATATCGAGCAATATCCTCATATTAAATACGAAGACCATATATTGAAAAGGGGGGACCCTTACCATAATATCGAGCAATATCCTCATATTAAATACGAAGACCATATATTGAAAAGGGGGGACCCTTACCATAATATCGAGCAATATCCTCATATTAAATACGAAGACCATATATTGAAAAGGGGGGACCCTTACCATAATATCGAGCAATATCCCTATATTAAATACGAAGACCATATATTGAAAAGGGGGGACCCTTACCATAATATCGAGCAATATCCTTATATAAAATACGAAGACCATATATTGAAAAGGGGGGACCCTTACCATAATATATAGCAATATCCCTATATTAAATACGAAGACCATATATTGAAAAGGGGGGACCCTTACCATAATATCGAGCAATATCCCTATATTAAATACGAAGACCATATATTGAAAAGGGGGGACCCTTACCATAATATCAAGCAATATCCCTATATTAAATACGATGACCATATATTGAAAAGGGGGGACCCTTACCATAATATCGAGCAATATCCTTATATAAAATACGAAGACCATATATTGAAAAGGGGGGACCCTTACCATAATATCGAGCAATATCCCTATATTAAATACGAAGACCATATATTGAAAAGGGGGGACCCTTACCATAATATCAAGCAATATCCCTATATTAAATACGATGACCATATATTGAAAAGGGGGGACCCTTACCATAATATCGAGCAATATCCTTATATAAAATACGAAGACCATATATTGAAAAGGGGGGACCCTTACCATAATATCGAGCAATATCCCTATATTAAATACGAAGACCATATATTGAAAAGGGGGGACCCTTACCATAATATCAAGCAATATCCCTATATTAAATACGAAGACCATATATTGAAAAGGGGGGACCCTTACCATAATATCGAGCAATATCCTTATATAAAATACGAAGACCATAAATTGAAAAGGGGGACCCTTACCATAATATCGAGCAATATCCCTATATTAAATACGAAGACCATATATTGGAAAGGGGGGACCCTTACCATAATATCGAGCAATATCCTTATATAAAATACGAAGACCATATATTGAAAAGGGGGGACCCTTACCATAATATCGAGCAATATCCCTATATTAAATACGATGACCATATATTGAAAAGGGGGGACCCTTACCATAATATCGAGCAATAACCTAATAATAAATACGAAGACCATAAATTGAAAAGGGGGATCCATCCTAATATTTATAGGGAGTTTTTTTATTATAAAAATGAATACTGATAGACTTGGATCCATCCTAATATTTATATGGAGTTTTTCAAAAATTTCTTCAAATTACAATAGTTTTAATATATTTGGAAACAGCACTATCGATATTTTAGTTAAGTTTTTTCGAATTTCGCTTATTTTTGCGATAAAATCAATATTTGCGGAGATACAGCCACTTTTCTAAAAAAGTTTAATAGGGAAGTAATATTTTTATTATAAAAATGAATACTGATAGACTTGGATCCATCCTAATATTTATATGGAGTTTTTCAAAAATTTCTTCAAATTACAATAGTTTTAATATATTTGGAAACAGCACTATCGATATTTTAGTTAAGTTTTTTCGAATTTCGCTTATTTTTGCGATAAAATCAATATTTGCGGAGATACAGCCACTTTTCTAAAAAAGTTTAATAGGGAAGTAATATATTTATTATAAAAATGAATACTGATAGACTTGGATCCATGCTAATATTTATATGGATTTTTAAAAAATTTCTTCAAATTACAATAGTTTTAATATATTTGGAAACAGCACTATCGATATTTTAGCTAAGTTTTTTCGAATTTCGCTTATTTTTGCTATAAAATCAATATTTGCGGAGATACAGCCACTTTTCTAAAAAAGTTTAATAGGGAAGTAATATATTTATTATAAAAATGAATACTGATAGACTTGGATCCATCCTAATATTTATATGGAGTTTTTCAAAAATTTCTTCAAATTACAATAGTTTTAATATATTTGGAAACAGCACTATCGATATTTTAGTTAAGTTTTTTCGAATTTCGCTTATTTTTGCGATAAAATCAATATTTGCGGAGATACAGCCAATTTTCTAAAAAAGTTTAATAGGGAAGTAATATTTTTATTATAAAAATGAATACTGATAGACTTGGATCCATCCTAATATTTATATGGATTTTTTCAAAAATTTCTTCAAATTACAATAGTTTTAATATATTTGGAAACAGCACTATCGATATTTTAGTTAAGTTTTTTCGAATTTCGCTTATTTTTGCGATAAAATCAATATTTGCGGAGATACAGCCACTTTTCTAAAAAAGTTTAATAGGGAAGTAATATTTTTATTATAAAAATGAATACTGATAGACTTGGATCCATCCTAATATTTATATGGATTTTTTCCATAATATCGAGCAATATCCTTATATTAAATACGAAGAACATATATTGAAAAGGGGGGACCCTTACCATAATATCGAGCAATATCCTTATATTAAATACGAAGACCATATATTGAAAAGGGGGGACCCTTACCATAATATCGAGCAATATCCCTATATTAAATACGAAGACCATATATTGAAAAGGGGGGACCCTTACCATAACATCAAGCAATATCCCTATATTAAATACGATGACCATATATTGAAAAGGGGGGACCCTTACCATAATATCGAGCAATATCCTTATATAAAATACGAAGACCATATATTGAAAAGGGGGGACCCTTACCATAATATCGAGCAATATCCCTATATTAAATACGAAGACCATATATTGAAAAGGGGGGACCCTTACCATAATATCAAGCAATATCCCTATATTAAATACGAAGACCATATATTGAAAAGGGGGGACCCTTACCATAATATCGAGCAATATCCCTATATTAAATACGAAGACCATATATTGAAAAGGGGGGACCCTTACCATAATATCGAGCAATATCCCTATATTAAATACGAAGACCATATATTGAAAAGGGGGGACCCTTACCATAATATCGAGCAATAACCTAATAATAAATACGAAGACCATAAATTGAAAAGGGGGATCCATCCTAATATTTATAGGGAGTTTTTTTATTATAAAAATGAATACTGATAGACTTGGATCCATCCTAATATTTATATGGATTTTTTCAAAAATTTCTTCAAATTACAATAGTTTTAATATATTTGGAAACAGCACTATCGATATTTTAGTTAAATTTTTTCGAATTTCGCTTATTTTTGCGATAAAATCAATATTTGCGGAGATACAGCCACTTTTCTAAAAAAGTTTAATAGGGAAGTAATATTTTTATTATAAAAATGAATACTGATAGACTTGGATCCATCCTAATATTTATATGGATTTTTTCCATAATATCGAGCAATATCCTTATATTAAATACGAAGAACATATATTGAAAAGGGGGGACCCTTACCATAATATCGAGCAATATCCTTATATTAAATACGAAGACCATATGTTGAAAAGGGGGGACCCTTACCATAATATCGAGCAATATCCCTATATTAAATACGAAGACCATATATTGAAAAGGGGGGACCCTTACCATAATATCAAGCAATATCCCTATATTAAATACGATGACCATATATTGAAAAGGGGGATCCATCCTAATATTTATAGGGAGTTTTTTATTATAAAAATGAATACTGATAGACTTGGATCCATCCTAATATTTATATGGAGTTTTTAAAAAATTTCTTCAAATTACAATAGTTTTAATATATTTGGAAACAGCACTATCGATATTTTAGTTAAGTTTTTTCGAATTTCGCTTATTTTTGCGATAAAATCAATATTTGCGGAGATACAGCCACTTTTCTAAAAAAGTTTAATAGGGAAGTAATATTTTTATTATAAAAATGAATACTGATAGACTTGGATCCATCCTAATATTTATATGGAGTTTTTCAAAAATTTCTTCAAATTACAATAGTTTTAATATATTTGAAAAGAGCACTATCGATACTTTAGTTAAGTTTTTTCGAATTTCGCTTATTTTTGCGATAAAATCAATATTTGCGGAGATACAGCCACTTTTCTAAAAAAGTTTAATAGGGAAGTAATATTTTTATTATAAAAATGAATACTGATAGACTTGGATCCATCCTAATATTTTTATGGAGTTTTTCAAAAATTTCTTCAAATTACAATAGTTTTAATATATTTGGAAACAGCACTATCGATATTTTAGTTAAGTTTTTTCGAATTTCGCTTATTTTTGCGATAAAATCAATATTTGCGGAGATACAGCCACTTTTCTAAAAAAGTTTAATAGGGAAGTAATATTTTTATTATAAAAATGAATACTGATAGACTTGGATCCATCCTAATATTTATATGGAGTTTTTCAAAAATTTCTTCAAATTACAATAGTTTTAATATATTTGGAAACAGCACTATCGATATTTTAGTTAAGTTTTTTCGAATTTCGCTTATTTTTGCGATAAAATCAATATTTGCGGAGATACAGCCACTTTTCTAAAAAAGTTTAATAGGGAAGTAATATTTTTATTATAAAAATGAATACTGATAGACTTGGATCCATCCTAATATTTATATGAAGTTTTTAAAAAATTTCTTCAAATTACAATAGTTTTAATATATTTGGAAACAGCACTATCGATATTTTAGTTAAGTTTTTTCGAATTTCGCTTATTTTTGCGATAAAATCAATATTTGCGGAGATACAGCCACTTTTCTAAAAAAGTGTAATAGGGAGTAATATATTTATTATAAAAATGAATACTGATAGACTTGGATCCATCCTAATATTTATATGGAGTTTTTCAAAAATTTCTTCAAATTACAATAGTTTTAATATATTTGGAAACAGCACTATCGATACTTTAGTTAAGTTTTTTCGAATTTCGCTTATTTTTGAGATAAAATCAATATTTGCGGAGATACAGCCACTTTTCTAAAAAAGTTTAATAGGGAGTAATATATTTATTATAAAAATGAATACTGATAGACTTGGATCCATCCTAATATTTATATGGAGTTTTTCAAAAATTTCTTCAAATTACAATAGTTTTAATATATTTGGAAACAGCACTATCGATACTTTAGTTAAGTTTTTTCGAATTTCGCTTATTTTTGCGATAAAATCAATATTTGCGGAGATACAGCCACTTTTCTAAAAAAGTTTAATAGGGAGTAATATATTTATTTTAAAAATGAATACTGATAGACTTGGATCCATCCTAATATTTATATGGAGTTTTTCAAAAATTTCTTCAAATTACAATAGTTTTAATATATTTGGAAACAGCACTATCGATACTTTAGTTAAGTTTTTTCGAATTTCGCTTATTTTTGCGATAAAATCAATATTTGCGGAGATACAGCCACTTTTCTAAAAAAGTTTAATAGGGAGTAATATATTTATTATAAAAATGAATACTGATAGACTTGGATCCATCCTAATATTTATATGGAGTTTTTCAAAAATTTCTTCAAATTACAATAGTTTTAATATATTTGGAAACAGCACTATCGATACTTTAGTTAAGTTTTTTCGAATTTCGCTTATTTTTGCGATAAAATCAATATTTGCGGAGATACAGCCACTTTTCTAAAAAAGTTTAATAGGGAGTAATATATTTATTATAAAAATGAATACTGATAGACTTGGATCCATCCTAATATTTATATGGATTTTTTCCATAATATCGAGCAATATCCTTATATTAAATACGAAGACCATATATTGAAAAGGGGGGACCCTTACCATAATATCGAGCAATATCCTCATATTAAATACGAAGACCATATATTGAAAAGGGGGGACCCTTACCATAACATCGAGCAATATCCCTATATTAAATACGAAGACCATATATTGAAAAGGGGGGACCCTTACCATAATATCAAGCAATATCCCTATATTAAATACGAAGACCATATATTGAAAAGGGGGGACCCTTACCATAATATCGAGCAATATCCTTATATAAAATACGAAGACCATATATTGAAAAGGGGGGACCCTTACCATAATATCGAGCAATATCCCTATATTAAATACGAAGACCATATATTGAAAAGGGGGGACCCTTACCATAATATCGAGTAATATCCTTATATAAAATACGAAGACCAATATATTGAAAAGGGGGGACCCTTACCATAATATCGAGCAATATCCCTATATTAAATACGAAGACCATATATTGAAAAGGGGGGACCCTTACCATAATATCAAGCAATATCCCTATATTAAATACGAAGACCATATATTGAAAAGGGATGACCCTTACCATAATATCGAGCAATATCCTTATATAAAATACGAAGACCATATATTGAAAAGGGGGGACCCTTACCATAATATCGAGCAATATCCCTATATTAAATACGAAGACCATATATTGAAAAGGGGGGACCCTTACCATAATATCGAGCAATATCCCTATATTAAATACGAAGACCATATATTGAAAAGGGGGGACCCTTACCATAATATCGAGCAATATCCTTATATAAAATACGAAGACCAATATATTGAAAAGGGGGGACCCTTACCATAATATCGAGCAATATCCCTATATTAAATACGAAGACCATATATTGAAAAGGGGGGACCCTTACCATAATATCAAGCAATATCCCTATATTAAATACGAAGACCATATATTGAAAAGGGATGACCCTTACCATAATATCGAGCAATATCCTTATATAAAATACGAAGACCATATATTGAAAAGGGGGGACCCTTACCATAATATCGAGCAATATCCCTATATTAAATACGAAGACCATATATTGAAAAGGGGGGACCCTTACCATAATATCGAGCAATATCCCTATATTAAATACGAAGACCATATATTGAAAAGGGGGGACCCTTACCATAATATCGAGCAATAACCTAATAATAAATACGAAGACCATAAATTGAAAAGGGGGATCCATCCTAATATTTATAGGGAGTTTTTTTATTATAAAAATGAATACTGATAGACTTGGATCCATCCTAATATTTATATGGAGTTTTTCAAAAATTTCTTCAAATTACAATAGTTTTAATATATTTGGAAACAGCACTATCGATATTTTAGTTAAGTTTTTTCGAATTTCGCTTATTTTTGCGATAAAATCAATATTTGCGGAGATACAGCCACTTTTCTAAAAAAGTTTAATAGGGAAGTAATATTTTTATTATAAAAATGAATACTGATAGACTTGGATCCATCCTAATATTTATATGGAGTTTTTCAAAAATTTCTTCAAATTACAATATTTTTAATATATTTGGAAACAGCACTATCGATATTTTAGTTAAGTTTTTTCGAATTTCGCTTATTTTTGCGATAAAATCAATATTTGCGGAGATACAGCCACTTTCCTAAAAAAGTTTAATAGGGAAGTAATATTTTTATTATAAAAATGAATACTGATAGACTTGGATCCATCCTAATATTTATATGGAGTTTTTCAAAAATTTCTTCAAATTACAATAGTTTTAATATATTTGAAAAGAGCACTATCGATATTTTAGTTAAGTTTTTTCGAATTTTGCTTATTTTTGCGATAAAATCAATATTTGCGGAGATACAGCCACTTTTCTAAAAAAGTTTAATAGGGAGTAATATATTTATTATAAAAATGAATACTGATAGACTTGGATCCATCCTAATATTTATATGGATTTTTTCCATAATATCGAGCAATATCCTTATATAAAATACGAAGACCATATATTGAAAAGGGGGGACCCTTACCATAATATCGAGCAATATCCCTATATTAAATACGAAGACCATATATTGAAAAGGGGGGACCTTTACCATAATATCGAGCAATATCCTCATATTAAATACGAAGACCATATATTGAAAAGGGGGGACCCTTACCATAATATCGAGCAATATCCTTATATAAAATACGAAGACCATATATTGAAAAGGGGGGACCCTTACCATAATATCGAGCAATATCCCTATATTAAATACGAAGACCTTATATTGAAAAGGGGGGACCCTTACCATAATATCGAGCAATATCCCTATATTAAATACGAAGACCATATATTGAAAAGGGGGGACCCTTACCATAATATCGAGCAATATCCCTATATTAAATACGAAGACCATATATTGAAAAGGGGGGCCCCTTACCATAATATCGAGCAATATCCCTATATTAAATACGAAGACCATATATTGAAAAGGGGGGACCCTTACCATAATATCGAGCAATATCCTCATATTAAATACGAAGACCATATATTGAAAAGGGGGGACCCTTACCATAATATCGAGCAATATCGCTATATTAAATACGAAGACCATATATTGAAAAGGGGGGACCCTTACCATAATATCGAGCAATATCCTCATATTAAATACGAAGACCATATATTGAAAAGGGGGGACCCTTACCATAATATCGAGCAATATCCTCATATTAAATACGATGACCATATATTGAAAAGGGGGGACCCTTACCATAATATCGAGCAATATCCCTATATTAAATACGAAGACCATATATTGAAAAGGGGGGACCCTTACCATAATATCGAGCAATATCCTCATATTAAATACGAAGACCATATATTGAAAAGGGGGGACCCTTACCATAATATCGAGCAATATCCCTATATTAAATACGAAGACCATATATTGAAAAGGGGGGACCCTTACCATAATATCGAGCAATATCCTCATATTAAATACGAAGACCATATATTGAAAAGGGGGGACCCTTACCATAATATCGAGCAATATCCCTATATTATATACGAAGACCATATATTGAAAAGGGGGGACCCTTACCATAATATCGAGCAATATCCCTATATTAAATACGAAGACCATATATTGAAAAGGGGGACCCTTACCATAATATCGAGCAATATCCTCATATTAAATACGAAGACCATATATTGAAAAGGGGGGACCCTTACCATAATATCGAGCAATATCCTTATATAAAATACGAAGACCATATATTGAAAAGGGGGGACCCTTACCATAATATCGAGCAATATCCCTATATTAAATACGAAGACCATATATTGAAAAGGGGGGACCCTTACCATAATATCGAGCAATATCCCTATATTAAATACGAAGACCATATATTGAAAAGGGGGGACCCTTACCATAATATCGAGCAATAACCTAATAATAAATACGAAGACCATAAATTGAAAAGGGGGATCCATCCTAATATTTATAGGGAGTTTTTTTATTATAAAAATGAATACTGATAGACTTGGATCCATCCTAATATTTATATGGAGTTTTTCAAAAATTTCTTCAAATTACAATATTTTTAATATATTTGGAAACAGCACTATCGATATTTTAGTTAAGTTTTTTCGAATTTCGCTTATTTTTGCGATAAAATCAATATTTGCGGAGATACAGCCACTTTTCTAAAAAAGTTTAATAGGGAAGTAATATTTTTATTATAAAAATGAATACTGATAGACTTGGATCCATCCTAATATTTATATGGAGTTTTTCAAAAATTTCTTCAAATTACAATAGTTTTAATATATTTGAAAAGAGCACTATCGATACTTTAGTTAAGTTTTTTCGAATTTCGCTTATTTTTGCGATAAAATCAATATTTGCGGAGATACAGATACTTTTCTAAAAAAGTTTAATAGGGAAGTAATATTTTTATTACAAAAATGAATACTGATAGACTTGGATCCATCCTAATATTTATATGGAGTTTTTCAAAAATTTCTTCAAATTACAATATTTTTAATATATTTGGAAACAGCACTATCGATATTTTAGTTAAGTTTTTTCGAATTTCGCTTATTTTTGCGATAAAATCAATATTTGCGGAGATACAGCCACTTTTCTAAAAAAGTTTAATAGGGAAGTAATATTTTTATTATAAAAATGAATACTGATAGACTTGGATCCATCCTAATATTTATATGGAGTTTTTCAAAAATTTCTTCAAATTACAATATTTTTAATATATTTGGAAACAGCACTATCGATATTTTAGTTAAGTTTTTTCGAATTTCGCTTATTTTTGCGATAAAATCAATATTTGCGGAGATACAGCCACTTTTCTAAAAAAGTTTAATAGGGAAGTAATATTTTTATTATAAAAATGAATACTGATAGACTTGGATCCATCCTAATATTTATATGAAGTTTTTCAAAAATTTCTTCAAATTACAATAGTTTTAATATATTTGGAAACAGCACTATCGATATTTTAGTTAAGTTTTTTCGAATTTCGCTTATTTTTGCGATAAAATCAATATTTGCGGAGATACAGCCACTTTTCTAAAAAAGTTTAATAGGGAAGTAATATTTTTATTATAAAAATGAATACTGATAGACTTGGATCCATCCTAATATTTATATGAAGTTTTTCAAAAATTTCTTCAAATTACAATAGTTTTAATATATTTGGAAACAGCACTATCGATATTTTAGTTAAGTTTTTTCGAATTTCGCTTATTTTTGCGATAAAATCAATATTTGCGGAGATACAGCCACTTTTCTAAAAAAGTTTAATAGGGAAGTAATATTTTTATTATAAAAATGAATACTGATAGACTTGGATCCATCCTAATATTTATATGAAGTTTTTCAAAAATTTCTTCAAATTACAATAGTTTTAATATATTTGGAAACAGCACTATCGATATTTTAGTTAAGTTTTTTCGAATTTCGCTTATTTTTGCGATAAAATCAATATTTGCGGAGATACAGCCACTTTTCTAAAAAAGTTTAATAGGGAGTAATATATTTATTATAAAAATGAATACTGATAGACTTGGATCCATCCTAATATTTATATGGATTTTTTCCATAATATCGAGCAATATCCTTATATTAAATACGAAGACCATATATTGAAAAGGGGGGACCCTTACCATAATATCGAGCAATATCCTCATATTAAATACGAAGACCATATATTGAAAAGGGGGGACCCTTACCATAATATCGAGCAATATCCTTATATAAAATACGAAGACCATATATTGAAAAGGGGGGACCCTTACCATAATATCGAGCAATATCCCTATATTAAATACGAAGACCATATATTGAAAAGGGGGGACCCTTACCATAATATCAAGCAATATCCCTATATTAAATACGAAGACCATATATTGAAAAGGGGGGACCCTTACCATAATATCGAGCAATATCCTTATATAAAATACGAAGACCATATATTGAAAAGGGGGGACCCTTACCATAATATCGAGCAATAACCTAATAATAAATACGAAGACCATAAATTGAAAAGGGGGATCCATCCTAATATTTATAGGGAGTTTTTTTATTATAAAAATGAATACTGATAGACTTGGATCCATCCTAATATTTATATGGAGTTTTTCAAAAATTTCTTCAAATTACAATATTTTTAATATATTTGGAAACAGCACTATCGATATTTTAGTTAAGTTTTTTCGAATTTCGCTTATTTTTGCGATAAAATCAATATTTGCGGAGATACAGCCACTTTTCTAAAAAAGTTTAATAGGGAAGTAATATTTTTATTATAAAAATGAATACTGATAGACTTGGATCCATCCTAATATTTATATGGAGTTTTTCAAAAATTTCTTCAAATTACAATATTTTTAATATATTTGGAAACAGCACTATCGATATTTTAGTTAAGTTTTTTCGAATTTCGCTTATTTTTGCGATAAAATCAATATTTGCGGAGATACAGCCACTTTTCTAAAAAAGTTTAATAGGGAAGTAATATTTTTATTATAAAAATGAATACTGATAGACTTGGATCCATCCTAATATTAATATGGAGTTTTTCAAAAATTTCTTCAAATTACAATATTTTTAATATATTTGGAAACAGCACTATCGATATTTTAGTTAAGTTTTTTCGAATTTCGCTTATTTTTGCGATAAAATCAATATTTGCGGAGATACAGCCACTTTTCTAAAAAAGTTTAATAGGGAAGTAATATTTTTATTATAAAAATGAATACTGATAGACTTGGATCCATCCTAATATTTATATGGAGTTTTTCAAAAATTTCTTCAAATTACAATAGTTTTAATATATTTGAAAAGAGCACTATCGATACTTTAGTTAAGTTTTTTCGAATTTCGCTTATTTTTGCGATAAAATCAATATTTGCGGAGATACAGCCACTTTTCTAAAAAAGTTTAATAGGAAAGTAATATTTTTATTATAAAAATGAATACTGATAGACTTGGATCCATCCTAATATTTATATGGAGTTTTTCAAAAATTTCTTCAAATTACAATAGTTTTAATATATTTGGAAACAGCACTATCGATATTTTAGTTAAGTTTTTTCGAATTTCGCTTATTTTTGCGATAAAATCAATATTTGCGGAGATACAGCCACTTTTCTAAAAAAGTTTAATAGGGAAGTAATATTTTTATTATAAAAATGAATACTGATAGACTTGGATCCATCCTAATATTTATATGAAGTTTTTCAAAAATTTCTTCAAATTACAATAGTTTTAATATATTTGGAAACAGCACTATCGATATTTTATTTAAGTTTTTTCGAATTTCGCTTATTTTTGCGATAAAATCAATATTTGCGGAGATACAGCCACTTTTCTAAAAAAGTTTAATAGGGAGTAATATATTTATTATAAAAATGAATACTGATAGACTTGGATCCATCCTAATATTTATATGGATTTTTTCCATAATATCGAGCAATATCCTTATATTAAATACGAAGACCATATATTGAAAAGGGGGGACCCTTACCATAATATCGAGCAATATCCTCATATTAAATACGAAGACCATATATTGAAAAGGGGGGACCCTTACCATAATATCGAGCAATATCCTTATATAAAATACGAAGACCATATATTGAAAAGGGGGGACCCTTACCATAATATCGAGCAATATCCCTATATTAAATACGAAGACCATATATTGAAAAGGGGGGACCCTTACCATAATATCGAGCAATATCCTTATATAAAATACGAAGACCATATATTGAAAAGGGGGGACCCTTACCATAATATCGAGCAATATCCCTATATTAAATACGAAGACCATATATTGAAAAGGGGGGACCCTTACCATAATATCGAGCAATATCCTTATATAAAATACGAAGACCATATATTGAAAAGGGGGGACCCTTACCATAATATCGAGCAATATCCCTATATTAAATACGAAGACCATATATTGAAAAGGGGGGACCCTTACCATAATATCGAGCAATATCCTCATATTAAATACGAAGACCATATATTGAAAAGGGGGGACCCTTACCATAATATCGAGCAATAGCCTTATATAAAATACGAAGACCATATATTGAAAAGGGGGGACCCTTACCATAATATCGAGCAATATCCCTATATTAAATACGAAGACCATATATTGAAAAGGGGGGACCCTTACCATAATATCAAGCAATATCCCTATATTAAATACGAAGACCATATATTGAAAAGGGGGGACCCTTACCATAATATCGAGCAATATCCTTATATAAAATACGAAGACCATATATTGAAAAGGGGGGACCCTTACCATAATATCGAGCAATATCCCTATATTAAATACGAAGACAATATATTGAAAAGGGGGGACCCTTACCATAATATCGAGCAATATCCTTATATAAAATACGAAGACCATATATTGAAAAGGGGGGACCCTTACCATAATATCGAGCAATATCCCTATATTAAATACGAAGACCATATATTGAAAAGGGGGGACCCTTACCATAATATCGAGCAATATCCCTATATTAAATACGAAGACCATATATTGAAAAGGGGGGACCCTTACCATAATATCGAGCAATATCCCTATATTAAATACGAAGACCATATATTGAAAAGGGGGGACCCTTACCATAATATCGAGCAATATCCTTATATAAAATACGAAGACCATATATTGAAAAGGGGGGACCCTTACCATAATATCGAGCAATAACCTAATAATAAATACGAAGACCATAAATTGAAAAGGGGGATCCATCCTAATATTTATAGGGAGTTTTTTTATTATAAAAATGAATACTGATAGACTTGGATCCATCCTAATATTTATATGGAGTTTTTCAAAAATTTCTTCAAATTACAATATTTTTAATATATTTGGAAACAGCACTATCGATATTTTAGTTAAGTTTTTTCGAATTTCGCTTATTTTTGCGATAAAATCAATATTTGCGGAGATACAGCCACTTTTCTAAAAAAGTTTAATAGGGAAGTAATATTTTTATTATAAAAATGAATACTGATAGACTTGGATCCATCCTAATATTTATATGGAGTTTTTCAAAAATTTCTTCAAATTACAATATTTTTAATATATTTGGAAACAGCACTATCGATATTTTAGTTAAGTTTTTTCGAATTTCGCTTATTTTTGCGATAAAATCAATATTTGCGGAGATACAGCCATTTTTCTAAAAAAGTTTAATAGGGAAGTAATATTTTTATTATAAAAATGAATACTGATAGACTTGGATCCATCCTAATATTTATATGGAGTTTTTCAAAAATTTCTTCAAATTACAATAGTTTTAATATATTTGAAAAGAGCACTATCGATACTTTAGTTAAGTTTTTTCGAATTTCGCTTATTTTTGCGATAAAATCAATATTTGCGGAGATACAGCCACTTTTCTAAAAAAGTTTAATAGGGAAGTAATATTTTTATTATAAAAATGAATACTGATAGACTTGGATCCATCCTAATATTTATATGGAGTTTTTCAAAAATTTCTTCAAATTACAATAGTTTTAATATATTTGGAAACAGCACTATCGATATTTTAGTTAAGTTTTTTCGAATTTCGCTTATTTTTGCGATAAAATCAATATTTGCGGAGATACAGCCACTTTTCTAAAAAAGTTTAATAGGGAGTAATATATTTATTATAAAAATGAATACTGATAGACTTGGATCCATCCTAATATTTATATGGATTTTTTCCATAATATCGAGCAATATCCTTATATTAAATACGAAGACCATATATTGAAAAGGGGGGACCCTTACCATAATATCGAGCAATATCCTCATATTAAATACGAAGACCATATATTGAAAAGGGGGGACCCTTACCATAATATCGAGCAATATCCTTATATAAAATACGAAGACCATATATTGAAAAGGGGGGACCCTTACCATAATATCGAGCAATATCCCTATATTAAATACGAAGACCATATATTGAAAAGGGGGGACCCTTACCATAATATCGAGCAATATCCCTATATTAAATACGAAGACCATATATTGAAAAGGGGGGACCCTTACCATAATATCAAGCAATATCCCTATATTAAATACGAAGACCATATATTGAAAAGGGGGGACCCTTACCATAATATCGAGCAATATCCTTATATAAAATACGAAGACCATATATTGAAAAGGGGGGACCCTTACCATAATATCGAGCAATATCCCTATATTAAATACGAAGACCATATATTGAAAAGGGGGGACCCTTACCATAATATCGAGCAATATCCCTATATTAAATACGAAGACCATATATTGAAAAGGGGGGACCCTTACCATAATATCAAGCAATATCCCTATATTAAATACGAAGACCATATATTGAAAAGGGGGGACCCTTACCATAATATCGAGCAATATCCTTATATAAAATACGAAGACCATATATTGAAAAGGGGGGACCCTTACCATAATATCGAGCAATATCCCTATATTAAATACGAAGACCATATATTGAAAAGGGGGGACCCTTACCATAATATCGAGCAATATCCCTATATTAAATACGAAGACCATATATTGAAAAGGGGGATCCATCCTAATATTTATAGGGAGTTTTTTTATTATAAAAATGAATACTGATAGACTTGGATCCATCCTAATATTTATATGGAGTTTTTCAAAAATTTCTTCAAATTACAATATTTTTAATATATTTGGAAACAGCACTATCGATATTTTAGTTAAGTTTTTTCGAATTTCGCTTATTTTTGCGATAAAATCAATATTTGCGGAGATACAGCCACTTTTCTAAAAAAGTTTAATAGGGAAGTAATATTTTTATTATAAAAATGAATACTGATAGACTTGGATCCATCCTAATATTTATATGGAGTTTTTCAAAAATTTCTTCAAATTACAATAGTTTTAATATATTTGGAAACAGCACTATCGATATTTTAGTTAAGTTTTTTCGAATTTCGCTTATTTTTGCGATAAAATCAATATTTGCGGAGATACAGCCACTTTTCTAAAAAAGTTTAATAGGGAGTAATATTTTTATTATAAAAATGAATACTGATAGACTTGGATCCATCCTAATATTTATATGGAGTTTTTCAAAAATTTCTTCAAATTACAATAGTTTTAATATATTTGGAAACAGCACTATCGATATTTTAGTTAAGTTTTTTCGAATTTCGCTTATTTTTGCGATAAAATCAATATTTGCGGAGATACAGCCACTTTTCTAAAAAAGTTTAATAGGGAGTAATATATTTATTATAAAAATGAATACTGATAGACTTGGATCCATCCTAATATTTATATGGAGTTTTTCAAAAATTTCTTCAAATTACAATAGTTTTAATATATTTGGAAACAGCACTATCGATATTTTAGTTAAGTTTTTTCGAATTTCGCTTATTTTTGCGATAAAATCAATATTTGCGGAGATACAGCCACTTTTCTAAAAAAGTTTAATAGGGAGTAATATATTTATTATAAAAATGAATACTGATAGACTTGGATCCATCCTAATATTTATATGGATTTTTTCCATAATATCGAGCAATATCCTTATATTAAATACGAAGACCATATATTGAAAAGGGGGGACCCTTACCATAATATCGAGCAATATCCTCATATTAAATACGAAGACCATATATTGAAAAGGGGGGACCCTTACCATAATATCGAGCAATATCCTTATATAAAATACGAAGACCATATATTGAAAAGGGGGGACCCTTACCATAATATCGAGCAATATCCCTATATTAAATACGAAGACCATATATTGAAAAGGGGGACCCTTACCATAATATCAAGCAATATCCCTATATTAAATACGAAGACCATATATTGAAAAGGGGGGACCCTTACCATAATATCGAGCAATAACCTAATAATAAATACGAAGACCATAAATTGAAAAGGATGATCCATCCTAATATTTATAGGGAGTTTTTTTATTATAAAAATGAATACTGATAGACTTGGATCCATCTTAATATTTATATGGAGTTTTTCAAAAATTTCTTCAAATTACAATAGTTTTATTATATTTGAAAAGAGCACTATCGATACTTTAGTTAAGTTTTTTCGAATTTCGCTTATTTTTGCGATAAAATCAATATTTGCGGAGATACAGCCACTTTTCTAAAAAAGTTTAATAGGGAAGTAATATTTTTATTATAAAAATGAATACTGATAGACTTGGATCCATCCTAATATTTATATGGAGTTTTTCAAAAATTTCTTCAAATTACAATAGTTTTAATATATTTGGAAACAGCACTATCGATATTTTAGTTAAGTTTTTTCGAATTTCGCTTATTTTTGCGATAAAATCAATATTTGCGGAGATACAGCCACTTTTCTAAAAAAGTTTAATAGGGAAGTAACATTTTTATTATAAAAATGAATACTGATAGACTTGGATCCATCCTAATATTTATATGGAGTTTTTCAAAAATTTCTTCAAATTACAATAGTTTTAATATATTTGGAAACAGCACTATCGATATTTTAGTTAAGTTTTTTCGAATTTCGCTTATTTTTGCGATAAAATCAATATTTGCGGAGATACAGCCACTTTTCTAAAAAAGTTTAATAGGGAAGTAATATTTTTATTATAAAAATGAATACTGATAGACTTGGATCCATCCTAATATTTATATGAAGTTTTTCAAAAATTTCTTCAAATTACAATAGTTTTAATATATTTGGAAACAGCACTATCGATATTTTAGTTAAGTTTTTTCGAATTTCGCTTATTTTTGCGATAAAATCAATATTTGCGGAGATACAGCCACTTTTCTAAAAAAGTTTAATAGGGAGTAATATATTTATTATTAAAATGAATACTGATAGACTTGGATCCATCCTAATATTTATATGGAGTTTTTCAAAAATTTCTTCAAATTACAATAGTTTTAATATATTTGGAAACAGCACTATCGATATTTTAGTTAAGTTTTTTCGAATTTCGCTTATTTTTGCGATAAAATCAATATTTGCGGAGATACAGCCACTTTTCTAAAAAAGTTTAATAGGGAAGTAATATTTTTATTATAAAAATGAATACTGATAGACTTGGATCCATCCTAATATTTATATGGATTTTTTCAAAAATTTCTTCAAATTACAATAGTTTTAATATATTTGAAAAGAGCACTATCGATACTTTAGTTAAGTTTTTTCGAATTTCGCTTATTTTTGCGATAAAATCAATATTTGCGGAGATACAGCCACTTTTCTAAAAAAGTTTAATAGGGAGTAATATATTTATTATAAAAATGAATACTGATAGACTTGGATCCATCCTAATATTTATATGGATTTTTTCCATAATATCGAGCAATATCCTTATATTAAATACGAAGACCATATATTGAAAAGGGGGGACCCTTACCATAATATCGAGCAATATCCCTATATTAAATACGAAGACCATATATTGAAGAGGGGGGACCCTTACCATAATATCGAGAAATATCCTTATATAAAATACGAAGACCATATATTGAAAAGGGGGGACCCTTACCATAATATCGAGCAATATCCCTATATTAAATACGAAGACCATATATTGAAAAGGGGGGACCCTTACCATAATATCAAGCAATATCCCTATATTAAATACGAAGACCATATATTGAAAAGGGGGGACCCTTACCATAATATCGAGCAATATCCTTATATAAAATACGAAGACCATATATTGAAAAGGGGGGACCCTTACCATAATATCGAGCAATATCCCTATATTAAATACGAAGACCATATATTGAAAAGGGGGGACCCTTACCATAATATCGAGCAATATCCCTATATTAAATACGAAGACCATATATTGAAAAGGGGGGACCCTTACCATAATATCGAGCAATAACCTAATAATAAATACGAAGACCATAAATTGAAAAGGGGGATCCATCCTAATATTTATAGGGAGTTTTTTTATTATAAAAATGAATACTGATAGACTTGGATCCATCCTAATATTTATATGGAGTTTTTCAAAAATTTCTTCAAATTACAATAGTTTTAATATATTTGGAAACAGCACTATCGATATTTTAGTTAAGTTTTTTCGAATTTCGCTTATTTTTGCGATAAAATCAATATTTGCGGAGATACAGCCACTTTTCTAAAAAAGTTTAATAGGGAAGTAATATTTTTATTATAAAAATGAATACTGATAGACTTGGATCCATCCTAATATTTATATGGAGTTTTTCAAAAATTTCTTCAAATTACAATAGTTTTAATATATTTGGAAACAGCACTATCGATATTTTAGTTAAGTTTTTTCGAATTTCGCTTATTTTTGCGATAAAATCAATATTTGCGGAGATACAGCCACTTTTCTAAAAAAGTTTAATAGGGAAGTAATATATTTATTATAAAAATGAATACTGATAGACTTGGATCCATGCTAATATTTATATGGATTTTTAAAAAATTTCTTCAAATTACAATAGTTTTAATATATTTGGAAACAGCACTATCGATATTTTAGTTAAGTTTTTTCGAATTTCGCTTATTTTTGCGATAAAATCAATATTTGCGGAGATACAGCCACTTTTCTAAAAAAGTTTAATAGGGAAGTAATATTTTTATTATAAAAATGAATACTGATAGACTTGGATCCATCCTAATATTTATATGGATTTTTTCAAAAATTTCTTCAAATTACAATAGTTTTAATATATTTGGAAACAGCACTATCGATATTTTAGTTAAGTTTTTTCGAATTTCGATTATTTTTGCGATAAAATCAATATTTGCGGAGATACAGCCACTTTTCTAAAAAAGTTTAATAGGGAAGTAATATTTTTATTATAAAAATGAATACTGATAGACTTGGATCCATCCTAATATTTATATGGATTTTTTCAAAAATTTCTTCAAATTACAATAGTTTTAATATATTTGGAAACAGCACTATCGATATTTTAGTTAAGTTTTTTCGAATTTCGCTTATTTTTGCGATAAAATCAATATTTGCGGAGATACAGCCACTTTTCTAAAAAAGTTTAATAGGGAAGTAATATTTTTATTATAAAAATGAATACTGATAGACTTGGATCCATCCTAATATTTATATGGATTTTTTCAAAAATTTCTTCAAATTACAATAGTTTTAATATATTTGGAAACAGCACTATCGATATTTTAGTTAAGTTTTTTCGAATTTCGCTTATTTTTGCGATAAAATCAATATTTGCGGAGATACAGCCACTTTTCTAAAAAAGTTTAATAGGGAAGTAATATTTTTATTATAAAAATGAATACTGATAGACTTGGATCCATCCTAATATTTATATGGATTTTTTCAAAAATTTCTTCAAATTACAATAGTTTTAATATATTTGGAAACAGCACTATCGATATTTTAGTTAAGTTTTTTCGAATTTCACTTATTTTTGCGATAAAATCAATATTTGCGGAGATACAGCCACTTTTCTAAAAAAGTTTAATAGGGAAGTAATATTTTTATTATAAAAATGAATACTGATAGACTTGGATCCATCCTAATATTTATATGGATTTTTTCAAAAATTTCTTCAAATTACAATAGTTTTAATATATTTGGAAACAGCACTATCGATATTTTAGTTAAGTTTTTTCGAATTTCGCTTATTTTTGCGATAAAATCAATATTTGCGGAGATACAGCCACTTTTCTAAAAAAGTTTAATAGGGAAGTAATATTTTTATTATAAAAATGAATACTGATAGACTTGGATCCATCCTAATATTTATATGGATTTTTTCAAAAATTTCTTCAAATTACAATAGTTTTAATATATTTGGAAACAGCACTATCGATATTTTAGTTAAGTTTTTTCGAATTTCGCTTATTTTTGCGATAAAATCAATATTTGCGGAGATACAGCCACTTTTCTAAAAAAGTTTAATAGGGAAGTAATATTTTTATTATAAAAATGAATATTGATAGACTTGGATCCATCCTAATATTTATATGGATTTTTTCAAAAATTTCTTCAAATTACAATAGTTTTAATATATTTGGAAACAGCACTATCGATATTTTAGTTAAGTTTTTTCGAATTTCGCTTATTTTTGCGATAAAATCAATATTTGCGGAGATACAGCCACTTTTCTAAAAAAGTTTAATAGGGAAGTAATATTTTTATTATAAAAATGAATACTGATAGACTTGGATCCATCCTAATATTTATATGGATTTTTTCAAAAATTTCTTCAAATTACAATAGTTTTAATATATTTGGAAACAGCACTATCGATATTTTAGTTAAGTTTTTTCGAATTTCGCTTATTTTTGCGATAAAATCAATATTTGCGGAGATACAGCCACTTTTCTAAAAAAGTTTAATAGGGAAGTAATATATTTATTATAAAAATGAATACTGATAGACTTGGATCCATGCTAATATTTATATGGATTTTTAAAAAATTTCTTCAAATTACAATAGTTTTAATATATTTGGAAACAGCACTATCGATATTTTAGTTAAGTTTTTTCGAATTTCGCTTATTTTTGCGATAAAATCAATATTTGCGGAGATACAGCCAATTTTCTAAAAAAGTTTAATAGGGAAGTAATATTTTTATTATAAAAATGAATACTGATAGACTTGGATCCATCCTAATATTTATATGAATTTTTTCAAAAATTTCTTCAAATTACAATAGTTTTAATATATTTGGAAACAGCACTATCGATATTTTAGTTAAGTTTTTTCGAATTTCGCTTATTTTTGCGATAAAATCAATATTTGCGGAGATACAGCCACTTTTCTAAAAAAGTTTAATAGGGAAGTAATATTTTTATTATAAAAATGAATACTGATAGACTTGGATCCATCCTAATATTTATATGGATTTTTTCCATAATATCGAGCAATATCCTTATATTAAATACGAAGAACATATATTGAAAAGGGGGGACCCTTACCATAATATCGAGCAATATCCTTATATTAAATACGAAGACCATATATTGAAAAGGGGGGACCCTTACCATAATATCGAGCAATATCCCTATATTAAATACGAAGACCATATATTGAAAAGGGGGGACCCTTACCATAATATCAAGCAATATCCCTATATTAAATACGATGACCATATATTGAAAAGGGGGGACCCTTACCATAATATCGAGCAATATCCTTATATAAAATACGAAGACCATATATTGAAAAGGGGGGACCCTTACCATAATATCGAGCAATATCCCTATATTAAATACGAAGACCATATATTGAAAAGGGGGGACCCTTACCATAATATCAAACAATATCCCTATATTAAATACGAAGACCATATATTGAAAAGGGGGGACCCTTACCATAATATCGAGCAATATCCCTATATTAAATACGAAGACCATATATTGAAAAGGGGGGACCCTTACCATAATATCGAGCAATATTCCTATATTAAATACGAAGACCATATATTGAAAAGGGGGGACCCTTACCATAATATCGAGCAATAACCTAATAATAAATACGAAGACCATAAATTGAAAAGGGGGATCCATCCTAATATTTATAGGGAGTTTTTTTATTATAAAAATGAATACTGATAGACTTGGATCCATCCTAATATTTATATGGATTTTTTCAAAAATTTCTTCAAATTACAATAGTTTTAATATATTTGGAAACAGCACTATCGATATTTTAGTTAAGTTTTTTCGAATTTCGCTTATTTTTGCGATAAAATCAATATTTGCGGAGATACAGCCACTTTTCTAAAAAAGTTTAATAGGGAAGTAATATTTTTATTATAAAAATGAATACTGATAGACTTGGATCCATCCTAATATTTATATGGATTTTTTCCATAATATCGAGCAATATCCTTATATTAAATACGAAGAACATATATTGAAAAGGGGGGACCCTTACCATAATATCGAGCAATATCCTTATATTAAATACGAAAACCATATATTGAAAAGGGGGGACCCTTACCATAATATCGGGCAATATCCCTATATTAAATACGAAGACCATATATTGAAAAGGGAGAACCCTTACCATAATATCAAGCAATATCCCTATATTAAATACGAAGACCATATATTGAAAAGGGAGGACCCTTACCATAATATCAAGCAATATCCCTATATTAAATACGAAGACCATATATTGAAAAGGGGGGACCCTTACCATAATATCGAGCAATATCCTTATATAAAATACGAAGACCATATATTGAAAAGGGGGGACCCTTACCATAATATCGAGCAATATCCCTATATTAAATACGAAGACCATATATTGAAAAGGGGGGACCCTTACCATAATATCAAGCAATATCCCTATATTAAATACGATGACCATATATTGAAAAGGGGGGACCCTTACCATAATATCGAGCAATATCCTTATATAAAATACGAAGACCATATATTGAAAAGGGGGGACCCTTACCATAATATCGAGCAATATCCCTATATTAAATACGAAGACCATATATTGAAAAGGGGGGACCCTTACCATAATATCGAGCAATATCCCTATATTAAATACGAAGACCATATATTGAAAAGGGGGGACCCTTACCATAATATCGAGCAATATCCTTATATAAAATACGAAGACCATATATTGAAAAGGGGGGACCCTTACCATAATATCGAGCAATATCCCTATATTAAATACAAAGACCATATATTGAAAAGGGGGACCCTTACCATAATATCGAGCAATATCCCTATATTAAATACGAAGACCATATATTGAAAAGGGGGGACCCTTACCATAATATCAAGCAATATCCCTATATTAAATACGAAGACCATATATTGAAAAGGGGGGACCCTTACCATAATATCGAGCAATATCCCTATATTAAATACGAAGACCATATATTGAAAAGGGGGGACCCTTACCATAATATCGAGCAATATCCCTATATTAAATACGAAGACCATATATTGAAAAGGGGGGACCCTTACCATAATATCGAGCAATATCCCTATATTAAATACGAAGGCCATATATTGAAAAGGGGGGACCCTTACCATAATATCGAGCAATATCCCTATATTAAATACGAAGACCATATATTGAAAAGGGGGGACTCTTACCATAATATCAAGCAATATCCTCATATTAAATACGAAGACCATATATTGAAAAGGGGGGACCCTTACCATAATATCGAGCAATAACCTAATAATAAATACGAAGACCATAAATTGAAAAGGGGGATCCATCCTAATATTTATAGGGAGTTTTTCAAAAATTTCTTCAAATTACAATAGTTTTAATATATTTGAAAAGAGCACTATCGATACTTTAGTTAAGTTTTTTCGAATTTCGCTTATTTTTGCGATAAAATCAATATTTGCGGAGATACAGCCACTTTTCTAAAAAAGTTTAATAGGGAGTAATATATTTATTATAAAAAGGAATACTGATAGACTTGGATCCATCCTAATTTTTATATGGATTTTTTCCATAATATCGAGCAATATCCTTATATAAAATACGAAGACCATATATTGAAAAGGGGGGACCCTTACCATAATATCGAGCAATATCCCTATATTAAATACGAAGACCATATATTGAAAAGGGGGGACCCTTACCATAATATCGAGCAATATCCCTATATTAAATACGAAGACCATATATTGAAAAGGGGGGACCCTTACCATAATATCGAGCAATATCCTTATATAAAATACGAAGACCATATATTGAAAAGGGGGGACCCTTACCATAATATCGAGCAATATCCCTATATTAAATACGAAGACAATATATTGAAAAGGGGGGAACCTTACCATAATATCGAGCAATATCCCTATATTAAATACGAAGACCATATATTGAAAAGGGGGGACCCTTACCATAATATCGAGCAATATCCCTATATTAAATACGAAGACCAAATATTGAAAAGGGGGGACCCTTACCATAATATCGAGCAATATCCCTATATTAAATACGAAGACCATATATTGAAAAGGGGGGACCCTTACCATAATATCGAGCAATATCCTCATATTAAATACGAAGACCATATATTGAAAAGGGGGGACCCTTACCATAATATCGAGCAATATCCCTATATTAAATACGAAGACCATATATTGAAAAGGGGGGACCCTTACCATAATATCGAGCAATATCCTCATATTAAATACGAAGACCATATATTGAAAAGGGGGGACCCTTACCATAATATCGAGCAATATCCCTATATTAAATACGAAGACCATATATTGAAAAGGGGGGACCCTTACCATAATATCGAGCAATATCCTTATATAAAATACGAAGACCATATATTGAAAAGGGGGGACCCTTACCATAATATATAGCAATATCCCTATATTAAATACGAAGACCATATATTGAAAAGGGGGGACCCTTACCATAATATCGAGCAATATCCTCATATTAAATACGAAGACCATATATTGAAAAGGGGGGACCCTTACCATAATATCGAGCAATATCCTCATATTAAATACGAAGACCATATATTGAAAAGGGGGGACCCTTACCATAATATCGAGCAATATCCTTATATAAAATACGAAGACCATATATTGAAAAGGGGGGACCCTTACCATAATATCGAGCAATATCCTTATATAAAATACGAAGACCATATATTGAAAAGGGGGGACCCTTACCATAATATATAGCAATATCCCTATATTAAATACGAAGACCATATATTGAAAAGGGGGGACCTTTACCATAATATCGAGCAATATCCTCATATTAAATACGAAGACCATATATTGAAAAGGGGGGACCCTTACCATAATATCGAGCAATATCCCTATATTAAATACGAAGACCATATATTGAAAAGGGGAGACCCTTACCATAATATCGAGCAATATCCTTATATAAAATACGAAGACCATATATTGAAAAGGGGGGACCCTTACCATAATATATAGCAATATCCCTATATTAAATACGAAGACCATATATTGAAAAGGGGGGACCCTTACCATAATATCGAGCAATATCCTCATATTAAATACGAAGACCATATATTGAAAAGGGGGGACCCTTACCATAATATCGAGCAATATCCTCATATTAAATACGAAGACCATATATTGAAAAGGGGGGACCCTTACCATAATATCGAGCAATATCCTCATATTAAATACGAAGACCATATATTGAAAAGGGGGGACCCTTACCATAATATCGAGCAATATCCCTATATTAAATACGAAGACCATATATTGAAAAGGGGGGACCCTTACCATAATATCGAGCAATATCCTCATATTAAATACGAAGACCATATATTGAAAAGGGGGGACCCTTACCATAATATCGAGCAATATCCTCATATTAAATACGAAGACCATATATTGAAAAGGGGGGACCCTTACCATAATATCGAGCAATATCCTCATATTAAATACGAAGACCATATATTGAAAAGGGGGGACCCTTACCATAATATCGAGCAATATCCTCATATTAAATACGAAGACCATATATTGAAAAGGGGGGACCCTTACCATAATATCGAGCAATATCCCTATATTAAATACGAAGACCATATATTGAAAAGGGGGGACCCTTACCATAATATCGAGCAATATCCTCATATTAAATACAAAGACCATATATTGAAAAGGGGGGACCCTTACCATAATATCGAGCAATATCCCTATATTAAATACGAAGACCATATATTGAAAAGGGGGGACCCTTACCATAATATCGAGCAATATTCCTATATTAAATACGAAGACCATATATTGAAAAGGGGGGACCCTTACCATAATATCGAGCAATAACCTAATAATAAATACGAAGACCATAAATTGAAAAGGGGGATCCATCCTAATATTTATAGGGAGTTTTTTTATTATAAAAATGAATACTGATAGACTTGGATCCATCCTAATATTTATATGGATTTTTTCAAAAATTTCTTCAAATTACAATAGTTTTAATATATTTGGAAACAGCACTATCGATATTTTAGTTAAGTTTTTTCGAATTTCGCTTATTTTTGCGATAAAATCAATATTTGCGGAGATACAGCCACTTTTCTAAAAAAGTTTAATAGGGAAGTAATATTTTTATTATAAAAATGAATACTGATAGACTTGGATCCATCCTAATATTTATATGGATTTTTTCCATAATATCGAGCAATATCCTTATATTAAATACGAAGAACATATATTGAAAAGGGGGGACCCTTACCATAATATCGAGCAATATCCTTATATTAAATACGAAAACCATATATTGAAAAGGGGGGACCCTTACCATAATATCGGGCAATATCCCTATATTAAATACGAAGACCATATATTGAAAAGGGAGAACCCTTACCATAATATCAAGCAATATCCCTATATTAAATACGAAGACCATATATTGAAAAGGGAGGACCCTTACCATAATATCAAGCAATATCCCTATATTAAATACGAAGACCATATATTGAAAAGGGGGGACCCTTACCATAATATCGAGCAATATCCCTATATTAAATACGAAGACCATATATTGAAAAGGGGGGACCCTTACCATAATATCGAGCAATATCCCTATATTAAATACGAAGACCATATATTGAAAAGGGGGGACCCTTACCATAATATCGAGCAATATCCCTATATTAAATACGAAGGCCATATATTGAAAAGGGGGGACCCTTACCATAATATCGAGCAATATCCCTATATTAAATACGAAGACCATATATTGAAAAGGGGGGACCCTTACCATAATATCGAGCAATATCCCTATATTAAATACGAAGACCATATATTGAAAAGGGGGGACCCTTACCATAATATCGAGCAATATCCCTATATTAAATACGAAGGCCATATATTGAAAAGGGGGGACCCTTACCATAATATCGAGCAATATCCCTATATTAAATACGAAGACCATATATTGAAAAGGGGGGACTCTTACCATAATATCAAGCAATATCCTCATATTAAATACGAAGACCATATATTGAAAAGGGGGGACCCTTACCATAATATCGAGCAATAACCTAATAATAAATACGAAGACCATAAATTGAAAAGGGGGATCCATCCTAATATTTATAGGGAGTTTTTCAAAAATTTCTTCAAATTACAATAGTTTTAATATATTTGAAAAGAGCACTATCGATACTTTAGTTAAGTTTTTTCGAATTTCGCTTATTTTTGCGATAAAATCAATATTTGCGGAGATACAGCCACTTTTCTAAAAAAGTTTAATAGGGAGTAATGTATTTATTATAAAAAGGAATACTGATAGACTTGGATCCATCCTAATATTTATATGGATTTTTTCCATAATATCGAGCAATATCCTTATATAAAATACGAAGACCATATATTGAAAAGGGGGGACCCTTACCATAATATCGAGCAATATCCCTATATTAAATACGAAGACCATATATTGAAAAGGGGGGACCCTTACCATAATATCGAGCAATATCCCTATATTAAATACGAAGACCATATATTGAAAAGGGGGGACCCTTACCATAATATCGAGCAATATCCTTATATAAAATACGAAGACCATATATTGAAAAGGGGGGACCCTTACCATAATATCGAGCAATATCCCTATATTAAATACGAAGACCATATATTGAAAAGGGGGGAACCTTACCATAATATCGAGCAATATCCCTATATTAAATACGAAGACCATATATTGAAAAGGGGGGACCCTTACCATAATATCGAGCAATATCCCTATATTAAATACGAAGACCAAATATTGAAAAGGGGGGACCCTTACCATAATATCGAGCAATATCCCTATATTAAATACGAAGACCATATATTGAAAAGGGGGGACCCTTACCATAATATCGAGCAATATCCTCATATTAAATACGAAGACCATATATTGAAAAGGGGGGACCCTTACCATAATATCGAGCAATATCCCTATATTAAATACGAAGACCATATATTGAAAAGGGGGGACCCTTACCATAATATCGAGCAATATCCTCATATTAAATACGAAGACCATATATTGAAAAGGGGGGACCCTTACCATAATATCGAGCAATATCCCTATATTAAATACGAAGACCATATATTGAAAAGGGGGGACCCTTACCATAATATCGAGCAATATCCTTATATAAAATACGAAGACCATATATTGAAAAGGGGGGACCCTTACCATAATATATAGCAATATCCCTATATTAAATACGAAGACCATATATTGAAAAGGGGGGACCCTTACCATAATATCGAGCAATATCCTCATATTAAATACGAAGACCATATATTGAAAAGGGGGGACCCTTACCATAATATCGAGCAATATCCTCATATTAAATACGAAGACCATATATTGAAAAGGGGGGACCCTTACCATAATATCGAGCAATATCCTTATATAAAATACGAAGACCATATATTGAAAAGGGGGGACCCTTACCATAATATCGAGCAATATCCTTATATAAAATACGAAGACCATATATTGAAAAGGGGGGACCCTTACCATAATATATAGCAATATCCCTATATTAAATACGAAGACCATATATTGAAAAGGGGGGACCTTTACCATAATATCGAGCAATATCCTCATATTAAATACGAAGACCATATATTGAAAAGGGGGGACCCTTACCATAATATCGAGCAATATCCTCATATTAAATACGAAGACCATATATTGAAAAGGGGGGACCCTTACCATAATATCGAGCAATATCCTCATATTAAATACGAAGACCATATATTGAAAAGGGGGGACCCTTACCATAATATCGAGCAATATCCCTATATTAAATACGAAGACCATATATTGAAAAGGGGGGACCCTTACCATAATATCGAGCAATATCCTCATATTAAATACGAAGACCATATATTGAAAAGGGGGGACCCTTACCATAATATCGAGCAATATCCCTATATTAAATACGAAGACCATATATTGAAAAGGGGGGACCCTTACCATAATATCGAGCAATATCCTTATATAAAATACGAAGACCATATATTGAAAAGGGGGGACCCTTACCATAATATATAGCAATATCCCTATATTAAATACGAAGACCATATATTGAAAAGGGGGGACCCTTACCATAATATCGAGCAATATCCTCATATTAAATACGAAGACCATATATTGAAAAGGGGGGACCCTTACCATAATATCGAGCAATATCCTCATATTAAATACGAAGACCATATATTGAAAAGGGGGGACCCTTACCATAATATCGAGCAATATCCTTATATAAAATACGAAGACCATATATTGAAAAGGGGGGACCCTTACCATAATATCGAGCAATATCCCTATATTAAATACGAAGACCATATATTGAAAAGGGGGGACCCTTACCATAATATCGAGCAATATCCTTATATAAAATACGAAGACCATATATTGAAAAGGGGGGACCCTTACCATAATATATAGCAATATCCCTATATTAAATACGAAGACCATATATTGAAAAGGGGGGACCCTTACCATAATATCGAGCAATATCCCTATATTAAATACGAAGACCATATATTGAAAAGGGGAGACCCTTACCATAATATCGAGCAATATCCTTATATAAAATACGAAGACCATATATTGAAAAGGGGGGACCCTTACCATAATATATAGCAATATCCCTATATTAAATACGAAGACCATATATTGAAAAGGGGGGACCCTTACCATAATATCGAGCAATATCCTCATATTAAATACGAAGACCATATATTGAAAAGGGGGGACCCTTACCATAATATCGAGCAATATCCTCATATTAAATACGAAGACCATATATTGAAAAGGGGGGACCCTTACCATAATATCGAGCAATATCCTCATATTAAATACGAAGACCATATATTGAAAAGGGGGGACCCTTACCATAATATCGAGCAATATCCCTATATTAAATACGAAGACCATATATTGAAAAGGGGGGACCCTTACCATAATATCGAGCAATATCCTCATATTAAATACGAAGACCATATATTGAAAAGGGGGGACCCTTACCATAATATCGAGCAATATCCTCATATTAAATACGAAGACCATATATTGAAAAGGGGGGACCCTTACCATAATATCGAGCAATATCCCTATATTAAATACGAAGACCATATATTGAAAAGGGGGGACCCTTACCATAATATCGAGCAATATCCTCATATTAAATACAAAGACCATATATTGAAAAGGGGGGACCCTTACCATAATATCGAGCAATATCCCTATATTAAATACGAAGACCATATATTGAAAAGGGGGGACCCTTACCATAATATCGAGCAATATCCTTATATAAAATACGAAGACCATATATTGAAAAGGGGGGACCCTTACCATAATATCGAGCAATATCCCTATATTAAATACGAAGACCATATATTGAAAAGGGGGGACCCTTACCATAATATCGAGCAATATCCCTATATTAAATACGAAGACCATATATTGAAAAGGGGGGACCCTTACCATAATATCGAGCAATATCCTTATATAAAATACGAAGACCATATATTGAAAAGGGGGGACCCTTACCATAATATATAGCAATATCCCTATATTAAATACGAAGACCATATATTGAAAAGGGGGGACCCTTACCATAATATCGAGCAATATCCTCATATTAAATACGAAGACCATATATTGAAAAGGGCGGACCCTTACCATAATATCGAGCAATATCCCTATATTAAATACGAAGACCATATATTGAAAAGGGGGGACCCTTACCATAATATCGAGCAATATCCTCATATTAAATACAAAGACCATATATTGAAAAGGGGGGACCCTTACCATAATATCGAGCAATATCCCTATATTAAATACGAAGACCATATATTGAAAAGGGGGGACCCTTACCATAATATCGAGCAATATCCTTATATAAAATACGAAGACCATATATTGAAAAGGGGGGACCCTTACCATAATATATAGCAATATCCCTATATTAAATACGAAGACCATATATTGAAAAGGGGGGACCCTTACCATAATATCGAGCAATATCCTCATATTAAATACGAAGACCATATATTGAAAAGGGGGGACCCTTACCATAATATCGAGCAATATCCTCATATTAAATACGAAGACCATATATTGAAAAGGGGGGACCCTTACCATAATATCGAGCAATATCCTCATATTAAATACAAAGACCATATATTGAAAAGGGGGGACCCTTACCATAATATCGAGCAATATCCCTATATTAAATACGAAGACCATATATTGAAAAGGGGGGACCCTTACCATAATATCGAGCAATATCCTTATATAAAATACGAAGACCATATATTGAAAAGGGGGGACCCTTACCATAATATATAGCAATATCCCTATATTAAATACGAAGACCATATATTGAAAAGGGGGGACCCTTACCATAATATCGAGCAATATCCTTATATAAAATACGAAGACCATATATTGAAAAGGGGGGACCCTTACCATAATATCGAGCAATATCCCTATATTAAATACGAAGACCATATATTGAAAAGGGGGGACCCTTACCATAATATCGAGCAATATCCCTATATTAAATACGAAGACCATATATTGAAAAGAGGGGACCCTTACCATAATATCGAGCAATATCCCTATATTAAATACGAAGACCATATATTGAAAAGGGGGGACCCTTACCATAATATCGAGCAATAACCTAATAATAAATACGAAGACCATAAATTGAAAAGGGGGATCCATCCTAATATTTATAGGGAGTTTTTTTATTATAAAAATGAATACTGATAGACTTGGATCCATCTTAATATTTATATGGAGTTTTTCAAAAATTTCTTCAAATTACAATAGTTTTAATATATTTGAAAAGAGCACTATCGATACTTTAGTTAAGTTTTTTCGAATTTCGCTTATTTTTGCGATAAAATCAATATTTGCGGAGATACAGCCACTTTTCTAAAAAAGTTTAATAGGGAAGTAATATTTTTATTATAAAAATGAATACTGATAGACTTGGATCCATCCTAATATTTATATGGAGTTATTCAAAAATTTCTTCAAATTACAATAGTTTTAATATATTTGGAAACAGCACTATCGATATTTTAGTTAAGTTTGTTCGAATTTCGCTTATTTTTGCGATAAAATCAATATTTGCGGAGATACAGCCACTTTTCTAAAAAAGTTTAATAGGGAGTAATATATTTATTATAAAAATGAATACTGATAGACTTGGATCCATCCTAATATTTATATGGATTTTTTCCATAATATCGAGCAATATCCTTATATAAAATACGAAGACCATATATTGAAAAGGGGGGACCCTTACCATAATATCGAGCAATATCCCTATATTAAATACGAAGACCATATATTGAAAAGGGGGGACCCTTACCATAATATCGAGCAATATCCCTATATTAAATACGAAGACCATATATTGAAAAGGGGGACCCTTACCATAATATCGAGCAATATCCCTATATTAAATACGAAGACCATATATTGAAAAGGGGGGACCCTTACCATAATATCGAGCAATAACCTAATAATAAATACGAAGACCATAAATTGAAAAGGGGGATCCATCCTAATATTTATAGGGAGTTTTTTTATTATAAAAATGAATACTGATAGACTTGGATCCATCCTAATATTTATATGGAGTTTTTCAAAAATTTCTTCAAATTACAATAGTTTTAATATATTTGAAAAGAGCACTATCGATACTTTAGTTAAGTTTTTTCGAATTTCGCTTATTTTTGCGATAAAATCAATATTTGCGGAGATACAGCCACTTTTCTAAAAAAGTTTAATAGGGAAGTAATATTTTTATTATAAAAATGAATACTGATAGACTTGGATCCATCCTAATATTTATATGGAGTTTTTCAAAAATTTCTTCAAATTACAATAGTTTTAATATATGTGGAAACAGCACTATCGATATTTTAGTTAAGTTTTTTCGAATTTTGCTTATTTTTGCGATAAAATCAATATTTGCGGAGATACAGCCACTTTTCTAAAAAAGTTTAATAGGGAAGTAATATTTTTATTATAAAAATGAATACTGATAGACTTGGATCCATCCTAATATTTATATGAAGTTTTTCAAAAATTTCTTCAAATTACAATAGTTTTAATATATTTGGAAACAGCACTATCGATATTTTAGTTAAGTTTTTTCGAATTTCGCTTATTTTTGCGATAAAATCAATATTTGCGGAGATACAGCCACTTTTCTAAAAAAGTTTAATAGGGAGTAATATATTTATTATAAAAATGAATACTGATAGACTTGGATCTATCCTAATATTTATATGGAGTTTTTCAAAAATTTCTTCAAATTACAATAGTTTTAATATATTTGGAAACAGCACTATCGATATTTTAGTTAAGTTTTTTCGAATTTCGCTTATTTTTGCGATAAAATCAATATTTGCGGAGATACAGCCACTTTTCTAAAAAAGTTAAATAGGGAAGTAATATTTTTATTATAAAAATGAATACTGATAGACTTGGATCCATCCTAATATTTATATGGATTTTTTCAAAAATTTCTTCAAATTACAATAGTTTTAATATATTTGAAAAGAGCACTATCGATACTTTAGTTAAGTTTTTTCGAATTTCGCTTATTTTTGCGATAAAATCAATATTTGCGGAGATACAGCCACTTTTCTAAAAAAGTTTAATAGTGAGTAATATATTTATTATAAAAATGAATACTGATAGACTTGGATCCATCCTAATATTTATATGGATTTTTTCCATAATATCGAGCAATATCCTTATATAAAATACGAAGACCATATATTGAAAAGGGGGGACCCTTACCATAATATCAAGCAATATCCTCATATTAAATACGAAGACCATATATTGAAAAGGGGGGACCCTTACCATAATATCAAGCAATATCCCTATATTAAATACGAAGACCATATATTGAAAAGGGCGGACCCTTACCATAATATCGAGCAATATCCTCATATTAAATACGAAGACCATATATTGAAAAGGGGGGACCCTTACCATAATATCAAGCAATATCCCTATATTAAATACGAAGACCATATATTGAAAAGGGGGGACCCTTACCATAATATCGAGCAATATCCTCATATTAAATACGAAGACCATATATTGAAAAGGGGGGACCCTTACCATAATATCAAGCAATATCCCTATATTAAATACGAAGACCATATATTGAAAAGGGGGGACCCTTACCATAATATCGAGCAATAACCTAATAATAAATACGAAGACCATAAATTGAAAAGGGGGATCCATCCTAATATTTATAGGGAGTTTTTTTATTATAAAAATGAATACTGATAGACTTGGATCCATCCTAATATTTATATGGATTTTTTCCATAATATCGAGCAATATCCCTATATTAAATACGAAGACCATATATTGAAAAGGGGGGACCCTTACCATAATATCGAGCAATATCCTCATATTAAATACGAAGACCATATATTGAAAAGGGGGGACCCTTACCATAATATCAAGCAATATCCCTATATTAAATACGAAGACCATATATTGAAAAGGGGGGACCCTTACCATAATATCGAGCAATATCCTTATATAAAATACGAAGACCATATATTGAAAAGGGGGGACCCTTACCATAATATCGAGCAATATCCCTATATTAAATACGAAGACCATATATTGAAAAGGGGGGACCCTTACCATAATATCGAGCAATATCCCTATATTAAATACGAAGACCATATATTGAAAAGGGGGGACCCTTACCATAATATCGAGCAATAACCTAATAATAAATACGAAGACCATAAATTGAAAAGGGGGATCCATCCTAATATTTATAGGGAGTTTTTTTATTATAAAAATGAATACTGATAGACTTGGATCCATCTTAATATTTATATGGAGTTTTTCAAAAATTTCTTCAAATTACAATAGTTTTAATATATTTGAAAAGAGCACTATCGATACTTTAGTTAAGTTTTTTCGAATTTCGCTTATTTTTGCGATAAAATCAATATTTGCGGAGATACAGCCACTTTTCTAAAAAAGTTTAATAGGGAAGTAATATTTTTATTATAAAAATGAATACTGATAGACTTGGATCCATCCTAATATTTATATGGAGTTTTTCAAAAATTTCTTCAAATTACAATAGTTTTAATATATTTGGAAACAGCACTATCGATATTTTAGTTAAGTTTTTTCGAATTTCGCTTATTTTTGCGATAAAATCAATATTTGCGGAGATACAGCCACTTTTCTAAAAAAGTTTAATAGGGAGTAATATATTTATTATAAAAATGAATACTGATAGACTTGGATCCATCCTAATATTTATATGGATTTTTTCCATAATATCGAGCAATATCCTTATATAAAATACGAAGACCATATATTGAAAAGGGGGGACCCTTACCATAATATCAAGCAATATCCCTATATTAAATACGAAGACCATATATTGAAAAGGGGGGACCCTTACCATAATATCGAGCAATATCCTTATATAAAATACGAAGACCATATATTGAAAAGGGGGGACCCTTACCATAATATCGAGCAATATCCCTATATTAAATACGAAGACCATATATTGAAAAGGGGGGACCCTTACCATAATATCGAGCAATATCCCTATATTAAATACGAAGACCATATATTGAAAAGGGGGGACCCTTACCATAATATCGAGCAATATCCCTATATTAAATACGAAGACCATATATTGAAAAGGGGGGACCCTTACCATAATATCGAGCAATAACCTAATAATAAATACGAAGACCATAAATTGAAAAGGGGGATCCATCCTAATATTTATAGGGAGTTTTTTTATTATAAAAATGAATACTGATAGACTTGGATCCATCCTAATATTTATATGGAGTTTTTCAAAAATTTCTTCAAATTACAATAGTTTTAATATATTTGGAAACAGCACTATCGATATTTTAGTTAAGTTTTTTCGAATTTCGCTTATTTTTGCGATAAAATCAATATTTGCGGAGATACAGCCACTTTTCTAAAAAAGTTTAATAGGGAGTAATATATTTATTATAAAAATGAATACTGATAGACTTGGATCCATCCTAATATTTATATGGAGTTTTTCAAAAATTTCTTCAAATTACAATAGTTTTAATATATTTGGAAACAGCACTATCGATATTTTAGTTAAGTTTTTTCGAATTTCGCTTATTTTTGCGATAAAATCAATATTTGCGGAGATACAGCCACTTTTCTAAAAAAGTTTAATAGGGAAGTAATATTTTTATTATAAAAATGAATACTGATAGACTTGGATCCATCCTAATATTTATATGGATTTTTTCCATAATATCGAGCAATATCCTTATATTAAATACGAAGACCATATATTGAAAAGGGGGGACCCTTACCATAATATCGAGCAATATCCTCATATTAAATACGAAGACCATATATTGAAGAGGGGGGACCCTTACCATAACATCGAGCAATATCCCTATATTAAATACGAAGACCATATATTGAAAAGGGGGGACCCTTACCATAATATCAAGCAATATCCCTATATTAAATACGAAGACCATATATTGAAAAGGGGGGACCCTTACCATAATATCGAGCAATATCCTTATATAAAATACGAAGACCATATATTGAAAAGGGGGGACCCTTACCATAATATCGAGCAATATCCCTATATTAAATACGAAGACCATATATTGAAAAGGGGGGACCCTTACCATAATATCGAGAAATATCCTTATATAAAATACGAAGACCATATATTGAAAAGGGGGGACCCTTACCATAATATCGAGCAATATCCCTATATTAAATACGAAGACCATATATTGAAAAGGGGGGACCCTTACCATAATATCGAGAAATATCCTTATATAAAATACGAAGACCATATATTGAAAAGGGGGGACCCTTACCATAATATCGAGAAATATCCTTATATAAAATACGAAGACCATATATTGAAAAGGGGGGACCCTTACCATAATATCGAGCAATATCCCTATATTAAATACGAAGACCATATATTGAAAAGGGGGGACCCTTACCATAATATCAAGCAATATCCCTATATTAAATACGAAGACCATATATTGAAAAGGGGGGACCCTTACCATAATATCGAGCAATATCCTTATATAAAATACGAAGACCATATATTGAAAAGGGGGGACCCTTACCATAATATCGAGCAATATCCCTATATTAAATACGAAGACCATATATTGAAAAGGGGGGACCCTTACCATAATATCGAGAAATATCCTTATATAAAATACGAAGACCATATATTGAAAAGGGGGGACCCTTACCATAATATCGAGAAATATCCTTATATAAAATACGAAGACCATATATTGAAAAGGGGGGACCCTTACCATAATATCGAGCAATATCCCTATATTAAATACGAAGACCATATATTGAAAAGGGGGGACCCTTACCATAATATCGAGAAATATCCTTATATAAAATACGAAGACCATATATTGAAAAGGGGGGACCCTTACCATAATATCGAGAAATATCCTTATATAAAATACGAAGACCATATATTGAAAAGGGGGGACCCTTACCATAATATCGAGCAATATCCCTATATTAAATACGAAGACCATATATTGAAAAGGGGGGACCCTTACCATAATATCGAGAAATATCCTTATATAAAATACGAAGACCATATATTGAAAAGGGGGGACCCTTACCATAATATCGAGCAATATCCCTATATTAAATACGAAGACCATATATTGAAAAGGGGGGACCCTTACCATAATATCGAGAAATATCCTTATATAAAATACGAAGACCATATATTGAAAAGGGGGGACCCTTACCATAATATCAAGCAATATCCCTATATTAAATACGAAGACCATATATTGAAAAGGGGGGACCCTTACCATAATATCGAGCAATATCCTTATATAAAATACGAAGACCATATATTGAAAAGGGGGGACCCTTACCATAATATCGAGCAATATCCCTATATTAAATACGAAGACCATATATTGAAAAGGGGGGACCCTTACCATAATATCGAGCAATATCCCTATATTAAATACGAAGACCATATATTGAAAAGGGGGGACCCTTACCATAATATCGAGCAATAACCTAATAATAAATACGAAGACCATAAATTGAAAAGGGGGATCCATCCTAATATTTATAGGGAGTTTTTTTATTATAAAAATGAATACTGATAGACTTGGATCCATCCTAATATTTATAGGGAGTTTTTTTATTATAAAAATGAATACTGATAGACTTGGATCCATCCTAATATTTATATGGAGTTTTTCAAAAATTTCTTCAAATTACAATAGTTTTAATATATTTGGAAACAGCACTATCGATATTTTAGTTAAGTTTTTTCGAATTTCGCTTATTTTTGCGATAAAATCAATATTTGCGGAGATACAGCCACTTTTCTAAAAAAGTTTAATAGGGAAGTAATATTTTTATTATAAAAATGAATACTGATAGACTTGGATCCATCCTAATATTTATATGGAGTTTTTAAAAAAATTCTTCAAATTACAATAGTTTTAATATATTTGGAAACAGCACTATCGATATTTTAGTTAAGTTTTTTCGAATTTCGCTTATTTTTGCGATAAAATCAATATTTGCGGAGATACAGCCACTTTTCTAAAAAAGTTTAATAGGGAAGTAATATATTTATTATAAAAATGAATAGTGATAGACTTGGATCCATGCTAATATTTATATGGATTTTTAAAAAATTTCTTCAAATTACAATAGTTTTAATATATTTGGAAACAGCACTATCGATATTTTAGTTAAGTTTTTTCGAATTTCGCTTATTTTTGCTATAAAATCAATATTTGCGGAGATACAGCCACTTTTCTAAAAAAGTTTAATAGGGAAGTAATATATTTATTATAAAAATGAATACTGATAGACTTGGATCCATCCTAATATTTATATGGAGTTTTTCAAAAATTTCTTCAAATTACAATAGTTTTAATATATTTGGAAACAGCACTATCGATATTTTAGTTAAGTTTTTTCGAATTTCGCTTATTTTTGCGATAAAATCAATATTTGCGGAGATACAGCCAATTTTCTAAAAAAGTTTAATAGGGAAGTAATATTTTTATTATAAAAATGAATACTGATAGACTTGGATCCATCCTAATATTTATATGGATTTTTTCAAAAATTTCTTCAAATTACAATAGTTTTAATATATTTGGAAACAGCACTATCGATATTTTAGTTAAGTTTTTTCGAATTTCGCTTATTTTTGCGATAAAATCAATATTTGCGGAGATACAGCCACTTTTCTAAAAAAGTTTAATAGGGAAGTAATATTTTTATTATAAAAATGAATACTGATAGACTTGGATCCATCCTAATATTTATATGGATTTTTTCCATAATATCGAGCAATATCCTTATATTAAATACGAAGAACATATATTGAAAAGGGGGGACCCTTACCATAATATCGAGCAATATCCTTATATTAAATACGAAGACCATATATTGAAAAGGGGGGACCCTTACCATAATATCGAGCAATATCCCTATATTAAATACGAAGACCATATATTGAAAAGGGGGGACCCTTACCATAATATCAAGCAATATCCCTATATTAAATACGATGACCATATATTGAAAAGGGGGGACCCTTACCATAATATCGAGCAATATCCTTATATAAAATACGAAGACCATATATTGAAAAGGGGGGACCCTTACCATAATACCGAGCAATATCCCTATATTAAATACGAAGACCATATATTGAAAAGGGGGGACCCTTACCATAATATCAAGCAATATCCCTATATTAAATACGAAGACCATATATTGAAAAGGGGGGACCCTTACCATAATATCGAGCAATATCCCTATATTAAATACGAAGACCATATATTGAAAAGGGGGGACCCTTACCATAATATCGAGCAATATCCCTATATTAAATACGAAGACCATATATTGAAAAGGGGGGACCCTTACCATAATATCGAGCAATAACCTAATAATAAAAACGAAGACCATAAATTGAAAAGGGGGATCCATCCTAATATTTATAGGGAGTTTTTTTATTATAAAAATGAATACTGATAGACTTGGATCCATCCTAATATTTATATGGATTTTTTCAAAAATTTCTTCAAATTACAATAGTTTTAATATATTTGGAAACAGCACTATCGATATTTTAGTTAAGTTTTTTCGAATTTCGCTTATTTTTGCGATAAAATCAATATTTGCGGAGATACAGCCACTTTTCTAAAAAAGTTTAATAGGGAAGTAATATTTTTATTATAAAAATGAATACTGATAGACTTGGATCCATCCTAATATTTATATGGATTTTTTCCATAATATCGAGCAATATCCTTATATTAAATACGAAGAACATATATTGAAAAGGGGGGACCCTTACCATAATATCGAGCAATATCCTTATATTAAATACGAAAACCATATATTGAAAAGGGGGGACCCTTACCATAATATCGAGCAATATCCCTATATTAAATACGAAGACCATATATTGAAAAGGGGGAACCCTTACCATAATATCAAGCAATATCCCTATATTAAATACGATGACCATATATTGAAAAGGGGGGACCCTTACCATAATATCAAGCAATATCCCTATATTAAATACGAAGACCATATATTGAAAAGGGGGGACCCTTACCATAATATCGAGCAATATCCTTATATAAAATACGAAGACCATATATTGAAAAGGGGGGACCCTTACCATAATATCGAGCAATATCCCTATATTAAATACGAAGACCATATATTGAAAAGGGGGGACCCTTACCATAATATCAAGCAATATCCCTATATTAAATACGATGACCATATATTGAAAAGGGGGGACCCTTACCATAATATCGAGCAATATCCTTATATAAAATACGAAGACCATATATTGAAAAGGGGGGACCCTTACCATAATATCGAGCAATATCCCTATATTAAATACGAAGACCATATATTGAAAAGGGGGGACCCTTACCATAATATCGAGCAATATCCCTATATTAAATACGAAGACCATATATTGAAAAGGGGGGACCCTTACCATAATATCGAGCAATATCCTTATATAAAATACGAAGACCATATATTGAAAAGGGGGGACCCTTACCATAATATCGAGCAATATCCCTATATTAAATACGAAGACCATATATTGAAAAGGGGGACCCTTACCATAATATCGAGCAATATCCCTATATTAAATACGAAGACCATATATTGAAAAGGGGGGACCCTTACCATAATATCAAGCAATATCCCTATATTAAATACGAAGACCATATATTGAAAAGGGGGGACCCTTACCATAATATCGAGCAATATCCCTATATTAAATACGAAGACCATATATTGAAAAGGGGGGACCCTTACCATAATATCGAGCAATATCCCTATATTAAATACGAAGACCATATATTGAAAAGGGGGGACCCTTACCATAATATCGAGCAATATCCCTATATTAAATACGAAGGCCATATATTGAAAAGGGGGGACCGTTACCATAATATCGAGCAATATCCTTATATAAAATACGAAGACCATATATTGAAAAGGGGGGACCCTTACCATAATATCGAGCAATATCCCTATATTAAATACGAAGACCATATATTGAAAAGGGGGGACCCTTACCATAATATCGAGCAATATCCCTATATTAAATACGAAGACCATATATTGAAAAGGGGGGACCCTTACCATAATATCGAGCAATATCCCTATATTAAATACGAAGACCATATATTGAAAAGGAGGGACCCTTACCATAATATCGAGCAATATCCCTATATTAAATACGAAGACCATATATTGAAAAGGGGGGACCCTTACCATAATATCGAGCAATATCCCTATATTAAATACGAAGACCATATATTGAAAAGGGGGGACCCTTACCATAATATCGAGCAATATCCTCATATTAAATACGAAGACCATATATTGAAAAGGGGGGACCCTTACCATAATATCGAGCAATATCCCTATATTAAATACGAAGACCATATATTGAAAAGGGGGGACCCTTACCATAATATCGAGCAATAACCTAATAATAAATACGAAGACCATAAATTGAAAAGGGGGATCCATCCTAATATTTATAGGGAGTTTTTTTATTATAAAAATGAATACTGATAGACTTGGATCCATCCTAATATTTATATGGAGTTTTTCAAAAATTTCTTCAAATTACAATAGTTTTAATATATTTGGAAACAGCACTATCGATATTTTAGTTAAGTTTTTTCGAATTTCGCTTATTTTTGCGATAAAATCAATATTTGCGGAGATACAGCCACTTTTCTAAAAAAGTTTAATAGGGAAGTAATATTTTTATTATAAAAATGAATACTGATAGACTTGGATCCATCCTAATATTTATATGGAGTTTTTCAAAAATTTCTTCAAATTACAATAGTTTTAATATATTTGGAAACAGCACTATCGATATTTTAGTTAAGTTTTTTCGAATTTCGCTTATTTTTGCGATAAAATCAATATTTGCGGAGATACAGCCACTTTTCTAAAAAAGTTTAATAGGGAAGTAATATATTTATTATAAAAATGAATACTGATAGACTTGGATCCATGCTAATATTTATATGGATTTTTAAAAAATTTTTTCAAATTACAATAGTTTTAATATATTTGGAAACAGCACTATCGATATTTTAGTTAAGTTTTTTCGAATTTCGCTTATTTTTGCTATAAAATCAATATTTGCGGAGATACAGCCACTTTTCTAAAAAAGTTTAATAGGGAAGTAATATATTTATTATAAAAATGAATACTGATAGACTTTGATCCATCCTAATATTTATATGGAGTTTTTCAAAAATTTCTTCAAATTACAATAGTTTTAATATATTTGGAAACAGCACTATCGATATTTTAGTTAAGTTTTTTCGAATTTCGCTTATTTTTGCGATAAAATCAATATTTGCGGAGATACAGCCAATTTTCTAAAAAAGTTTAATAGGGAAGTAATATTTTTATTATAAAAATGAATACTGATAGACTTGGATCCATCCTAATATTTATATGGATTTTTTCAAAAATTTCTTCAAATTACAATAGTTTTAATATATTTGGAAACAGCACTATCGATATTTTAGTTAAGTTTTTTCGAATTTCGCTTATTTTTGCGATAAAATCAATATTTGCGGAGATACAGCCACTTTTCTAAAAAAGTTTAATAGGGAAGTAATATTTTTATTATAAAAATGAATACTGATAGACTTGGATCCATCCTAATATTTATATGGATTTTTTCCATAATATCGAGCAATATCCTTATATTAAATACGAAGAACATATATTGAAAAGGGGGGACCCTTACCATAATATCGAGCAATATCCTTATATTAAATACGAAGACCATATATTGAAAAGGGGGGACCCTTACCATAATATCGAGCAATATCCCTATATTAAATACGAAGACCATATATTGAAAAGGGGGGACCCTTACCATAATATCAAGCAATATCCCTATATTAAATACGATGACCATATATTGAAAAGGGGGGACCCTTACCATAATATCGAGCAATATCCTTATATAAAATACGAAGACCATATATTGAAAAGGGGGGACCCTTACCATAATATCGAGCAATATCCCTATATTAAATACGAAGACCATATATTGAAAAGGGGGGACCCTTACCATAATATCAAGCAATATCCCTATATTAAATACGAAGACCATATATTGAAAAGGGGGGACCCTGACCATAATATCGAGCAATATCCCTATATTAAATACGAAGACCATATATTGAAAAGGGGGGACCCTTACCATAATATCGAGCAATATCCCTATATTAAATACGAAGACCATATATTGAAAAGGGGGGACCCTTACCATAATATCGAGCAATAACCTAATAATAAATACGAAGACCATAAATTGAAAAGGGGGATCCATCCTAATATTTATAGGGAGTTTTTTTATTATAAAAATGAATACTGATAGACTTGGATCCATCCTAATATTTATATGGATTTTTTCAAAAATTTCTTCAAATTACAATAGTTTTAATATATTTGGAAACAGCACTATCGATATTTTAGTTAAGTTTTTTCGAATTTCGCTTATTTTTGCGATAAAATCAATATTTGCGGAGATACAGCCACTTTTCTAAAAAAGTTTAATAGGGAAGTAATATTTTTATTATAAAAATGAATACTGATAGACTTGGATCCATCCTAATATTTATATGGATTTTTTCCATAATATCGAGCAATATCCTTATATTAAATACGAAGAACATATATTGAAAAGGGGGGACCCTTACCATAATATCGAGCAATATCCTTATATTAAATACGAAGACCATATATTGAAAAGGGGGGACCCTTACCATAATATCGAGCAATATCCCTATATTAAATACGAAGACCATATATTGAAAAGGGGGGACCCTTACCATAATATCAAGCAATATCCCTATATTAAATACGTTGACCATATATTGAAAAGGGGGGACCCTTACCATAATATCAAGCAATATCCCTATATTAAATACGAAGACCATATATTGAAAAGGGGGGACCCTTACCATAATATCGAGCAATATCCTTATATAAAATACGAAGACCATATATTGAAAAGGGGGGACCCTTACCATAATATCGAGCAATATCCCTATATTAAATACGAAGACCATATATTGAAAAGGGGGGACCCTTACCATAATATCAAGCAATATCCCTATATTAAATACGATGACCATATATTGAAAAGGGGGGACCCTTACCATAATATCGAGCAATATCCTCATATAAAATACGAAGACCATATATTGAAAAGGGGGGACCCTTACCATAATATCGAGCAATATCCCTATATTAAATACGAAGACCATATATTGAAAAGGGGGGACCCTTACCATAATATCGAGCAATATCCCTATATTAAATACGAAGACCATATATTGAAAAGGGGGGACCCTTACCATAATATCGAGCAATATCCTTATATAAAATACGAAGACTATATATTGAAAAGGGGGGACCCTTACCATAATATCGAGCAATATCCCTATATTAAATACGAAGACCATATATTGAAAAGGGGACCCTTACCATAATATCGAGCAATATCCCTATATTAAATACGAAGACCATATATTGAAAAGGGGGGACTCTTACCATAATATCAAGCAATATCCCTATATTAAATACGAAGACCATATATTGAAAAGGGGGGACCCTTACCATAATATCAAGCAATATCCCTATATTAAATACGAAGACCATATATTGAAAAGGGGGACCCTTACCATAATATCGAGCAATATCCTCATATTAAATACGAAGACTATATATTGAAAAGGGGGGACCCTTACCATAACATCGAGCAATATCCCTATATTAAATACGAAGACCATATATTGAAAAGGGGGGACCCTTACCATAATATCAAGCAATATCCCTATATTAAATACGAAGACCATATATTGAAAAGGGGGACCCTTACCATAATATCGAGCAATATCCTCATATTAAATACGAAGACTATATATTGAAAAGGGGGGACCCTTACCATAACATCGAGCAATATCCCTATATTAAATACGAAGACCATATATTGAAAAGGGGGGACCCTTACCATAATATCGAGCAATATCCCTATATTAAATACGAAGGCCATATATTGAAAAGGGGTACCCTTACCATAATTTCGAGCAATATCCCTATATTAAATACGAAGACCATATATTGAAAAGGGGGGACCCTTACCATAATATCGAGCAATATCCCTATATTAAATACGAAGGCCATATATTGAAAAGGGGGGACCCTTACCATAATATCGAGCAATATCCCTATATTAAATACGAAGGCCATATATTGAAAAGGGGGGACCCTTACCATAACATCGAGCAATATCCCTATATTAAATACGAAGACCATATATTGAAAAGGGGGGACCCTTACCATAATATCGAGCAATATCCCTATATTAAATACGAAGGCCATATATTGAAAAGGGGGGACCCTTACCATAATATCGAGCAATATCCCTATATTAAATACGAAGACCATATATTGAAAAGGGGGGACCCTTACCATAACATCGAGCAATATCCCTATATTAAATACGAAGACCATATATTGAAAAGGGGGGACCCTTACCATAACATCGAGCAATATCCCTATATTAAATACGAAGGCCATATATTGAAAAGGGGGGACCCTTACCATAATATCGAGCAATATCCCTATATTAAATACGAAGGCCATATATTGAAAAGGGGGGACCCTTACCATAATATCGAGCAATATCCCTATATTAAATACGAAGACCATATATTGAAAAGGGGGGACCCTTACCATAACATCGAGCAATATCCCTATATTAAATACGAAGACCATATATTGAAAAGGGGGGACCCTTACCATAACATCGAGCAATATCCCTATATTAAATACGAAGGCCATATATTGAAAAGGGGGGACCCTTACCATAATATCGAGCAATATCCCTATATTAAATACGAAGGCCATATATTGAAAAGGGGGGACCCTTACCATAACATCGAGCAATATCCCTATATTAAATACGAAGACCATATATTGAAAAGGGGGGACCCTTACCATAATATCGAGCAATATCCCTATATTAAATACGAAGGCCATATATTGAAAAGGGGGACCCTTACCATAATATCGAGCAATATCCCTATATTAAATACGAAGACCATATATTGAAAAGGGGGGACCCTTACCATAATATCAAGCAATATCCTCATATTAAATACGAAGACCATATATTGAAAAGGGGGGACCCTTACCATAATATCGAGCAACATCCTTATATAAAATACGAAGACCATATATTGAAAAGGGGGGACCCTTACCATAATATCGAGCAATAACCTAATAATAAATACGAAGACCATAAATTGAAAAGGGGGATCCATCCTAATATTTATAGGGAGTTTTTAAAAAATTTCTTCAAATTACAATAGTTTTAATATATTTGAAAAGAGCACTATCGATACTTTAGTTAAGTTTTTTCGAATTTCGCTTATTTTTGCGATAAAATCAATATTTGCGGAGATACAGCCACTTTTCTAAAAAAGTTTAATAGGGAGTAATATATTTATTATAAAAATGAATACTGATAGACTTGGATCCATCCTAATATTTATATGGATTTTTTCCATAATATCGAGCAATATCCTTATATTAAATACGAAGACCATATATTGAAAAGGGGGGACCCTTACCATAATATCGAGCAATATCCTCATATTAAATACGAAGACCATATATTGAAAAGGGGGGACCCTTACCATAATATCGAGCAATATCCTTATATAAAATACGAAGACCATATATTGAAAAGGGGGGAACCTTTCCATAATATCGAGCAATATCCCTATATTAAATACGAAGACCATATATTGAAAAGGGGGGACCCTTACCATAATATCAAGCAATATCCCTATATTAAATACGAAGACCATATATTGAAAAGGGGGGACCCTTACCATAATATCGAGCAATATCCTTATATAAAATACGAAGACCATATATTGAAAAGGGGGGACCCTTACCATAATATCAAGCAATATCCCTATATTAAATACGATGACCATATATTGAAAAGGGGGGACCCTTACCATAATATCGAGCAATATCCCTATATTAAATACGAAGACCATATATTGAAAAGGGGGGACCCTTACCATAATATCAAGCAATATCCCTATATTAAATACGATGACCATATATTGAAAAGGGGGGAACCTTTCCATAATATCGAGCAATATCCCTATATTAAATACGAAGACCATATATTGAAAAGGGGGGACCCTTACCATAATATCAAGCAATATCCCTATATTAAATACGAAGACCATATATTGAAAAGGGGGGACCCTTACCATAATATCGAGCAATATCCCTATATTAAATACGAAGACCATATATTGAAAACGGGGGACCCTTACCATAATATCAAGCAATATCCCTATATTAAATACGATGACCATATATTGAAAAGGGGGGACCCTTACCATAATATCGAGCAATATCCCTATATTAAATACGAAGACCATATATTGAAAAGGGGGATCCATCCTAATATTTATAGGGAGTTTTTTTATTATAAAAATGAATACTGATAGACTTGGATCCATCCTAATATTTATATGGAGTTTTTCAAAAATTTCTTCAAATTACAATAGTTTTAATATATTTGAAAAGAGCACTATCGATACTTTAGTTAAGTTTTTTCGAATTTCGCTTATTTTTGCGATAAAATCAATATTTGCGGAGATACAGCCACTTTTCTAAAAAAGTTTAATAGGGAAGTAATATTTTTATTATAAAAATGAATACTGATAGACTTGGATCCATCCTAATATTTATATGGAGTTTTTCAAAAATTTCTTCAAATTACAATAGTTTTAATATATTTGGAAACAGCACTATCGATATTTTAGTTAAGTTTTTTCGAATTTCGCTTATTTTTGCGATAAAATCAATATTTGCGGAGATACAGCCACTTTTCTAAAAAAGTTTAATAGGGAAGTAATATTTTTATTATAAAAATGAATACTGATAGACTTGGATCCATCCTAATATTTATATGAAGTTTTTCAAAAATTTCTTCAAATTACAATAGTTTTAATATATTTGGAAACAGCACTATCGATATTTTAGTTAAGTTTTTTCGAATTTCGCTTATTTTTGCGATAAAATCAATATTTGCGGAGATACAGCCACTTTTCTAAAAAAGTTTAATAGGGAGTAATATATTTATTATAAAAATGAATACTGATAGACTTGGATCCATCCTAATATTTATATGGAGTTTTTCAAAAATTTCTTCAAATTACAATAGTTTTAATATATTTGGAAACAGCACTATCGATATTATAGTTAAGTTTTTTCGAATTTCGCTTATTTTTGCGATAAAATCAATATTTGCGGAGATACAGCCACTTTTCTAAAAAAGTTTAATAGGGAAGTAATATTTTTATTATAAAAATGAATACTGATAGACTTGGATCCATCCTAATATTTATATGGAGTTTTTCAAAAATTTCTTCAAATTACAATAGTTTTAATATATTTGGAAACAGCACTATCGATATTTTAGTTAAGTTTTTTCGAATTTCGCTTATTTTTGCGATAAAATCAATATTTGCGGAGATACAGCCACTTTTCTAAAAAAGTTTAATAGGGAAGTAATATTTTTATTATAAAAATGAATACTGATAGACTTGGATCCATCCTAATATTTATATGGAGTTTTTCAAAAATTTCTTCAAATTACAATAGTTTTAATATATTTGGAAACAGCACTATCGATATTTTAGTTAAGTTTTTTCGAATTTCGCTTATTTTTGCGATAAAATCAATATTTGCGGAGATACAGCAACTTTTCTAAAAAAGTTTAATAGGGAAGTAATATTTTTATTATAAAAATGAATACTGATAGACTTGGATCCATCCTAATATTTATATGGATTTTTTCAAAAATTTCTTCAAATTACAATAGTTTTAATATATTTGAAAAGAGCACTATCGATACTTTAGTTAAGTTTTTTCGAATTTCGCTTATTTTTGCGATAAAATCAATATTTGCGGAGATACAGCCAATTTTTTAAAAAAGTTTAATAGGGAGTAATATATTTATTATAAAAATGAATACTGATAGACTTGGATCCATCCTAATATTTATATGGATTTTTTCCAAAATATCGAGCAATATCCTTATATTAAATACGAAGACCATATATTGAAAAGGGGGGACCCTTACCATAATATCGAGCAATATCCTCATATTAAATACGAAGACCATATATTGAAAACGGGGGACCCTTACCATAACATCGAGCAATATCCCTATATTAAATACGAAGACCATATATTGAAAAGGGGGGACCCTTACCATAATATCAAGCAATATCCCTATATTAAATACGAAGACCATATATTGAAAAGGGGGGACCCTTACCATAATATCGAGCAATATCCTTATATAAAATACGAAGACCATATATTGAAAAGGGGGGACCCTTACCATAATATCGAGCAATATCCCTATATTAAATACGAAGACCATATATTGAAAAGGGGGACCCTTACCATAATATCGAGCAATATCCTTATATAAAATACGAAGACCATATATTGAAAAGGGGGGACCCTTACCATAATATCGAGCAATATCCCTATATTAAATACGAAGACCATATATTGAAAAGGGGGGACCCTTACCATAATATCAAGCAATATCCCTATATTAAATACGAAGACCATATATTGAAAAGGGGGGACCCTTACCATAATATCGAGCAATATCCTTATATAAAATACGAAGACCATATATTGAAAAGGGGGGACCCTTACCATAATATCGAGCAATATCCCTATATTAAATACGAAGACCATATATTGAAAAGGGGGGACCCTTACCATAATATCGAGCAATAACCTAATAATAAATACGAAGACCATAAATTGAAAAGGGGGATCCATCCTAATATTTATAGGGAGTTTTTTTATTATAAAAATGAATACTGATAGACTTTGATCCATCCTAATATTTATATGGAGTTTTTCAAAAATTTCTTCAAATTACAATAGTTTTAATATATTTGGAAACAGCACTATCGATATTTTAGTTAAGTTTTTTCGAATTTCGCTTATTTTTGCGATAAAATCAATATTTGCGGAGATACAGCCAATTTTCTAAAAAAGTTTAATAGGGAAGTAATATTTTTATTATAAAAATGAATACTGATAGACTTGGATCCATCCTAATATTTATATGGATTTTTTCAAAAATTTCTTCAAATTACAATAGTTTTAATATATTTGGAAACAGCACTATCGATATTTTAGTTAAGTTTTTTCGAATTTCGCTTATTTTTGCGATAAAATCAATATTTGCGGAGATACAGCCACTTTTCTAAAAAAGTTTAATAGGGAAGTAATATTTTTATTATAAAAATGAATACTGATAGACTTGGATCCATCCTAATATTTATATGGATTTTTTCCATAATATCGAGCAATATCCTTATATTAAATACGAAGAACATATATTGAAAAGGGGGACCCTTACCATAATATCGAGCAATATCCTTATATTAAATACGAAGACCATATATTGAAAAGGGGGGACCCTTACCATAATATCGAGCAATATCCCTATATTAAATACGAAGACCATATATTGAAAAGGGGGGACCCTTACCATAATATCAAGCAATATCCCTATATTAAATACGATGACCATATATTGAAAAGGGGGGACCCTTACCATAATATCGAGCAATATCCTTATATAAAATACGAAGACCATATATTGAAAAGGGGGGACCCTTACCATAATATCGAGCAATATCCCTATATTAAATACGAAGACCATATATTGAAAAGGGGGGACCCTTACCATAATATCAAGCAATATCCCTATATTAAATACGAAGACCATATATTGAAAAGGGGGGACCCTTACCATAATATCGAGCAATATCCCTATATTAAATACGAAGACCATATATTGAAAAGGGGGGACCCTTACCATAATATCGAGCAATATCCCTATATTAAATACGAAGACCATATATTGAAAAGGGGGGACCCTTACCATAATATCGAGCAATAACCTAATAATAAATACGAAGACCATAAATTGAAAAGGGGGATCCATCCTAATATTTATAGGGAGTTTTTTTATTATAAAAATGAATACTGATAGACTTGGATCCATCCTAATATTTATATGGATTTTTTCAAAAATTTCTTCAAATTACAATAGTTTTAATATATTTGGAAACAGCACTATCGATATTTTAGTTAAGTTTTTTCGAATTTCGCTTATTTTTGCGATAAAATCAATATTTGCGGAGATACAGCCACTTTTCTAAAAAAGTTTAATAGGGAAGTAATATTTTTATTATAAAAATGAATACTGATAGACTTGGATCCATCCTAATATTTATATGGAGTTTTTCAAAAATTTCTTCAAATTACAATAGTTTTTATATATTTGGAAACAGCACTATCGATATTTTAGTTAAGTTTTTTCGAATTTCGCTTATTTTTGCGATAAAATCAATATTTGCGGAGATACAGCCACTTTTCTAAAAAAGTTTAATAGGGAAGTAATATTTTTATTATAAAAATGAATACTGATAGACTTGGATCCATCCTAATATTTATATGGAGTTTTTCAAAAATTTCTTCAAATTACAATAGTTTTAATATATTTGGAAACAGCACTATCGATATTTTAGTTAAGTTTTTTCGAATTTCGCTTATTTTTGCGATAAAATCAATATTTGCGGAGATACAGCCACTTTTCTAAAAAAGTTTAATAGGGAAGTAATATATTTATTATAAAAATGAATACTGATAGACTTGGATCCATCCTAATATTTATATGGAGTTTTCCAAAAATTTCTTCAAATTACAATAGTTTTAATATATTTGGAAACAGCACTATCGATATTTTAGTTAAGTTTTTTCGAATTTCGCTTATTTTTGCGATAAAATCAATATTTGCGGAGATACAGCCACTTTTCTAAAAAAGTTTAATAGGGGAGTAATATTTTTATTATAAAAATGAATACTGATAGACTTGGATCCATCCTAATATTTATATGAAGTTTTTCAAAAATTTCTTCAAATTACAATAGTTTTAATATATTTGGAAACAGCACTATCGATATTTTAGTTAAGTTTTTTCGAATTTCGCTTATTTTTGCGATAAAATCAATATTTGCGGAGATACAGCCACTTTTCTAAAAAAGTTTAATAGGGAAGTAATATTTTTATTATAAAAATGAATACTGATAGACTTGGATCCATCCTAATATTTATATGGAGTTTTTCAAAAATTTCTTCAAATTACAATAGTTTTAATATATTTGGAAACAGCACTATCGATATTTTAGTTAAGTTTTTTCGAATTTCGCTTATTTTTGCGATAAAATCAATATTTGCGGAGATACAGCCACTTTTCTAAAAAAGTTTAATAGGGAAGTAATATTTTTATTATAAAAATGAATACTGATAGACTTGGATCCATCCTAATATTTATATGGATTTTTTCAAAAATTTCTTCAAATTACAATAGTTTTAATATATTTGAAAAGAGCACTATCGATACTTTAGTTAAGTTTTTTCGAATTTCGCTTATTTTTGCGATAAAATCAATATTTGCGGAGATACAGCCACTTTTCTAAAAAAGTTTAATAGGGAAGTAATATTTTTATTATAAAAATGAATACTGATAGACTTGGATCCATCCTAATATTTATATGAAGTTTTTCAAAAATTTCTTCAAATTACAATAGTTTTAATATATTTGGAAACAGCACTATCGATATTTTAGTTAAGTTTTTTCGAATTTCGCTTATTTTTGCGATAAAATCAATATTTGCGGAGATACAGCCACTTTTCTAAAAAAGTTTAATAGGGAGTAATATATTTATTATAAAAATGAATACTGATAGACTTGGATCCATCCTAATATTTATATGGAGTTTTTCAAAAATTTCTTCAAATTACAATAGTTTTAATATATTTGGAAACAGCACTATCGATATTTTAGTTAAGTTTTTTCGAATTTCGCTTATTTTTGCGATAAAATCAATATTTGCGGAGATACAGCCACTTTTCTAAAAAAGTTTAATAGGGAAGTAATATTTTTATTATAAAAATGAATACTGATAGACTTGGATCCATCCTAATATTTATATGGAGTTTTTCAAAAATTTCTTCAAATTACAATAGTTTTAATATATTTGGAAACAGCACTATCGATATTTTAGTTAAGTTTTTTCGAATTTCGCTTATTTTTGCGATAAAATCAATATTTGCGGAGATACAGCAACTTTTCTAAAAAAGTTTAATAGGGAAGTAATATTTTTATTATAAAAATGAATACTGATAGACTTGGATCCATCCTAATATTTATATGGATTTTTTCAAAAATTTCTTCAAATTACAATAGTTTTAATATATTTGAAAAGAGCACTATCGATACTTTAGTTAAGTTTTTTCGAATTTCGCTTATTTTTGCGATAAAATCAATATTTGCGGAGATACAGCCAATTTTTTAAAAAAGTTTAATAGGGAGTAATATATTTATTATAAAAATGAATACTGATAGACTTGGATCCATCCTAATATTTATATGGATTTTTTCCAAAATATCGAGCAATATCCTTATATTAAATACGAAGACCATATATTGAAAAGGGGGGACCCTTACCATAATATCGAGCAATATCCCTATATTAAATACGAAGACCATATATTGAAAAGGGGGGACCCTTACCATAATATCGAGCAATATCCTTATATAAAATACGAAGACCATATATTGAAAAGGGGGGACCCTTACCATAATATCGAGCAATATCCCTATATTAAATACGAAGACCATATATTGAAAAGGGGGGACCCTTACCATAATATCGAGCAATATCCTTATATAAAATACGAAGACCATATATTGAAAAGGGGGGACCCTTACCATAATATCGAGCAATATCCCTATATTAAATACGAAGACCATATATTGAAAAGGGGGGACCCTTACCATAATATCAAGCAATATCCCTATATTAAATACGAAGACCATATATTGAAAAGGGGGGACCCTTACCATAATATCGAGCAATATCCTTATATAAAATACGAAGACCATATATTGAAAAGGGGGGACCCTTACCATAATATCGAGCAATATCCCTATATTAAATACGAAGACCATATATTGAAAAGGGGGGACCCTTACCATAATATCGAGCAATATCCCTATATTAAATACGAAGACCATATATTGAAAAGGGGGGACCCTTACCATAATATCGAGCAATAACCTAATAATAAATACGAAGACCATAAATTGAAAAGGGGGATCCATCCTAATATTTATAGGGAGTTTTTTTATTATAAAAATGAATACTGATAGACTTGGATCCATCCTAATATTTATATGGAGTTTTTCAAAAATTTCTTCAAATTACAATAGTTTTAATATATTTGGAAACAGCACTATCGATATTTTAGTTAAGTTTTTTCGAATTTCGCTTATTTTTGCGATAAAATCAATATTTGCGGAGATACAGCCACTTTTCTAAAAAAGTTTAATAGGGAAGTAATATTTTTATTATAAAAATGAATACTGATAGACTTGGATCCATCCTAATATTTATATGGAGTTTTTCAAAAATTTCTTCAAATTACAATAGTTTTAATATATTTGGAAACAGCACTATCGATATTTTAGTTAAGTTTTTTCGAATTTCGCTTATTTTTGCGATAAAATCAATATTTGCGGAGATACAGCCACTTTTCTAAAAAAGTTTAATAGGGAAGTAATATTTTTATTATAAAAATGAATACTGATAGACTTGGATCCATCCTAATATTTATATGGAGTTTTTCAAAAATTTCTTCAAATTACAATAGTTTTAATATATTTGGAAACAGCACTATCGATATTTTAGTTAAGTTTTTTCGAATTTCGCTTATTTTTGCGATAAAATCAATATTTGCGGAGATACAGCCACTTTTCTAAAAAAGTTTAATAGGGAAGTAATATATTTATTATAAAAATGAATACTGATAGACTTGGATCCATCCTAATATTTATATGGAGTTTTCCAAAAATTTCTTCAAATTACAATAGTTTTAATATATTTGGAAACAGCACTATCGATATTTTAGTTAAGTTTTTTCGAATTTCGCTTATTTTTGCGATAAAATCAATATTTGCGGAGATACAGCCACTTTTCTAAAAAAGTTTAATAGGGGAGTAATATTTTTATTATAAAAATGAATACTGATAGACTTGGATCCATCCTAATATTTATATGAAGTTTTTCAAAAATTTCTTCAAATTACAATAGTTTTAATATATTTGGAAACAGCACTATCGATATTTTAGTTAAGTTTTTTCGAATTTCGCTTATTTTTGCGATAAAATCAATATTTGCGGAGATACAGCCACTTTTCTAAAAAAGTTTAATAGGGAAGTAATATTTTTATTATAAAAATGAATACTGATAGACTTGGATCCATCCTAATATTTATATGGAGTTTTTCAAAAATTTCTTCAAATTACAATAGTTTTAATATATTTGGAAACAGCACTATCGATATTTTAGTTAAGTTTTTTCGAATTTCGCTTATTTTTGCGATAAAATCAATATTTGCGGAGATACAGCCACTTTTCTAAAAAAGTTTAATAGGGAAGTAATATTTTTATTATAAAAATGAATACTGATAGACTTGGATCCATCCTAATATTTATATGGATTTTTTCAAAAATTTCTTCAAATTACAATAGTTTTAATATATTTGAAAAGAGCACTATCGATACTTTAGTTAAGTTTTTTCGAATTTCGCTTATTTTTGCGATAAAATCAATATTTGCGGAGATACAGCCACTTTTCTAAAAAAGTTTAATAGGGAAGTAATATTTTTATTATAAAAATGAATACTGATAGACTTGGATCCATCCTAATATTTATATGGATTTTTTCCATAATATCGAGCAATATCCTTATATTAAATACGAAGACCATATATTGAAAAGGGGGGACCCTTACCATAATATCGAGCAATATCCTCATATTAAATACGAAGACCATATATTGAAAAGGGGGGACCCTTACCATAATATCGAGCAATATCCTTATATAAAATACGAAGACCATATATTGAAAAGGGGGGACCCTTACCATAATATCGAGCAATATCCCTATATTAAATACGAAGACCATATATAGAAAAGGGGGGACCCTAACCATAATATCAAGCAATATCCCTATATTAAATACGAAGACCATATATTGAAAAGGGGGGACCCTTACCATAATATCGAGCAATATCCTTATATAAAATACGAAGACCATATATTGAAAAGGGGGGACCCTTACCATAATATCGAGCAATATCCCTATATTAAATACGAAGACCATATATTGAAAAGGGGGGACCCTTACCATAATATCGAGCAATAACCTAATAATAAATACGAAGACCATAAATTGAAAAGGGGGATCCATCCTAATATTTATAGGGAGTTTTTTTTATTATAAAAATGAATACTGATAGACTTGGATCCTTCCTAATATTTATATGGAGTTTTTCAAAAATTTCTTCAAATTACAATAGTTTTAATATATTTGAAAAGAGCACTATCGATACTTTCGTTAAGTTTTTTCGAATTTCGCTTATTTTTGCGATAAAATCAATATTTGCGGAGATACAGCCACTTTTCTAAAAAAGTTTAATAGGGAAGTAATATTTTTATTATAAAAATGAATACTGATAGACTTGGATCCATCCTAATATTTATATAGAGTTTTTCAAAAATTTCTTCAAATTACAATAGTTTTAATATATTTGGAAACAGCACTATCGATATTTTAGTTAAGTTTTTTCGAATTTCGCTTATTTTTGCGATAAAATCAATATTTGCGGAGATACAGCCACTTTTCTAAAAAAGTTTAATAGGGAAGTAATATTTTTATTATAAAAATGAATACTGATAGACTTGGATCCATCCTAATATTTATATGAAGTTTTTCAAAAATTTCTTCAAATTACAATAGTTTTAATATATTTGGAAACAGCACTATCGATACTTTAGTTAAGTTTTTTCGAATTTCACTTATTTTTGCGATAAAATCAATATTTGCGGAGATACAGCCACTTTTCTAAAAAAGTTTAATAGGGAAGTAATATTTTTATTATAAAAATGAATACTGATAGACTTGGATCCATCCTAATATTTATATAGAGTTTTTCAAAAATTTCTTCAAATTACAATAGTTTTAATATATTTGGAAACAGCACTATCGATATTTTAGTTAAGTTTTTTCGAATTTCGCTTATTTTTGCGATAAAATCAATATTTGCGGAGATACAGCCACTTTTCTAAAAAAGTTTAATAGGGAAGTAATATTTTTATTATAAAAATGAATACTGATAGACTTGGATCCATCCTAATATTTATATGAAGTTTTTCAAAAATTTCTTCAAATTACAATAGTTTTAATATATTTGGAAACAGCACTATCGATATTTTAGTTAAGTTTTTTCGAATTTCGCTTATTTTTGCGATAAAATCAATATTTGCGGAGATACAGCCACTTTTCTAAAAAAGTTTAATAGGGAAGTAATATTTTTATTATAAAAATGAATACTGATAAACTTGGATCCATCCTAATATTTATATGGATTTTTTCAAAAATTTCTTCAAATTACAATAGTTTTAATATATTTGAAAAGAGCACTATCGATACTTTAGTTAAGTTTTTTCGAATTTCACTTATTTTTGCGATAAAATCAATATTTGCGGAGATACAGCCACTTTTCTAAAAAAGTTTAATAGGGAGTAATATATTTATTATAAAAATGAATACTGATAGACTTGAATCCATCCTAATATTTATATGGATTTTTTCCATAATATCGAGCAATATCCTTATATTAAATACGAAGACCATATATTGAAAAGGGGGGACCCTTACCATAACATCGAGCAATATCCCTATATTAAATACGAAGACCATATATTGAAAAGGGGGGACCCTTACCATAATATCGAGCAATATCCTTATATAAAATACGAAGACCATATATTGAAAAGGGGGGACCCTTACCATAATATCGAGCAATATCCCTATATTAAATACGAAGACCATATATTGAAAAGGGGGGACCCTTACCATAATATCGAGCAATATCCCTATATTAAATACGAAGACCATATATTGAAAAGGGGGGACCCTTACCATAATATCGAGCAATATCCTTATATAAAATACGAAGACCATATATTGAAAAGGGGGGACCCTTACCATAATATCGAGCAATATCCCTATATTAAATACGAAGACCATATATTGAAAAGGGGGGACCCTTAACATAATATCGAGCAATATCCCTATATTAAATACGAAGACCATATATTGAAAAGGGGGGACCCTTACCATAATATCGAGCAATATCCTTATATAAAATACGAAGACCATATATTGAAAAGGGGGGACCCTTACCATAATATCGAGCAATATCCTTATATTAAATACGAAGACCATATATTGAAGAGGGGGGACCCTTACCATAATATCGAGCAATATCCCTATATTAAATACGAAGACCATATATTGAAAAGGGGGGACCCTTACCATAATATCGAGCAATATCCTTATATAAAATACGAAGACCATATATTGAAAAGGGGGGACCCTTACCATAATATCGAGCAATATCCCTATATTAAATACGAAGACCATATATTGAAAAGGGGGGACCCTTACCATAATATCAAGCAATATCCCTATATTAAATACGAAGACCATATATTGAAAAGGGGGGACCCTTACCATAATATCAAGCAATATCCCTATATTAAATACGAAGACCATATATTGAAAAGGGGGGACCCTTACCATAATATCGAGCAATATCCTTATATAAAATACGAAGACCATATATTGAAAAGGGGGGACCCTTACCATAATATCGAGCAATATCCCTATATTAAATACGAAGACCATATATTGAAAAGGGGGGACCCTTACCATAATATCAAGCAATATCCCTATATTAAATACGAAGACCATATATTGAAAAGGGGGGACCCTTACCATAATATCGAGCAATATCCTTATATAAAATACGAAGACCATATATTGAAAAGGGGGGACCCTTACCATAATATCGAGCAATATCCCTATATTAAATACGAAGACCATATATTGAAAAGGGGGGACCCTTACCATAATATCAAGCAATATCCCTATATTAAATACGAAGACCATATATTGAAAAGGGGGGACCCTTACCATAATATCGAGCAATATCCTTATATAAAATACGAAGACCATATATTGAAAAGGGGGGACCCTTACCATAATATCGAGCAATATCCCTATATTAAATACGAAGACCATATATTGAAAAGGGGGGACCCTTACCATAATATCAAGCAATATCCCTATATTAAATACGAAGACCATATATTGAAGAGGGGGGACCCTTACCATAATATCGAGCAATATCCCTATATTAAATACGAAGACCATATATTGAAAAGGGGGGACCCTTACCATAATATCGAGCAATATCCTTATATAAAATACGAAGACCATATATTGAAAAGGGGGGACCCTTACCATAATATCGAGCAATATCCCTATATTAAATACGAAGACCATATATTGAAAAGGGGGGACCCTTACCATAATATCAAGCAATATCCCTATATTAAATACGAAGACCATATATTGAAAAGGGGGGACCCTTACCATAATATCGAGCAATATCCTTATATAAAATACGAAGACCATATATTGAAAAGGGGGGACCCTTACCATAATATCGAGCAATATCCCTATATTAAATACGAAGACCATATATTGAAAAGGGGGGACCCTTACCATAATATCAAGCAATATCCCTATATTAAATACGAAGACCATATATTGAAAAGGGGGGACCCTTACCATAATATCGAGCAATATCCTTATATAAAATACGAAGACCATATATTGAAAAGGGGGGACCCTTACCATAATATCGAGCAATATCCCTATATTAAATACGAAGACCATATATTGAAAAGGGGGGACCCTTACCATAATATCGAGCAATATCCTTATATAAAATACGAAGACCATATATTGAAAAGGGGGGACCCTTACCATAATATCGAGCAATATCCCTATATTAAATACGAAGACCATATATTGAAAAGGGGGGACCCTTACCATAATATCAAGCAATATCCCTATATTAAATACGAAGACCATATATTGAAAAGGGGGGACCCTTACCATAATATCGAGCAATATCCTTATATAAAATACGAAGACCATATATTGAAAAGGGGGGACCCTTACCATAATATCGAGCAATATCCCTATATTAAATACGAAGACCATATATTGAAAAGGGGGGACCCTTACCATAATATCAAGCAATATCCCTATATTAAATACGAAGACCATATATTGAAAAGGGGGGACCCTTACCATAATATCGAGCAATATCCTTATATAAAATACGAAGACCATATATTGAAAAGGGGGGACCCTTACCATAATATCGAGCAATATCCCTATATTAAATACGAAGACCATATATTGAAAAGGGGGGACCCTTACCATAATATCGAGCAATATCCTTATATAAAATACGAAGACCATATATTGAAAAGGGGGGACCCTTACCATAATATCGAGCAATATCCCTATATTAAATACGAAGACCATATATTGAAAAGGGGGGACCCTTACCATAATATCGAGCAATATCCTTATATAAAATACGAAGACCATATATTGAAAAGGGGGGACCCTTACCATAATATCGAGCAATATCCCTATATTAAATACGAAGACCATATATTGAAAAGGGGGGACCCTTACCATAATATCGAGCAATATCCTTATATAAAATACGAAGACCATATATTGAAAAGGGGGACCCTTACCATAATATCGAGCAATATCCCTATATTAAATACGAAGACCATATATTGAAAAGGGGGGACCCTTACCATAATATCAAGCAATATCCCTATATTAAATACGAAGACCATATATTGAAAAGGGGGGACCCTTACCATAATATCGAGCAATATCCTTATATAAAATACGAAGACCATATATTGAAAAGGGGGGACCCTTACCATAATATCGAGCAATATCCCTATATTAAATACGAAGACCATATATTGAAAAGGGGGGACCCTTACCATAATATCGAGCAATATCCTTATATAAAATACGAAGACCATATATTGAAAAGGGGGGACCCTTACCATAATATCGAGCAATATCCCTATATTAAATACGAAGACCATATATTGAAAAGGGGGGACCCTTACCATAATATCAAGCAATATCCCTATATTAAATACGAAGACCATATATTGAAAAGGGGGGACCCTTACCATAATATCGAGCAATATCCTTATATAAAATACGAAGACCATATATTGAAAAGGGGGGACCCTTACCATAATATCGAGCAATATCCCTATATTAAATACGAAGACCATATATTGAAAAGGGGGGACCCTTACCATAATATCAAGCAATATCCCTATATTAAATACGAAGACCATATATTGAAAAGGGGGGACCCTTACCATAATATCGAGCAATATCCTTATATAAAATACGAAGACCATATATTGAAAAGGGGGGACCCTTACCATAATATCGAGCAATATCCCTATATTAAATACGAAGACCATATATTGAAAAGGGGGGACCCTTACCATAATATCAAGCAATATCCCTATATTAAATACGAAGACCATATATTGAAAAGGGGGGACCCTTACCATAATATCGAGCAATATCCTTATATAAAATACGAAGACCATATATTGAAAAGGGGGGACCCTTACCATAATATCGAGCAATATCCCTATATTAAATACGAAGACCATATATTGAAAAGGGGGGACCCTTACCATAATATCAAGCAATATCCCTATATTAAATACGAAGACCATATATTGAAAAGGGGGGACCCTTACCATAATATCGAGCAATATCCTTATATAAAATACGAAGACCATATATTGAAAAGGGGGGACCCTTACCATAATATCGAGCAATATCCCTATATTAAATACGAAGACCATATATTGAAAAGGGGGGACCCTTACCATAATATCAAGCAATATCCCTATATTAAATACGAAGACCATATATTGAAGAGGGGGGACCCTTACCATAATATCGAGCAATATCCCTATATTAAATACGAAGACCATATATTGAAAAGGGGGGACCCTTACCATAATATCGAGCAATATCCTTATATAAAATACGAAGACCATATATTGAAAAGGGGGGACCCTTACCATAATATCGAGCAATATCCCTATATTAAATACGAAGACCATATATTGAAAAGGGGGACCCTTACCATAATATCGAGCAATATCCCTATATTAAATACGAAGACCATATATTGAAAAGGGGGGACCCTTACCATAATATCAAGCAATATCCCTATATTAAATACGAAGACCATATATTGAAAAGGGGGGACCCTTACCATAATATCGACCAATATCCTTATATAAAATACGAAGACCATATATTGAAAAGGGGGGACCCTTACCATAATATCGAGCAATATCCCTATATTAAATACGAAGACCATATATTGAAAAGGGGGACCCTTACCATAATATCGAGCAATATCCCTATATTAAATACGAAGACCATATATTGAAAAGGGGGGACCCTTACCATAATATCAAGCAATATCCCTATATTAAATACGAAGACCATATATTGAAAAGGGGGGACCCTTACCATAATATCGACCAATATCCTTATATAAAATACGAAGACCATATATTGAAAAGGGGGGACCCTTACCATAATATCGAGCAATATCCCTATATTAAATACGAAGACCATATATTGAAAAGGGGGGACCCTTACCATAATATCAAGCAATATCCCTATATTAAATACGAAGACCATATATTGAAAAGGGGGGACCCTTACCATAATATCGACCAATATCCTTATATAAAATACGAAGACCATATATTGAAAAGGGGGGACCCTTACCATAATATCGAGCAATATCCCTATATTAAATACGAAGACCATATATTGAAAAGGGGGGACCCTTACCATAATATCGAGCAATATCCCTATATTAAATACGAAGACCATATATTGAAAAGGGGGGACCCTTACCATAATATCGAGCAATAACCTAATAATAAATACGAAGACCATAAATTGAAAAGGGGGATCCATCCTAATATTTATAGGGAGTTTTTTTATTATAAAAATGAATACTGATAGACTTGGATCCATCCTAATATTTATATGGAGTTTTTCAAAAATTTCTTCAAATTACAATAGTTTTAATATATTTGAAAAGAGCACTATCGATACTTTAGTTAAGTTTTTTCGAATTTCGCTTATTTTTGCGATAAAATCAATATTTGCGGAGATACAGCCACTTTTCTAAAAAAGTTTAATAGGGAAGTAATATTTTTATTATAAAAATGAATACTGATAGACTTGGATCCATCCTAATATTTATATGGAGTTTTTCAAAAATTTTTTTCAAATTACAATAGTTTTAATATATTTGGAAACAGCACTATCGATATTTTAGTTAAGTTTTTTCGAATTTCGCTTATTTTTGCGATAAAATCAATATTTGCGGAGATACAGCCACTTTTCTAAAAAAGTTTAATAGGGAAGTAATATTTTTATTATAAAAATGAATACTGATAGACTTGGATCCATCCTAATATTTATATGAAGTTTTTCAAAAATTTCTTCAAATTACAATAGTTTTAATATATTTGGAAACAGCACTATCGATATTTTAGTTAAGTTTTTTCGAATTTCGCTTATTTTTGCGATAAAATCAATATTTGCGGAGATACAGCCACTTTTCTAAAAAAGTTTAATAGGGAGTAATATATTTATTATAAAAATGAATACTGATAGACTTGGATCCATCCTAATATTTATATGGAGTTTTTCAAAAATTTCTTCAAATTACAATAGTTTTAATATATTTGGAAACAGCACTATCGATATTTTAGTTAAGTTTTTTTCGAATTTCGCTTATTTTTGCGATAAAATCAATATTTGCGGAGATACAGCCACTTTTTTAAAAAAGTTTAATAGGGAAGTAATATTTTTATTATAAAAATGAATACTGATAGACTTGGATCCATCCTAATATTTATATGGATTTTTTCAAAAATTTCTTCAAATTACAATAGTTTTAATATATTTGAAAAGAGCACTATCGATACTTTAGTTAAGTTTTTTCGAATTTCACTTATTTTTTCGATAAAATCAATATTTGCGGAGATACAGCCACTTTTCTAAAAAAGTTTAATAGGGAGTAATATATTTATTATAAAAATGAATACTGATAGACTTGGATCCATCCTAATATTTATATGGATTTTTTCCATAATATCGAGCAATATCCTTATATTAAATACGAAGACCATATATTGAAAAGGGGGGACCCTTACCATAATATCGAGCAATATCCTCATATTAAATACGAAGACCATATATTGAAAAGGGGGGACCCTTACCATAACATCGAGCAATATCCCTATATTAAATACGAAGACCATATATTGAAAAGGGGGGACCCTTACCATAATATCGAGCAATATCCTTATATAAAATACGAAGACCATATATTGAAAAGGGGGGACCCTTACCATAATATCGAGCAATATCCCTATATTAAATACGAAGACCATATATTGAAAAGGGGGGACCCTTACCATAATATCGAGCAATATCCCTATATTAAATACGAAGACCATATATTGAAAAGGGGGGACCCTTACCATAATATCGAGCAATATCCTTATATAAAATACGAAGACCATATATTGAAAAGGGGGGACCCTTACCATAATATCGAGCAATATCCCTATATTAAATACGAAGACCATATATTGAAAAGGGGGGACCCTTACCATAATATCGAGCAATATCCCTATATTAAATACGAAGACCATATATTGAAAAGGGGGGACCCTTACCATAATATCGAGCAATATCCTTATATAAAATACGAAGACCATATATTGAAAAGGGGGGACCCTTACCATAATATCGAGCAATATCCTTATATTAAATACGAAGACCATATATTGAAAAGGGGGGACCCTTACCATAATATCGAGCAATATCCCTATATTAAATACGAAGACCATATATTGAAAAGGGGGGACCCTTACCATAATATCGAGCAATATCCTTATATAAAATACGAAGACCATATATTGAAAAGGGGGGACCCTTACCATAATATCGAGCAATATCCCTATATTAAATACGAAGACCATATATTGAAAAGGGGGGACCCTTACCATAATATCAAGCAATATCCCTATATTAAATACGAAGACCATATATTGAAAAGGGGGGACCCTTACCATAATATCGAGCAATATCCCTATATTAAATACGAAGACCATATATTGAAAAGGGGGACCCTTACAATAATATCGAGCAATATCCCTATATTAAATACGAAGACCATATATTGAAAAGGGGGGACCCTTACCATAATATCGAGCAATATCCCTATATTAAATACGAAGACCATATATTGAAAAGGGGGGACCCTTACCATAATATCGAGCAATAACCTAATAATAAATACGAAGACCATAAATTGAAAAGGGGGATCCATCCTAATATTTATAGGGAGTTTTTTTATTATAAAAATGAATACTGATAGACTTGGATCCATCCTAATATTTATATGGAGTTTTTCAAAAATTTCTTCAAATTACAATAGTTTTAATATATTTGGAAACAGCACTATCGATATTTTAGTTAAGTTTTTTCGAATTTCGCTTATTTTTGCGATAAAATCAATATTTGCGGAGATACAGCCACTTTTCTAAAAAAGTTTAATAGGGAAGTAATATTTTTATTATAAAAATGAATACTGATAGACTTGGATCCATCCTAATATTTATATGGAGTTTTTCAAAAATTTCTTCAAATTACAATAGTTTTAATATATTTGGAAACAGCACTATCGATATTTTAGTTAAGTTTTTTCGAATTTCGCTTATTTTTGCGATAAAATCAATATTTGCGGAGATACAGCCACTTTTCTAAAAAAGTTTAATAGGGAAGTAATATTTTTATTATAAAAATGAATACTGATAGACTTGGATCCATCCTAATATTTATATGGAGTTTTTCAAAAATTTCTTCAAATTACAATAGTTTTAATATATTTGGAAACAGCACTATCGATATTTTAGTTAAGTTTTTTCGAATTTCGCTTATTTTTGCGATAAAATCAATATTTGCGGAGATACAGCCACTTTTCTAAAAAAGTTTAATAGGGAAGTAATATTTTTATTATAAAAATGAATACTGATAGACTTGGATCCATCCTAATATTTATATGGATTTTTTCAAAAATTTCTTCAAATTACAATAGTTTTAATATATTTGAAAAGAGCACTATCGATACTTTAGTTAAGTTTTTTCGAATTTCGCTTATTTTTGCGATAAAATCAATATTTGCGGAGATACAGCCACTTTTCTAAAAAAGTTTAATAGGGAAGTAATATTTTTATTATAAAAATGAATACTGATAGACTTGGATCCATCCTAATATTTATATGGAGTTTTTCAAAAATTTCTTCAAATTACAATAGTTTTAATATATTTGGAAACAGCACTATCGATATTTTAGTTAAGTTTTTTCGAATTTCGCTTATTTTTGCGATAAAATCAATATTTGCGGAGATACAGCCACTTTTCTAAAAAAGTTTAATAGGGAAGTAATATTTTTATTATAAAAATGAATACTGATAGACTTGGATCCATCCTAATATTTATATGGAGTTTTTCAAAAATTTCTTCAAATTACAATATTTTTAATATATTTGGAAACAGCACTATCGATATTTTAGTTAAGTTTTTTCGAATTTCGCTTATTTTTGCGATAAAATCAATATTTGCGGAGATACAGCCACTTTTCTAAAAAAGTTTAATAGGGAAGTAATATATTTATTATAAAAATGAATACTGATAGACTTGGATCCATCCTAATATTTATATGGAGTTTTTCAAAAATTTCTTCAAATTACAATAGTTTTAATATATTTGGAAACAGCACTATCGATATTTTAGTTAAGTTTTTTCGAATTTCGCTTATTTTTGCGATAAAATCAATATTTGCGGAGATACAGCCAATTTTCTAAAAAAGTTTAATAGGGAAGTAATATTTTTATTATAAAAATGAATACTGATAGACTTGGATCCATCCTAATATTTATATGAAGTTTTTCAAAAATTTCTTCAAATTACAATAGTTTTAATATATTTGGAAACAGCACTATCGATATTTTAGTTAAGTTTTTTCGAATTTCGCTTATTTTTGCGATAAAATCAATATTTGCGGAGATACAGCCACTTTTCTAAAAAAGTTTAATAGGGAGTAATATATTTATTATAAAAATGAATACTGATAGACTTGGATCCATCCTAATATTTATATGGATTTTTTCCATAATATCGAGCAATATCCTTATATTAAATACGAAGACCATATATTGAAAAGGGGGGACCCTTACCATAATATCGAGCAATATCCTCATATTAAATACGAAGACCATATATTGAAAAGGGGGGACCCTTACCATAATATCGACCAATATCCTTATATAAAATACGAAGACCATATATTGAAAAGGGGGGACCCTTACCATAATATCGAGCAATATCCCTATATTAAATACGAAGACCATATATTGAAAAGGGGGGACCCTTACCATAATATCGAGCAATATCCCTATATTAAATACGAAGACCATATATTGAAAAGGGGGGACCCTTACCATAATATCGAGCAATAACCTAATAATAAATACGAAGACCATAAATTGAAAAGGGGGATCCATCCTAATATTTATAGGGAGTTTTTTTATTATAAAAATGAATACTGATAGACTTGGATCCATCCTAATATTTATATGGAGTTTTTCAAAAATTTCTTCAAATTACAATAGTTTTAATATATTTGAAAAGAGCACTATCGATACTTTAGTTAAGTTTTTTCGAATTTCGCTTATTTTTGCGATAAAATCAATATTTGCGGAGATACAGCCACTTTTCTAAAAAAGTTTAATAGGGAAGTAATATTTTTATTATAAAAATGAATACTGATAGACTTGGATCCATCCTAATATTTATATGGAGTTTTTCAAAAATTTCTTCAAATTACAATAGTTTTAATATATTTGGAAACAGCACTATCGATATTTTAGTTAAGTTTTTTCGAATTTCGCTTATTTTTGCGACAAAATCAATATTTGCGGAGATACAGCCACTTTTCTAAAAAAGTTTAATAGGGAAGTAATATTTTTATTATAAAAATGAATACTGATAGACTTGGATCCATCCTAAAATTTATATGAAGTTTTTCAAAAATTTCTTCAAATTACAATAGTTTTAATATATTTGGAAACAGCACTATCGATATTTTAGTTAAGTTTTTTCGAATTTCGCTTATTTTTGCGATAAAATCAATATTTGCGGAGATACAGCCACTTTTCTAAAAAAGTTTAATAGGGAGTAATATATTTATTATAAAAATGAATACTGATAGACTTGGATCCATCCTAATATTTATATGGAGTTTTTCAAAAATTTCTTCAAATTACAATAGTTTTAATATATTTGGAAACAGCACTATCGATATTTTAGTTAAGTTTTTTTCGAATTTCGCTTATTTTTGCGATAAAATCAATATTTGCGGAGATACAGCCACTTTTTTAAAAAAGTTTAATAGGGAAGTAATATTTTTATTATAAAAATGAATACTGATAGACTTGGATCCATCCTAATATTTATATGGATTTTTTCAAAAATTTCTTCAAATTACAATAGTTTTAATATATTTGAAAAGAGCACTATCGATACTTTAGTTAAGTTTTTTCGAATTTCACTTATTTTTTCGATAAAATCAATATTTGCGGAGATACAGCCACTTTTCTAAAAAAGTTTAATAGGGAGTAATATATTTATTATAAAAATGAATACTGATAGACTTGGATCCATCCTAATATTTATATGGATTTTTTCCATAATATCGAGCAATATCCTTATATTAAATACGAAGACCATATATTGAAAAGGGGGGACCCTTACCATAATATCGAGCAATATCCTCATATTAAATACGAAGACCATATATTGAAAAGGGGGGACCCTTACCATAACATCGAGCAATATCCCTATATTAAATACGAAGACCATATATTGAAAAGGGGGGACCCTTACCATAATATCGAGCAATATCCCTATATTAAATACGAAGACCATATATTGAAAAGGGGGGACCCTTACCATAATATCGAGCAATATCCCTATATTAAATACGAAGACCATATATTGAAAAGGGGGGACCCTTACCATAATATCGAGCAATATCCTTATATAAAATACGAAGACCATATATTGAAAAGGGGGGACCCTTACCATAATATCGAGCAATATCCTTATATAAAATACGAAGACCATATATTGAAAAGGGGGGACCCTTACCATAATATCGAGCAATATCCCTATATTAAATACGAAGACCATATATTGAAAAGGGGGGACCCTTACCATAATATCAAGCAATATCCCTATATTAAATACGAAGACGATATATTGAAAAGGGGGGACCCTTACCATAATATCGAGCAATATCCTTATATAAAATACGAAGACCATATATTGAAAAGGGGGGACCCTTACCATAATATCGAGCAATATCCTTATATAAAATACGAAGACCATATATTGAAAAGGGGGGACCCTTACCATAATATCGAGCAATATCCCTATATTAAATACGAAGACCATATATTGAAAAGGGGGGACCCTTACCATAATATCAAGCAATATCCCTATATTAAATACGAAGACCATATATTGAAAAGGGGGGACCCTTACCATAATATCGAGCAATATCCCTATATTAAATACGAAGACCATATATTGAAAAGGGGGGACCCTTACCATAATATCGAGCAATATCCCTATATTAAATACGAAGACCATATATTGAAAAGGGGGGACCCTTACCATAATATCGAGCAATATCCCTATATTAAATACGAAGGCCATATATTGAAAAGGGGGGACCCTTACCATAATATCGAGCAATATCCCTATATTAAATACGAAGACCATATATTGAAAAGGGGGGACCCTTACCATAATATCGAGCAATATCCCCATATTAAATACGAAGACCATATATTGAAAAGGGGGGACCCTTACCATAATATCGAGCAATATCCCTATATTAAATACGAAGACCATATATTGAAAAGGGGGGACCCTTACCATAATATCGAGCAATATCCCTATATTAAATACGAAGGCCATATATTGAAAAGGGGGGACCCTTACCATAATATCGAGCAATATCCCTATATTAAATACGAAGACCATATATTGAAAAGGGGGGACCCTTACCATAATATCGAGCAATATCCTTATATAAAATACGAAGACCATATATTGAAAAGGGGGGACCCTTACCATAATATCGAGCAATAACCTAATAATAAATACGAAGACCATAAATTGAAAAGGGGGATCCATCCTAATATTTATAGGGAGTTTTTCAAAAATTTCTTCAAATTACAATAGTTTTAATATATTTGAAAAGAGCACTATCGATACTTTAGTTAAGTTTTTTCGAATTTCACTTATTTTTTCGATAAAATCAATATTTGCGAAGATACAGCCACTTTTCTAAAAAAGTTTAATAGGGAGTAATATATTTATTATAAAAATGAATACTGATAGACTTGGATCCATCCTAATATTTATATGGATTTTTTCCATAATATCGAGCAATATCCTTATATTAAATACGAAGACCATATATTGAAAAGGGGGGACCCTTACCATAATATCGAGCAATATCCTCATATTAAATACGAAGACCATATATTGAAAAGGGGGGACCCTTACCATAACATCGAGCAATATCCCTATATTAAATACGAAGACCATATATTGAAAAGGGGGGACCCTTACCATAATATCGAGCAATATCCTTATATAAAATACGAAGACCATATATTGAAAAGGGGGGACCCTTACCATAATATCGAGCAATATCCCTATATTAAATACGAAGACCATATATTGAAAAGGGGGGACCCTTACCATAATATCGAGCAATATCCTTATATTAAATACGAAGACCATATATTGAAAAGGGGGGACCCTTACCATAATATCGAGCAATATCCCTATATTAAATACGAAGACCATATATTGAAAAGGGGGACCCTTACCATAATATCGAGCAATATCCTTATATAAAATACGAAGACCATATATTGAAAAGGGGGGACCCTTACCATAATATCGAGCAATATCCCTATATTAAATACGAAGACCATATATTGAAAAGGGGGGACCCTTACCATAATATCAAGCAATATCCCTATATTAAATACGAAGACCATATATTGAAAAGGGGGGACCCTTACCATAATATCGAGCAATATCCTTATATAAAATACGAAGACCATATATTGAAAAGGGGGGACCCTTACCATAATATCGAGCAATATCCCTATATTAAATACGAAGACCATATATTGAAAAGGGGGGACCCTTACCATAATATCGAGCAATATCCCTATATTAAATACGAAGACCATATATTGAAAAGGGGGGACCCTTACCATAATATCAAGCAATATCCCTATATTAAATACGAAGACCATATATTGAAAAGGGGGGACCCTTACCATAATATCGAGCAATATCCCTATATTAAATACGAAGACCATATATTGAAAAGGGGGGACCCTTACCATAATATCGAGCAATATCCCTATATTAAATACGAAGACCATATATTGAAAAGGGGGGACCCTTACCATAATATCGAGCAATATCCCTATATTAAATACGAAGGCCATATATTGAAAAGGGGGGACCCTTACCATAATATCGAGCAATATCCCTATATTAAATACGAAAACCATATATTGAAAAGGGGGGACCCTTACCATAATATCGAGCAATATCCCCATATTAAATACGAAGACCATATATTGAAAAGGGGGGACCCTTACCATAATATCGAGCAATATCCCTATATTAAATACGAAGACCATATATTGAAAAGGGGGGACCCTTACCATAATATCGAGCAATATCCCTATATTAAATACGAAGGCCATATATTGAAAAGGGGGGACCCTTACCATAATATCGAGCAATATCCCTATATTAAATACGAAGACCATATATTGAAAAGGGGGGACCCTTACCATAATATCGAGCAATATCCTTATATAAAATACGAAGACCATATATTGAAAAGGGGGGACCCTTACCATAATATCGAGCAATAACCTAATAATAAATACGAAGACCATAAATTGAAAAGGGGGATCCATCCTAATATTTATAGGGAGTTTTTCAAAAATTTCTTCAAATTACAATAGTTTTAATATATTTGAAAAGAGCACTATCGATACTTTAGTTAAGTTTTTTCGAATTTCACTTATTTTTTCGATAAAATCAATATTTGCGAAGATACAGCCACTTTTCTAAAAAAGTTTAATAGGGAGTAATATATTTATTATAAAAATGAATACTGATAGACTTGGATCCATCCTAATATTTATATGGATTTTTTCCATAATATCGAGCAATATCCTTATATTAAATACGAAGACCATATATTGAAAAGGGGGGACCCTTACCATAATATCGAGCAATATCCTCATATTAAATACGAAGACCATATATTGAAAAGGGGGGACCCTTACCATAACATCGAGCAATATCCCTATATTAAATACGAAGACCATATATTGAAAAGGGGGGACCCTTACCATAATATCGAGCAATATCCCTATATTAAATACGAAGACCATATATTGAAAAGGGGGGACCCTTACCATAATATCGAGCAATATCCTTATATTAAATACGAAGACCATATATTGAAAAGGGGGGACCCTTACCATAATATCGAGCAATATCCCTATATTAAATACGAAGACCATATATTGAAAAGGGGGACCCTTACCATAATATCGAGCAATATCCCTATATTAAATACGAAGACCATATATTGAAAAGGGGGGACCCTTACCATAATATCGAGCAATATCCCTATATTAAATACGAAGACCATATATTGAAAAGGGGGGACCCTTACCATAATATCGAGCAATATCCTTATATTAAATACGAAGACCATATATTGAAAAGGGGGGACCCTTACCATAATATCGAGCAATATCCCTATATTAAATACGAAGACCATATATTGAAAAGGGGGGACCCTTACCATAACATCGAGCAATATCCCTATATTAAATACGAAGACCATATATTGAAAAGGGGGGACCCTTACCATAATATCGAGCAATATCCCTATATTAAATACGAAGACCATATATTGAAAAGGGGGGACCCTTACCATAATATCGAGCAATATCCTTATATTAAATACGAAGACCATATATTGAAAAGGGGGGACCCTTACCATAATATCGAGCAATATCCTTATATTAAATACGAAGACCATATATTGAAAAGGGGGGACCCTTACCATAATATCGAGCAATATCCCTATATTAAATACGAAGACCATATATTGAAAAGGGGGGACCCTTACCATAATATCGAGCAATATCCCTATATTAAATACGAAGACCATATATTGAAAAGGGGGGACCCTTACCATAATATCGAGCAATATCCTTATATTAAATACGAAGACCATATATTGAAAAGGGGGACCCTTACCATAATATCGAGCAATATCCTTATATTAAATACGAAGACCATATATTGAAAAGGGGGGACCCTTACCATAATATCGAGCAATATCCCTATATTAAATACGAAGACCATATATTGAAAAGGGGGGACCCTTACCATAATATCGAGCAATATCCCTATATTAAATACGAAGACCATATATTGAAAAGGGGGGACCCTTACCATAATATCGAGCAATATCCCTATATTAAATACGAAGACCATATATTGAAAAGGGGGGACCCTTACCATAATATCGAGCAATATCCTTATATTAAATACGAAGACCATATATTGAAAAGGGGGACCCTTACCATAATATCGAGCAATATCCTTATATTAAATACGAAGACCATATATTGAAAAGGGGGGACCCTTACCATAATATCGAGCAATATCCCTATATTAAATACGAAGACCATATATTGAAAAGGGGGGACCCTTACCATAATATCGAGCAATATCCCTATATTAAATACGAAGACCATATATTGAAAAGGGGGGACCCTTACCATAATATCGAGCAATATCCCTATATTAAATACGAAGACCATATATTGAAAAGGGGGGACCCTTACCATAATATCGAGCAATATCCTTATATTAAATACGAAGACCATATATTGAAAAGGGGGGACCCTTACCATAATATCGAGCAATATCCCTATATTAAATACGAAGACCATATATTGAAAAGGGGGGACCCTTACCATAATATCGAGCAATATCCCTATATTAAATACGAAGACCATATATTGAAAAGGGGGGACCCTTACCATAATATCGAGCAATATCCTTATATTAAATACGAAGACCATATATTGAAAAGGGGGACCCTTACCATAATATCGAGCAATATCCCTATATTAAATACGAAGACCATATATTGAAAAGGGGGGACCCTTACCATAATATCGAGCAATATCCTTATATTAAATACGAAGACCATATATTGAAAAGGGGGGACCCTTACCATAACATCGAGCAATATCCCTATATTAAATACGAAGACCATATATTGAAAAGGGGGGACCCTTACCATAATATCGAGCAATATCCCTATATTAAATACGAAGACCATATATTGAAAAGGGGGGACCCTTACCATAATATCGAGCAATATCCTTATATTAAATACGAAGACCATATATTGAAAAGGGGGGACCCTTACCATAATATCGAGCAATATCCCTATATTAAATACGAAGACCATATATTGAAAAGGGGGGACCCTTACCATAATATCGAGCAATATCCCTATATTAAATACGAAGACCATATATTGAAAAGGGGGGACCCTTACCATAATATCGAGCAATATCCTTATATTAAATACGAAGACCATATATTGAAAAGGGGGACCCTTACCATAATATCGAGCAATATCCCTATATTAAATACGAAGACCATATATTGAAAAGGGGGGACCCTTACCATAATATCGAGCAATATCCTTATATTAAATACGAAGACCATATATTGAAAAGGGGGACCCTTACCATAATATCGAGCAATATCCTTATATTAAATACGAAGACCATATATTGAAAAGGGGGGACCCTTACCATAATATCGAGCAATATCCTTATATTAAATACGAAGACCATATATTGAAAAGGGGGGACCCTTACCATAATATCGAGCAATATCCCTATATTAAATACGAAGACCATATATTGAAAAGGGGGGACCCTTACCATAATATCGAGCAATATCCCTATATTAAATACGAAGACCATATATTGAAAAGGGGGGACCCTTACCATAATATCGAGCAATATCCTTATATTAAATACGAAGACCATATATTGAAAAGGGGGACCCTTACCATAATATCGAGCAATATCCTTATATTAAATACGAAGACCATATATTGAAAAGGGGGGACCCTTACCATAATATCGAGCAATATCCCTATATTAAATACGAAGACCATATATTGAAAAGGGGGGACCCTTACCATAATATCGAGCAATATCCCTATATTAAATACGAAGACCATATATTGAAAAGGGGGGACCCTTACCATAATATCGAGCAATATCCTTATATTAAATACGAAGACCATATATTGAAAAGGGGGGACCCTTACCATAATATCGAGCAATATCCCTATATTAAATACGAAGACCATATATTGAAAAGGGGGGACCCTTACCATAATATCGAGCAATATCCCTATATTAAATACGAAGACCATATATTGAAAAGGGGGGACCCTTACCATAATATCGAGCAATATCCTTATATTAAATACGAAGACCATATATTGAAAAGGGGGGACCCTTACCATAATATCGAGCAATATCCTTATATTAAATACGAAGACCATATATTGAAAAGGGGGGACCCTTACCATAATATCGAGCAATATCCTTATATTAAATACGAAGACCATATATTGAAAAGGGGGGACCCTTACCATAATATCGAGCAATATCCCTATATTAAATACGAAGACCATATATTGAAAAGGGGGGACCCTTACCATAACATCGAGCAATATCCCTATATTAAATACGAAGACCATATATTGAAAAGGGGGGACCCTTACCATAATATCGAGCAATATCCCTATATTAAATACGAAGACCATATATTGAAAAGGGGGGACCCTTACCATAATATCGAGCAATATCCTTATATTAAATACGAAGACCATATATTGAAAAGGGGGGACCCTTACCATAATATCGAGCAATATCCCTATATTAAATACGAAGACCATATATTGAAAAGGGGGACCCTTACCATAATATCGAGCAATATCCTTATATAAAATACGAAGACCATATATTGAAAAGGGGGGACCCTTACCATAATATCGAGCAATATCCCTATATTAAATACGAAGACCATATATTGAAAAGGGGGGACCCTTACCATAATATCAAGCAATATCCCTATATTAAATACGAAGACCATATATTGAAAAGGGGGGACCCTTACCATAATATCGAGCAATATCCTTATATAAAATACGAAGACCATATATTGAAAAGGGGGGACCCTTACCATAATATCGAGCAATATCCCTATATTAAATACGAAGACCATATATTGAAAAGGGGGGACCCTTACCATAATATCGAGCAATATCCCTATATTAAATACGAAGACCATATATTGAAAAGGGGGGACCCTTACCATAATATCGAGCAATAACCTAATAATAAATACGAAGACCATAAATTGAAAAGGGGGATCCATCCTAATATTTATAGGGAGTTTTTTTATTATAAAAATGAATACTGATAGACTTGGATCCATCCTAATATTTATATGGAGTTTTTCAAAAATTTCTTCAAATTACAATAGTTTTAATATATTTGGAAACAGCACTATCGATATTTTAGTTAAGTTTTTTCGAATTTCGCTTATTTTTGCGATAAAATCAATATTTGCGGAGATACAGCCACTTTTCTAAAAAAGTTTAATAGGGAAGTAATATTTTTATTATAAAAATGAATACTGATAGACTTGGATCCATCCTAATATTTATATGGAGTTTTTCAAAAATTTCTTCAAATTACAATAGTTTTAATATATTTGGAAACAGCACTATCGATATTTTAGTTAAGTTTTTTCGAATTTCGCTTATTTTTGCGATAAAATCAATATTTGCGGAGATACAGCCACTTTTCTAAAAAAGTTTAATAGGGAAGTAATATTTTTATTATAAAAATGAATACTGATAGACTTGGATCCATCCTAATATTTATATGGAGTTTTTCAAAAATTTCTTCAAATTACAATAGTTTTAATATATTTGGAAACAGCACTATCGATATTTTAGTTAAGTTTTTTCGAATTTCGCTTATTTTTGCGATAAAATCAATATTTGCGGAGATACAGCCACTTTTCTAAAAAAGTTTAATAGGGAAGTAATATTTTTATTATAAAAATGAATACTGATAGACTTGGATCCATCCTAATATTTATATGGATTTTTTCAAAAATTTCTTCAAATTACAATAGTTTTAATATATTTGAAAAGAGCACTATCGATACTTTAGTTAAGTTTTTTCGAATTTTGCTTATTTTTGCGATAAAATCAATATTTGCGGAGATACAGCCACTTTTCTAAAAAAGTTTAATAGGGAAGTAATATTTTTATTATAAAAATGAATACTGATAGACTTGGATCCATCATAATATTTATATGGAGTTTTTCAAAAATTTCTTCAAATTACAATAGTTTTAATATATTTGGAAACAGCACTATCGATATTTTAGTTAAGTTTTTTCGAATTTCGCTTATTTTTGCGATAAAATCAATATTTGCGGAGATACAGCCACTTTTCTAAAAAAGTTTAATAGGGAAGTAATATTTTTATTATAAAAATGAATACTGATAGACTTGGATCCATCCTAATATTTATATGGAGTTTTTCAAAAATTTCTTCAAATTACAATATTTTTAATATATTTGGAAACAGCACTATCGATATTTTAGTTAAGTTTTTTCGAATTTCGCTTATTTTTGCGATAAAATCAATATTTGCGGAGATACAGCCACTTTTCTAAAAAAGTTTAATAGGGAAGTAATATTTTTATTATAAAAATGAATACTGATAGACTTGGATCCATGCTAATATTTATATGGAGTTTTTCAAAAATTTCTTCAAATTACAATAGTTTTAATATATTTGGAAACAGCACTATCGATATTTTAGTTAAGTTTTTTCGAATTTCGCTTATTTTTGCGATAAAATCAATATTTGCGGAGATACAGCCACTTTTCTAAAAAAGTTTAATAGGGAAGTAATATTTTTATTATAAAAATGAATACTGATAGACTTGGATCCATCCTAATATTTATATGAAGTTTTTCAAAAATTTCTTCAAATTACAATAGTTTTAATATATTTGGAAACAGCACTATCGATATTTTAGTTAAGTTTTTTCGAATTTCGCTTATTTTTGCGATAAAATCAATATTTGCGGAGATACAGCCACTTTTCTAAAAAAGTTTAATAGGGAGTAATATATTTATTATAAAAATGAATACTGATAGACTTGGATCCATCCTAATATTTATATGGATTTTTTCCATAATATCGAGCAATATCCTTATATTAAATACGAAGACCATATATTGAAAAGGGGGGACCCTTACCATAATATCGAGCAATATCCTCATATTAAATACGAAGACCATATATTGAAAAGGGGGGACCCTTACCATAATATCAAGCAATATCCCTATATTAAATACGAAGACCATATATTGAAAAGGGGGGACCCTTACCATAATATCGAGCAATATCCTTATATAAAATACGAAGACCATATATTGAAAAGGGGGGACCCTTACCATAATATCGAGCAATATCCCTATATTAAATACGAAGACCATATATTGAAAAGGGGGGACCCTTACCATAATATCGAGCAATATCCCTATATTAAATACGAAGACCATATATTGAAAAGGGGGGACCCTTACCATAATATCGAGCAATAACCTAATAATAAATACGAAGACCATAAATTGAAAAGGGGGATCCATCCTAATATTTATAGGGAGTTTTTTTATTATAAAAATGAATACTGATAGACTTGGATCCATCCTAATATTTATATGGATTTTTTCCATAATATCGAGCAATATCCTTATATTAAATACGAAGACCATATATTGAAAAGGGGGGACCCTTACCATAATATCGAGCAATATCCTTATATAAAATACGAAGACCATATATTGAAAAGGGGGAACCCTTACCATAATATCAAGCAATATCCCTATATTAAATACGATGACCATATATTGAAAAGGGGGGACCCTTACCATAATATCGAGCAATATCCTTATATTAAATACGAAGACCATATATTGAAAAGGGGGGACCCTTACCATAATATCGAGCAATATCCCTATATTAAATACGAAGACCATATATTGAAAAGGGGGACCCTTACCATAATATCGAGCAATATCCTTATATAAAATACGAAGACCATATATTGAAAAGGGGGGACCCTTACCATAATATCGAGCAATATCCCTATATTAAATACGAAGACCATATATTGAAAAGGGGGGACCCTTACCATAATATCAAGCAATATCCCTATATTAAATACGAAGACCATATATTGAAAAGGGGGGACCCTTACCATAATATCGAGCAATATCCTTATATAAAATACGAAGACCATATATTGAAAAGGGGGGACCCTTACCATAATATCGAGCAATATCCCTATATTAAATACGAAGACCATATATTGAAAAGGGGGGACCCTTACCATAATATCGAGCAATATCCCTATATTAAATACGAAGACCATATATTGAAAAGGGGGGACCCTTACCATAATATCGAGCAATAACCTAATAATAAATACGAAGACCATAAATTGAAAAGGGGGATCCATCCTAATATTTATAGGGAGTTTTTTTATTATAAAAATGAATACTGATAGACTTGGATCCATCCTAATATTTATATGGAGTTTTTCAAAAATTTCTTCAAATTACAATAGTTTTAATATATTTGGAAACAGCACTATAGATATTTTAGTTAAGTTTTTTCGAATTTCGCTTATTTTTGCGATAAAATCAATATTTGCGGAGATACAGCCACTTTTCTAAAAAAGTTTAATAGGGAAGTAATATTTTTATTATAAAAATGAATACTGATAGACTTGGATCCATCCTAATATTTATATGGAGTTTTTCAAAAATTTCTTCAAATTACAATAGTTTTAATATATTTGGAAACAGCACTATCGATATTTTAGTTAAGTTTTTTCGAATTTCGCTTATTTTTGCGATAAAATCAATATTTGCGGAGATACAGCCACTTTTCTAAAAAAGTTTAATAGGGAAGTAATATTTTTATTATAAAAATGAATACTGATAGACTTGGATCCATCCTAATATTTATATGGAGTTTTTCAAAAATTTCTTCAAATTACAATAGTTTTAATATATTTGGAAACAGCACTATCGATATTTTAGTTAAGTTTTTTCGAATTTCGCTTATTTTTGCGATAAAATCAATATTTGCGGAGATACAGCCACTTTTCTAAAAAAGTTTAATAGGGAAGTAATATTTTTATTATAAAAATGAATACTGATAGACTTGGATCCATCCTAATATTTATATGGATTTTTTCAAAAATTTCTTCAAATTACAATAGTTTTAATATATTTGAAAAGAGCACTATCGATACTTTAGTTAAGTTTTTTCGAATTTCGCTTATTTTTGCGATAAAATCAATATTTGCGGAGATACAGCCACTTTTCTAAAAAAGTTTAATAGGGAAGTAATATTTTTATTATAAAAATGAATACTGATAGACTTGGATCCATCATAATATTTATATGGAGTTTTTCAAAAATTTCTTCAAATTACAATAGTTTTAATATATTTGGAAACAGCACTATCGATATTTTAGTTAAGTTTTTTCGAATTTCGCTTATTTTTGCGATAAAATCAATATTTGCGGAGATACAGCCACTTTTCTAAAAAAGTTTAATAGGGAAGTAATATTTTTATTATAAAAATGAATACTGATAGACTTGGATCCATCCTAATATTTATATGGAGTTTTTCAAAAATTTCTTCAAATTACAATATTTTTAATATATTTGGAAACAGCACTATCGATATTTTAGTTAAGTTTTTTCGAATTTCGCTTATTTTTGCGATAAAATCAATATTTGCGGAGATACAGCCACTTTTCTAAAAAAGTTTAATAGGGAAGTAATATTTTTATTATAAAAATGAATACTGATAGACTTGGATCCATGCTAATATTTATATGGAGTTTTTCAAAAATTTCTTCAAATTACAATAGTTTTAATATATTTGGAAACAGCACTATCGATATTTTAGTTAAGTTTTTTCGAATTTCGCTTATTTTTGCGATAAAATCAATATTTGCGGAGATACAGCCACTTTTCTAAAAAAGTTTAATAGGGAAGTAATATTTTTATTATAAAAATGAATACTGATAGACTTGGATCCATCCTAATATTTATATGAAGTTTTTCAAAAATTTCTTCAAATTACAATAGTTTTAATATATTTGGAAACAGCACTATCGATATTTTAGTTAAGTTTTTTCGAATTTCGCTTATTTTTGCGATAAAATCAATATTTGCGGAGATACAGCCACTTTTCTAAAAAAGTTTAATAGGGAAGTAATATTTTTATTATAAAAATGAATACTGATAGACTTGGATCCATCCTAATATTTATATGGATTTTTTCCATAATATCGAGCAATATCCTTATATTAAATACGAAGACCATATATTGAAAAGGGGGGACCCTTACCATAATATCGAGCAATATCCTCATATTAAATACGAAGACCATATATTGAAAAGGGGGGACCCTTACCATAATATCAAGCATTATCCCTATATTAAATACGAAGACCATATATTGAAAAGGGGGGACCCTTACCATAATATCGAGCAATATCCTTATATAAAATACGAAGACCATATATTGAAAAGGGGGGACCCTTACCATAATATCGAGCAATATCCCTATATTAAATACGAAGACCATATATTGAAAAGGGGGGACCCTTACCATAATATCGAGCAATATCCCTATATTAAATACGAAGACCATATATTGAAAAGGGGGGACCCTTACCATAATATCGAGCAATAACCTAATAATAAATACGAAGACCATAAATTGAAAAGGGGGATCCATCCTAATATTTATAGGGAGTTTTTTTATTATAAAAATGAATACTGATAGACTTGGATCCATCCTAATATTTATATGGAGTTTTTCAAAAATTTCTTCAAATTACAATATTTTTAATATATTTGGAAACAGCACTATCGATATTTTAGTTAAGTTTTTTCGAATTTCGCTTATTTTTGCGATAAAATCAATATTTGCGGAGATACAGCCACTTTTCTAAAAAAGTTTAATAGGGAAGTAATATTTTTATTATAAAAATGAATACTGATAGACTTGGATCCATCCTAATATTTATATGGAGTTTTTCAAAAATTTCTTCAAATTACAATATTTTTAATATATTTGGAAACAGCACTATCGATATTTTAGTTAAGTTTTTTCGAATTTCGCTTATTTTTGCGATAAAATCAATATTTGCGGAGATACAGCCACTTTTCTAAAAAAGTTTAATAGGGAAGTAATATTTTTATTATAAAAATGAATACTGATAGACTTGGATCCATCCTAATATTTATATGGAGTTTTTCAAAAATTTCTTCAAATTACAATATTTTTAATATATTTGGAAACAGCACTATCGATATTTTAGTTAAGTTTTTTCGAATTTCGCTTATTTTTGCGATAAAATCAATATTTGCGGAGATACAGCCACTTTTCTAAAAAAGTTTAATAGGGAAGTAATATTTTTATTATAAAAATGAATACTGATAGACTTGGATCCATCCTAATATTTATATGGATTTTTTCAAAAATTTCTTCAAATTACAATAGTTTTAATATATTTGGAAACAGCACTATCGATATTTTAGTTAGGTTTTTTCGAATTTCGCTTATTTTTGCGATAAAATCAATATTTGCGGAGATACAGCCACTTTTCTAAAAAAGTTTAATAGGGAAGTAATATTTTTATTATAAAAATGAATACTGATAGACTTGGATCCATCCTAATATTAATATGGAGTTTTTCAAAAATTTCTTCAAATTACAATAGTTTTAATATATTTGGAAACAGCACTATCGATATTTTAGTTAAGTTTTTTCGAATTTCGCTTATTTTTGCGATAAAATCAATATTTGCGGAGATACAGCCACTTTTCTAAAAAAGTTTAATAGGGAAGTAATATTTTTATTATAAAAATGAATACTGATAGACTTGGATCCATCCTAATATTTATATGAAGTTTTTCAAAAATTTCTTCAAATTACAATAGTTTTAATATATTTGGAGACAGCACTATCGATATTTTAGTTAAGTTTTTTCGAATTTCGCTTATTTTTGCGATAAAATCAATATTTGCGGAGATACAGCCACTTTTCTAAAAAAGTTTAATAGGGAGAATTATATTTATTATAAAAATGAATACTGATAGACTTGGATCCATCCTAATATTTATATGGATTTTTTCCATAATATCGAGCAATATCCTTATATTAAATACGAAGACCATATATTGAAAAGGGGAACCCTTACCATAATATCGAGCAATATCCTTATATAAAATACCTTATATAAAATACGAAGACCATATATTGAAAAGGGGGACCCTTACCACAATATCGAGCAATATCCTTATATAAAATACGAAGACCATATATTGAAAAGGGGGGACCCTTACCATAACATCGAGCAATATCCTTATATAAAATACGAAGACCACATATTGAAAAGGGGGGACCCTTACCATAATATCGAGCAATATCCTTATATAAAATACCTTATATAAAATACGAAGACCATATATTGAAAAGGGGGACCCTTACCACAATATCGAGCAATATCCCTATATTAAATACGAAGACCATATATTGAAAAGGGGGGACCCTTACCATAACATCGAGCAATATCCTTATATAAAATACGAAGACCACATATTGAAAAGGGGGGACCCTTACCATAATATCGAGCAATATCCCTATATTAAATACGAAGACCATATATTGAAAAGGGGGGACCGTTACCATAATATCAAGCAATATCCCTATATTAAATACGAAGACCATATATTGAAAAGGGGGGACCCTTACCATAATATCGAGCAATATCCCTATATTAAATACGAAGACCATATATTGAAAAGGGGGGACCCTTACCATAATATCAAGCAATATCCCTATATTAAATACGAAGACCATATATTGAAAAGGGGGGACCCTTACCATAATATCGAGCAATATCCCTATATTAAATACGAAGACCATAAATTGAAAAGGGAGATCCATCCTAATATTTATAGGGAGTTTTTTTATTATAAAAATGAATACTGATAGACTTGGATCCATCCTAATATTTATATGGAGTTTTTCAAAAATTTCTTCAAATTACAATAGTTTTAATATATTTGGAAACAGCACTATCGATATTTTAGTTAAGTTTTTTCGAATTTCGCTTATTTTTGCGATAAAATCAATATTTGCGGAGATACAGCCACTTTTCTAAAAAAGTTTAATAGGGAAGTAATATTTTTATTATAAAAATGAATACTGATAGACTTGGATCCATCCTAATATTTATATTGATTTTTTCAAAAATTTCTTCAAATTACAATAGTTTTAATATATTTGAAAAGAGCACTATCGATACTTTAGTTAAGTTTTTTCGAATTTCGCTTATTTTTGCGATAAAATCAATATTTGCGGAGATACAGCCACTTTTCTAAAAAAGTTTAATAGGGAAGTAATATTTTTATTATAAAAATGAATACTGATAGACTTGGATCCATCCTAATATATATATGGATTTTTTCCATAATATCGAGCAATATCCCTATATTAAATACGAAGACCATATATTGAAGAGGGGGGACCCTTACCATAATATCGAGCAATATCCCTATATTAAATACGAAGACCATATATTGAAAAGGGGGACCCTTACCATAATATCGAGCAATATCCTTATATAAAATACCTTATATAAAATACGAAGACCATATATTGAAAAGGGGGGACCCTTACCATAATATCGAGCAATATCCCTATATTAAATACGAAGACCATATATTGAAAAGGGGGGACCCTTACCATAATATCGAGCAATATCCCTATATTAAATACGAAGACCATATATTAAAAAGGGGGGACCCTTACCATAATATCGAGCAATATCCCTATATTAAATACGACGACCATATATTGAAAAGGGGGGACCCTTACCATAATATCGAGCAATATCCTTATATAAAATACCTTATATAAAATACGAAGACCATATATTGAAAAGGGGGGACCCTTACCATAATATCGAGCAATATCCTTATATTAAATACGAAGACCATATATTGAAAAGGGGGGACCCTTACCATAATATCGAGCAATATCCCTATATTAAATACGAAGACCATATATTGAAAAGGGGGGACCCTTACCATAATATTGAGCAATATCCTTATATAAAATACCTTATATAAAATACGAAGACCATATATTGAAAAGGGGGGACCCTTACCATAATATCAAGCAATATCCCTATATTAAATACGAAGACCATATATTGAAAAGGGGGGACCCTTACCATAATATCGAGCAATATCCTTATATAAAATACCTTATATAAAATACGAAGACCATATATTGAAAAGGGGGGACCCTTACCATAATATCAAGCAATATCCCTATATTAAATACGAAGACCATATATTGAAAAGGGGGGACCCTTACCATAATATCGAGCAATATCCCTATATTAACTACGAAGACCATATATTGAAAAGGGGGGACCCTTACCATAATATCGAGCAATATCCTTATATAAAATACCTTATATAAAATACGAAGACCATATATTGAAAAGGGGGGACCCTTACCATAATATCAAGCAATATCCCTATATTAAATACGAAGACCATATATTGAAAAGGGGGGACCCTTACCATAATATCGAGCAATATCCTTATATAAAATACCTTATATAAAATACGAAGACCATATATTGAAAAGGGGGGACCCTTACCATAATATCAAGCAATATCCCTATATTAAATACGAAGACCATATATTGAAAAGGGGGGACCCTTACCATAATATCGAGCAATATCCCTATATTAAATACGAAGACCATATATTGAAAAGGGGGGACCCTTACCATAATATCAAGCAATATCCCTATATTAAATACGAAGACCATATATTGAAAAGGGGGGACCCTTACCATAATATCGAGCAATATCCCTATATTAAATACGAAGACCATATATTGAAAAGGGGGGACCCTTACCATAATATCGAGCAATATCCTTATATAAAATACCTTATATAAAATACGAAGACCATATATTGAAAAGGGGGGACCCTTACCATAATATCGAGCAATATCCCTATATTAAATACGAAGACCATATATTGAAAAGGGGGGACCCTTACCATAATATCGAGCAATATCCTTATATAAAATACCTTATATAAAATACGAAGACCATATATTGAAAAGGGGGGACCCTTACCATAATATCGAGCAATATCCCTATATTAAATACGAACACCATATATTGAAAAGGGGGACCCTTACCATAATATCGAGCAATATCCTTATATAAAATACCTTATATAAAATACGAAGACCATATATTGAAAAGGGGGGACCCTTACCATAATATCGAGCAATATCCCTATATTAAATACGAAGACCATATATTGAAAAGGGGGACCCTTACCATAATATCGAGCAATATCCTTATATAAAATACCTTATATAAAATACGAAGACCATATATTGAAAAGGTGGGACCCTTACCATAATATCAAGCAATATCCCTATATTAAATACGAAGACCATATATTGAAAAGGGGGGACCCTTACCATAATATCGAGCAATATCCTTATATAAAATACGAAGACCGTATATTGAAAAGGGGGGACCCTTACCATAATATCGAGCAATATCCCTATATTAAATACGAAGACCATATATTGAAAAGGGGAGACCCTTACCATAATATCGAGCAATATCCCTATATTAAATACGAAGACCATATATTGAAAAGGGGGGACCCTTACCATAATATCGACCAATAACCTAATAATAAATACGAAGACCATAAATTGAAAAGGGGGATCCATCCTAATATTTATAGGGAGTTTTTTTATTTTAAAAATGAATACTGATAGACTTGGATCCATCCTAATATTTATATGGAGTTTTTCAAAAATTTCTTCAATTGACAATAGTTTTAATATATTTGGAAACAGCACTATCGATATTTTAGTTAAGTTTTTTCGAATTTCGCTTATTTTTGCGATAAAATCAATATTTGCGGAGATACAGCCACTTTTCTAAAAAAGTTTAATAGGGAAGTAATATATTTATTATAAAAATGAATACTGATAGACTTGGATCCATCCTAATATTTATATGGAGTTTTTCAAAAATTTCTTCAAATTACAATAGTTTTAATATATTTGGAAACAGCACTATCGATATTTTAGTTAAGTTTTTTCGAATTTCGCTTATTTTTGCGATAAAATCAATATTTGCGGAGATACAGCCACTTTTCTAAAAAAGTTTAATAGGGAAGTAATATATTTATTATAAAAATGAATACTGATAGACTTGGATCCATCCTAATATTTATATGGAGTTTTTCAAAAATTTCTTCAAATTACAATAGTTTTAATATATTTGGAAACAGCACTATCGATATTTTAGTTAAGTTTTTTCGAATTTCGCTTATTTTTGCGATAAAATCAATATTTGCGGAGATACAGCCACTTTTCTAAAAAAGTTTAATAGGGAAGTAATATTTTTATTATAAAAATGAATACTGATAGACTTGGATCCATCCTAATATTTATATGGAGTTTTTCAAAAATTTCTTCAAATTACAATAGTTTTAATATATTTGGAAACAGCACTATCGATATTTTAGTTAAGTTTTTTCGAATTTCGCTTATTTTTGCGATAAAATCAATATTTGCGGAGATACAGCCACTTTTCTAAAAAAGTTTAATAGGGAAGTAATATTTTTATTATAAAAATGAATACTGATAGACTTGGATCCATCCTAATATTTATATGGAGTTTTTCAAAAATTTCTTCAAATTACAATAGTTTTAATATATTTGGAAACAGCACTATCGATATTTTAGTTAAGTTTTTTCGAATTTCGCTTATTTTTGCAATAAAATCAATATTTGCGGAGATACAGCCACTTTTCTAAAAAAGTTTAATAGGGAAGTAATATATTTATTATAAAAATGAATACTGATAGACTTGGATCCATCCTAATATTTATATGGATTTTTTCCATAATATCGAGCAATATCCCTATATTAAATACGAAGACCATATATTGAAAAGGGGGGACCCTTACCATAATATCGAGCAATATCCCTATATTAAATACGAAGACCATATATTGAAAAGGGGGGACCCTTACCATAATATCGAGCAATATCCTTATATAAAATACGAAGACCATATATTGAAAAGGGGGGACCCTTACCATAATATCGAGCAATATCCCTATATTAAATACGAAGACCATATATTGAAAAGGGGGGACCCTTACCATAATATCGAGCAATAACCTAATAATAAATACGAAGACCATAAATTGAAAAGGGGGATCCATCCTAATATTTATAGGGAGTTTTTTTATTATAAAAATGAATACTGATAGACTTGGATCCATCCTAATATTTATATGGAGTTTTTCAAAAATTTCTTCAAATGACAATAGTTTTAATATTTTTGGAAACATCACTATCGATATTTTAGTTAAGTTTTTTCGAATTTCGCTTATTTTTGCGATAAAATCAATATTTGCGGAGATACAGCCACTTTTCTAAAAAAGTTTAATAGGGAAGTAATATATTTATTATAAAAATGAATACTGATAATTGGATCCATCCTAATATTTATATGGAGTTTTTCAAAAATTTCTTCAAATTACAATAGTTTTAATATATTTGGAAACAGCACTATCGATATTTTAGTTAAGTTTTTTCGAATTTCGCTTATTTTTGCGATAAAATCAATATTTGCGGAGATACAGCCACTTTTCTAAAAAAGTTTAATAGGGAAGTAATATTTTTATTATAAAAATGAATACTGATAGACTTGGATCCATCCTAATATTTATATGGATTTTTTAAAAAATTTCTTCAAATTACAATAGTTTTAATATATTTGGAAACAGCACTATCGATATTTTAGTTAAGTTTTTTCGAATTTCGCTTATTTTTGCGATAAAATCAATATTTGCGGAGATACAGCCACTTTTCTAAAAAAGTTTAATAGGGAAGTAATATTTTTATTATAAAAATGAATACTGATATACTTGGATCCATCCTAATATTTATATGGAGTTTTTCAAAAATTTCTTCAAATTACAATAGTTTTAATATATTTGGAAACAGCACTATCGATATTTTAGTTAAGTTTTTTCGAATTTCGCTTATTTTTGCGATAAAATCAATATTTGCGGAGATACAGCCACTTTTCTAAAAAAGTTTAATAGGGAAGTAATATATTTATTATAAAAATGAATACTGATAGGCTTGGATCCATCCTAATATTTATATGGAGTTTTTCAAAAATTTCTTCAAATTACAATAGTTTTAATATATTTGGAAACAGCACTATCGAAATTTTAGTTAAGTTTTTTTCGAATTTCGCTTATTTTTGCGATAAAATCAATATTTGCGGAGATACAGCCACTTTTCTAAAAAAGTTTAATAGGGAAGTAATATTTTTATTATAAAAATGAATACTGATAGACTTGGATCCATCCTAATATTTATATGGATTTTTTCAAAAATTTCTTCAAATTACAATAGTTTTAATATATTTGGAAACAGCACTATCGATATTTTAGTTAAGTTTTTTCGAATTTCGCTTATTTTTGCGATAAAATCAATATTTGCGGAGATACAGCCACTTTTCTAAAAAAGTTTAATAGGGAAGTAATATTTTTATTATAAAAATGAATACTGATAGACTTGGATCCATCCTAATATTTATATGGATTTTTTCAAAAATTTCTTCAAATTACAATAGTTTTAATATATTTGGAAACAGCACTATCGATATTTTAGTTAAGTTTTTTCGAATTTCGCTTATTTTTGCGATAAAATCAATATTTGCGGAGATACAGCCACTTTTCTAAAAAAGTTTAATAGGGAAGTAATATTTTTATTATAAAAATGAATACTGATAGACTTGGATCCATCCTAATATTTATATGGATTTTTTCCATAATATCGAGCAATATCCTTATATTAAATACGAAGACCATATATTGAAAAGGGGGGACCCTTACCATAATATCGACCAATATCCTTATATAAAATACGAAGACCATATATTGAAAAGGGGGGACCCTTACCATAATATCGAGCAATATCCCTATATTAAATACGAAGACCATATATTGAAAAGGGGGGACCCTTACCATAATATCGAGCAATATCCTTATATTAAATACGAAGACCATATATTGAAAAGGGGGGACCCTTACCATAATATCGAGCAATATCCCTATATTAAATACGAAGACCATATATTGAAAAGGGGGGACCCTTACCTTAATATCGAGCAATATCCTTATATAAAATACGAAGACCATATATTGAAAAGGGGGGACCCTTACCATAATATCGAGCAATATCCCTATATTAAATACGAAGACCATATATTGAAAAGGGGGGACCCTTACCATAATATCAAGCAATATCCCTATATTAAATACGAAGACCATATATTGAAAAGGGGGGACCCTTACCATAATATCGAGCAATATCCTTATATAAAATACGAAGACCATATATTGAAAAGGGGGGACCCTTACCATAATATCGAGCAATATCCCTTTATTAAATACGAAGACCATATATTGAAAAGGGGGGACCCTTACCATAATATCGAGCAATATCCCTATATTAAATACGAAGACCATATATTGAAAAGGGGCGACCCTTACCATAATATCGAGCAATATCCCTATATTAAATACAAAGACCATATATTGAAAAGGGGGGACCCTTACCATAATATCGAGCAATATCCCTATATTAAATACGAAGACCATATATTGAAAAGGGGGGACCCTTACCATAATATCGAGCAATATCCCTATATTAAGTACGAAGACCATATATTGAAAAGGGGGGACCCTTACCATAATATCGAGCAATATCCCTATATTAAATACGAAGACCATATATTGAAAAGGGGGGACCCTTACCATAATATCGAGCAATATCCCTATATTAAATACGAAGACCATATATTGAAAAGGGGGGACCCTTACCATAATATCGAGCAATACAACTTTATTAAATACGAAGAACATATATTGAACATGTATAGGGTTGGCCTGAGGAGCGTTCTCCAATAATTTTTTTTCGCCCATCTCCTTCCATTTTGGGAAAAAGGAGCAAAGTCCTTTTTAAAATTTCAAAAGTCGAAATTTGGAAAAATGTCTCCTATTTTCAGAAAAACACACTGTTGGGACTTTTGAATATTGGACATTAATAGGGATGGCCGGAGGAGTGTTGTCCAATAATTTTTTTTCGCCCATCTGCCGTTATTTCCAAGAATTTTCATGAACTTTCTTCAACAAAGTTTTTATAGTCTTCCGTAATGAGTGCGTTGATTTTAGATTTTTATGGCTGTATTTTATAGAATATGTTATTAGAAATATATTATTCAATTTTTTAATATAATTATTATTAATTTTTTAGTTTTGAATGTATTTTCATTGCAAAATATACATTTTTTAGGCTTAACAGAGCTCTGCTACTTAATTAACAGAGGTATGTTAATATCGCAGGTATGAGTCTGTGGTTAAAAATTTTAAAATTTATCTTCACACCCATTGTTGAGACTATATCACTGATTTTTTCCTTTTTTAAAGTTAATCAGCACTAAACTAGTAGGAACGTTCTGTTCAAAATATCTCAAAGTGAAGAACATTTTATTAAAATTTACTTAATATTCTGCAGGTTGTGTTTCATTTTCTTTTGCATGAAGCATGCATATGCATGCACGCTCATATATTCGTATATGTATTCCATATAGTAAGTTAATTATTAAAATACTAAATACAAAATCATGTCATTCCTTTACGTATAAAGTTACTTTTAAGCTGTCGTTGGTAATAAAACATCACTTTATCATTAATCTATTAAAAAAGAGATTATGTTCTTTTTTGTTGGTTAGAATAATCTTAATGAATTTATAAAGCACATGGATGTCAACATGACACAGGAAACAATAAAGAATACAGTTTTGTTTTCGTTTCAAAATATGTACATGTTAACTGACTATTACACCAACTGACATTTAACACTAAAAAACTTCTTACAATGGCCGGCCGTACAAGTGTTAATACGGGCACGAGCACAAGTAGCCGGCTGCTGGCCTCCTCCAGTCCTCTTGACTGAATGCGAAGCTAAAGTGTATTAATATTCGTTATTTTTTTGTTTATGTTTTTGCTTTTTCGTTTTGCCTGAAAACCATATTAATCTTTTTAATGCCAAAGATAGTGTCAAGTTGTTGGCTTGAAGAGCATCAAAAGATAGCAAGCTATTTAGCTTATCTTCAGGACAATAAGCTTTTAAAAATTAATGTCATTGCCTTTGAAATAAATTTGTCTTTAGACTACTTGCCGAAAGAAAAACTGCCAAGCAGCGCAGGTAAAAGTTGTAACAAAAACAATGTCATGATAAAAATATGATAAAACTTTTATAAATTCATTATATTGTTTTTTCATTCAACACGCCGTTGCAGAATTTGTTGTCTGTGATTTACATATCCCTTTAACTGCTGTCGCCTTAAAGAAAAGGCGGAAAAAAACTTATAGCTTAAATAAAGAAAGTTTAATATTAAATCTTATTTACTGCCATTAAAACAAAAAATCTTACGCTAAAACTACATTAGATGTATTCACTCAAAGCTGATAATGAAAACGCTTTGAAAAACGTTTTGTAAATTCAGGTTTGCTTTCAACAACAATAGTTCCAATAAATTTTATTCGAATAAAAACGGTGCGAATAAAAATTATCCATTCGAATGAAAATAATTTGCAAAAAAATTCTTCGAATTAAAATTATTCGAATAGCAGTTATTCGAGTAAAAGTTATTCGTTAATTAATTATCCATTCGAATGAAAATATTGTTTAAATAAAAATTATTCGATTAAAAATTATTCGAATAACAGTTATTCGATTAAAAATTGTTCGAATAAAAATTATTCGATTAAAAATTATTCAAATAACAGTTATTCGAGTAAAAGTTATTCGAATAACAGTTATTCGGTTAAAAATTATTCGAAAGGTCAAAATTTTACGAAAAAAAAATGCTAAATGAAAATTATACAACAAAAATTATTCGATCGACAATAATTTGAAAAAATATTATGCAAAAATTGTTCACATAAAAATATTTGTAATAAAAATACTCCCAAAGAAAATTTTACATTTTTTCTTAATAGTTTAGAAATCTTTTAACCATAAACACTTAATTAATCGAATACGAGTATTATGATTAATCGATTTTAATCGTATAACTACAGTTTTTTGATTGACTGAACTTTATCTAATAAAATCGTTTTTGTTTCAAAATAATTTCAATTCTTATTATATTTTTGCCGAAACTGAATTCAATGTTTATTCAAAGGAAATTTTGCCCAAAAAAAATTGGTTAATATTTTAGAAAAAATTTATGTTAATGCTCTTTAAAGTTATAGGCTTATAAAACATTTTTCAAAATTTATTTTATTTATGAGAATTTTTTGAGATTTTCCATCTCTTTCCATTTAAAGATGTAAAGTCATATTTTGACAACAAAAAAAAAAACAAAAATCGTATAAATTTATGCCCGCCATCTTTTCCCTATGCGAAGAGCCACTTTATTTGAAGTTCTTCTGCTTTTGGCGTCCCCTTGCCCCCGCAAATCCTTCGTGGAAGCATTCACAATCTCCATATTTTTGTCTTGCGTTCCGTTTGGTCGTTGGTGGCATCGTTATAAAACTGTCTACACCTTTTAAAGAACTTTTTTTTCCTGTTTGCCACGCCAGCGCTCGACACCAGAACAAACGCTGTACACTGGTTGCATAAAATAATGCAGTATATTTGTTTGTTTTTGTTGTTGCTGTTGTTGTTTAATGGTGTTGTAAGTTTGTCACATCATCTTCTTTGGTGGTTCTTGGTTCTTGTAACGCTGGTTCATTCTATGATTAAATTTAAAATAAATCTAATAATAATAATAAAAAAAAGAAAGCAAAATGTGTTGCAACATGCAGACAACCAACATAAAATCAATTGACACCTTTTTTGCTATGAGTTTTCTTGTTTCTTCTCTTCGATCGGCTGTTGCCTTTGTCACAAGTCGCATTGACACTGCCATGGTGTCACTTTTATGAATCTCTTCAAATCAAATAAACATCACAATGAATGGTTGGCTGGCGGAATAAAATATCTAAAGGTTGCAATAGCAGACAAATTTAAAAGTTGCTTCTATTTCCTATTTTTTGAGAAAATGTCGTATTATTTTTATGGAGGATTAATTTAAGTGGTTCCATTTTGGACAGTTTAAGAACAAAAAAAAAACTTACGAATGCTTACGAATGTGTTCAGTGACATGAAATCGAGAAAAAAAAATAGATCATGACAACAGCAAATTATAGATGCCATTAAACAGTCATAACAATTTGGTAACTGATGACACGGCAAAGTAAGAAATTAAATACAACTCAAAGCAATCGGGGAAATCTTTATTCCAGACAATATCAAACATTTATATGATTATGTTGCATCTTAATTTTAATTGCTGTCAAGTCTATAGATTTTCTGATGAGAAACAAAACTTAATCAAAAACTTTTAAAATATTTTCAGGTGACGACAACAAAAATGGAGTATAAAAATCTTACAACTATAAGAAACTTTCTTTAAAAATATTCCCACCTTAAAGTTCATTTGCAATTTTTTTAGAATATTTTTAAATCACTGTATGAGGAGGGCAGTTAAAAATCTGAATGTAAAAATTTTGCGACTGTAGGAAATCTGCTTTAAATTGTACCCTTAAGTTTTCTTTATAAGAAAATTTAAAAAGTGAAGACTGCTTTTTATTTCCTTGTATTAAATCAGATTAAAAGCTAAAAAATTCTCAATTCTTTAATAAAAATAGACAAATAAAGCAAGAAAAATCTGAAAGCCCTTGACTTAGGAATTTCAGAGAAGTTGGCGCAAAATCCTTGTATCTGATTTTGCAAAAAAAAAAAAACGCCATAAAATGACATGATGGTGAAATATTCACAATAAAAACAAATTTATGTGATTATTGTAAAATCAAAGGGAAGCCGAAAGTTTTTTTTTTATATTCAAGAATAAGTGAAACAAAATTAGCTTTCTCCAAAAATCAAGGAAACAAATTTTGATACTCAATAGCTTTATGCCTCTTGTGCCACTAGGATATTGCGCACTTTGTTTCTATTATCCGAATTTGAAAAATTATATTGTATAATAAGTCTTGTCTTGTCTTGTCTTGTCTTGTCTTGTCTTGTCTTGTCTTTAGTTTTGCATTGCACTCAAGCAAGAGACATTTAGTTACTTCAATAGCAGCGCGAGTTTTGGTTTTGATTTTACCAAAAGGAAATCATTATCCTGCAGTCATCGTTTACGTACTCGTACCATTCTAAATTAAAAGTTTTCGAGCATTGCGAGATGGCAATGCAGTCCACTCCTCTTCCTCATCAAAGTTCTATATTTTCTCTATAGACTGGATATATCTTTCTATTATTGAGAACATTTTTGAATTTGTTATCGGTATTTCTGTCTCGATTATGTCTTGGCTCTGTTCAGTGTTTTCCTTAATTATGTCTGGTCTATATCTTTTCTATGTCTGGTCTATGACTTGTCTATATCTCTATATTTTGTATATGTTTATGTTTTGTCAAGATATTTTTTAATCTATGACTTGTCTATATCTTATGTATGTCTACGTCTTGTCTATGCCTTATGAAGTCTATATCTTGTCTTTGCCAGGTCTATGTCTTGTCTTTGGCTTAAGGCATAATATGTGTCTTATCTATGTCTTGTCTATATCTTGTCAATGTCTTTGTTTTGTCTATGTTTATGTCTTGTTGAGGCTTTGTCTTGTTCGTGTCTTGTGCATGTCTTGCCTGTGTTTGACGTTTGGCTGGGCTGGGTCTTGTCTAAATATTTCTCGTCTACCTTTTGTCTGCAAATCGCCTAAGATTTCTCTTCGTCTTGTCTATGTTTTGTATAGATTCTGTTTATGTTTTGCTGGTATCTTGTCCATGTCTTGCTTTCGACTGGCCTACAAATTGTCCAAGTGCTATATAAGTCTTGCCTGTGTCTTATCGATTTCTTGTCCATGTCTATGTCTTACCTGTATCTTTTTGGGAAAGAAAAGAAACATTTTTCTTTACTTCACGTATGTGTACGCTGTTATCGATGACCCAATAAAACCATTAGGTTCGTGTGTTTATGTGTTTTCCACTTTACCCCCTTAAATATGTATAGAAAAGCATAAAATCCATGCAGCACAAAAAGTTTCAAATGTTGGCGTACAGCATGTGCATAATAATCGACACGTTGGTGAAAACTTGCATTTGCAAATTAAATTTTCTGCTTAATAATTCCATGTAGGCAGGCGCTAGTTTCAAGTTTTCTAAACGACCAAATGTCAAACTTTCATCATTTTTCTTTTGCTATGCAAGTTCAAATGATTTTCTTACATTTCGTTGTTTTGTTCTTCCTCGCTCGCACCTATTTTCAGACGAAATCGTACAATAGAGGCAACGGAATGGCGAAAATCATTGCAAAATTGAAGATGCTGCTGTGGCAGCCAGGTGCTTTACGATCACCTTTAAACATCGCCAACGAACTTGACACAATCAGCATAAAATTGCAGAAATTGAGAGAAATTGCTGGGATAAAAAAACTTAACAACGTGCCATACCGTCAAGTAAGTATGACTGAGCAAAAAGTTTTTATTGAAGAAAATGATGAGTTGTTGTTGCACTTAAGACCCATAAGCATAATATTTCGATGGAGGTCATAAAATACTGAAAGAACGGTTTATGGTGAGGAAACAATAGAAACAATTTAAAAAAAAAAAAAAAAATATTATTTTAAGGTTTATTATTGCAGTTGTTTGCTGCTACCATTGCTGTGGTTGTTATTGTTGTTGCTTTTGCTGTCGTCTCATCGCTATGCACGTTTATGAAGTGGGAAAACACGACTGTGAATATTTAATTGTTGATTATTCACCATTAGCCTCAATCAAGCGCCAAACCGTGATTTTACTGATCAAAATACTACGTGATCATGCCATAAAGAAAGAACCCAATACTATACGACAACACAAGCAGACAAAGCAATGAAAACTCATGAACACAAATAGGCCTACATAAACACAAAAGCCCCGCAGTTCTTTGATAAGTAATAAGTTAAAATGAACGAAGAGTATTTATTTATCTTGTATTTTCTTGTGAAATAGACCGATTAACTGGATGGGGCAATATTCGAAATCTCTTCAGATTTGAATAACCTGTTTAATATGTTTATTTTGCGAATGGCTCAAGCTGAGTGTTGCCTATGGCTTGACAATATCTGGCTTGTCTATGTCTTGTCTATGTCTTGCCTCTGTCTTGTCTATGTCTTGTGTCTGTCTTGTCTATGTCTTGTCTCTGTCGTGTCTATATCTTGTCTCTATATTGTCCATGTCTTATCTCTGCTTTGTCTATGCCTTCGCTATAACTTTTCTTTGTCTACGTCATTTCTCTGTCTTGCGTTTATTCATGTCTTGTTTTTATCTATTCTCTGACTTGTTTGTATCTTAACTACTTCTTCTTTTCTCCTTATCTATTCCTTATCTACGTTTTGTCTTTTAGATTGCTTTTTTTTTGCCCTCCATTTCTTATTGTATATTGATATTTCCTGTAAAAGTCCTGCCTATGACTTTTTTCTCGATTTGTCTATGTCGTGTTTAGGCCTTTACTTTGTCTTATCTTTTCTATATGTCTTGCCTTATCTTAGCGATTTCTATTTTGTGTCGTTTCTCGGTCTTGTCTATGTTTTATCTACATATATCTTTTCAAGCCTTTCTATATCTCTAGTGTATTTGATTATATGTATTTTGTCTCCTGCCTTGTCTACATCTTTTCAATGTATTGTCCTTGTCTTGGCCATGTCTATGTCTGATTTTGTCCGCGCCTTGGCTATTGCTTTTATATGTGTAGTCTAGTATGACCTGTGTACACTTTTTGTGTCTTGTCTGTTTCTTGTGTATGTCTAGTATCTGTCTTTCGTCCAGCTCCTTACACTTTATATATGACAATGTTATTACTAACTTCCTCTATTTAAATTTTGCATTTCGTTTGCTCTTTGTGTCATCATTATGTCCTGCTTTTGTCATCTATATAACAGATATTTATTTTTTATATTACTTTTTAAATCCTTAGATCCTGTCTACGTCTAACCTATATCTTATTAATATCTTGCCATTTACTGTGCTCTCTTCTTTGTCACATTTTCTTTTATCATTTTTGTATTTTTTACTTTGTTCTAGTCATTGGAACTGTGGGGTATTGAAGAATATGCTTTTGGGCACTCTTAAATAGTTGAGTTTCAAAGAACATTTCTCAAAGAATATGATTACCTCCTGTCCCAAGCCAGCACTAATAAATTGGCCGTGGCAAGCGTCTGTGTAAATACGTATGTATGTACATTTTTCAATATTTTGACAGTTGGTATGGGAGAGATAAAAGTTGTTCATGTCATTGCCAGTACAACTGAACAACCATAATATTCCATATGCAATTCCATAAATATGGTGATAAAGATAATGATGCCTTAACAGATATTCAAAATTTATGTAAAGTACTCGTATTCAGTGAAAACAAGCAGTAACCTACAGCATATTTTTTACAATTCTCTGTGCTACTGCAATAATTTTGAATACATTTTATGTGTGTCTGTGGTGGAAGTTCTGGTAGTTGGTAATTTTCTTCGTCAAATCTCATGTCATGATTTGCATTGCAGATTTAAAAACAAATGTTCTTTGTTGTATTTATTTTAGTTTAAAAGATTCCCCGAAATGCGTGCCCACTTGCCTGTTTCTGTGGCTACGACAACACGAAATAAGGGATACAGGGCAAATTGTATTAGTGTTTTCGAAGCTGTTGTTTGTCATAGATTTCAATTCGTCGAATTGAAGCCACCTTTTGTTTTTGGCACATTTTTCTTTTCTTTTTGTGTTTCATTGCCACTGGCAAAGTCGCGACCTTTTGAAAGTTATTTTCGAGATTTTAATGAATTTTGTGGTTTTGCCTGTTAATAACAGGCAACCCAGTGACACGGTTGTGAAAAATTCGCAAAAAAACCAATAACCATATGTTTTGGTGCTGAACTGTAAAAGAGAAGGAAAAATGCACCTCAAATTGTGTAAAGGTCAGAGTACAAAACTGCCTGCTTAAAGAAATTAAAGATGGGCATGAATAGTTTAAAGTGTGACAACTTCAATTGAATTCTCAATATGTATGTACATGCAATATGACAAGGACAGCAGTAGTGGCCATTTCAATGGATGTCAATAGTACGCTAGGATGTGGTCTTAAAGGCTTGACTAGCAAATGATAGATTTGAACTACAGAATGCTGAAGACAAGTGACCAAGTAAACACTTTTGCTGAATTCTTGGTCATATTGTCAACAAAGCGCCTGCACTAGTTACTTTGAAAAGGCTTCAATTTTTCGTCAGTGAATTCAATTCTTCAATTCTTTGTTTAATTTCCCATATAGTGTCGCATTTTTTAGTGTAAAAAACAGCAGTTGAAATATCTAGTTCCAATATCTAAGACTGTCCCTGAAACAACTGACCAGTCAGTAGTTCTTGTGACAGGATAATGGCTACAAATGCCTCCAAGTGGATTGCATATTCATTAGAACTTCAGTACTGTTTCACTATTGAACTTTTTTCGGGAAAAGGACAGTAATTTTTATGTTGGTTTTTTTCTGCTTGAGAAGACTGGCAATCACTTGTCAGTGACGCTCAACTCTTCAGAGCACAAATTCGATATTTATAGTATTTTCACTATTCTCTGGGATCTGACCCCTAAGAAAATGTTTCTCTACAATTAATTGAAACTTATCAGTTGAAAAGTGTTGATACTGACACCGCAAATGTCAGCAAAAAATGTTTTGGCTCTCCTGATATATGGGATTTTTGGACATATGCTGTTTATCATGAAAACCAAAAACCTTTAGAAGAAACTTAATTGCTTCAAGCCAGATGAGAAGTTCTTTAAGATTGTTCAAATCGTTTCGAACAAAATTTATTTTCTTTCACCTCCAATAAAACGTTTCGGGTCCAAAACGTTTCCGAAAACCAAAAAAATCTTAATTTTTTCATATACAAATTTATGGATAACCGAAACCCAAAATCCGTTTCTTCTTTTAATTACCTAAAAAAAATAAATAATCATTGCCTTTTGAATTGGAAAATATCTAAAATAAATGTATTGTACTTTCCACCAAATTTCCTTGTATTCCTGCACATTAATTTGTTGGAATTAATTTTATTCGATAATAATTTGGAATTTGTTGCGGTGGGTATTATGAGATCTTTAGCACCGTAACCACAAAATCCTATTTTCCACTGATACTTCAACATCACAATAAAATAAAATTAATTAAACTTACACACACCGACAAACAGGCAAACAAACACATCCTATACTCCTGCTGGCAGTCACACACACACACACACACACATACACACACACATATATATACATATATATAACGCAGTCCTTGTCACTAACATTAAATCAATTAGTCTCACGTACTTTCGACTTGCTGTATATTTTTTTATGTGTGAGCGAGTTTCAGCTCGTCAAGGTTTCACTTTTCTGTTTTTTTTTTGCTAGATTTCTTCTCTTTAATTTTGTGATTGTAAAAGCTGAGTTGCTTTTTCGATATTTCTGCTTCGTCTGGCTTAAGGAATGCCAGCAGCATCAGTGAAATTTGTTCGTTTTCCTTGGATTTGCTTTTTCTTATGATTGTAATTTTTCAACATATCCAAAGGAAATTTTCTCATTCGTCTTTTGGCGACAAATCTGTTAGAAACTCATATACTTAAAGAATGATATATAACATTTAGAATCAGCATGGTCGGTACACTCTATAGAGGAGGAAACTATAACATAAACAAATAGTTTATTAAAATAAAAGCCGGAAGCAAATTTTATTATTAAGTTATATCATGAAGCGTGGAAGCTTCCAGTTGTATAGTTAACGCGATTGTCTTGTTTTACTCCCTTAAACTGCTTTGTTGGTTTAAACGACTAACATTAGTTTTACTATAAAAAATAGTATTTTATTAATAATAAACACAATGAATGATTTGACTTATTTTCCATTTTGGCAGCAATACAGAAAAAATGTGCTTTATTAGTCAAAACGACTAACATTACTTTTACTGTTAGAACAGAAAAGAAACAATAAATAAATAAATAAAAGAATTCAACTTACTTGCATTTTAATATTTATTAAAGCAAATTAGAATAAAAACCTATTTTTTTTGCCTTGGAAGTAATAAAAACCAGGAAAATTTCTTTAATATTTAATTAATTTTATCTTACAATTTTAATATTTTAAAGTATAATTTTTTTTTCCATATTTTGTTGGTCTATAATTTTTTGTGTTCATCACAATCCGTTTTTTAAACGCAGAAACTATACATACTTCATTTTGAGGCCTTTTTCTATTGTTTTTATTTGCTTGATTAGGTGAAGATAATACGAAACTTTGGCCATGATGGTATTACCACATCTCCATTGTAGCATCCAACTGATATGGAGAATTTTCTATCTTCGAATTCACATTTTTAGTTCATTGTTTAACTCACTAAGCAAGATATACAAAAGTCACACTTAATGCTTTGTTAGTCGTTTCGACTAATCATCACACATAAGCCACTTACTTTCAAACCTACAACTGATGTTGTAAAAACTAGCAGTAAAATGAAAATGAAAGCAGTGAAAACAAAGCAAGTGACTGTGTGGTTAGTCAAATCGACTAACAAGGCATTTAAAGGGCAACCCAAAATTCCAAAAACTCATTTAAGCTAAAAATTTAAGTAAAAAATTGTTCAGTTCTAATTTTGATAGCTTGTCCTACTGTATGTGTCATGTCTGTCATCTATTTAGCCTGATTTGCCAAATCACTCTGCTCACAAAAACTATATATTTCGCTCATGCAACTGTTTTTTTTAATTGGAATGCTGTTTAACACGTTGCTTCGTGAGTGGCCCTAAACATCTTACCGTGAGCAGTAAGTGGAAAGACTAAAGCCCTAAGACTGTAATCGTAGGATCGATACCGCTCAAAGACTGATGTCAGTAGGCAGCCGTAGTATAGAAAAAAGAAAAAAAAATAGTAAAACACGACTCCTGCTTTCCTCTTCGCGACAACACAGTGGTGGTACAATGCACAGCATATGTAGGAGTCGCCCGCTGAGTACTGTCCCCCCCTTTCAAACCAAAGAAAATCTATGCAGTTTTGTATTCTTTTTTATTATTTATTTTTGAATTTTCAAAATCCTCTTCTTTCTCTGCTTCCTGTGGCTGTAGAGTACAACCAAAGTCGTCCTTTGGCGTCAACCGCCCAATATCATGAGTTTACTTTGTTTTTACATATTTTTTGCCAAAACAAAACGACAGAAATTCTTTGGCATTTTTTCCGTAAACGTTTCCTTGATTTCGCTCAAACATATCGAGTAAATTTCACGGATATCATTAGTTTTATTAACGATTTTCTATTTTTATTTTTTTTTTCGCCAACGAATAAAATACACACCAGGATCACACTAGAACGCATAGAAGAAGAACAAAAAAAAAAAAGGAAAACGCACCGGAAAAAAATTTGTTTGAATGTCAAAGTGAAATCGTATAAAACACATGACAGACAGCGCGGGGGGAAAAAAGCCAAGAGAAATCTTGTCTCCAAGGCACGTATGTGCATTTATCAAAATCATTTACTAGTCATTGTTTTGCCATAAGAAATCGCACATTAATGGTTGGGGTTGAGTTGTATTGTGTATAGCAGTGCCGGAGTTGGTGTTGAAGTCGGTGTCGGTGTCGGTGTTTAGGTATTGGATTTGGTGTGGTTGTGCGCCTGTGTCTGTGTCTGTAGGTTTGAATAGGGTTCTCTGTAATTTAGTTAAAAGCAATAATGAGAGCTGTTCTAAAGCCAATTTATGTACTTGCATGTAAGACTTAATGTCTACATAAAGCAGATCCTAGAAGCAAAACCTTAACTACAATTTATTATAAGTTACAATGTTTTAAATGTACGTGCATGTGCTACGTTTTACAGCAATACAATGGTTACAACAATTACCAGATTAATTTTGTTCTTTCTTCTTTCATTTTTTGCAATTTTTTTTTTTTTTTTTGCCTCTTGTTTCTGCTGAAGCAGACAAAGCCAACATTTAGTAGAACAAAATTTTTAAATTGGTTACAAATTGTTGCAATTAGTGATAATTATAAAAACTTAAGAAGTGTATGATGACAAAAATACAAAAAAAAAGAAAGAGCTGTGCTTCAGATTTTACTCGTTTTTGTTTTTGATTTGGCCAAAAAAATAAACAAAATATTTCCCTTACCTTGTGTTTTAATTAAAGCCTTAAATAATTTAAGATCATGTGATTGCAGCCCCCCAGATTAAAGTTCATAAATCAATATTATCATTTCTACATTGTGAAAACTAAAAATTCAACTAATTTCCATAAAATACTTGAGATGTCATATATAAGATAAAGAAATATTGAAAAATACCAAAAAGCAAAACATAAATATCAAGACCAAAAACCACACAATTTGTTGAGAAAAAAATACATACAAAAGAGCTTTTAACACACCAGGTTAGAGAAAAGCACACATTGTTAATACCTTTTTTTTTGTTTGTTTATTTTACTGCACATTTATAGATTGGGATCTCGCTACTACCTTTTTAGGTAGACAATAAGCTCTTCCCTAGACAAAATATTTAAAAAAAAACCAAGCAAAATTAAGTAAAATCATAGTTGTCTTGAAAAATAAATTGAAAAATGTTCAAAGCAGATAAAAGTCAAGGTGAAATATTAAAGGGGAGGAAAGAAAATATAACATTTAACAGGAGGTTATAGGCGAATAAAATAAACTTTATTTATTATATTTATTTGAATAAAAATAATGCCTAAACAAATGTTTGGCTCCAGCAAAGAGAAACAACAACTTTAGGAGAAGGTTAAACTTGAAAAAAAAACTTCCAAGCAAATTGTTTCTTTTACAAATAAAAACCGAGCTCAGACTAATCCCCACTCGTTTCCATCTCCATAAACCGTGAGTTCTTAAAATATTTCTTTAAAAAACTGTAGTTTGTAGGTTTGAACCCCAAAAAAGGTCCTGGTGGACAAAAAAAAACTGAAAAGGAAGCCGAAAAGATGTGGTTGCCCTGAGCTTCCCACTTGCCAGCTTCAGGAACATTTTAGAATCTAAAAAAAAATTTTTGACTTAGAAAAGGAAAAATTGTAATCTTCTTGTTCCAAATAATGCCACTATTCTGAGTATTTCTTTTAAATGACAAACTTGAGTTGAGAAAAATGGTATTGTTTAGGAAAATATATTAGCTCTTAAAGCCACTTTCAAAGAAGTTCCAAAAACTGAAAAAAATTTGCCTAAAGGCAAAAAACCCTGCCTATTCCTGCAGAAAGACTTAATGTCCTTTGTTGGAGTGTTTGTTTCCTTAATAAACAAACCCGAGTTCTTGTATGTTCCAAAAGTATCTCTGCAATAATGAAAAAGAAAATAAATTTATTTTTTCCAAAAAGCGATGGAATTCGTAATAGCGAATTCCTGGCGGAAAGTTTCATGCATAAAAATATGGTCCTGCACACAAGTCCAGAGGCAACGGTTTGGCAGATGTTCTCTTAAATGATTATTGGCATAACCTTTCCGTTCTAGTCAAAGATGCAGTTTATGACAGGGACTAAAAATACTCACTAATTTTAATATGTCAAAACGAGACTTTTAAATGAAATCTGTTTACGATCTTCTTATGAAAGGTTTTATTTTATCTATAATTAAGTATAAAAAAAAGTTTGTTGTAAAGCAATTTCCAGCCATCGCTGCTGCCACTTGCAACAAACAAATTATCAAAGATTACGGTTGTAATGCAACCGTTTAATGTCAAACAATAAGCCAGCACAAACGAAAAGATGGATAAACATGGTCCGGACTGGGCAGTGAATCAAGAAGGATTGCAATATTTTTGCTTTGTTGATAAATAAATTTAAACAGTTTGTTTTTTTCTTTAACCAAAACAAAGGGGAATAAAAGAAATTCGGTTTGTTTGTCAATTATGAAAATATACACGGGAAAAAACAACGGTGCAATAAATTAAATGAAAAATAAAAATCCTAATTAAAATATGAATATGGTCCTTCGGACCCAATGTGAGTGTTTTTTTTTTTTTTGCTAAAGGTGATCACAATATAAATTTCAGTTCAAGCTGCCATATACATATTTTTAGTTCAATGAAGCAAAGCAAAATATGTATTAAATAATTCAGGTTGCTGCCTGTAAATAAATAATTCAGGTTGCTGCCACCACCGCAACATCATATGTTCAAAACTATAAATGAGGCAAATTTTTATGATTGAACTAATTAAAAGTACAAGATAAATTTAACTCTTACAAAACAAATAAGAAAATCTAGGCCAAAAACTCCCAGCTATTTGGAATATAAATCTTGTAAATGTTGAAGAAGAAATAATTTTTTTCAGTGTTGCTTTTTATCGTTTTTGAAGCAAACAATATGCAGCAGTGATGAAAGTCATTGAATTACTTTAAACAGTTTCATTTCTTAACGTTTATTTCCTCGGGAGTCTCTTTTTCTAGTAGTAATTTGTGTTTTACATTTTCCCAGTTTTCATAATCAAATCGTGACTTTATGCACAGCAACGCATAATTTTTGTCGTCTTTTGCCAACTTTGCAACTTATCTTCAATCATTTTCGAGTATTTAAAGGAGTTTTTCTTGCTTCGTTTTGTGTGTGGTTAATACAGTTTTAAAATTTTAAGACCTTAAGCCAAGTTTTTGCTATTATTTGTTTTCAACCAAACTGCTGGTGCAGGTAAAGTCATCGTCATCGTCATCAACAGCAACAACGACAACGACAACGGCAACGACAACAAGGTGTGTGGCATGAACTAAATTGTACTAATCAAATTAGATTACAAGTAAATCCTGCTTATATAGTCGAGTTTTCTGTTTTAATTAAGTAATTTTCGGTTGAGTTTGGCAATAAAAGCAGAGCAAAAAAATAAACGAAACCCAATGAAATCTTCAAATATGAAAGTTAAAACCAAAGTAAGGACAAAGCAAATAACCTGAGCAGAACAGCAGAAGTAACAGAAAAATGAAGTAGTTGATGGTAAATTGGTTTTGTGCATAAATAATTAAAAGATGTTCGAGAAAGTTAAACATTTGTTGATTGGGCTAAGGTCTTAATCAAGTTTGTTGAAAGAAAAAGAATTGCAAAAGCAAATGACAGGTTTTACAAAGACGTCAGAAATTTTAAATTCTCATATCCAGTTTGTTGAAAACAACAACTTTTCAAAACAAGAAAAGCATTTTTGAAGAAACTTTCAGGTCTAACAGAGATGTCAGATGGTTTAAGTACTCCTTGCACCACCTGTGATTCTTAAAGTCATAATCGTAGTACGATTTCTCTATGAATTTCAAAAACAAACTTCTTTGAATGGAGATCTTCTACTCTACGGCTTCAATAAAATCGACTATAAATATAAAAAGTCGGCCACATTAATTTGGCTATTAAATGGCCTCCAAAGTTCTGTTTGATATTTCAATTTTGCTCTGAACTAACGCTTATAAGATCACTGTTAATAGATGGAGACTAGTTTGTCTGACATCTTTAACATCTAGTTCTTAAGATTATTTTGTTGCAAATAATTTTTCTTGCACGCCTTTATATTTTACATGTATAATTTATGTTCAAAATAAAACAGCAAATTGACCCTCCAAAATTTATATGTATCTTCCTTCTCCTCAGCCAAGCCCACTGAAATTGATTTTATGCCATAATTATTAAAACTTGAGTGATAGTTCTACAAAAATTAAAACTTCCAGCGCTAGAGGTGGACCATCAATCAATTTACTAGAGCAGAACTTTTACAGTATAGATTTTCAAATTGATAAAACTTAAACCAAACAAAATTAATAACTAAAGCTCAATTAAAACTAAGAAAGTCACTGGTTTTCGTTCGTCTTGTTACCGACCAGCGTTGCCAAATGTGCAGATTTATCTGCATTTTGCAGTTTTTGAACCACAGTTTTTTTGAATAAATTCTCTAGTTGTATTTTTTTTATTTGTGAGCTGTTCATTTTATCACATTAGAGTCATTTTCTATTAGATATTCCCGCTTAAATGCTGCAAAAGTCAAATGAATAGTTTCAACCAAAACTGATGGCAAAAGCCACGCTTAATTGAGCCCGCTTCAATTGCGGCATCCCTTTAATTGACTCAAGTCAACACAAGTTTTAACAAATCCCATACAAAAGTAACGCTGCAGTTTTATTTGCAAATTCCCAAAAATAAAACATAATTTTTACACCCAAACAAATGTATGTATATGTGAACTTTCAAAATCATGTGTTCTTATAGGTGTATTTTGTAATATTTGTTCGCTTTATTGATTGCACTGCTCAATTAAAGGAGTTTATTTTTAATTGAGTCAGTGGATCAATTAAACGAGTATCGGGTAAATGATTTCAATGATAAATTTGCAGATTTTGTAAAAAAAAATGATGGCAATGCTGTTACCGACCTTAACAAAACTTGAAAAAAAATTATTGAACACTAATTTAGCAATTTCATTAATACAAAACCATACACACAAGTACGTAATACTTCCTTTATGCAAATAAACAACAAAATCAGGAATGGCATAATTGGTGCAATTGTACTTTTCTTGGTACCAATTCGATATGTATAATGCTACACCCAAGACATTTTTAGTACAATTAAGTAACCCCTCTCACCCACATTTAGTAATTATGTAAAAAATTTCAATGCCATGCCTGATATGACTATTCGTTGCTCATATCCAAAGAGATGGAAATAAAGAGAGAGCGTAAGAAACCATATGCCACCAACGAACTTAATGCACTTTTGCGGCTTGTTTACTTAAAAGAAAAACTTACCTTTTCAATTCGCAATCGTTCTTCTTATGCCCACATTTCGTTTTTTGCTGAATCATTTTTAATAACTGAAACACTATGAACACACTCATGCACAACAACTTCATCCAAACCTACACACACATGTATGTTTGTGCATAAGCATGCATGTACATACATATGTGTGTGTGTGGATGTGTATGGAAATAAGAGCACTTTTTCTTTAACTCATGCCATAACGGCTTAGCGGCAACAGAAGTTGCACTTTTTTGCCAAACTTTAACACACATATATTTCTCTATTTTCACCAGCTACCACAAAATATTTTCACATATAATTAAAGCCCACATTTTTAGCTTTAATTTGATATAACTTTTATGCCAAGGGCCTATTTAAATATTTAGATATTTATAATTGAAATTAAGTAATAGTAATTAATTAATTACTATTGCACTCACGGTAAAACACATGTTTCCCAACGAAATTTAAGCGCGAACTGTTTGTCATTTTGTTTTGTGCTAGAGATGGTAAAATTTTATTTCTTGCTCTTACTGATGGCAATACCAACAACAATAACGGCTTTATTGTTGGTATTGATATTGAATGTAAACGTTGATGTAAAATCATTTTCTCTCTTTTGAATGCAGTTTGTGAGTTTAAGTTTGAAAAAAAATTATGTTAAACTAAAAGAATATCAGCAATTTTCAAGCATTTCTCTTCATTATAAGAAGAATAATACTATTTACTGATATGGATGATTTTAAAATAAGCGATAAAAATACGCTCTCTTAGTGATAAGTTTTGGCCTCATTGTGAGACATATTTTTCTAATCTTATTGGTTTGAACCACGATTGATTCCTGCAAATCAAGTGCACCGAATAATTTCTTTAAAAACACAATTATATTAATACAAACAAAAACAACTCCTAATTATTGTGCAGGAAAATCACAAAAGATTATTAAAACTATATTACCCAACCTTGTACTAAAAACCATTTTTAAGGGTTAATTTATATGTTATTTTAAAAATTAATTATATCGTTATTTTACTAAGAAGTAAAAATTTATTTTATTATAAATATTTAGTGCAAAAAAAAAACATTTTGTAGGGGTTAATTTATATGTTATTTTAAAAATTAATTATATAGTTTTTTATATTATAACAGGAAATACTAATTATATATATTTTATTTTATAATATATTAATAATAAATTAAATTTTAATGTTACCATAAATAATATGTAAATTGAAGTACACAAATTATATCCTCCAACGATTTTATTTTTAGTCTCCATGTGATTGAATGTTAAAAATTTTATATTCGAAAAAATCAAGTTAAAACAAAATTTGAGGCGATAATAAATATATCACACGTTCGCGCAATAAATGTTCCTGAAGCCATAAAAGAGCATTTATAAGTGCAATTTCCATCATCTATATGATTTGTTTTAAATAAATACACATCATCTAAGTAAGTGCCTTAAAAATAAACAGAGATGCATCCGTATGAGCAGCAAGAATCTATAAAGTGGAAGTACATAAAGACTTTATTGACTGCGGGTGTTAAAAATAAACGCTTTACTTGTTGGAAAAAAATATATGTAAAAGTGAATTGTTAGTAAAACATATTGGAAACTGCTTAAAGTGCTTTTAATTGCCAAGGGGTGAGACATTAAAGGGGCGGTGCGAGACAATTAATGTGGAAAGTAAGTGATAGATATCATAAGGCCAGAAGTAATCAGCAGAGGCAGAGTTTAAAAAAAAATGCCGCGACAGACACTAAATCAGTTTGACTACAAAAATCATACATTTTTAACCAAAAGATTTTTAAATATTACTATTTTAACAATGAACTTTTCTTTAAAAATATACGTCATTTTTAAAAGTATTATGTACCACTTTCAAGAAAACTACTTTTTTCAGAAACCTCCCTTTTCGAAGAGCTTTCTTTGGAAAAAGTCACATATTACGCGAATACCTTGTTTCTGAGAGGAGCTTTCTTAGAGAAGATGACTTTATTTAAAAAGCGGGTTTTCTAGACACCATTTTTTTAAAAGTGCCTTTTATAAAAATGTATTCTCTGTGTATTCTTCCCAAAAATAATTTTGTTTTGATTAGTTACTTTTTGCGACAACTTTTAGAAATATACTTTTCAAAAAAATACTTGTTTTAATTGTACTTGCTTTTAAAATTGTACCCTTTTGTAAAAGTATATCAAAGAGCTGAATATTTTATTCAATAGTTACTTTTGTAAAGTAGTACTTTTCTTAAAGAGTACTTTTTTAAAAAACATTTTTTTTAAAAGGTACTTTTCTAAAAGTTATTTTTTAAAATGTCTTTTTTAAAAGGTATTTTTTAAACGGAGTTTTTTAAGAAAGTATTTTTTTTTTAAATACTTTTTTCTAAAAACGTCCTTTTTTTAAATAGTATTTTTTTAAATTGCTAATTTGTAAAAAGCTATTTTTCAGAAAGGTACCTCTTAAAAACAGTAATGTCTAAAAGGGTATTTTTTTGAAACGGTACTTCTTAAAAAAGTACGTTTTTTAAAGTATACATTTTTTGAAAAGGCACCCTTTAAAATACCTTGTGTTTGCTTTTTAAAACATAAAAAAAGTACTTTTTAAAGAGAATACTTTCATATATTTATTAAAACAAAATTTTTCATAATAAAAATTTGTTTACTTTTAGAGTTATTTATTTGTTATATAATTTTTTTACTTCCATTTTTAAATGTATTTTTTTTTAAAGAAAGTTGTCCTTTTTATAATTCATTTTCAAAAAAGTACTTTTCTACCTCCCTCTCTAAAAAAGTAATTTGCTTACAGACTGTAAAAAATTTCTATGTAAAAAGGAATCTTTATGATGACATAATCGTTACTCTTTAAAATACTTTATTTTGTATATTTGTGGCACCTTTAAAATCTTTAGAATAGTACTTGTTGAAGAGCCTCTTTTCCTAAAACCAAAGAGCATTATCTTTTTCTTAAGTGTACCTGTCCCTTAAAAATCATATTTTCAGATTTCCGTTTTAATGACCACTAAAGAAGATCTATTGCGCTTTTTTTAACACTTTAGGTTTATTTATGGAAAAACCTAAAACCTTTTGGTCCTTCTTTTCAAGATTTTGTAATTTTTTTTCTCAAATTTTTTAAAGAAAAATAACTTTAAAATTCTTTCATATTTATAACAATATTTTTGCAGCATTTGTCATTCATAAAATTTTAATGGAGAACAATTTAATGTCTTTAAAGGAAGTATTAAGATTTTTTTTAATATAATTTAATAACTTTTTTATGGCCAACAGGAGTTCAAATATTTTTGGAAGCACAAAATGTTAAAATTTTTAGTGCTAAAGTTTTTCAAGTGTTTTCTGCTCAAGAAGATTAAATTTTTCAAAGTGCCAAATAAATTGATTATTTTTAATAAAATTTTTATTTCATTTTAATTCTCTTGAGGTCTTATTTAGAATGTTGCAGTCTCAATGCTAAATTGTTTTCCTGAGAAATTTCATATGACAATACACTGTGATTATGTTTATTAAATTTATGGCTTTGCCAAAACGAAGTAGAAGAAGAAGAAACAAACAAACCAAGACAAAAACACATTTAACAGATTCCAATTTGCAGACACAAATTTTAAGGCAAATGAAATACGCAAATTCGGTGTTCAGTTCTCTTAACTTTTGTCTTTTGGTGGGACACTTTCATTTAACATGCTTTTAAATATTAAGAAAAAAGTATCTACAACTTCAAGGGAAATTCCTTAAGACATAAATAAATAAGGCACAATGGGACCAAGAAAACCAAAACAAGGTATGCAAAGTTGAAAAATAAGACTTAAATACTAGGAAAAATTAGTTTTTGTTAGGGGAACAGTCCAATTTTGTAATTTTTTTATTACAGTGGGTCGCAAAATTTTTCACAGCCTTGCCGTTACTTGAGCAGCTGATATAATCTAACACATAAAAATTTCATAAAATGTTATCTGCTCATTAACTCTTGTTTTATCTGCTCATATTTTATTTTATTTACATACTCTTATATTTTATTTACCACACTAGTATAGTAAATTTACCATAGTCGCATATGTTGTTGCAAAAATAGTGTTGTAAATATGCCACCATTTCGGATCTACGCTTTAATATTCCTCAGCCATAATTTAGGTCTGCTCAGCATGTATTCGAAGCCACTGTTTTTTGTTTCTTTGAGTCTCTTTGAATTGCCGAAAACATATCCGAAGTAAAACAAAACAATTGTAGCCAAATGAACAACAATAAAAATACAGTTTTAGTTTTGCAATGCATTAATGTGACACGCATGCCTCTATTGTTGAAAATCGTGTTGTTGAAACTGTCGCTGCTGATGCTGATGTTGTCGGCTGAACGGCTAAAACGCTGGCAGCCGGCTTCTCTTGAGACGCTAAACTTTAAGACAAGTTACAACACCGCATTGGTGTAAATTTTTCTCTATGACACAATAGTACACTGGCAGAAATACAGACAAAAAAGAATTTTTAATTGTAATGTTATAATTTCGAAAACAAATAGTTGCACTAAAAATGCGCCTTTAACGCGTCAGCCGTGACCGTCACATGAACGAGATCCTATTTAAACATTTCAATTTTGAAATTATCTGTCCAATAAAGCCCATTTCATTGATGTTGAAACTAAAAAAAAACACCCTGTATGATAAGGTAGGCCAGTTTAATTTGGCTGAAAAGTTTAAATATGTGGCAGCACTGTTCAATTATATTATTAATCAAAAAGGCCCACAAATTATGATCCAAATACATAATTTGAAATATTAAACAAATTTGAAATGAAAATGTTTCGAACAAAATTATTTCTCCCAATTTCTCTCGCTCGCTCTTTCTAACTCTATCTACCTCTCAAAAAGGTAGATGTCAGACTGTTCATGTCAGCGCTGTCAGAATCAAGATTTTTACTTAATTCTGAAGATTTTTAAGATATTTTTTTTTTTTAAATATATGAATTTATTTCAAAAATAAGTTTTTTTTTTTGTTATTTCGTCTAGACGAGGAGCTCAATCAAGAAAATGATTGAGCTCGTGATCATATAATGTATCTCTGAGGAGAAACACTGCACATACATGAACACTGAGGCGGGAAATATATAATAAATATGTTTTTTTTTCCAATTCTTTCTACGACCAGTGTCTGCACATGAACCCAGTGGACGAAAATGTTTGGTCTTGTGATTAGTTGAGGGTTTCCTTATTCTCAAGAGAACTGTGCCCACCCTGATGAGATCGAAGTTTAGTGGTGCTTGTACAGGAACATTGACTGATGCAGAGAAAAGAGAAGTTAGAAAAACCAAGTTTGATTGGGTAAAATTAAATTTACCAATAGGCTGCATATGCACGAACATCTGCTGCACAGGGACAATGATGATGAAGAAGATTGGCCGTGTGATTGCCTGATTGCATGATCGATCATGATAAGAGTGAAGTTGGGTGATGCTTGAATGTGAACGTTGGCTAAGGAGCGAGAGAACAGGCAGAAGTTGAACCAACTGTTTCATAAACTTGCAATTACAAAATGCCAACTTTAATTTCACAAATTCAAATACATAAATTAATAATTACAAGAATTCAATTTGCAGGACATGCACAGCCTACGCTCCTTTTTCAGCTGTAGCAATTTATTTTCTGTCGCTGGCTTTCTTTCAATTTGACCGCTTCTATTGTAAGCAAATTGTCAACCTCTTAAGGGATCGCCAATAATGATGTTTACAGATTGTAAAAGACATCAACATGTTCTTTCTGGTGTTTTGCTTCGCTCATTGCATAAAAACGACTTTTTGCGTTACGCATAAATTGTACAATTGAACGGTTAGACAAATGCAAAAGCTGTAAAGAAATGCACCACAACCACTTCCAGCCATGATTTATGTAAGAAAAACCCAGAAACAACAGCAACAAAAAACACAAGAAATACAAATCACAAAACACCAAAGTGCAGACACATTTTGCAAAAGTGTTCAACGTTTTGAGACTTAACGAAATGCGTGAGGAGGATTTTCAGGCAACAAAACCAAAAAAAAAAGTAAGGAAGAAAAAAAAAGACAAATGAGAACTTATCCAGCTGGCATCAATTGAAAAAATAAGCAAGAAAAAAATTTCTTTGCAAGATTTCCAGGCGGAAAAAAAGCAGCAGAGAAAAAGGAGTAAGAAAAAAACTTAGTTGAACACACGTAACTAATGGATTAGAAATGTTAAGGAATACTTTGTAATAGAAAGAAAGTTGCTTTGTGTCTAACAAATAAAGAGGTCTAAGTTACAAAAAAGTATTTAACAAGTTTCTGAAGAGAAAGAGAGATAGAGAAAAAAACAGCAGAAGAAAAGCGAACTATTCTACAAGTTTATTGAATTTAGAGGAATTTGAATTTTAGACAATTCAACAAGGGATGAAACGAAACAAGCGCATAAAAAATCTGGTGAAGCGAAACGGCAGCACAGCAAAAACTTTATTACACTTAAATTTCATTTAAAGTTAAAAAAAAAAAAAAAAAAATTGGAGAACATGAAATGAAAGAACATTAAACCAGTCATTTGGGGGGTGCTTGGCACATATTTTGAATTTATTTATTGGGAAAAAATTATTTCCCGGGCACCAGAACCAGTAGCCTGAAACTCCCAAGGAATATCAGGCCTTAAACACACTCAGAAACTCACCGTTGTAGAATTTTTAACCAGTTATTAGAAATGTTAAATACAACTTTTGTTGTTACATTTTACCATTTTTTTCGCCATTTTAAAGAGATTTTTTTTTTAGCATTCACCTATTGAAGGGTCCGTTTATTGAAGCGTTCGCTTATGGGAAGCCATTTTGTACGGAGAGACTAATACGATCATGTTGAATGTACAAAACTTAAAGTAAGTGTCGATTGCGGTAGGTTTCCCTACATCTGCAGCTAGACGCCACCACCTCGTGGATACTTGGTTACCCGAAAAAAGGTTACACAGCAAGAGTTGGCCAAGTTACGCCAAAGAAATATCGGCAGCAGGCGATTTCGCCTTGTTCACCACAACTTACAGTTTTACTGGCTACATTTTGAAAACAATTTGTGCCTTGAGTTGCGCCTTCAGCCGTATAAATATCAAATTTCTTTTTTGTTTCACAGTTGCAAAAAATTCCCATTCGATTTAAATATTTTGAATTTGAGCTGGCAAACCGAATTCACTTAAACTCCAGCCTGTACATATTTCGTTGTTCTTAAACGTATGTGAAATGTCAAAAAATCGAATCCTCCTCCTCCAACACGGTTGACCACCAAAAGACACTGAAACCGGTTGCGGTCACAATTTCACCTGTTATGAAATCGATCAGCTGATTATGAATTCGCCTGGCCATGCATGCCTTTAAATAAACCACTCTTCTATTAGTTTGACAACTGCGAACTTAAAAGCGTTGTAAGTGAAATTATTAACAATATGTATATGAAAAACAATAATATAATTCAATCTAACCCTACTTTTAAGTAAAAATTCTTTAAAGCCTCGCATTTATATTCGTAAAATTTTGGATTTTAAAGTTTTCAATTAGTTTTTTTTCCCTTAATACGACTCAAATGCTGTTTTTCAATAGTTTAACTCTATTTTGCCAAAAATTTTGTGTACAAACAAAATGTTTTTAACTTCTAACACTAACTTGGAGTTTATTATGCTTTTGCATATTTATAGCCATGAACAAAATTTGTTTTATATGCCACAAAATGTTGCATAAATATTTGTTGTTTTATGGGTTCCACACATACTCACCCTTTCCTCCTCCTCCTCCCCCCCCCCCTTTTTTTTTCTATTAGTTTAACAGAGCAAAAGAGTATGTCAAACTCAAACAAGAATATAACACTAGAGCACAGAGCAAACTGACCGGTAACAATCTATAAATCAGTCAAAATATGTCAAATATAAATTATTTACCAGAGGGGCATACACACACTCTTACTCACACACACACACACAAATACTTGTGCAGGCCAACAAACACCCAAAATATTTAATACACTTAAAAATACATAAATATACATGAAATAAAATAAATATCTCTAAAACATGCCTACACACATACATACATGCCACTGCAAACATACACATGTACACCTCATTATATGTCTGTGTGTGTGTGTGTATGTGTGTACGTACATCGAAGTACTTATACCAGAGATGTCTGGCAAAAAAAAAAATGATTTCTAAAAACAAAAAAAAGGAGACATTTGGTTTGTGGTCTAGAAAATTTTATAATGGCAAGAAAATATACACAAAAACAACAAATGTTTTTGCATAGAAAATAATTTGAGGCAAAAATAATAACAAAAACAAATCTGATTTTAAATTTTCATAACAAGGAAGTGGTTAAGTACTCGGTGCCAACAGTTCGATCAAGAACTTAAACAGAAAACAATAACTTCTACTCACTCTTAAGCATTATTTGTCAAAATAAACGAATATTGTAGATACGCACCTGCAAAGAAATAAATCGGCAAAAATGTATTAGACCAAGAACTCATTCATGTATCAAAATAAGAGCTTAATATGAATTTAGTACTGAAAATTCAATAATAAATTAAACTGGTGAAAAAAGATATATTTAAAAACTACAATTATTAAAAAGGAGGAGTATGAAAATATATATAAAAAAATTGTTTTTATTAAAATCTTATAAAAAATAAAAAATTTCCCATTAAGGGAAATTCTACATAGAAAGATTTCAAAGTTTGAATAGTTTCAAATGATTTCTTTTGTAAAGTTCAGCAGTTTCATTTTTTTCATAAAAATTTCCCCATAAGGGAAATTTTATATACCAGGATTCTGAAACAGTTTTTCACATAAAATTTAAAAAATTTAAAATAATTTTCTTTTAAAAATCCAGGGATTTCATTCTTTTCATAAAAATTTTCCCATAAGGGAAATTTTAAATATCAGGATTCTATAACAGATTTTACCCAAATTTTCCGAACTGTTTTAAAAACAATAGTTTAAAAGAATTTCTATTGAAAAATTAATAAGGAAATTTCAAATTTCCCTATTTTTATAAAAATTTCCTTAGTAGGAAATTTTGAATATGAGGATTCCAAAACTTATTTTCTTCGAACTTCGAAATAATCTTTTAAAATCAACAGTTTAAAAAAATATATTTTTACTTTTAACCAAAATTAACATTTAAGAAAGAATTTTCTTTTTTTAAGGCAAATTTTCTATTTCAGAATTATAAACAGATCTATAGTTCCAACTTTCGCAAAATGGTTATATAATTTTGCTACGATTTTACATTTTAAATGAAAAAGTTCTGCAGAATATAAAAATTCTCCCTGCCAGCAAATTTTTAAAATATTTTTAACAAATTCTTGTTTTTAAAAACAAGTTTAAAAGAAATCTAACATAAAAAAATATCCCATTAAGGCAAATTTTCTATTTTAAAATTATAAAAATGTTTTGTTTATAAAAATTTTACGAAATACTCAAAAAATTGTCTTTGGAATTCATTTCTTGTAAAAAAAAAATTATATATTAATTTAGCCAAACAGATAATTTAATTAAGTAATAATTTGTTAATAAAAATGGATGATTGATACAAAAGAAAAAAATTTCCCCTTTAGAAAATTTCATATATGAAAACTGTAGACAGGAAATTTTTTTAATAGTTACTCAGCAAATTATTTTAATTATAGTTCTAGTATAAAAATTCATAAAAACTGAAGCAGTTCGAATATAATTTAAATTCACTTTGAATACAAATTTCCCATTTGAAGAGGCAGGATCTTCTTTACCCAACATTTTATGTTTGTATTAAAGACGTCCTTTGAAAAAAAAAATTTGCCTGGAACATTCATTAAATTGTTTAAGAGGCAAAAAAAACTGCTTTTGCTAAAAGTTTTCTTTTAAGTTTTTCCTTAATAAACTATATTTAAATACATCCTTTTGTCCTTTGATTTAGACCTTGTGTTGTTTTCTGCTGCTGGTTTCGGGTTTTTAAAATATCATTGAATTTATTGTGTTGGAATTTGCCATAATTTTTATGATTTTTTTGTGCGTTTCTAAAACAACTCTAATGCCAATAATTTTGGCTGCAAAGGAATTTATTATCTTTTTTGTTGTTTTTAACGAGCGAAATACTTAAAGCCAAAATACATAAATAAATCTGTCGCTTAGTGTGTTTGTGCTGAATTCGTACATACATTTAAATTTATAATGCCTTATAAATTTTATTTCGTTTTAATCTTGTTATTGAATTATACAGTTTTATGATTTTATGAGAAAATTTTTGGGGTTGTATTTAAGAACCATTCGATTATAATAGCTGTAAAGGCAAAAGCGACTAAGTGCTGATATAGGATTGCTAACTAAATTACTAAATTATGAAATATGGAAAAACAAGTATTGTTTTACATCTCTTGGTCTTACTGTCCTGCAATACAGATATCCTGGAACAGGTTTTTAGCGTTAGAAAAGAAAAAAATTATACATTTATCTTTGCTTTTCCATACCTGGAAAATGGTTCAAAATTTTTAAGAATTCTGTTAAACTGATTTATCTCGTTATGCCAGTTGATCAAGTTTCCTTTATAAATATTTTAATGACTTCAAAAGTCATAAATTGAACGCCATCATGAACTTATAAAATAATATCATAAAAAAAAATAACAAAACTATTTAGTTTTCGAAATGAAATGTATTTTTTTATATATATAATACGAGTCAGCATATTTGTTGGCTGGAACGAAGTGACTTAGCAAATGCTGTTAAAATGTGTTAGAACATTTTTTAGCGAAACAAAATCAATTTATTATTCTCATAACCTTTTCAGGGTTATTTCGAAGCCGCTTTTTCGTCCTTATCGTTCTCTTGCTACAATAATTAGATTACTTAGAAATGTTCTGCTCTTTAAAATGACACCTCCAGAAGCTTTATATTTTATTTATTTGCTTATATTTTTATGGCAAGTCCTTTGAATCCTTTGTGTTCCTTGTCAACTTCTTACTAATAAAGGGGACTTAAAAACACCAGTTTCGAGCCAAAAAAGACACTTTAAAAACCTCCCATGTAGTATCATAATTAATTCGTTTATGTTTTTATGGCAAGCTTGTTCATAGTCCTTCGAACCCATTTTAATCATTGCGAAATTCGTTGGCAGTTATTACACTTTCTGCTGCTTCGAGTGCAGTAAAAGTCATCAACTTTTTTTTTTTTGAGACAAATCACTTCACTGTCCTGCGAACAGACTTCAATTTTGGTCAACTTCTGTGTGGCTTTCTGGTGCCTTAAAAAAAGCTTTCCTGTATTTTATTTTAAGACGAACAGCTTTATCATACTTCGAAACCGCTTTAATCATTTTCCGTAATTATTTGTGGGACTATTAAAGATCCTACATATTTTTTCATATAAAATAAATAGTCCTTCCAAAGCTTTAGCGTTTTCTTTCGTTTCTTATTTAATACTAGTCATAAGTTTGCTTCGTTTCGTTCTCATACTCTCCTGCGTATTCTGTCAACTTGCTTATGGTCCTTCGTAACCGCTGTAGTTAATTCCAGATCGGGTATTAACTTCCAAATAAAATTGTCCACACGAACAGTTTCCCTCCAGACTCTTCTGCAAAAAAATAACTTTCATATCGTACCTTCATCATTTTACTTCTTCACTAAAATCTTAAATTTGTTAATTTGATTTTGGAAAACTTTAAATAACGAATTTTTACAATTTACGTTTACAACAAAAACAAAAAAACAACAAACACATATAAAAAGAAAAGAAAATTGCTCAACATATAAAATGCCAAAACAAACCTCTTTCATATCCCCAGAACAAGAACAAGAACAAGAACGAGAAGCACTAACGCAAATACTCGTAGTTACGTGCTGTGCGGTGACAAAAAGAAAATTCAGCAAGATGATTTTCCTAAACACACACACACACACACACACATACACTCATACAAAGAGTTTTCTTGTTGTTCGGTTGCCTGAAATTGACAGTAGTACAAGATATTCATTCCTGTGAAGCTTTCAGAATAGACGACATAGTTAAATTTGATTTAAATTGAGTTTTGGGCGAGAAAATCACAACGTTGATTTGTTACAGACGACAAATAAATCTAGAAATAAAACGGAGCACAACCAACTGCTGTACAACCCGACCGCTGAGGAATTCACCAAACAGCGAAACAATAAGAAGCCAACAGAATTGTTGCAAGTAACGAGAGAATTAACAAAAACAACAAAACGAAAATTTGCCATTTTTATTTGTTTCTTTTATTGGTAAACAATTGGAAGAAAATGAAAAGAAATTTCCAAAAAGCAGCTGTAGGGGGCTCGACGAGTAAAGTTGCTGGCGAACAAATATGTATTCACAAAACATTTCGTTGAATTCATTATCCTCAATTTTCTAGCACAAACAGCGTTAATTTCAGTATTTGGCATTAAAATTTTTGTAAATTTTCCACTTTTGTTGCAAAAACGGATTTTCGGAAAATTTCCCCCAAGAGGGAAATTAAAAAAAAAAAAAATTGCAACTAAATTTCACTATATTGAATTCAGAAAATTATACTTTTTGTTGTAGTAAGAAAAAATTTGCTTTAAAAAAATTTCCCTTTAAGGGAAATTTTTAAACATGATTAATATGCAAAACTTTTAGCAATAATTTTACATAATTATTAAAAACCAACAAATTAAAATCATTTACAATAACATAATCAGCAAAATTTAAAAATTCCCAAAAAGGGACATTTTTAATTTCCAATAAATTAAACAAATAAATCACAACATTCCGGAAACTTTGCAAATGAATTGATTTTAATGGTGTTAAATAAAGAAAAAACTTGCCAAAACATAAATTTCCCTTTGAAGGGAATTTTATTTATGACCATAATTTCGCATTCAATTGAATGCAGAAATATTTTATTGAAATTTTGTGTAAAAATAGGCTTTAAACAAAAATTTCCCCATCAGGGAAATTTTTTATATAACCCTTACTAAACATTCTGCACATGCTCCGTACAAATAAATAAACTCTTCCTCTTTAAACAAAATTAAGAAAAATAAACAAACTGTTAATAAAAAGTCTTTTCAACAGGGAGATTTTTCCAATTAGACATTTTTCTTTTATTTCGTGTAAATAACTTCCTTTTTTTGCAAAAAACATTTAATAAGCTTTAGGTAAAAAATTTCCCTTTTTGGGGAAATATATATTTTTATACACTAATTTAAACTTTTGCCCTTCAAGGAATTACCTGCTGGTTTGGTTTTTTTTTTTTTTTTTGGGAAAATATTTTGGTCACCTGAAAATTTAGTTGTTTATATTAAAAACATTCGCAATTAAAATGAAAATTTGACATAGTGTGAAATCTGTGATGTTGTTGTCAAGTTTATTATGTTAGACATAAAGGGTTTGCTAAATAATTTAAAAATGTTGTTTAAATAAAGCGCAAGAAAAGCGGTTTAATTTGGCTCCAAAAATTGAGCTTCAGTGACAGATATTAAGGAAGTCTCTTCAAAAAACGCCCGCTTTTAGATCTGCTCTTTCGAGTTGTTTTTTATTTCATTGAAAATTACATTTGGCTTCCTCTTTTCAATCAAACATTTTGTCAACAGCTTCATTTTATTTCTTAAACTCTCCAGCAGTTTGGGAATTTAATTTATTTCGCTGGCATTTGAACACAGGAGTGGCACTATGAGAAAATGCCATTTTCGTTTTGTTTTCAACAACAGCAGCATAATTTCTTAACAATTTTCTGCATTTCCCCAAATATAAAAGCAGTAAAACTGAAAAACTCTTAAGCGGATTTCAATTTCGATTTAAAAACTTTTCAATACATAAAATCGTAGCTACCAGAAAACAAAAAAAAACAAGAAAAAGCCAAACGAATTGAACTTAAAAAACGAACGAATAAAAAACGCAGTGGAATAAAGTTTTATTTTTGGTTGTTGTTTATTTCTTTTGTTTCAAACTCCTTAGAGGATTTGATTTTATGTGTATTTCGTATTGTACGATTTTCGTTAAAAACATCATCAACATTAAAGTATTTTCTTTAGAAATACAACCAAAGAATGCGCACAACAACACAACAAAAAAAAAGGCTTAAAAAGTAAAAATAACGTTTTTTATTTGGGGGGGGGCAAAATAAAAGTATGAGGAGATTTTAAGCTCAACTGTGAATAAAGTGTTTGCTTAAATGTTTTATCGTTGTTTAGACCTTTTTGAAGGGTTTGTTTTCTGTTGGCCTTTTGTGTGCGGCACAACCTTAATCCCTTTGAAAAATTGTCACCTAGTTTTTGGTTGTTTTTAAACATAAATTAAAACTAAATAAATGAAAAATATTAAATCAGCTAAGATTTCTGAGGTAAGAAACCTGCATATAATTACACAGACTCCCTTTTAATTTTAAATTAAGAAAATAAATAAAAATATTCGACCAACCAATAGCTTAAAATAAAGTAACCGATTACTCCATAAATAGTACGCACTAAAAAAAAAAACATAATATATTAATAATAATTGTATGACAGTTACTGGAATAGTAATATTCAAGTAACGGATTATAAAAAAGGAACCAATTACTCGAATAATGATATACACAAAAGTACAATTATATACACAATTACTAAAACAATAATAGTCTAGTAACCGATTAAACGGTTAATCAACAACAACAACAAAAAAACACTAAAGAATCAATGATATACAAATAAAACATAGAACAAATGTTGGTATAAAAATGTCCAAATGTCTCACAATATTAAAAAAAGTAACCGATTAATTAATTAATGATATATAAAAACGAATCAATGACCTAAAGTACTCCACTAACTAATAATTCAAAGTAAAGTAACCGATTTATTCACTAATAAAATCCAAAAAAAAGGATCAACAAGTAAAACCTGCCCCAATTGTTGGAAGAAAAATATTCGAATAAGCTTGGCAAAAGTAACCGAATAATTCAATAGAGAATAAAAAAAATAAATTCCTCAAATAACTGCTTACTTTTTTTTTAGTTGAATGAATTGTTTTTATTAAAACAAAATCAAATGTTAAAATGAAATTTACACATGATTTTAAAACCGAAAAAATTCAAATTCTCTCCTTTAACGAATATAAAGTTTTAAAAATTCGTTTTTATTGTAAAAAAGAAAACAATTGGAATTTTTTAATGTTATTTTCTTAACGACTATATATTTGTGCTTGTGAGAAATCCTCTTAAAGATTTTTAGAAAATTTCTCATGATATTTAAAAGTGTGTATATCAATTAAATTCCAACGAGTAACCGAATAATCGTATTGTATAAAGAAATTTATATATTTTTAATTTAATTAATTTAATTTTTTCTTACCGAATAATCGTTTAAAAAACGTTTATATTTTTATAAATTTGTTTTTTTTACAATTTGTTTAAAGCAAAAAATCGAATTATTCAATAATTTGCAATTAAAATCTCCCAGAAATACTAAACGGGTAACCGAATAATCGTGTAAAAAATTTTTTATATTTTTATAAATTTGGGTTTCTTACAATTTGTTTAGGGCAAAAAAAAAACGAATTCAATAATTCTCAATAAATTTCTGCCAGAAGTAGATACCAACGAGTAACCGAATAATTGCATAAAAATATCTTTGTTCTTCAATTTTTTTTTAGGGAAAAAACTCCAATTATTCAGTAATTCTCAATATATTCCAATTCTTAAAAAAACAAATTTATTTAAATTTTTTTTTTCTTTTGTCTGTTTTTTCTTCCCAATCGGAAACACAAAAGAAGACATAATTTGTAATACTTTTCTTACAGGCTTTATTACAATACGAAATATATTCGACAGTTATTTAAATTTTATTTGATTTATATTTGTTGCTGTTTATCTTCTTCAAAACGCCGGCCAAAGCACGATAAACACAACAAAAGAAAATGAGGAAAAAAATCTCATAATTCTGGTTACTTTTTCACACTAAAAAGTTTTTATTTTCGACCCAATAAAATCGGCTTCCACACGTCAACGAAAAATTTATAAATGACACATTAAGCCGTTAAACATTAAACATCGCTTTGTTGACAGTTTATAAATTAATTATATATATTGTTGCTGTTGTTGTTGTTATAGTTGTTGTTTCGTGTTTGTTAAATTATTAATGACCGAAATTAAACTTTAGCTGTTTGCAACGGCTTTTATTAGAATTGTGACAGAAACAAATTTTTACGTCTGGAGGGATGTTGGCGGGTCAATCAGGCTAAAACAGGTTTTGTAATTTCTGAATGAATAAATAAAAAGCAGTTGTGGAATTAAAAATCCTTTATGCATAAATTAGTCCCTACTTATTCTCGAGAACTAAGTTTTTTTTTTGTATTAAATTAAAATATCTGTAACATAAAAGACATGAAAAAAGCTTAGGAGACCATAAATGACAAATACGGAGCAGCTTTATAAAATGACAGTTCAATAAATCAACAGCAGATCTAAAATATAGTCTGGGAAAAAATGTTGATTAATTTAGAGATTTTTTTTTTTTTTATATTGAAATATTAAAATCTGGTCAAAATATCTTGAAAAAATATTGTTTTTATAAATTTGTTTATTCGATTAGTTGGCAAAACAATTAGAATACTCTTACGAAATCGTACAAAATACGTATTCAAGTAAAAATAGTGAAAAAATATTTAATCGACTGATTTATTCGATTAGTCAACATTTTTCATCCGATTGATTGTGTAAAAAATTATAATAATACTTCTAACAAACCATGCAAGATACTTATTCAAGTAACAAAAATTATAAAAATATTTATTCGAATTTTTTATTCGAATAAAATTAATTCGATTCATTGACAAAACATATATACGCTGTTCCTAAAAAATCTTACAAAATAACTATTTAAATTAAGAAAATATACAAATATTTGTTCGAATACATACATATACGTTTTATGTCATAAAAATATTCGAATAACTTATTCGATTATAAAATTACGGTCCTCTTACAAAATCATGCAAAATGCTTTTAAAAAATATAAAAATGTTTATATGCAAATGTCTTATTCGATAAAATGATTCGACTAATTTATTCGATTAATTGAATTTAGTTAGTAATTTAATTGCAAAAGTAAAAAGAAAATAAAAAAATAATAATTTCAATTCATACATGTACGTACGTATATATTTTATACGATAAAATTATTCGAATCATTTATTACATTTATTTATTCAATTGTTCAAAATATGAATTTTATTGAAACCGGGGTATCGGGTAAGAAATTTTTCGGCATTTTTATATGCGCAAAACAACAGAAATTCCGTTGTCACATTCATAATCGATCTATTAATTGCTTTTATTAAAAAATGTATAGTCCAGCTCTTATAATTTTAAATAAAGTTGTATAATTGGAAATTTGCTGAAATAATTTATTCGATTCGTTACATTTATTAATTGCATTAATTGGATCAATAATTGAAAGAATAATACGCTAATCGGTTGCAGTTGCGTATGATTATATATTTTAGGCTTTAAGCAACATCAAAGCTTTCTCCATTCGATTACTGAATTTACATATATGATTAGATTAAGTGTTAAATTGGTACAAACATTTTTTTCAGAAAATATAAAAATTACTATATTATATATTCGACTAACTATTCGTATATTTATTCGAATAATTTGTAGAAAATACATATTTTATATAGAAATTTTTCATAAAATATATTTCTGGAACAATCATAAAATTTCAGGTGATAAAAAAATCTAGTCATACACAATTCTAGTACATAAATGTCTTCTTCTTCACTTCTTCACTAATGACGAAACCAAATCACATGATATTTCTTCAGGAAATGAGCATTTTTCGTCATCAATCTTTTGCTAGTTTGCATTCTTAAAAATTTCACTTGCGGGATGCGATTTCTTTTTCACTCATTTTAGACAAAATAATAAACAGAATTGGTTTTATATAAGAATAATATACAAACAAGTTTAAAAATCTAAAAAAATTATTAAGTGGCATAATTTATTCGATTAACTTAATCGATTAATTTAATCGAATAATTTAATCGATTAATTTAATCGAATAATTTAATCGATTAATTTACTTGAATAATTCAATCAATTAATTTAACCGATTAATATTTTTGAATAACTTATACAAATCATATAACAGATTTTAGTCATTATTCAAATATATTATTCGTGCAAAACTTAAGCTAATAAAAAGTCTAGCCACACAGTAATATTTCTGAAACAAAACTAATAATAAACATTTTCTCCCTCACATACAGAATAAAAAACTCATCACATTTCTTTAGGGAATGAAATTTTGTTTTTATCATTTAAATCATTAATCATTTCCTAGTTTGCATTCGCAAAATATCACTTGTGGGACTCGAGTTTTTGCTGCAAAATACCAAATTTATTTTAAGTCAAAAGAATAATGACTATTCCTGATTGCCAACAATGCAAATTATTACGAAAACAATATGGAAATTTCGTCGAAGGTATGAGTTTCTTTAAATAATTTTATGAGCAAGTGAGTGCGATGGATGATGCTCCCTCATATTTAACAACCATATGCATCATTAACATTATGCGTGTGCACAGCCAATGTGCGAGTACGAACCGAATACACGGCACCGAGGAGTTCTGGAAAGAAATTTCAACAGTTGAGAGCGGGAGAAAAAAACGGCATATTGAAAGGAAAAGTGTAGAGCTGTTGAAAGGAGGGTGAACCCGCCGCACAATGAGCTACAGCAAGAAAACAACAGCAGAACTTAGAATAGGCGAAATTTCATTAGCAAGTGGCGTGTTGTTTAACAAGTAGGGCACACAAGCAAACGTTTACAGCCGCAAGCGATCGAGGACGTCGGTGTTCTTTGCAGCAAACCGGCCGGCCAGCCAGCCAGCCAGCCAGCCAGTCAGCCAGTTATTCATTCGATTATTATTTCAGCCAGTCAGTTGTTTTGCTCTTTCCCTCTAAATTATTAATGATCCTTTAACGTTCATGCGTGGCAAGGCGTCATAATTCATTCTGATCGTAAAACAACGTCAATGTTTTGTTTTTTCTTACTTCTTGCCTCCTCTTTTTTAATTCAATTTCCTGTAGACTCTTAATCTCAGCACATGTTAGTCACTGCCACAAATTAAAATTCAACTGAAGTAAGAATTTCTGGCTGCAGAAAGAAACATTTTTTGTATAAAAAAAAAAAAAAAACTTTTATTTTACTCAGTTTTGACACTTTGGCAAAATCGTTTGTGTCGTGTTGTTTTTATGGGCGGTTGGCTTTTTGTTTTCAGTCTTAAATACTCTATTAATTTTTTCGAAATGGGTTTGAAGGATTTTCATTAAAAAGGAATTCGAAGCTGTCAAGTTTAACTTTCGGTTTCACCCGATTCTCAGAAGACAGATTTTGTTTGTTGATTTTTTTCGTATTGTTTCTCATTTAAAATTAATTTTTAACCAAAAACCAAAAAAAAACAAAAGGAACTTGCATTTGAATATGCCATAAATTTTAGACATAAATAAATCCAAGACAGCAAAAAAGATGAGATTTTAAATTATGTTTATTTTTATTTATTATTTTTATTGCCAAAAAGAAGGTTAAGAAATCTCTATAAACCGTGACTTTAAAGACATACATTTTTTGTCTACGGCTTTAGGTATAAATCCCCAGAAAGTAAATTTTTATTTATTTATTTTTTTATATTTTACTATAAGTAAAATTACAATAAATCTTAATAGCTAAAAACACTAGCAACTAAAGACTTATCGGCTCAATAAATTTTTATTATTTAGCAATCGACTGGAATTGAATTTTTATAAAAATAATTTTTATAAAAAATAATTTCTTATAAAAAATAATTTAAATTACATAAATAAATTCTAAATTTATTGCACTAATCTGCCAAAATAGCTAAATTATTAATTATATACAATATAATTTTTTTTATTTTTTTTTATTAATTATATTTATTTTTTATAAAAATTTAATTTAAATTATTTTACAAAAAATTGTATATAAATTATTAAAAAGTTCACTAGTGACAATTTTTCAATGAAAAGATTTGTAAAATTACATTTTCTACAAACAATTTCTCAACAGAAAATGTTCTTCAGTCAATTTTCAATTTTTGCAGTCGAAAAAATTCCATTCTTTAATATTTTTCAATAAAAAATCTTTTCGTGAAACATTTTTCTGTGGCCAAATTTCGTTGGCAAACCTCTTGCTAAGGACAACTTTCATTGATGACCAGTTTTTCTAGAGAAAATATTTATTGCTTAAACTAATTCTAGGGAAAATTTGCTCTGCAAAAAAACTTCATTGGTGAAAGTTTTTTTTTTTCAAAGAAAACTTTCATCGCTTGTCCTCATTCTGCGGAAAGTACTTCAGACGAACTTCATTGGGGAATAATTTTTTTTTTACGGAAAAATTTCAGTGTTGAATAAAAAATTTGTTAATGGTAATTTTTCTATTAAATAAATAATACAAAAATTATATTGGTGGACATTTCAGACGCGAATAACTACTTTCGGTGTATAATTTTTTATAGGAAAATTATATTGATGAGGTTTTTTTCTAAAGAAAAATGGCATTGAAAACTATTTCTTTATAAAAAAAAAAAAAAATTGATTGCGAAGCAATTGTGTGTAAAATAATTTCATTGGCGAACACTTTTTTATAGACAAATTATATTGGTGAACATTTTTCCACATTTTACTTCAGAAAAACTCCATTGGTGAATAATTTTGTAATGAAAACTTTCGTTAATAGGATATTTTCTATTACAAAATTAGATTGGTGGACATGTTCCCAAAGAAACATTATAGAGTTGGATATTTTTCTCTAGAAAACTTTTATTGGTGAATATTTTTCAACAGAGAAACTACTTGTGGTGGCCAATTTTCTATAACAAAATTGTTGAGATTTTCTTTGTTGTATACAAAATTTATAAGTGATCAAGTTTTTTATGGAAATATTTCATAGCTGAGAATAAAACTGCCCTAGAAAACAATTTCTAATATATTCCTATTAAATAAAATGTTGTTGGTGAACCATTTTTACAGAAAAAATTTGCATTGGTGTTGAAAAAAATTTCGTTGGTGAAATCTTTGCTGTTAGAAAAGTTTCATTCCTAAATATTTCTTTACCGCAAATTGACGTTGTTGGATATTTAACAATAATTTTAGTTATTTTGTAACAACAAAATTTCACTGGTGAACACTTTTCTATAGAGAAAATACTTCTGGTAATATTTTTCTACAGAAAAATCGCATTGCAAAATATTTCTCGACAAACAGATTTTATTGTATAACTTTTGTTTGCGTAATAAATTTCATTGGTGAACATGGAAATATTACATTTTTGAATATTTTTCTATATACAAATTTCATTGGTGAATAGTTTTTTTTTACAGAAAAATTTGATTGGTGGAATTTTTTCTGTAAAAAATTTATTAATAATCATTTATCTACAGAAAAATTATGGTGGCAGCTTTTTTTTTTTTTTTTGAGAAAAACTGTATTTCTTATTATTTTTCTTCAGGAAAATTTCAGTGTAATTTTCCAATTTTATTTTAGAAAAATTAAAAATAAATAAGAAAAAAATTATTAAGGAAAATTTTTCTTGAAAATTTTTTTTTGCTGAAAATTTTTTCTATACAAATTTCTTTTATAAAAAAATTTCCATAGTAAATATTTTTAGTACGAAAATTTCTTTAGAGATTGTTTTTCTGCAAAAGTCATATTTCATAGAAAAATTTTTTGAAAGTTTCATTTGTTATAATTATTTTTCTGTTGCACAAACTTTGATTCGTGAATTTGTTTAGTGATGGGCACGTTTTTCTTTTGCCTTATTCCGTATTAGCAGAAACTCAATAGTTGCAATTACGTTAATTTAATATTCTCTTTCAAAGTATCTAATGTGAACATTTTTAAATCCTTTCGTTTTTACATGAACAAACTCATGCACTTACTTGAGCATGTGGGAAATTTTATGCTCCCTTTAAAAATCCTTTTAATTTAATTAAGTTCTTCCATCGAAAACAAATACATAGAACGACACAAGAAACAAGAGCGCTAAAAATTTGCTGCCGTATCACAGAAGCTTAAATGCAGCCAAAAACAAAAGAAAACACATGATGAATTAACTTTTTAATGCAACTGAAACTGAATTTGTATGACGCCAACATATCAAGCCAACCGGACCAATTCAATGCAACACATGCTACTAAAACAAACAACTCACTCAATATGTCAACCTCAAACAACATGTTGTTGCACAGCCAACGAATTGAGATGAACAAACAGTGAAACGAACGCCAGAACTTAAAAAAGCAAAACGAAAACCGAAACAAAAATTCAAGAAATGAACAAACAAATAAGAAATTACAAGCAGGGTTACTTTTGGTTTTCAAGATAAATTCACAGAACAACAGTACTTAAGAATTCCTTTGGTAACAAGTAACAAGACTTTTCACTTAAGGGAGAGCAAAAACCAACAACAACAACAAAAAACTGGCAGGAAAACTGCAATATGAAGTTGTCGCATGTAAGAAAATTAAAAACAGAACACAGCTGAAGCAACACAACAGTGCAGACATTGCAAATATGAGCTCAAGTGCAAAGCCTGCCACCAACAGCAGCAACAACAACAACAACAACAGCAGCAGCCAACAACTTGAGACAGTGCACAAAACGTCAACAGCAGTAGATAAATTGTAACAGAAAGCGCCACCAGTTCTCGCAGTAACAAAAGTACAATTCGCAATGCGAGTCTAGTGTAAGAAATAATAAGTAACACGAAGCACATGATGTGTTGTAAATATAATTTCCTTAACGTTTGCAACACGACGCAGTGTTTAAATCATCAACATCATCAGTTTCAGGTTCTTTGTCTCGCAGCAGCATAATTATTAAAACTTTTTGGTCGGGAAAAAGAGTCTTTTGGTGCCATTTCTTTTAAAGCTTAAGATTAAAATTATCATTAAAAATATGAAATAGACTCGCACAGAAGAGAGCGAAATAATGCAACAGAATTCTGCTTTGACAAAAACGATGCCGTAAATAATGCCAATTATCAAGGACTTTTGCGAAAAAAAGTTTCCATCCAGTAAACTTTTCTATTCTGAAAATATTTAGCAATAAAACGTGTCAATAAAAATATGTTTATCAATAAAATTTTTCTATACAAAAATGTGTTCACGAATAAAAATTTCCATAGAAAAAGTTTAAAAATGAAATTTTGCTCCAGACAAATATTTACCATTAAAATTTTTCCATAGAAAAATATTCCCCAACAAACTTTTCTACAGAAAAATGTTCCCCAACAAACTTTTCTGAGGAAAAATGTTCACCAAAGAAGTTTGTCTTTAAAAAAATGTTTTCCCACAAAAAAGTTTCCATAGAAAAATATTCCCCAACAAACTTTTTCTATAGAAAAATATTCCTCAGCCAACTTTTGTGCAGGAAAATGTTCACCAAAGAAGTTGATCTTTAGTAAAATGTTCGCTCACAAAAAAGTTTCTATAGAAAAATATTCCCCAACCAACTTTTCTGCAGAAAAATGTTGACCAAAAAAGTTGGTCGTTAGAAAAATGTTCGCCCATAAAAAGGTTTCTACAGAAAAATGTTTCCCAACCAACTTTTCTGCAGAAAAATGTTGACCAAAAAAGTTGGTCGTTAGAAAAATGTTCGCCCACAAAAAGGTTTCTATAGAAAAATGTTTCCCAACAAACCTTTTCTATAGAAAAATAGTCCTTAACAAACTTTTTCTATAGAAAAATTCATTTCACCCTAGAAATTTTTTTAATGTTAAAATATTCAAGTTTCATCAATGAAATTTTCCTATGGAAAAAAGTTCTGCAATTGAATTTTCGTAAATTTTCTTTAGAAAATATTTGCCAACGAAATTTCTATTATTATTCTAATAAAAATTATATCGCATAAAAGACTTTCATTGTATTTAGTCACAAGTAATAATTTGCTGCGGAAAAATCCTTTCAAAAATGTTGCTCAATGATTTTTGTCTATCGAAAAATTTTGTTTCACTAATAAAAGTTTTTATTTTTGGAAAAATATTCACCAGCCAAGTTGTTCTGTAGAGAAGTGTTCACTAATGAAAATGTTGTATAGAATTTCAAAAGTTTTCGAAGCATTTTTTCTGAAATTTAAATCAAACTCATTTAGACTTTGATATTATTATTTGCTGTGCAGTGTTGTCAAGTGTGAAATTTCAAAACGCACCAGAATGGAGAAGAAAAAAACGCACCAGGCTTAGAATTTATGTTTATTTTTGACACCAAGAATTGTAAAACGCGCGGAGTTGACAACTGTGTGTCCATGTCATCCATCCCCTTAAGCTATTGGACTCTTAGATGACAGGGTCGAGATCACCGGACTGAAATGATGCCATATTTTATGTCGCCGAATTATCGATTAACACAGAATATATCAAAATGTTTAAATAATTGTTTTTATGCGGTATTTTGAATACAATTAAATTTTTCAACCTTTTGGTTTTAAGTATTTTTTGCTACGATTGGTGTTCAACAACAATTTTATTTTACCAGTTGACATTAAATTTAGTCATTGCCCTCTATGGGACGGATTGTAAATAAAATTGTTATAAAAAAAAAAAATATTATTATTATTATTGTTGTTATTATTATGATTTTCTAAGCTCCGGTATTCCAAATATTGAATATTTGTCGAATAAAAACTGTTGCCATTATTAAAGACTTTTAAACAGTTCGTCTCGTTTTATTTTACGTTTATTACTTTGTACAACAATAAAAATACTTTGACATGTGCGTTACTCAAAAGTCAAGTACAAGTCACTACTGACTCAAAGGCAAATTAACCCTGGCTAAAGACGACCACTTCGACACGATGGGGTTTTTGGTTAAAATTGTGTGGGGTTCGTTATGATGCCTTGGCCGTTCTGGTGCTGTGCTATAATGATTATTGTACATGATGACTTACTGGCTGAAGAAAGCAAAAGCAGCAAATGGAATGTACGACGAGTACAACGGCACAAAACACTTCAACTGAACAGCAGACAAACACATGCACACACACACACACACACATACACAGCGACGAAGAAATCTCCACTGCCAACAGTGTGACTAACAGCAGTCGAACAGTCACAAAAAGGGTTTCGACTATATTGAGAATTTTACATAAAATAGAACATCAAAGGTGCCCCCAGGTTGCATGTCGTCTGTAAGTTCATTGTAGTGGCTGGATGCCAGTGCGTTTGAGTGTGTGTGTGTGTGTGTGTGTGTGTGTGTGTGCTTTAATACCTGTATGCAGGCAGCACGGAAGGAGCAAATAAAGCCGTGCTGGGGGGTTGGATGCGTTGGGAAAGAGTCAAAATTTATTTATTCTGAGAAAAGAAATAAGTTTATGGCTTTAATATTTAACCAACAACTAACCGGGAGTTTCTGAAAGCCAACAGTGGGTGGTATTTTTACGGACACCATATATTTCTGGAAGCGTCTAGCAAAAACAAACAATAGCAGCCGTAAATAGTCAAGGTAGCCAAAGTCGGTAAATGGGGCACAAAACAAAGATGGCACAGCGCCAAAAAAGAAAGATAGAGAGAGAGAGAGCGAGAGAGCGAGAGCGTGAGAGAGTAAGATAGGGAGGTTACAAAGTGGGCGTTGAATGGGTATGACTGTTAGTAGTCGTACAATATTTACACGATAACGTAATCCCGGCAATGTTCTGCAATTGCATTTAGCTTCTATCTGTGGCACCTTTTTCTTAACTATGATATTTTGCTCTGGTACATATTTTCATAAATATGTTGCGTGCGGGTGGGTGTGCGCGTGTATGTGTGTGTGTCTGCTGTTGCATTAAGTAAGAATTTAATAAACTGTGGCTTCTGGTAAACAATGTGAGATGTTTCAGGACACACAGTGGGAAATCGGTGTTGCCTTAACCCCTTTTACCACTTCCTTTGTGTCAGCAACAACACAAACACATACATTCACAACTACACATGTATGTATTCAAGTTTAATGCTGACACTCTACACACACAGTGAAGTACTTTTTGTGCATTCATGAGCTGCAAAGTGTTTGTACTTTTACAGAGCTGGGAATTTTATGGCAACCGAAACTAAGTTTTACACAAAATATTTCTCTGTTGTGAAAGTGAAGCACAAAATGGTCTAAGGAATTTGAAGATAGAAGATGAAATATCACTTGTTGGCCTCGTTGTGGAACTGCAAGATTTATATTTATTATATTATTAAATCTATACAATAAGAATTTTCGTATATGTTGTGTTGTGCTGTGCGCTTTGGCTTCCCTCGTTTTAACCAGATTAACTCCCATCCTTGAGTAGTTGGCGATCTATATATATCACATGTTATGCTTATGGTAATTATAATTAAGAGGACAACTTGTTTGTCTGCCTTAAATTGAAAATGTCTATTTTTGTATTCCTGCTTTTCATAAAAGGTTTATAAAAAAAAACTATACCAATTCCAATTAGAATTTGTAAACAATTGAACCAGTTAAAATCTCTTGTTGATTTCCTTTTAAAGCAGTATTTTATAAAACCTAATATTCTGTTTGCATTAAATAGTTTTATTTTTATATTTAAAGGACAATAAAGTTTTACATAGAAAATATTAAAAACGGTTATAAAAAATTAAGTTTTTTGAAATTTTTACATTACCGTCAGTTTTATCTAATTTTAGAATTTGGAATTGCAAAATTCGAATTTCGAATTCGAAATGTATAGAAATTGTTTGGGCCAATCGAAAACTCCCGCCTAGAAATATTTATAAAATATTTACAATATATATAAGATGTATTTGGTGTATGCTAAAAATAGTGTGATAAGTAGTAGCATAAAAAAATCTTATATAAAAAAGGGTAGCACCATATACTCTACACACTTCAACAAAAAAAATTTAATTTTCTTTTACTAATATTCGCATTTATATGTTTAAACATATATAAAATATTCATTTATACTGTTTTAAAAATTTTCGAACTTAAGTTCGAAAATTCGAAATTGCTTAAAAGTTAAATTTTTGCTCACTTTACATATATTCCTAAATATTTAAAGCCATTACAGTCTACAAATAAATACAGTATTTCGAAAATAATCTCAAAAAGAATTTCGAAATGAAATGTTTAAAAATATTTTTTTTTAACGAAAAATCTGCACCTACACTTATTTGTTCAATAATATACTAGTTAATATATCGCAAGTATCAATTTAATCTGATGTTTAAAATATTTGGACTTAAGTTCGAAAATTCGAAATTGTTGCAAATACATATATTTGTTAATTTTACATACATTCAAAAGTATTGAAGGGAGTTCTGCGTATAAATCCTAAAAGACACCAACACAAAAAGAAAAAACTAACAGCAAAAGCTTCATTTTTAAATAATTATTAAATTAAAATATAAAAAAAAATAGTTATTTTTTTATAAAAATCCTTCTTACTTTAAATATTCTGTTATATGTAAAATATTAATTTATTGATTTCCAAAATGATGTTCAATTCGAAAATTCGAGTTCTCCTGAAAAAAAATTTAATTCGAATAGGGGCTAAAAAGAATAAAGAAATTCTTGAGTGTGAAAATTCGCATTTGCCACAAAAATTTAAGGTTTAATAAATTCTACATTAAATTCACTTAAATCACTTACAGAGTTTATTTTTAAAGCATATTTTTGCTTAAAAAAAAAATAAGTTGAAGAAGTTGAAACAAAAGTTGAAAATATTTTGTTGCACGATGTTCTTCCACCCCGACAAATATATCATTAGAACTTATCCCAATGCTTTGATATTACAAAATTAGTGGTCCAAGACTCTCTGGGATATGCCATCCAAAATGGAAATCACCTGGATTGCAGTAGCTCATCTGTCGAGTCGCCTATTGACATTTTTTTTTTGTTTTCCTGTTTTAACTTTTATTGGTATTTATAAAAGTCGCACTGTTATTTGTTTATGCTCGTTGCTCCCTTCTTGCAAAGCATAAATTGTAAATCTTTTTGTTGAGCTTTTGGAACCCTTTTTTTTTGTATTGCTGCTGTTGTTGTAATGCAATTAATCAGCAGCACAGCAGCCAAATGTATTAAATACTTAAAACAGGAAACACCAAGTTTCCGTTATTTTATTATGAACCCAACTTATAAAAGTGTGCAACGCAAAACCCTGTGCACTTCACTTCGCCAGCTTAAGTATTTTTTTTTGTTTCCTGCCTTTTCTTACCGACAGATTTATTTGCAGCAACATGAAAATTGTTGTCTATTTTCGAGCGTCAAGTAAATTTACATAAATTACCAACATACAAACAGAGAGAAGTTGCACTTTTATACCTTCTGAAAATAAATTTACAACAACATTAAACGGGGCAGTAAAATAGCTTTTGCAACCACCCAGCACTCGGCCTTTAAGAGGCAATTGCTCTTTGAAAATCTCTTACCAATTCAATTTCTTGGCATTGATATGGCGTTGTGGCAGTTCTGCGTTTGTGTGTTTCCAGTTGAGACTGCATTGCGTTAATTTATTTCACTTTTGCCAGTTATAAATATTAACATTTCGTTTGAGTGTTGCATATTTTCGGGGGTATATTTAGGAAATGCATTTTGCCAGCATATGCCCAAGGGGATTGTGTTGCTGCCTTTTTTGTTGTTGTTTAATTCAGTATGTTTTCCTTGGTATGCAGTCAAGATAGACAACGTTTGAAATTAAATTTAGCTCGAAAATTGCATAATTAAAGAAGGATTGAAAGGGTACCAAATGGCTGTAAGATTTTTTGGTATTTCGATAAAGTGTTTCGAAGTGAAAGGGAAAAGGGGTAATGTTGGCATTTTGGAAGGCGTTATAAAAGGCTAATTAAAAATAAGGAAACAAACAAACGGCTTTGTAACATTTTCTTTACGCTACTAAAGCAACTTGAAAGCAAGTGGCTTTAATTAAATGCGTTGGAGTTATTTGAAACTCTGGGCGACAGAAATACTGATCTGGCCTGCAAATAATAAAGGGTCTTGTGAGAGCACGATGTCACACATTCATATCCTTATCGTACGACAACGAAAATAATTGCTTGGCCTTAAAAGAGAGGGGTACGTAATAAGAGGCTGTAATATATTTAGAAATTATTGTATATTTTTCGAAGTTCGAATCAACGGCAATGGTTTTAGAGCACCAAATCTAATATTTATATATACAGCGAGCATTTGACACTGTCAGCTAACTTAAATTTTGAGTTGCGCTTAGTTTTTGTATATTCGAAAATAAGTTCGAAATTTCGAAATTAGCCGAAAAGTCTTTTTTCTTGCCTTGGCGTAAATTGTTTTGCTTAGTACATAAATATTCTTCCACAGTTATCCACAATTTGTTATAATATGCTAAAATTTTTCGACCTTCGAATCAACGGCAATGGTTTTAGAGTACCAAATCTAATATTTATATATAAAGCGAGCATTTGACATTGTCAGCTAACTTAAATTTTGAGTTGCGCTTAGTTTTTGTATATTCGAAAATAAGTTCGAAATTTCGAAATTAGCCGAAAAGTCTTTTTTCTTGCCTTGGCGTAAATTGTTCTGCCTAGTACATAAATATTCTTCCACAGTTATCCACAATTTGTTATAATATGCTAAAATTTTTCGAACTTCGAATCAAAGATAGCATTTTTTAGCACAAAAATTTTAAATTTACATGTAAAGAATAGCTTTTGTTAGTTTTAACTAGCCAAAACTTTTGTTACACAAGTTTGAAAACAAATTCGAAAACCAGTTCAAAATTTCGAACTTATTAAAAAAAAAATTTCTTTTGTTTTACATATAATTTATTGCTTTTCCTTCATGAATTCAAACACTAAAGCTGTCGCATTGCACATTCTGAAACTTAATTCGATTTAAAAAATAAATTCAAAATTTCTTATCCTTGACATTGACATTGAAATCTTTCAAAATACATTCTGAAATTCATTCATGAATATAAAGTATTACTTTTTTAATTGGGGTAGCATATGAAAAAGCTTTCTAGCATTTTTTAGTTAAACTTTATTTCCAAAATTTATTACTTAAACGTTCTAGATGCCAATTCAATTTATTTATTTCTTTATTTGATATATTTTCCTTATATGTATTTTGCTGTAATTATTTTATTTTTCCTGTACTTTCATTGTTTAAGGTTGATTTATAGCGAAACCTCAAAAGGATTCGAACTGGTATCCAGTGACAGGCAATTTAATAATACGGTACAATTACCGACAACAACAAAAAACAAACAAACGAATTTAACTGTTTCTGCTGCATAAATAGACAAACTTTTGTAGTTTTGTGTTTCTTCTCATTGAATTTCCAGGCCTTATTAATTTTCTCGAAATGCGCTCCAAAGCACTTAAACATCTTAAAAATCATCTTGTTAACAACTTAACAACTAAAAATGGAAATATTGTTTAACTATCCGCTTTCAATTATACAAAATTTAAGCATTTGCCATAAATTTGAAATCCCAAAACGATAAGAAGACAAAATCCAAAAACAAAAAACCAAAACCAAACAAAACACAAAAAATTTCAATAGCCGGCAATAAAATTTATTTACTACCAACTTCAAACTATGCGAGACAATACGCGATACAAGCATTTATTTGTAAGGTAACGAAGAAACGGAAAAGAATGGCAAATCCAATAATCCCAAACACACAGAAGACAGGAGGACGAGCAGAGAGCATTACAGTTCCCATAACTGTGGAAGATGGCCGTGCCCGTTTGACTGGTTGTTTGGCTGCATTTGGCTGCTGGCAGCTTTTTGAAAAATGGTAAAACTGAACAAGATCTTTTTGGTCAAAGCGATCACGAACTTTCGACAGCAACAACAAACAGACACACACACACACACCGCACATCAACAAACAGAATAACAATTTTAAAGTGCAATAACTTATGAATGCATTTCAGCAGAGAACGCATTTTACCCGGGTTGTTGGTACGATTGTTCAATGAATTTGCAACAATAAAAATTGTACAACAGTAAGACATCATCATAAAGTTGCATGACTTGCGGAGAAGAAGAAGAAAGAACATGGTTTTCGATGGCAAAAACAAAAAGTTGTATTGAAAATGGTTTTTGGGTTAAAAAAAACCAAAAGTAATTTGAAAAAAATTGTCTTTCTTATAGAATAGTTTCGAAATTTCGAAATTGCAAAAATAAAATATTTTTGTATTTTTGACACATTAATCTTTTTTTTTTTGGAACAATTTTCTTAGATCGAACTAAAACTGCCACCATTAACACTGAAAAAAATCAATTTTTGCTGTAGCATTTTATTAGCAGTTGATTAAATTATGTTCGAACACCAGTTCGAAAGTTCGAAATTACATAAAAAACATATTTTTTAATATTTTTTCACATGAATATAATATCCCAAACAGTTTTAAAGAACTTCATGCTTTGCTAAGGCCTTTGATGCAATTCGAAATTATTTTCGAACTTAAGCTGCCATCCAGAAAACCCCAAAATATATATTTTTACATTATTTTGTAGTGCTAAGTGACTACAATTTTATTATTGCTTGATTAAACTATGTTCGAAAATAAGTTCGAAAATTCGAAATTGCAAAAAGTATAGTTTTTGAATGTTTTGGCACATTAAAAATATCACACGCATTTTTTTTATCAAAAACCTTAAGCCTAAATACAACTCGAAATTTTTTCGAACTTGAAAAAATATATTTAATACTGAAAAAAATGTATTTACACATCAATTCAAAATGATTTGTACCAGGTAAATTAGTTATGTTCGAAAATAAGATCGAAAATTCGAAAGCACAAGGATAATAATTGTCTTAAAATTTTCTTGCACTCAAATATGGTTTTGAAATGTGTTTTAAGCAATTTCAGTATTAGCTGTAGCCCTTCACCTGGATAATAACAAATATCGAATTTTGTCCAACTAAAACTGTCACAGTTTTCAAATGAATTTGTTTCAAAAACAAGTTCGAAAATTCGCAGTGACACAAAATAAATAAATTTTTAAAATTGTTTGCACAAAAAAGTGGTCCTTGTTGTTTTTTTTAAAATTAATTTACAAGGGGTTTGTGGAGTTTCTAGAAAGCTGGAGCTCAGAGCAGGAGCTGAACGCTGAGAAACTCTTTTCGAACGAAAATTAGAGCCTTTAACACTCTTGAAACCACAATTTTAATTCTTAAACTTAACTTAAATTATTTAACACTTGTAACTTATATTTTTCCAATCATTATTTTGATTATTAAGTGGCTACAATTTCGAAAATATGACCGAAAAAAGAAAAATGCCAAAAAAAAAAAGATCAAATTTTTATTTTTTTTTTCCTAGTTTCTTTTTTAAAAGATTTATTATAATGATTTATGCTGTAAAAATGTGTTGTATTTTTTCCATAATTTCACTGGCAACTAAAATGTTTAATTGAATTAAATGTGTGCGTAGGTTTTACGCCCATAAAAGCATTTGTCAAGTTTGGAAGTAAATTTTTGAATTCTTCTCCTAATAACAGACAATTTATTGCCTGCTGTTGAGTAGTTCTTTGCAGTTTCTCCTCATTATAAACCAGGGTTCTATATTTAGTTCATTTCTTAAAGGCGTACCCTACGAATACTGGCAGCCTCAATAACTGTTACTAACGAACACCCCTGTTTTTTTAAACTCTCGTTTGGTCATCTTAAGACAGAAAATGAAAATGGAAAACACAATTTATTGATCTTGTTGAAAAGTTAACAATTTTAGTAGACAACAACGGCAGCACAACAGTTAACGTATAAGGCAACTTGGTGCGGCATGCAACTAAGTAGTCGTTAAGCTAGAAGAAGAGCCAACTGATCTACACACACAATTGAAGTCTTGTTATCAAGGAAATAATTCAAGGCAAATGATGAGCTGAGAAGCTACAAACAAAACAAGAATATAACAAAAGTTCATAATTTATGTTGGACTTTAGTTGTTAAATATCACTGCAGTTGAAAAGAAAATACTTGCCACACAAAATAGTCAATTTATTAAGGTGTTTTCAGTAAATTTTCGTGGTTCGTCAAATCGACTAAGCTAACGGTTAAAGGGACTTTTTGTATTCAATCAAATCAAATCAAACACACTTAGACCGCCTTTGCTTAACAATTAAGAATTAAAAATAAAATTATCTGCCGCTTTGAACATGTTCTTATTGCCAACTTCTGCCCCTACCAACTGTTGCTTATTAACAAGCATTTGTACTCGCACTTCCTGTAAATCCTTCAATGAATCACAATTATATTATTGGCTTTATTTCACTTCATCTTCCTTGGCTCTGTTCTTTAGTTTTTTCCGTTTTATTTTTTAATAATTTTTTTTATGTGTATTGAAAATATTAAATTTATTTATTGACTTTTTATTCAATTCTTCTTAACGTTTATATTTTGCTGTTTTGTGCTCTGCTGTTGCTGCACAAGATACAAGAAAACCAAACAAACAAACAAACAAAAACCAAGAATTGGTGGTGGTGCACTTGATGCCTCAGCTGTCGTTTGCCAGCAAACTGATATAAATGGTATAGTTTGGTTTTTTTGTGGCAAAAATACTTTTCCAAGTCAATTCAAAGTTTTTGGTAATTTTTGGTGTCTTTGCTGGGTTTCGAACGCCGTCATATACGAAGAACAATTTGTAATATCTGGCGAAACCTCATATTTATAACTTTTATCGAAATTGATTATTTGGACTTAAGACACTTTGCCAGCAACCGTGATCGGCAACATTGTACACGACAAAGACTCAGTCATACCAAAGCCGTATGTGTTGGGTCGTTTTCAATGCAATTGGTAGCAAAAGTCATTCGTAGATTATACTGGCATTATGTTTAAGTCTTTCCTCTTTTTTTTTATTCTTTTTTAATAAAAACAACTTCTCTGCTCCATCTTGGTGTCTTTGTTGAGAGCTAAAGTCATATTTATAATTCTATAAAATCAATTGATATCGGAAATCCATAAATGTATATAATTTTTTTTTTTTTATGTACAATTTGCTTTTACTGATGCTGCTGCTGCTGATTTAATTTTCAATATTGAATCAATGTTTAAATAAAATTTTGCAATATGCAACAATATTTTCCAGCAAACTTTTGCATTAAAGTTCAAGAATGTTGCAAAGAATTTCTAAATAAATATTAAGATATTTATCGCTTTAAAGGCATAAATTAATGCAAGAATGATCGTAATGAATATTTAAGATATTCACACTTTCAACACTTTGTCAGAGTGCGAAATAAGCAGGATGTAAAACTAATAGCAAAAAAAAATATTTATAATTAATCTATAAAATTGAAAAAAAAATTTACAATAATAATAAATGGCAGGAAAATGATGGTGCACCACAAGAACTAAAGAAACTTTCAGGAACACAAATTTCTGTGAAATATATAATAAATGAGGGTCTAGAATGGCGTATTGTGTTTTCCTGCCCGGTTTTAAGAAGTCATGGAACCAGGCCAGGCTGCTTTGCGTACGTCATCAGCAGCATCAGCTGCAATTTGTAAAACTGCTGGTTTAATTGTGGCAGAACGTTCAGGAATAAACAGATTGTCCGCAGTGAGAGAAGGTTTAGAATCCTTTGAGGGGAATGCTGTCAATTAATCCACAGAGAAACATCCTGCCGGCCGTTGGCTGGGCAAATTTATCGCAGACTTGGGCAACAGAAATATACCGAATTTCATTAATGTCGCTTTTAAAGAGCCTGAATGCAAAAGTTGCCAGTTGCCAGTTGCCAGTGGTCACAATATTTTAAACAAATTCCCATATTCTCCTAATTATTTCATCTATATTCAAAGAACATTTGTTGTTGTTGTTGTTGTCCATATTCACAACGAAAATTGATTTTTCTTCAACGCTAAACTTTGAAAAGATATTTCATTTAAAAAATTATTGTATTTGTTATTCCGCAGTAACCGGTTTTGATTTTCCACTTAATTATTTTTGCACTCGACCACAGACATTTTAAGCTTAAAATGAGAATTTAACATAATTTAATTAATATTCTGCATTTAAAATACATAAAATTAAATTAAAATGCAATGAACCCGGTGATTTTTTTCGTTGCGCTTTTAATTCTGTATCCGCCACCCAGCAGACGTTACGCTACTCAACTCCTGCCACTCTGCCACAAATGGAAAATTTAAGTTAAAAGAAAAGCTTAAAATCAACTTTATTCAAATAATAATAACAAATTGTCCAAAGACAACAACTATGAAATTTATTTGCATAAATTAAAAGTTTTTTTTTTTTTTGGGGTTTTTTTTTCTATTTTGCCAAAAAGTCTCTACTAAAAATATTCCCACTTGTTTCAGGAGCAAAATTAAAACAAGTGCCGCAAAACTTCCTGCCAGCAACGTGTTCTCGTGTTTTTGGGTGGGGGACAAGGACAAAACAGGACAGAAAATTTTCTAAGGCAGAGTTTCAAGGGTGGCACACAAATTAAAATCTCTTTGAACATTTAAATAAATTGAAAAATTTTGTCTCTTTTTTTTTTGCTTAGACTTGTTTCTTTGCCGAACAGCAACAACGACAGCAGACAGGAAAAATAATATATGCCAAACTATGTCCTTTAAAAGGAAACAAAACTGCAGAACAACAAAATAATAATATTTACCCACAAAAATCCTTTAAACAGCTCCACAATTTTATTTATATATATATTTTTTTTTTATATTTATTTTTTAGTTTACCCGCTACTGATTGTGTGAGAGTTTTTAGTTTCACTTCAGTCCATTTAAACATTTTAGCATATTTTTATTTGCGAGTTATTAAAGTATTTTGTTTCATTTATGCATAGAAAAAATATTGCATTTAATTTTAGCAAAAAATTGAAATTTTATGAGAAATTTAATTAAAGTGAAAAAAAGACAGAGATATGGAAAACAAATTAAATACTTTTGCACGGATTCGTGTTAAAGGGAGGGGGGGATGTGTCGTTGCTGGAGGAAACAGTGACAGTTGCCAGCAGATGGTGGAAAAGAGATGGAAAATGCTGAAAATTCCGGCTGGACTTGGCAAAGCGTTGGAGCTCCTTTGCCTTCCTTGAGGGTCACTTTTGAGAAATATTGAATACACAATATGTCGTTGTCCTGCCCATATGATTGATGGGAAAGAATGCACCCGGGAATGGGAAAGAATGCCCTGAACTCCTGATCGATTACTCTTGAAACTATGACAACTCTTGTGGCGCGATTTCTCAGCTATAACTCGATATAAGTGCAGAGAAGGCGTCACCCAGACCAACAGCAATAGGCAAGTGAGTCCAGCGTATTATTGAGCTCTGCTTTTGCTCTTCCCTTCACCTCTTTGTAGAGTCTTTTATGCCGCCAGGATAAATAGGGAATGAGGTGGCAGGATATGTTGTTAATATCTCTGCTAAATTGAATAGTTTAATGACTAACGGCCGGCCCATAACATTTCGCAGTATTAAATTTCCTTTCAAATATATTTAAATCTAATCCTTTTTTTCCCCAAAACACTCTACAGTGAAAGTCTTAGAATTTTAGCTGCTTTTGTTGCTGTTGCTGTTGCTGCGCCGGCTTGATTTCTTTGTCAATGTTGTTTGTTTTGTTATAATTGTGCTGGTGACTTACTTAGTTGTGTTGGTGTGTGTGTGTGTGTGTGTGTGTGTGTGTGTGTGTGTGTGTGTGGGTGTGTATTGTCTATGCAAGTGCTGGCGAGCGTATTATTTGTACTGGCAGCAGCATAAACACGTAAATTAATCCGACAAGTGATACTTTTAGCCCGAAGCCTGTTGTTTGCTGTGAACGCACATCAAATATGTGTTCTCCAGCAGCCGGACAGGCAGGAGTTAAACAAAAATTCCTATATGTTCTTTGTAGTCCAGCTCTTATCTGCACAAACCTACAAACGAATTCAACACCATATTGTATACAAAATACTTGTGGTCATTTGCAGTGTACGGTGATGCTGATGCTGATGATGAGGGTGTTGTTGTTGTCCTGCTTGTTGCTGCTGTAGCGGCTACAATTGCTGATGATGACTAACTAGTGTGCCAGTTCTCTTGTTGCTGTTGAGCTGCTGATGTTGCTGCTGCTGCTGCTGTTCAAAAAAAAGAAGAGTGTTTCCTTTAAATTTTGTGTGCGTGTTGATGCATTTCCTTTTGACTTCTTCCGTTTCATGCCTACATGAACACATGGTCAGTGCTGTTGGTGCTCGACAAAACAAATACACACTATAAGAAACTTGTTAGTGGACCCGAAGTTTAACAAAGATTGTAGTTTTAGGTTTTTTTTTTTTGCTTGTCACCAGTGATTAGGACTCTCATTAGGGAATATGGCTGGCGGGGCTAAGCAGTCCCCAGGTCATTAAAGCAAATAAACAAGCATCTTCTTAGCAAATGCTCCAATAAATTATGCATGTCTATGGCTGGCAACACTGGCGCACTGTACACGCACTCTGGAGACTCAAATCCGTTATTTTTCTTTACCATTAAAAAAAAGTTTGCTATAAAAATGTCTGACTATCGTGTTTAAATATGTCCTTTGTCGCTGCTGGCCCAACTACTGTCAAACTCTGGCCACCCACTCCCCCACCCCCCTTAAAATAGTTTCATTGTGGTTCAAATGCCTGATGTGGTCTTGGCTTTTCTTTGGCCACTCACACACACACAACAACAACAAAAAAGCTGAAATGGTCACTTCTGCTGCTGGGGCCTGTCCTGGTTTCGGTGTAAGTCTACCTAAAGAATGACATGAATATGTAAATGTTGGAAATGATTTTCACTGCGTGACTCCTTTTGGCCCAAAAGATTGTTGAAAAATTGTTACTTTGATGCGTAACTTTAAGCATAAAAGCCAACAAATTCATTACACATATAAAAGCAACAATGAACACAAATAAAATGGAAAAGAAAGAAAAGCATTAAAGTAAAAAAATTACTGCAGTTCACTTGAGAAGCGGCACATGCAGTTGGGCAAAAAAAAAAAAAAAACCTTAAAACAATTTGTCTGCCTGCCTGTAGTTGTGTGAGTGAAGGCATAAAGGACCAAAAGAACAAACAAAAAATACAAGAGAAAATTATATTTTCCTAGCATTGTTTTGCTTTTGTTTATTGATTTTCTTCATACAGCAGCTAAACAAGACTTTCATTTCATTCTGCAGATTTTAAAATTTAAGATTTTTGTCTTCAAGTTTAAAGAAAAACAAATTCTTCGTCCCTAATCCCATTTTTATTTACATACATGAGTTCAACAGATTGTTGTTAGCCACTGTTTGAAAATCCTGCGAACAACAACAACAGCAACAGCAACAAGAAAATAATATTTAAATATAGTAAATGAAAAATACATTTATTTCAGCCAAACAAACCCTTTTTTAACTCAAACAATATAATCCTTTTAGCACAAAGTAAAGATTTTGTAATTAAATTTTTCGTATAAAAAGAAAAAAAAAATGGGGGAAAAGAAAACACCAAAACAACACAAGATTTTCAGCTTTTAAATTAAATTATAGACAAAAGGATAAGAAGAAAAAAAACGGTAGGCCCTCAAACTCTAGATAAGAGAGAGAGAGAGAGAAAATAACACACACGCTGCTAGGAATAGGCTCTGTGTTTTAATGCCAAAACCGGGCAAACTCGGGGCCACATTTGAGGCTGCAATTTAAGCTAAAGGCCCACCAGCAGCAGCTTTCGATATATAAATTTTACCTGCAAAATGTTTAGCTAGAATGTCCTTTCAATGCCTCTCTGTGCACAAGAATCAATCAATACTCGCAATTTGAACTATAAGAAAAACAGCCGGAGAACTGAGAAATTATTAAGAGAACAAAAAAATATATAGGAAATGATGGCATTCGATTACATTAATTATTTTCTGAACTAATTTATTTTATACTGGCGATTTGTGGTCTCTGTCTCACTACCAACGCCAAGCAAACTCCCCAACTCACCGCTGGCTGTGGCGGTCTTACTCTGTCCCTACCCCTCCCTTTCTCTGGCTTGCTGTACAAATAGCAAACGCTTCAAATAAATGTTAAATTTAAATTGACAACTGTATTGATATGTTTGACACATTGACCGATATTTTAATAAAACATAAACCACTGAATTGATATTACAATAGTGTTTTTTTTTCGTTTGTTTGTTTGTTCTTTTATATATAATTTTAACAAATTGTTCGAAGCATTTGAGCGACCAGTAGTTGTGGACTGATGCAATTCAATTGCTCCAGAACACACACAATAATAGAAAAATGCTACCCAACACAAGTGGGTCTTTCAAAAGAAAGTTTCAACAGAACAGTTTCCATTATTGACGACATAACTGGTACAAAATAAGGGGAATCCCACGGCACAATCAAGTCCAATGATTTCCTCGCACATACTGTATAAAGAGATCTGGAAAAAGTTGTATTTTGCTGCAGTTTCACAGCAATTAAAAGTGTCTCCCCAGCAGGAGGCAGGAGCTCGAAAAAGCTCAGCTTCTTGTTTAAGACGGACTAAAAAATTTGCCAAACATTTTGTTTTGAGTCTTGTGCATCACTTGAACTGCCGGGCAACTATTCGTAATATATTTATCTGTATTTTGCTACATTTTATTGTAGATTTATGCCCCACATACACAGATGGCACACACACATACACAAATATATTATATGTGGTGCATAAAATTGATTGAGTGGTTGCTTCTACATACATATTCGGTTAAATATACATTCACGCAAATAAACGTTGCCGATAAAATATTTTATTATTACAATAACAACTAGTATTTATTACTATTATTTGTTGTTTTAGTGGCTGCTTTTGCAATTGCAGACCCAAAGGTTGTGGCTGTTGTATTGTCTGTTTGTTGTCGCTTTACGAAATTCGTTTGTATTTTTTGCATTGGAAAATTCACCGTAAAATATTTATTGATTTTAAGAATTTAATTTTCAGGCAATACGCCATGAAAAAAGATTTAAGCGAAAAGCCTTAACACATCTGAAACACATGACATGACAATTTTAAGGCGACTATAGAGCAGATTTTTTTTTTCTATTGTATCTGCTGAAGACTCAGGTTCTAGTCATAATTCTAAATGCGAATCTTAAGGTTCTTTTAACGGCGCTTTGAAATATTCAAAAGTTTATTGAAAGTAAATGGCAGTTACATGTTTGTTTTTGGGGGGGACCGGTACCCGGGGTTCGACTCCTACATATGCTGGAGGGGGGCGGAGGAAAGGAAAGAAGCAGTATGTCAGGGATGAGTATGTCAGAATTGTGACTGTTCAGTGTTTAGTGTACACACGTACCTTCGTGTGTTGCGTGTGTTGCGTGTGTTATTTTTGTGTCCTTTTTTTGTCATTGTTTCTATTTTGCAAACATTTTTTTCCATTATTTAAGAAATCCTGTTTTTTTTTGCGCAACTATTTTCAAACAAGAGTTTTCTACTGTGAATCAGATTTTCAATCAAAAGTCCTAAGCAGAGAACTTAAATCCAACGACAGCATTCCGATTTCTAGTTACTGCAGATGTAGGCCGGGCCAACCAACACCAACCAACTGATAAAAATCTAAGAAAGCAGCAGTTTGATCGCTTCTCTGCTCACACTTAAAAATGGCTCATTAGCCCTATAACGGCTTAAGTTGCCCCACGAAAACTGTAACTGACAGTTAAAGGTTCGGCCATAAAAATGATTTAAGTTGCTTAATAAAATTTATTTTGAAATGCAAAATAAAACAAGCAGCTAATAAAATCATTTTGCCAAGTCATTGGCGGCACATGCTGGAAATTCTTAATTTAAATTTAAAAAGAACTAAAAAGAAAAGGAAAGCAGCCACAACAACAAGCAACAGAACAACAGAACAACAGAACAGGTATATTTCAGTATTTTTGGCACACTACGGGATAACAGGTCATTTAAAGTTTGAAAGGTTTCCGTTGTTAAACCAGGAAGCATGTGTTAAATTGCCAAAATGAAGAAAACCATCAACAACAACAACAACAACAACTAAATTGCAGAAAAATATTAATGGCTTATTTGATAAGCCATAAAGAACAAAAATACTACAAAATATGTAGAAGGAAAAAACAGCCAACTGCTTGATAAAAAACTTGCAAGCGGTGATTTCAGGGAAAAAGAAAAAAAAAAGATTTATTTCCTTTGGCCAAGAAAAATTGCATGAATCACAAAAATTCACATTTATTTTGCTCAATTGGTGGTTAAATTTTATATCATTTTGCATGTTAATAGCTTAAGAATGGCTTACACTCAACGAAAAGTGTCCCAAAATTCAAAAAAGTGTATAAACAGCAAATTGATGGAAATTTCGGTCACATCGTTTTACAGAAAAAATATCAAAATTCTTATAAAAATGTTTCTGTAACATCCGTATCCATATTTTAATAATAAAAAATCTTTGCAAAATTCATCAGAATTTAGTTTAACAAATTTTTTCGGAAAAATATTTGAGAGTTTAAAAAAAAATTTATAAAATTTATAAAGTTTTTTTTTATGAAATTTTAACAATTTCTTGTGGAAAAACGTGAATTGAAATTTTAATGCACAATTTTGATGGAAAAATCTATACAACTTAAAAGGTAGATCTATCTATGAAAAAATGTATTAGAAAAAAGTATTTTTTTGCATGAATCACCAAATTCCCATTTAGTCTTATTGATTGATAAATAAATAAATATAATTTGGCTTGTTCGAAGCTTAACAACGGAAATCGACTTATTTTTAATTCAAATTGATGGAAATTTCCAACACACTTTTAAAATGAAAAATGGGACATCTGGAGAGCCATATACCTTTAAAAGTAAATTAATTGATATTTTATTGAAAAGAAATCTAATTTTGGCAATTTTTTTTTAATTTTTTGAAATTTCCATTAAAAAATTGGTTATTTCAACAAAAAAAAAATTATTTAAATTAGCCGACAGAAATCTTGTTGCGTCGTGTAAATAATCACTTTTAAAAACAATTATATTTGAAAAGTTGGAACAAGGATGATATTCCGATCGCACTATATCTATATTTATGGTTTTATAAAAATATAAAAGTTTTTTCATTTAAAAAAAAACCATGGAAAATATATGAAAAGTTATATTTTTTTGCTGAAAATTTGCCAAAATTTCCTAAAAATTTTTAAATGAAAAATTATTTAAATAATGAAAATTTCATACAAAAATTTATCGAAGTTTTACTTTAACAATTTTCTCGAACCAGAAATAATGGAAATTATTGAATAAAAAAAAAATTGATGGAAATTTCGGTCACAACATGTCAATGAAAAATATCAAAATTTCTAAACTTATAATTTTATAAAAATATTAACACTATATTTTGATAAAATCTAAAGAAAAGATTTTAAAATTTCGATAAACATTTTTTTATGCGAATTATTCAAAATATCTTTAAAAAAATATATAGGAAAAAATCTTTGGAAATTTCTCTTTAACAATTTTGTTGTTTTTGTCTATGAAACCAATTATGGACGTGTAATGAAATTACATTAATTCTTTAAACTTAAATTTACCGAAAAATTTGGGGAACTTTTTAAGGTTTAGAAAAGAAAGGAAATACCAATTATATATCTTTTGAGAGTTCCAAAATTCTCTACATTTGTTGATATATAATTTATAAATTTTGTGAGTTAATAGTGAGACAACAGTTTGATTTAGCCGAAAAAATCGTTTTTTTTTACATTGAAACCAAGAAACTTATGATTATGAGGTAATTTGATATTGAGGGAAATTTCAGTCATTTGATTTTAAGGCAAAATGTGCAGCGAAATTTCTTTAAAAACTTAGTTATAACAGATATGCTTTAAAATTACTAAATAAAATTGAGGGAAATTTCAGTCATTTTATTTTAATGCAAAATATGCATTGAAATTTCATTGAAAATTGTTTAACCATGACAAATATGAAATTACTAAATACATTTTTCTGTGAATGGTGCCACCAATTACTTTTTTTTTGTAATGACTTTTTAAAATTTAATTGTTTTTTATAGTTTTAAATGATCTCAGCATGAGTTGGGCGCCATTCGCGGAATTATGGCATGTTTCAGCTGACAGATCCATACATATGGAGTTTACTAATTAATACACTTGAAATAGCCCTCAAGTTCTGATGAGCAATTTCTATATCTTAATAAGCAAAAGAAATGTTCAAACGAAATGTTCTCATACCGTGGAAGGGTGTTCTTTAAGTCAAGATTAATTCGTACTCTAACAAAAGACTGGTTTTTAAGGCCTTCATTAATTATAAAAAACGCATAAGAACTATTTCCAACTGCGGGGCAATTAAAATAATTTGCATGTGATGGATTTGTACGCCACTGATGTACAATTCTGTATGAAATAAATACGTGATGTTTTCATCAATTTCTTTTGTATGAATTTGTGAAGTAGACAAATAAATATGCAAAAAATTTTGTTCATTATTTGTCTTAAATGACCACAATTTCATCAACGCCATCCATAATCATTGTTGTTCAACATCATAAAACAATAACAGAAAATAATAAATAATACGAAAAACAAAATTTGTTTTGCAGTTAAAATTAATAAAATTAAAATTCTTTATTGTCCATATCGACCATAAAACAAGAATAAATTAAGTTACCAAATGACAATCGTAATGACAATAATGCGACAATAATAATACTCGGCTGATAGAAAACCAGAATGACTGACTGACTGACTGATGGACTGACTAACTGTCCGTTTTGTTCATTTCGTTTAACGCAATATTGACAATTGCCTGCAAAGATGTTACAGGATTTCTATGGAATCAAATTTAAATTTAACAAATGATAAAAATGCGTTATAAAAATTTAACTTCATTGGTCATGCATAACATTTAAATTAACTAATTGTCAGTTTGGCCAGATGCAAACAGAATACAAATTGGATTGACTCAAAGCGCAGCCACACGCTGCTCTACAGCTCTACAGCTCCAAGCGCTGTTATGGTTATAAAAGATTTAAAGAAACGTGACTAGTTGGCCAGATAGTGGTGACTAATAGGCAGGCCCAATGTTCACGAACAAACCACTTCAAACTAAAAACAAACTACTGCAGCACTTTTGTGTTCCCAGAAATATAGAAAACTTATTTGTAAGACACAATAACACGGGCCAGCACAATTGAATTCAGTTCAAAGAACTGATATACATACATTTATGGGTGTATGTACGGGGAATTCCATGGCTGTAAGTAGGAATGCGTCATTCTGAGTGAAGATTTTTTAATATCAAAAAAGCAAAAATTTCTAAAGAAATCAAAAATGTTGCGATTTTATTAACAAAAATCGTGTGACTGGCGACACTGTTCAGCAAAATGGATATATTTTGTATCATAAATAACAGTTTTCCGCCAACTGATTCCAGTTAGAGGTTCATACGTTCATGTAGGAGACTTCCTAAAAGTTTACATGTGCAACTCATTTGACGGCCAGTTCAAGGTTGCATCCTTGTATATTAAACTGGCACCGAAAATCCTGTGATACTTAAGTTTTTTGGGGTACGATGTGTTCAGAAAATGTATTGAGTGAATTAAGGACACTGCGAAACACCTACTTTGTTTTATTTAATTGAAATTTTGGAAAGTCTACGAAACGGCAGTTCAAGCTGTAGTCCTTTAAAACGCCAATACATAAATATATCCCTCTAATCGTTTTAACATGTCCCGTATCGATACTATGCGGCGCAAGTGGCCGCTACAAATTGATACTATATTTGAAATTTGATTGCTTGCTTTTGTGCCAAAGAGTGAACACATTGTCGACGCAAGAACATTCAATTTGATTATGCACCATCGGCATAATATCATCAAGGCGTTTTTTAAAAATTGAAACAAAAACTCGATTACAATTTTTCCCGAACTAGTCTATTGAAATCTCAATAAAGAGAGTGTTTTTATCCATTTAACGATTTCGCCAACAGTTGCCCAAGACAATGTTTAAAGGCTGCAGTTTAGTTTTTATTAATCTCTATAAATGTATGTAAATTCCCTCGTAAGTAGTTTCTGCACTTATATTTTTTTGTGAAGCTGCAATTTCTTTAATTTCTTCGTTTCATAATTCATGTTTGTTTTTTGGTTGCTTAAATATTTGTGGTTAAAGCTGGTTATTTATGGTTATTGCAAATAAAATTTATTTCTAAATGAATTATGACTTATAAGAGGTTTATAACTGAAACAAAACGCAATAAAAAAATCGCTCACAGAATGTTTTATTTCTGTTTTTTTTTCTTCTTTGTTTTCTTTGTGCTGGCCACTTTTATTTGAAGACACAAATACAGAATAAACAAAAATCATAATGACCTCATTTAAATATTGTGTGGTTCATTCTTAATACAAAAAAAAACCCAGATACAGAGAATATATAAAACATTTGTTTTCAATGGCTTAAGGCAACGCAACAAAACTGCCTGCACTGGCAGAAACAGCTTCGTTTTCATCTAAGCCGGTTTTAAGGATGCGTCTGCTCGGCTGGAGTAAAACTTCAAACAGGAAAACTATTCTGCTGTTGTCTACAAAAATTTGTATGTTTGACAAACATTTTTGCGAACAAATAAATGTGTTTTCTAATAATTTGTTCGTCTAAGATTTATAATGCCAGCAATAATTTTATTGGTGTGAAACAAAAAACACAAATATTTTTCAAGCTGTTAGGCCATTGCACACTGGGCTGGCCCAAGATTGGTGCAGAAAAAATATTTCTTGCTTAAATTTTGTGTTTGAACAGCAATGTTTTTCATGACAAAGAATATCGTAATATTGACATGTGCATATTTTCACAAGGAAGTTATTCATGAAATTGCGATAACTTTTTGTTTTTATCGAAATTTCTTCATCTTGTGCCATAGACAAATTTTTATCGAAATTTGTTCAACTTTTACCATAGAAATTTCGTTAAATTTTGCTATACATAAATTGTGGTTGAAATTTCTTCAACCTGTGCTTTAGACAAATTTTAATTGAAATTTCGATAACTTTTTTGCATAAAAAAATTGTTATTGAAATTTAGATAGTCTTTTTGTATAGAAAAATTGTTATCGAAATTTCTTCAACTTGTGCTATAAAAAAGTTTTAAACCAAATTTCGATAACTTTTTTGCATAAAAAAATTGTTATTTAAATTTAGATAGTCTTTTTGTATAGAAAAATTGTTACGAAAATTTCTTCAACTTGTGCTATAAAAAAGTTTTAATCCAAATTTCGATAACTTATTGCCATAGAAAATTTATTATCGAATTTTCGATAACTTTTTTCCATAGAAAAAATTGTTACCGAAATTTCTTCAACTTGTGCTATAAAAAAGTTTTAATCCAAATTTCGATAACTTTTTTGTGCAGAAAAATTGTTATTGAAATTTAGATAACTTTTTGCCGTAGAAAAATTGTTACCGTAATTTCTTCAACTTGTGCTCTAAAAAAGTTTTAATCCAAATTTCGATAACTTATTGCCATAGAAAATTTATTATCGAATTTTCGATAACTTTTTGCCATAGAAAAATTGTTACCGAAATTTCTTCAACATAGAAAATTTATTATCAACATTTTTTCAACTTGTACCATAGAAATATTGATATCGAAGTTTCGATAACTTTTTGCTGTAGAAAAATGTTTATGGAATTTTTTTCAAATTGTACCACAGAAAAATTTTAATCCAAATTTCGATAACTTTTTGCCATAGAAAAATTATTATCGAACTATTTTCTTCAACTTGTGCTATAGAAAAATGTTAATCGAAATTTCGTCAACGAAATTGAAAACTTTAATTTTTATTCATACAAATTTTTAATTAGCAAAATCTTATTTCCTTTCCATGGTGCTGATACTTTTTTTGCGTATTAAAAATCGCCCAAAAACAAATATCGGTTGGCTTTTTTTTAATTTTCTTTATGGTTTTGACATTTGATTAATCGTTAAAGGTTACTTTGTCTTTATTTATGTATTTGTGGTTGTGCCGGCAAACAGACACTCTCTTGCCGCACTCATGTGTGTTGACGACAAGAACAAAACTCGTATAAAAAAGGCACAAAATATTTATGTATTTTGCTGAAATTTATGTGTTTTAGAGCAGTGAGATATTTCTATATTTTCTGTTCAAGTGTGGTTTTTATGTATTTTCTTCGGAAACTTTTAAATACACACTTATATAATATTGAAAAAGTGAATATGGGTCAAATTTATTATTATTATTACAAATTATTATTGAAATTGTGAAGTAAAACATTCCATTGAATATTATCCGTTTAGAAAAACAATTCCACAAACGATGGCAGCTCTAAACTGAAATAAGTGCCCAGAACTTTTGCCAGAGATATTAATTAAAAAATGAATTGAATTGATTTCATGTAAAACATTTTACTGCTGTTGCACGATAATTTTGTTGTCTTTTTTTTAATTTTTCCTACCACATGAATTTCAAATAAAACTCATGTCTTCATGCAAAATATGTAACATTAAGCAAAATCCTAAACCGCTCAGTTTTAAGCCGGGTTTTATTGAAATTTCTGGGGCGCCTAAAAGTATGCAACGCCCTTTAATAATTTGATATATAACTGAGTTTTCTCAAATAAACAATACAAATCCCAGCTGAATGGCGAATATTTAGTAAAATTTTTAAAATTTTCTAGGTTTTGTTTGTTTGTTTTTTTGTGCTACTTAAAGTTCAACTGCTGTGTCAAATCATGGCCTCGACTAAGCCTTGATTATAAATGAAGCAAAAGTAACTAGAAAATAAGGTACAAAATCTAGTGTTATGTCTTAACATGTCAACGTTTTGTCAACATTGTAATATGTATATTTTCTTGCCATATCGACAACAAGCCGAACAGTGGCTTGAGAATGCAAAAAAACTGTAACTTTTTTAATATGAAATGGAAAGAGGAAAATATATGAAAATAATTAAACCCAATTTTAGAAATCCAGGCAGGATGTACCAGAGCAAAACTATAAATTGCTGTTAATATTTATCAAAGGCATTTTAGGGCTGCTTTAAAATGTCTAATAGATGTTCATATGTTAAATATCTGGCCACTGATACTGATACTGATACACATTCAACATTTAATTATTTGGCAGCCAACATCCCACGAACTACTGACAAAATAAAACCGGATATGCTCAAAAAAGCGCATCAGAGCAATTGCAGATGCCAGTCTCCTAAATTATTTTTAAATATCCTTTTATACTTTTTATTGTCTTATTAAAAAAAATTAGCCTCTAAAAATATCCCCATAAATATTCGAATACAAAAGTAGGAGAATAAAAGTAATTCTTTATAACTATTGTTTTTTCTTTCTTAAAAAAAACTATGCCTTTGAATAAAATACCCCATTATATATTCGAATAAAAAATTATTCGAATAATACTACTTTTTGATAACAATTTTTTTTCTTATATTGTACGTTCTGCGTTTCATTAAAAAAAGATGTATGTGCCCGAGTAAAATATCGTAATTAATATGTGAGTGAAAAATTTTCGTAAAAAATTGCTTTTTTTATAACTTTTAAATTTTCTGACATTTGCTGGGTTTTATTAAAAACAAAATATTCGAATAAAAGAATAACCCCGAAAAGAGTTAATTTTTTACAATTATTGTTTTAAAGTTGTTGTGTTTTATTAACAAAATTAGGACTCCAAATAAAAAAATATCCGAATAAACATATATTCGAATAAAAAAATAATCGAATAAAACTTTTTTAAAACTATTGTTTTTCTTAAATTTTAATAATTAGTTCGTAAAAGACTGTTTTATTTAACAACAGAAAAAATTCTTCGAATATTAGAGTACATCTACTCGAATAAAAACCCGAATCAAGTTATTGTAATATTATAACTATTATTTTTTCTTAAATTTTTTTTTTGTGTTTTATTAACAAAATTATGTAAGCGAATAAAATTTTCGTATGTATTTATGTATATTCGAATAAAAATATAAGCAAATAATTTTTTTTATAATTTTATATTTTAATGCTTAGTTTTTAAAAGACAGTTTTATTTAAAAACAAAAAATATTTTACGAATATTAGAGCGAATAAAATTTTCGAATATATATTCGAATAAAATATAATCGAATAAAACTATTTTTTTATAACTTTTATTTTGCTTACAGTTTAATGCCTAATTCCTGTAAAAGACAAATGCAATAATTTCTGTTGGGACACATTTTGATTCGAATATTTGTAAGTCAATCTTTTCGAAAATTAGATTTGTTTTTAGATTTTGCAGGCAGCACTAAGACGCGATCTTTGTCAACCTTCAATGCATTTGCTTGGTATTAAAATTGGAAATCTAATCTAGTTGCCTTGAACCACTGTCCGCAAATCCACAGACTTAAACCAAATATCAAAGTGGTGACATGTTGGTTATACAACATTTTTCTTATTTATTTTTTGTTTCCAGCCACTGTCTTTATTTTCTCCTCGCTTTTGCATTTTATTATAAAAATCTAACTAACCCAGCATATGCTAAGGGTGGCAAAAGAGAAAAAAAAACACCAGATAGCAGGAAAAAACTTCAATATATCAGCTTATATACTTATGTATTTAGAGAAGCAAAGCCCTGCGCCACCAAACAAATGTTTGATGCAAATGGTGCAAGCATGTGCACATACATACACACATATAGACATACATACGTCACCAACAACATGGTTGACTGTGTAGTTCTGCTGCAGCTAATCGACACAACCAGTTGTGAGAAAGTTTTGCATAGAAGTCAGCTTTGGCTGACAGCTTAAACTTGAGTATTTTACTTTTAAATAACTTGTACGATTTTCTATTTTTCAATATTATTATTATTATTATTATTTGTTTTGCTGCAGACATTTTACATCAATATTGGTGGCAAAATGAAACGCTGACAAGTATGCAGGGCTGTGGTTGCATACAGATCGGCAAATACTAGAGTGTATGAAAATGTACAACGTAGCAAAATACATATATGGGAAAAAGAACTTTGAAAGGTGTCAAGTACGAGTTGAGTTTGGTTGAAAGGAAAAAGTAGCAGATATTTTTCTTCGGCATAACATATCCGTTTCCTGTTGCAGTTGAGGTTTGCTCGCTAGTCAAGCACTTCTTCGCATTTCTTTCTTTTTTTCAAACATTTTTTTTTCCTTCCTTCTCTGTCTCTTTCAGCGAGATTTTCTTGCTTAAGCGGAGTCTTTTTTTCTTGCTTTTTTCATGATGATTGGTTGTTGAAAAGCAAAGAAAGCGCTGCAGCTCTTGCATTTGAAATGTAAAATATATGCCAATACGCGCACACACACACAACCGCTGGATAAATTATGGTTTGCTAAACAAAAAATTAAAGAAAAAAAACACCAGAAATGTAAGGAAAATATAATTTCATATATAAATTTTCGTTTTATGGAATTTACAAGACGTTTAAAAGTCTGTGAGACCGATAAATTTGCAGTAAGCCCTGCCAGAGCCCAGCGAGCATAATATAGAAGCCTTAATAAGGCACAATAATATTCCATAAAGCCGCAAACAGCCTGCAAAGTCATTCATTAAGGGCTTTTTATTTTCAAGACTTCAAAGAAATTTGTTTTGGAGGCTTTCTGGCATAACCTAAAAAAAATGCCAGTGACTGCGGTTCCCTAAACGAATTTGCCACCTTCACAGATTTTTCTTTCTTTTAACTAATTGACATAATTTTTACAAAATCAAATAAGGCTGATATTTGTGTATTTTCGAAATGTCTATATATCAATATTTCGTAAATTTTGCATTAATTAATGCACAAACAACAGCCACAGCCCTTGTGTTAGGAATCGAACCTACAACCTCCAGACTGTTGGATCCAACACCCTACTCGTACCACTCAAACCATGTGAGGTCATCCGAGTAGGTCAATCAGTAGATTGAAAAACTTTTTTAACATTTTTTGCAAATAGCTTTCACAATAACTTTTAACTTAATGCAATGAAATTTTTTTTACTGATTGAAGGAAAACATTTGCTGGCATCCTTGAGGAAAGCCCCAGCGTATTTGGCTTAAAAAAAATTCTTGGGTTTCTTCCTGAGAAAAAAAAATTTCTTTTGTAATATTTTTAATAAAATAATTCACAGCAGCAGCGAAATTTTTGTTTGAACCACTGAAACAACAAACATCTTTTTGTTTATATTTTTGTTCCATCTAGACATAAAAGAAAATTAGTTGCTGCAGAATTTTTGTTTTTTAAGGGAATCTTTTTAAAGTCTGCAACAAACAGTTTTGGATTTCTGTCCTTGAAGTGGAATATTCTACAAATAATTGCCATAATGATTAATATTTCATGACTCTGGCTCATTTAAATCCAGTAGCTCATAAAGTTTCCAGTAGCATCACGATTTGTAACATGTCCTTTACAAGCCCCCTTTTTGTGTCTTAATCACACCCATATTTCAATTTTACTTAAGAGAGCCGCACAGGAAAAATCCTAGCAGGATCAAATGGCACGATGTCGATGTTTTTTTCTACATGACAAGTCCAGTTTCTGAAACAACTCGTGTAGAATCTCTAAAGTAGATTGAGCTGAGTGGAAGTCGCACCACGAATGGTGCCGCCCATTGTCGAGCATGTTGTGGCGTTTTGCATAAAATATGGCACGATAACAGCTCCAGCCCAAAATCCATTAGACGCTCCTGGTAAATCTCTAAGCAAATTGCGAAAGTTTCGTTTGCAGAGGAATATCTGTCATTAAGGACGAAAGATGGTTTCAGTTGCTAAAACATTCAGCTCCCATTCAGTGAATACACGGCCTTCTCAGTGATGGCTTGACTTCAGCTCCCTGGTGGAGAAGCCAAATTTTTGAAATACAGATTTGTGAAAGCATCGTGGTATTTCTACTCTTCGGACGGACTATCCTGGGCATTCTCACGGGGCAGCAGTGAAACTTTGAACTGATTTTGATTTTAAGAAGAACATTTTATCAACTGTTATAATAAGTGTTATACTTGTTATAGTTTTAATAATGAAATTTTAAAGTCATGTCTAAACAAAGAACTTCAGCCAAGATCTCCCAACATCGTTACCTGGGTTGCATCCTCATATCAAGCCTATAAGTGTCATCTGCTTTCAAAAATCAACAAATAATTTTTAACAAAATTTATAATAAATTTCTCCATTTCTCATAAAATGGTTTATTGGGTTCTTGTCTAATCTTTTTCTCTTTTGTTGTCGTCTCTCTTATAAATTCATTTTATGTACGTGTGACTAACTTCTGTTTGCTTCACTTGCTCTGATTGCCGTGTAAGCACTGCGCCGTACGTGGTAGAGACAGTCTTTGGGCGATGATGGCAACATCTTTTTTTATCGCTCAATATTTCAAAATCCAGCAGGAAAAACTGCTGTTGAAACGCGACATGCACATGATTAGTGGCTGGCAAACATATATGATTTTTAAGCTCAAGAAATTCTAACTGACAGTTCGCAAGCAAATCCTTTAAATTATACATAAATCGAAAGTGTTGCAGGGATTATAAATTTTACAATTACGAAATTTCAATTAAAACATTTAATTTTATTTTCAAATACAGATTTCATTTTATTAAACAAAGTCAAAGTGAAAGTTCGACATTTAATTGGCTGAAAGTGTTTTTCTCTGTCATTTAGGATGAGTTTTAAAATCAAAATTTATTAAATCAAACTTCTACTCACGTTGTAAGAGAGATTAACAAAATGTGTAACAAACCTAAAAAAAACAAAAAGGAATATGAAATCAGCATCAGGTTATTCATAATATTAAAATAAATCATACAGTGAGGGAAAAAATGCACAGGTTCAAGTCTGGACTAGAGTCACAGTTTTTATAGAAGATTTGCTAATGGCTAGAACCATATTTTTTGATAGAAAAGTTTCTCGGAACTATTAGAACATTTTCTACAGAAAAGTTGTTTTGAACTAGAACAACATTTTTCAAAGAAAATTTGCTCTGCACTGGAACAACCTTTTCTATAGAAAAGTTGCTTTGGACCAGAACAACTTGTTCCATAGAAAAGTTGCTCTGGACTAGAATAGTTTGTTCTACAGAAAAATTGCTTTGGACTAGAATAACGTTTTCTACACAAAAGTCGCTGTGGACTAGAACAACGTTTTCTACACAAAAGTTGCTCTGGACTAGAACAACGTTTTCTATAGAAATTTTGCTCTGAACTATTACAACATTTTCTCTAGAAAAGTTGCTCTGGATTAGAACAACCTTTTCTATAGAAAAGTTGCTCTGGACTAAAACAACCTTTTCTACAGAAAAATTGTTTTGAACTAGAACAACATTTTTCAAAGAAAAGTTGCTTTGGACTAGAACAACCTTTTCAGCACAAAAGTTGCTCTGGACTAGAACAACGTTTTCCTTAGAAACTTTGATCTGAATTATTACAACATTTTCCATAGAAAAATTGCTCTAAACTATTACGACATTTCCCATAGAAAAGTTGCTCTGGACTGGAACAACGTTTTCTATAAAAAAGTTGCTCTAAACTATTATAGACTAAAACCACACTTTCTTTAAAATAGTTGGTATAAACTAGAACCACACGTTTTATAAAAAAGTTGCTCTGGACTGGAACTACTTGTATTAATAGGAGTCACATTTCCTGCAGGAAAGTTGCTCTGAACTATAAATACATTTTATATAGAAAAGTTGCCATAAAATTAAATTTTTCGTGCACTAGAAACATATTTTCTTCCACACATTTTCTATAGCAAATTTGTTCGGCACTAGAACTATATTTTTTTATATAGAAACACTTTTTCTACAAAGAATTTATTCTGGCCTAGAACAAGTTTTTCTATAGAAAAGTTAGTTTTGATTAGAACAATATTTTTTAGAGTAAAACTTTAATTTGGGAAAAAGACTAGACTTAATTAGACGGGATTTAGTTAAGGCCAACTTCATCTATATAAAAGTTGTTCTGGGCAAAGAGATTTTTTTTTTATAGAAAATCTGGTCTAGAACAAAGTATATTTTTTTTTAAAGAAATGCTGCTGTAAAACAACTTTTTTATGGCTTGAGTAGAACAAAATTTTTTTATAGTAAAACTTTTCTTTAGAACTTCAGCGGAATATGTGGGAATAGAAGAACAGGCACTTCAACTTTTGTTCCAGTTTCGTTTTTATTATTGATTTTTTTTTCAGATTTAAACTTAATAAAACTTAAATGTCCTGCAAATTGTGACTTCCAATCAAATTGCTCGTAAAACAGAAACTTAAATATTAGTCAAATATCATCGTTGACTGTTTTCGATTTGCCTCTATTTTTATGAGGGATCCAAATTTTTTCAAGCGTTTATAACAAACCCCGGGGGAGAAAAAAACTGGGACACGTACAATTTCGGTTGGAATTTTGGGTTTTTTTTCCATAATATATCCAATTATGATTTTCTTACGCACTACTTAACTTTATAAGGGACACTTTAAGTTTTACGTTTCGGCAACGTTTGCTATTCTCTTGAACACACACATCAACTCAACATTTTTGTGGTCAATTGACAACTCAGTTTGTGCTGGAAACGAGCAACAAAACACCACCAACGAATTGTAAGAAATTAAAAGCTGGTGGGTGGCCGGCCCGTGGTTGGGCGACCTACAAATTTGCAACAGACAACAAACACAACAAATTATTTGGTTTTGTGCCGAATTGTTGTGGCAAATATTTGATATTGTTTTTTCTTTTCTTTTTTGTCTAAAGTCCAAAAATTATGTCTAGAAATAAACAGGGTTCCAAACTGTGACGCAGCCAACAACAAAGTTGTTGTGGAATTGGACGAGTGTTAAGATGAACGACTCTTTAAGACTAAAATTATAAAAAAAAAAATTAAGAAATAGAGACAGTGGGTTTGGAAAGAAATTAAAATTTTTAAAGAAATTAAAATTCAAAATTAAAATTATCTTCTTTTGGGTTGAAATTTTACAAAAAAAAAAGTTCGTTTTGCAATTATTTCAGCAAAACTTCTTGCAAGAGAAATAGAAATCTTTACTGCAGTAAATATTTTATTTAAAATGTTTTCAAAATTAAAATGATTTTAAGGCGCCAAATGGGTTTAAACATTTATTTGTCTTCGAATTTAAAATACATTTCAAATTATTGCGCAATTTGTGTGGTTCATACTACGCAGAAACTTTCCCACAATATCGGCCTTAAATTCTCTACAAATCTATAATATTTGTGTGAAATATTGACTTTAAATTTTTAACAATATTTTTTACACTTTAAAAGGCGAATTAAAATTGAATATTTAGTTTCAGAGGCTTCAGCAGAATTTGTGCAATTTGGAAAAGGCAAAGAAAAAAAAAGGATGGGCTGGCAGCAGCTCTTTTTTCCCCCTGTCAATTGTTAATTGAATTTTCTTAATTTTGTCAATCCATCAGATTTTTACTCAATTAATTGTGCAGATATGGACAGGGTATTTTATCTTTCCATTCGGCGGAAGATTTTTGGTTAAATTCTAACAGCTGAGGATGACTGCAAAATTTTAACGCGTCACTTTAAACCATAAATTGGGATGGGGAAAAACTTATAATTCACCAAAACAAAAACGATAAAAGTTGTGCTCCATTCAGTAAAATTAAAAATTATAAAAATTCTTGCCATAATTTTACACAAAAAAAAAATAAAAAAAAAACAAATTTCATAAAAAGCCACAATTTTTGAGAACTTTTTCGTCGAAGTCCTTTTTATATGCATCTTTATTTGCAAAATTTTAAGGACAATATTCTTTTTACTGGTTTTCTAATAGCCGGTAATGATAACTGATTCGAAGGACCATACAAAAGACATGATTCCACCATTTTTAATCTATTTTTTGATTTCTTATTTTACAGACCTGCGCTCCACCGTGATCCAGTGTCTACTGATGACAATGATAAGATCTCCTAGAATGGGGAACAGAAAGACAGAAAATATCTTCAATGCCCGGTCACACAGGGTTGGCTGGCCTGATGCAGACAAATGGATTTTTGTAGTGCGCAAGACAATTTGCTTTTGCCCAAAATCCTAAAAGTCTCAGTTTATAAAATAACCATTTCTTCAATTAAATAAATTCTTAATACAAAAGTCTGAAGCATTTAAAAAGGACATGTTTTTTTTTATTGATGGCGAGCAATAATTTTTTATGAACTCTTTTAAACGTTTGATGGTTTGTTTTTGCCTGGAAAATCTCAGCGGGCATTTCCATTGAACGGCGGCCTCATGTCATTTAAATAAAGTGAAATAATTTCTGTTTGTGTCCGTTTTAATGAAGGCAGCTGGTGGTGGTCACTGGCCAACTTTATCTTTATTGCTGTTTTACAAGAAAATTATGCTTTTAAGCCAACAGCTTTAATTAAGTTGCATAATAAATCTGACAACGGCATCACGCTTATTTAAATAAGTTTTATATACGCAGGCTGTTTAATTTATTGTTTTATTTCTTTGTGGTAGATGGTCCTTCGCACCCAAATAGGATGCTGGCGTGAGAGCAGCTTGTTGGAGATTTTAATGAGTCCAGAGCCATAAATAAACTTAGTTTTTGCCACCTTTTAAGATTCCAGGTAAGAGTGTCGAAATATTTCCATGCAAAGAGAGTGAAAAGTTCAGCTACACTGGAAAAAAAACTGTAAAAAAAGTCTAAAGTATTCAAAGTGTCAAAAAAAAGTATGTAAAATATATAAAAATTATGGCTTAAAGCGCTACAGTTCAGTTCTATGCCCAAATGCGTTTGTGTTTTCTTTAACTTAGCGCTTTTTTTCCAAATTTATTTAAGGAGGCATCACTGAACTTAAACAAACTTCAGGCAATTCCTATTGACACATCTTTCCAGCCTTGGCTCGCTTTGACTATTTCAGTATCGGCGTACAAAAAGTTACTGTCAGGCTTTCCACTGTTCACTGTCAGACATCACACAACTCTACTGTGAACTCATCTAGGCTCCCACCAAAAAAGTTCAATAACTTAAATTATCAGAACTTTAAAAACGACTTTCAATTTCTGCGTAAATAAAGAATTCATTTAGAAAAGAAATTTGAGGAATTCCCGTAAAAAATCTCATAAGAGCCTCGTTTTGAAGAAACACAACTTTTTATACTCAAATACTACAAATTATCCTCTTGGCTTTTGTCATTTAGAGTCAATTCAATTTGTTCTTTTTTTTTTGTTTATTATTTCTTGTTTTATTTTTCTTTTCATTTCGATTATAGGCCTGTCTTTTGCTGCACTTAAATACATTTTCATTTATTTGGGTATTTTTTTTTTTTGTTTTTTTTTTCATAGTGAAAAACGAAGATTTGTAATTTCCATATAAATACGTTTTATTTTATATCGACTTTATTATTAAGTTTAATTATAACGCCACAAATAAGCAGAAGGAAGTATTGTTTTTCTGAACAGCGGCCGCCATGTGGCGCACGAGTACGTGAATAATGAGCTGGACAGGAGGCCGTACGGCATAATAAAAGCCCTGTAAAACAAGACAACCGATAAACGCAGTATTTATTGCAAATGATCAACACTAAAGTGGACTTTAAAAATAAAGTTAAACATGAAAATTAAATAAGTGTTAATTAAAGCAAAATTTGGTCAAGTTGCTGGTTGCACTTTTACTATTATATGGAAATAAACTGGAATTAAATTTTCTATTCGATTGGCAGTAACGAAAAAAATTGCTAATAGGATATATAACATTAATCTTATTTAGGTTGCAGGACATGCGGTGCATGGAGGAAACCAAATGGCAGACATCAAGCGACCAAAGGGATTTTCACTGCAGGCACTTCATTCTTTGGCTAAAAAAACCTGCTTAAACAGTTTCTGAACTTTCATGACAAATGGGTGGAACTCACGCCGAAAGCCGAAAAATATTAGCGGCATTTTAACTGTTAGAAGCACCTGTACAAAATCGGCATATCCAGCACAGACACTGGCAGATGTTGCGTTAAAAGGCAGAAGTTAAGGACTGTGGGGCGCAGTTATAAATGATGGATAAACAGGAATTGCTAACACTTCCATTGTGCAAGAGAACCGAAGTTTGCCGTCATCCCATCGCGTACACAATTTTTATTCCTCCATATTTATTTGAGTATGAGTCTGGAGTCAAAGCCACTGCCTATAACTGGAAACCCTTCATACCGGCATCTATAGAGGTTTTTTGAGGTATTTAAATTTTAGCAGCGTCTAATTAAAGGTCTTCTACATATAAAACAAAAACTCAAAAAAGTTTATTATGCCATAGAAAATTAATTACATTCAATAGTTACACATTTTTCATAACATTTATTTATTATGAAATTTTTGTTCATTGGTCCTGCAAACCGGGAAAGATCAATAAAAGAGAAATTACAAACGGCAACAAATAATTGCTTAGAGGACAGAAAAGCCCGGAATATGCTACAAATGAAATCGGCAAATAAAATGAGTTTAAAAAATGGTCCTTCGAACTACAAAACATTCGCCGAGAAAGAAAGTACCAAATAAATTTTGGCCAGAATATTGAAAAAGCATAAAGCAGCCAAAAAAAAAGAAAGCAAAAGCTATTAAAAGTATTCAGAATATAGGAGTCGGCAGTAGAACTCAATGGTCCTACGAGCCCGAACACATCAACAAAACAAAATAACTTCAAATTAAATTGTTAAAAGCATATTGAAAACTTATAAAAAATGGAACTCTTGAGTCTGAAACAGAAAATGAAGGCATTAAAATATTGTATATATATATAAAATATTACAGTGGGTGACAAAACACAATGGTGGAATGCTTACACGAAACAAAATGCATTACATAGAAATATTTGGAAAAGCACAACACACTGAAAAAAAAAATAGGAACACTTTCAAGTTTGAATTAAATATTAAAGGATTTAAAATAAATGAAAAATTATAGACAGTGACTGGAAAATCGTGGTACAGCACTAGAAAAGCAGAAAACTTTTGAGTCTGAAACAGACAGTAAAATACCTTAAAGCATTGCAGACTGTAAAAGAACACAATGAGCCTTCAAGCCAGGAAACAGAAGAAAACTTCACATTAAATTATTTAGAAAGTTGTGAACATAAAAGTGGACAACTTTTAAATCCTCAAGAATATTTTAGAATATTTAAAACATTTTAAAAGCTTGTTGGTTGAGCCCCAGGTCCACCCCGGACTGTAGCGCCTAAAGAAAAAGAAGAAAACATATTAAATTGTAACTGAATAAAATGGTCATTCGAACCAGCAAATATTCACTAAACAAAACTTCCCCACCAAATAGCGCCGAGTATTTTGCCAAGGCAGAAAATAAATAGAAAATAAAAGGCTTTTAAGCCTGAAATAGAAGGAGTAAAAACTATTTAAATAATGGTCCTGCGAACCTAAAAATATCGAGAAAAACAGCAAAATTAAAAAGATGAGCCAGAAACATAAAATTTGCCTACAAAATGTGTCGTATTTTGCATTTTAAGAACATTTTAAAATCTTGATCCTTAAAAAAGTTGCCCCCCCACCCCAGTTTTGAGCCAATTCAATTGTTGCGCCCTAAGAAATGAATTTTGTAAATTATTTATTTGTCTTTTGTTATGCCCAATTAAGCATATTTGTATATCTGTATGTATGTATGAATGTTTGTATGTAGTTGAAAAGAAAATTTAGAAAATGTATTTATTTTTGTTCTCTTTAACAATAAAAACTTTGCATTTAATTTGCAGTATTTAGTTTCCTGTGCGAAAATTGGGAAATGTGTGTTTTTTTTTGCAATTCAGTTTTATTGAATTCTTTACAATAATTTGAATTGCTTTTAGCAACACAGAAAAAAAATTACATGGAAAAAAGTAAAATAAACAAAAAATATATAAATGAATAAATATGATAAAGATTTTCCTTAAGAATTTAAGACACAAAAATCTTAAGCAATAAAAGCTAAAAAAAAAAAAAAATTATTGCTGATTGTATAAATGAATTAAAATAAATTTTTCATACTCTCTTTTATTACACTTCTCTGCTATAACTGATTGATGTTGTTGTCATTATTGTTGTTGTGTTGCACAATATAATCCTTTAAACACTTAACAATTCAATATTATTTTCAATTTACTTGAGTGACATGCAATCGCATTCGTAGGAAAGAAACGTCTATTAAATACAAATACACACACACACACACACACACACACACACACACACAAAAGGAAATGTACAGTGCGCGCCAAAGTGATAAGGTTACTGTACACATCGCACCCAGCCCAACTAAGCCATGCACTTCTCTCTTATCAGTGTCAAGCGAATGTGGCTAAGAATTTTTAAATTTTTTCCTTCTTTTGTTCCCTCTCTCCTGTCGGGTGTTTGTTCTTGTTGGTGTACCAGATTTTGTTCGTGTGTGCGTTTGTTTAATAATCGTTTGCTCACATGTAAGTGAGTTTGTATGTAGTTCGAAAGGTAAATTAAAGCACTTCAAGAAATAAGAGAGTTATTTCTAAATTGTTTTGTTGTCGTTCGGATTTATGAAATTAATTTCCCTGAAATGAAATTTAAATTTAAGCGCTTGAGGGCGTTTAATTTTCATTAAAAATTTCTGATCAAATTCAAAATAACATTTTGAAGTCAAAGATTCTCAAAAATTGTATTTGCTAAAATTTTTCATACAAAACTAGAGCTGAATTGTGAAGAAATTTTCTAAAAAGAGTGCATAATTCTAACACACATAAATTCAATTTGCACAAATTTGCGCAAAGTTAAGAACAAAAGTCTTGAAATATATAAAAAAAAGAACAACAAATTCGAGTCTGATTTGTAAATAAAAAGTAACACAAAATTGCAAAAAGTTTCATTTTATACTTTGATAAAAATTTTGAAGCAGATTTGCGCAAATTTCATTAAATAAATTAAACAAAATAGAAAGAAATAGTTGGACCTGCATATTTTCAAATATATATAAACATTTTTAATAAATTTTGCACAAATAAAACCAAAAATTTGCACAAATTGTAAACAACGTTAGCCAGTCCATCTTTCTAACAGTTTGTGCAAATTCACTTTCTAGTTCATAGTTTGCACAATTATTTTACAAATATTTGCACAAAAAATTTTTTAAATTTTTAGGCTTAAACACAATTTCAAAATTTTACATTTACAATCTTTCCGGACGAAAAATTATACAAGTCTTACCAAAAATCTAAATCACATGCATTGTAATAAGCAAAATATTTAGAGATTTGCGCAAAATTTTTAATTTTATATAAATAAAAAAAGTAACATAATAAGATTAAGTAAAATTTTAAGAAAAATTTGTCCAATTTTTGATATAAAAAGTTATCTTATGATTTGCGCAAATAACAGACAATAATTTCAGCAATAATTTTTTAAAAAAGAAATTATTTCACCCAATAACACAAAAATCATGAATATAGAGGCCTATAATATTATTTCCAAAGGATTTGCGCAAATTTAGAAGCAAAACTTTTAAAAAAGTTACACAAATAACCCACATTTCTACATATTTGTTCAAATGGTAAATAAAAAATTAAACAAATCTTTAAGATGAAACGAATCATCTTAAAACAAATTTTCCATCCATGAAAGATTTGCGCGAATATACTACAAAAAATTGCACAGAAACGAAATTCTTTTCTTGAGTTTTTGAAGCAGACAGTTTGCCCAAATCGCAAAAGAAAATTTGCATAAAACTTGCGTTTTAATAACTTTTTTCACGCGCAAATAAAAGACAAATTTATGCAATTGTTTTAAAAAAATCATACACATTTTAAACAAGTTTTTTGGAAATTCTTGATGATTTCAAAAATACTTTATATCCGAAGATTTGTGCAAATAAAACAATAAAATTGCTACAAATATTTTAAAGGAACATTTTTAAAATTATTATAAAAAATTTTCTTGAGTTTTGAATAAGTAGATTTTTTAGAAAAAGTTTTCGACAAAATTTTTATAGACAATTTGCACAGATTTTTTGGTTTTTATGTGTGAAAAAGAAATTTTGCAGAAGAAATATTTTACAATACATTAGAATAATTTTTTTTAAATTTAAGAGAAATTTTGCTCAAAATTTGTATAGACAATTTGCACAAATTTCTGGTTCTTGTGTCGGAAAGATTTTTTTATTCCTTTTGAAATGAACTTGAAAAAAATTATGTCAATTTTCAAACCAAATATTTTTTATAACTCCTTTTTTTTTCTCCGTGTCAATTTGTTATATTTTTTAACTGCGTGCTTGTGTTAATCTGTACATGTATGAGTGAATGTCAGGTCGGGGAACCGCTGGCTGGGTGGTGCAAGTGCTGAGTAAACTTTATTTTGATTTAAATGCCTGTTAAATTAAAGCAAAGAAAAAAAAAGAAACCCATTGAATGGTACAATGAATAACTTTTCAATCACACGAGTTGAGCACAAAACACTTAAAAATAATAAAGAAAAATTATTAAATGCCCAGCAAACATTAAGGTATTAAACATTTGTCTGGTTCTGTCAATATTTAGGAATTTTGTTTTGACGACTGTTTCTTCGAACCGGCTCAACTCAAGGCAGTGCCAATGGCCGTTCTTTGCCTGAGCACCAGATCAGCAAGTGTCCAGCAATAAACTGAGTTTTTATTTATTTTATTTATATATCTGTTCCCTTAAAATATTGTTGAAAGCTTGAAAAGTTGTGTTCGCTGGTATTTGATAGTCTTTTTACAGAAACAAAAACAAATTTTGTTTCTCGGACAATTCTCTTAAACTGAGAACGTTACAAGAAAATTTGTTGTATTTTCAGCATGAAACGCACCTGAGAAAAACTTATCAGCATATGGATGGATTTGTATGTTGAGTTATAACAAATAATCATAGATTTCCGTGAAATTACAACAGACGACCGATACACATGTATTCCAACCAGTGATAGTCGTATTTAAAAGGAACGGAAGAGAAAAGAAAAGAAAAGACAAATGAAAAATATTGCAGAAACAAATATATAAAAGTTATGAAATAAATTATAAGACTGTGTTTACGACAGTGGTGGAAAAACATGAGCAAAAGCTGTTTGTGTTTTTCAATCGGCTTCGCCTGGATTAATATCAGGTGTTCAGTCAAAACTCCATAATTTCATTATTAATTTAATATTTTTTAAATTAATATTAAATTGTGTTGTGCCGCATTCTCCTGTTAAAGAGGTAACCGAAATTTTAAGAAGTTCATGAGTGACTTGGACTGTGTAGGTGCCTCTGAAACCTGTATTTCCTAGATTAAAAGCAAAAAGGGAACCACGACCATGTCTTGGCATTGTCTTGGCTTGATCATTTTCGTATCTATTTAAGTTGAAAAGTTCTGTCTTATACCTAAAACCACAAGCAGTGGTGTTGAGGTGGTGGTTCCTGACGACAGAGAGCGGCAAGCAAGTGTCCCTAACGTGCTCCCTGTCTTAATGTACTCCAATCTGGGCTGGCACGGCAGCCAAAACATGTATGAATTCGGTTGTGCAGGTTATTGCCAAACCAACCAAACCAACATTAATTGGTGGAACAGGGACATCGGCAGAACGATGTTCGCATTGCTGAAGGGTGCGTTCCAACATGATGGCTGTGCCTTAAACCTTAAAATGCAGTAAAAGTCTTTGGTACTAATGGTCTCCGTTTAGTAATATAAATGCTCTCAAGAGGCTGTTGCTTGCAAACTGAGCTAGAGTCAGTTTACGGAAGACCTAAGTTGGTTTAAGGAGGCCTGACTTCAAGTCATCATATAGGCTGGTCCTGATATAAACCAATTTCATAATTAGTTGTCGTAAGAAACTCGTTGGTAGGGACATCTTCTGGTTTTGAGGCTATCGACACTTAAGTGGCTCAAGTTCTTCTACTATCCTGGTAATTGTGGCCAAGAGGTATTAAATAGGCCGAGCACTGTGGAGCAAGAGCAAATTTCCCAGCCTCATATGACACTAGTGAGTTACTGGCAGTGATCAGGTTAGGCGCTTTGTTAGATTAGGCCATCGTGGCAGCTACCAGCGTGACTCAATTGCATAATTTATACCTGACTATTATTTTTAACATTTCGAACGGTATCTGTAGAGCTTTCCACACAAAAAATTTGCTGTATCCAAACGTTCTTCAGATCAGCAATGATGGATGGGCGGAGCAACTTACTGAGGCTGCATTTTTTTAGCCTAGAAATTTGCTCATTATGAGTTTTATGCCTTTAAAATGCCAACTTGTACGTATTTACCTGCAAATGTTTCCGCAATATATTCAACGGAATTTGTTGCATGTGCAAAATTACTATATGCCACGCCCACTTGTGAGTATTATTTCTTGTTGTTGCCTCGTGATTGATAGGAAATATCACCCATCTTTTTGTATTTAAGATTTATAAGGGAGTTTTCCCATCCGCTAGATACGTCTTAACGTGACGCATGACGCTGTAACTGAGTTTCATTCGAAACCCCGTTTTGCCATGTCGGACGCATGAAAAATGCAGCAAACATATAAAAAGACTTAAACAAATATATTATATAACTTTACAATATCAAATTCACTTCCTTAATTTTGCCATTATCATTATCCTTTTGGCCAACCGTGCGTCCATTTCTAGTACTAAGAAAAACTCACTTAAAGACTTTTTCGGTCGAGTATCTATATATTCCATTTCTAGTAAAAGTTACTTTCTTTTCTTTTTCTTATTGCCATCATCTCTTATTAAGTTTTCCTTAAATATCATTTCATTTCTTTGGTTACATTGTGAATATGGAATGAATGATAAAATGGCATTGAAAACATTTTTTGCTTGTTTTCCTCTTGCCATCCTCAATGCGAAAGTTTAACCCATCCATGTTAAATTTTCGACACACATGTGTACTCGTACACAATTATTTAGCTTTGCAATCGTTTTCCAGTTAGAAAACTTTCCATTGTTTTCTATAGAATAAGTTGTGGCGCTTTCAAGTAACACCATTTCCCGAATTATATTTTGCGGTGCAAATAATTCGTATCCAACTGATGTATAAATGATGGGCTAAAGGAAAATTTCAAAAACTGCCACAACAATTATTGCTGTAACTAATAAGGATCAAATTGCACTTTGTGATTTGTCGACCAAGTGTGTCCACAATCCGCAGAATTGGGGGCAAATGTCAGCAAACCGGATGTGGGGGAAATGTGAAAACACCAGGGCTTTTTAGGCCAGCTGGCGGTTGGCGGCGTCATCCGGCCGTACTTTTCCGAAACAAAGGCAGGCCTAGCAGTTACCGCGAGCTGATAAGGGACTTCTTGTGGTTAGAAATTGAGTTTAGGGTCCGGGATGATTGGGACCGGTTCTAACGGGACCAAAACAATGGCCTTGTTAGGCGACATCACAATGTGGCGCTGTTAATTGGCCGCCACGATCATGTGATTGCACCCCACTGGACTTCTTTCTTCGAGGATATTTAAAAGAAAAAAACAAGTAGCCAATTCCAGGGCTTAAGGCCTAGATAAATCGGCCCTTTAACAACACTGAACCTAACTTATGTATGTCTTAGGGTCATTGAAAATATAGACCAGCACGGCAAACATTTGGCGCATATTTTGTTTCACACATAATTGTCATACATGATTCTTTTGTTATAAAAATAATATTAAAAAAATTCTTGGCAAAATTTGTGCCTTATGGTGGGACCACCCTTTACAAAATTGTCACAATAAAAAGTTAGGAACAACAAAATTACCTTCTTTTTGGAAAAATAAATTTTAAAAAATGAATTATCAAAATAAACTTATTTAACATAAAACTTGTGTAAAATGTGCGTTATAAAAATTTAATCCTGCAAATCAGCGTGATGGGGTTTTCTTTAGAGGAAACCAAAAAAAAAAAAAGAAACGAATTCTAAGCAAATGGTGTTGGCAATTTTTCGCTTTTGTGGTTCTTCGGAGAAATGTTTGCTTTGGGAATCCATCGCAACAAAAAAACAAAAAAAAAAGAACAACGCAAAAGAAATGAAACCAAATCTATAGATGAACAAATAATAAAAGTAAAAAAATAGAAAGTGCAAAAGAAGAACTAAAAATATGGCAGAAAAAAAGGAGCAAAAACACATGCTTAGATATGAATTTAACGAATCATGAAATACGATAATTGAACCATGCAGAGTTGCTATTGTGGAGAGGAATAATAATATTCTGGTATTTATATATTTTGTTATCTCAACCCAAGCCAACTTTCGTTCATTCACCAGCTGGAAGTTTCCAACAAACTCAAGCAGTTTTCTATATCAAAAACAACCTTTTCAAACAAAAACAAACAAAAAAAAAACTATTATTCAACAGAAAACTCAACTGAAGATGCAGCGAAAAAAACGAACGAAATTATTAAAAGTTGTCATTTGAAAAAAACTGAAAGTTTCCCTCAAGTTTTCCAGGCAGCAAGAAAAAAATCTGTCTAAAACGCTTATTATACATTCGCGAGTATCAAACAGATGCCTTTTGTTCGTTTAATGCTGGGCAAAAGATGTCACAGATTTAAGCTTTAAGACTCCACCATTTCGTAGACTTTTTCTGACAGTTGGCGTAGAACAAAGAACGCTCTCAAATTGGAGGGGAAAATATTCCTTAATCCTATAATGCCAACTGATATAATATATATAAGTTAATTTTATGTGAAATTTTGTTGATTTGGCGACACTGAAAAATTAATAGCCAAAACGGGTTTCAGCTTCATTCATTTACTGCAGCCGGCCACCTTTTTTACTCATATTGTTGCGATTTATTATGGACAACCAGTCATCAAGATGACACAGATATATATAAAGGCCCCGTTTCACCATCTCTAACGTTAATCTTCGCCCCCCCCCCCCCCCCCCCCCAAGGCTGATTTGTAGCTAATTTTTTTTCAAACGAGCACAAAACTGCAAAGCATTTGGCTTCTCTGGCGCAGCGGCCATATTATTTGGTAGGAATCGAACTTACTTTGTCTCTGGCCTGTTGGTGGAACACTTCCGCCACTCGTCCATGGACACGCCTAAGCTGCTTTTTTTCCAAATTTTCCACACTCTAGTCTATTAGTGGACTGCAAATAGGAAGTTTCGGCATTTGAAATAATTGCAAATGTTAGTGTTCGAATTAGTGAAACAGGTCCAGAAAGTGGCGAAGTCATAAATAGTGATTTTAGTTTGCAGATGAATTTCAAAGCAACTATTTTTGAGCCCAATTCGTTCGCTGAGCAGTTTTTGCTTCTGTGGCCTTCTAAATTCCAGGATCTAGGGGTTTCCCGATTGCCATGGCAACCAAAACGCTAAGAAGTTTGTGAACAACTTGGATTATCTGCAGCAAAAGCCAATTGGCAGAAAGTGGAGTGGAAAGTCTGTGGGATAATATATATTTTTTTCTTTATTTGTACAAAATATTTTTTATTTTAGTTTTTTTCAACACTATAAAAATTTATTTTATTTAAATTTTACCAAAAACAAATGTGCAAATTTTTCATCATTTGCATTCATAGAATTGTAGCAGATTTGCACAAATTTATATAAGAAAACTTTGGCAAACTTTTTTTTTTAATTTTTGAAAAATTTTCTTAAAAAATTTAGCTCAATTCCTAAACAAAATTTTTTTTTCAAATTATTTTACTTGCTTAACAAAATTAACATAACAAATTTGCGCAAATTTTATACAATTTTGCTTTGGAAACCTAAAAAAGAGGAGATAAGATTTATTTAAAGAAAACTTAAGCAAATATTGAAAAAAAAGTGCTTAAAATTGTATGTTTTTTTTTTTAATATCTTTCGGCCAAACTTGGAGAGAGACTATTTGCGCCAACTTTGCGCCAAATCTGTGCAAATTTTTTAAAACAAAACAAATGCTTTAGTGCTTGTGATCACATGGTAAAAATAATTTATACGAGCAGTTTTAAGCTGTGACTCTATTGGGACGTCTTTGAGATCTCCTCCAGCTAAGGATTTGATGTAGGCAAAATATTTAAAGTTTCGCCAGTCTCTGGCCAAGTACAAGCACATCTGCAGTAAAAAATCCGCAATCCTGTCTTACTGCTTCACGCTTGTTTCTCACATTAAAGACCACAAGTTGCTCAATGTAAAAGCATTTTTAGTATTAAAACTGCACGAAAACTAAATTGTTTCAAAATAATTACGATTATTTGCTTTCTTTGCTCTTGTTTTAGTTAAGCCTTGAACTTAATTTGTAGTATTTAGTAATTCTCATTAAATTGAGGCAAAATGATTTTAGTGTTTTAAAACAAAAATCTACCGAAATTGTTTAAGCAAAACTTACTTTTTTGTTGTTGACAACTCGTTATTCAAGCGGATTTATTTCAAAGCAATAATTTGTGCTTCAGCGTCCTTTATTTGTTATAGAAATATTTTGGAGAATATTTCAATCCCATTCTCTCTCGGCTTAACTCAACTCACTTTTTTGCAACCTATCGTTAAACTGCGCAATAAAATAAATTACTGTATTATTTATTTAAATATTTTTTTATTTAAATATTTTTTTTTCTTTAAATAGTTTTATTTGGCAAATAAAGTACTACGATATAAAGTGTGTTGGGTTCTCCTGTTAGTGGCTTAAATAAAAACAAACAAATAAATAAAGGAAATTTACTTTCGATTCAAATTAAACAAAAGACAAGTAAGAGAAACACAAATTAAAACTAAATGCAATTGTAAATTTGTTTAATACAACAATTTATTTACACACTCAACTTAAACTAAATGAAATGCAAAACGAATATGAAAAACATTCACACACACACACACAAGCGAGTGTCTGCACATCGTATGTTTAAGATTTAATAAATAAATTTATTTAACTATAATTTGCAAACTTTGAAAAGCTGGTATCAAGAAATGCAGGTTGTAGTTTTTCATAAAATAAACAGGACTTGGTCCTCTATATTAAAAACAATACTAAAGATTTTTTTCTTAAGTCTATGGGCTTTAAGGCTTAACGAGTTTAATGTTGATGATAACAATTATGAAACGGAATGTCATAATTGTGGTGTAGAATAGAAAAGTTTCACATACGAAAACTTAGTTTAGCCTACAGGATGTGCGACATAAATTTTTCATTGAAAAATACCGAATATGGATTACAAACACTAGTCTTTGTTCACAAATGGCTCTTATGTTAATATATGTACATACATTTATTAGGAGCATCGTTTATACGCTGTTTCTTATTGAAATTTATATCTTTATATAGAATAAATAACAACGAAATATATATAGAAAAAGAAATACAGATTATCATAAAAAATTATATGCATCATAAATTGGCAAAAAAAAGAAAAAAAATACAATAGCATATTTGCTATTTCGCTTAGGTACACGTTTAAAATGTAGCAGTAGTGGGAAAAATAATAGCAGAACTAAAAGTTTTATTCTATTAAAGTGATGACAGAGGCCACAAGAGTTGTACAAAGTGGCGGCAAATTTTCGCCGTAGAAAAGATGAGTATCGCGGCCGCAACTTTTTTTATAGAAAAGTTGTGCACCGTGACTGAAACTTTTTTAAAGAAAAGTTGCGTCACCTCGGAAGACTTTTTTTTTGGTAGACAAATTTACCGCCGTTGCAAACAACTTTTCTATATAAAAATTCTGCACCGTGACTGAAACTATAAAAATTAATATCGTAGACAGCAACTTTTCTACAGAAAAGTTAAGCAAATTTTCTCTATAAAAGTTGACCACCGTGACTGTAAGATTTTTACAGAAAGGTTAGCCACCGTGTCCGCAGTTTTTCCATAGAAAAGATGACCCTCGTGGCTGAAACTTTTCTGTAGAAAAGATGATGAAACTTTTCTATAGAAAAGATGGAGACCGTGGCCGCAACTTTTCTCCATAATAGATGGACACCGTGGCCTCAACTTTTCTACAGAAAAGTTTATTACAGTTCTATTTAAAAGATGACAATTTTTCTATGTAAAAGTCGACCGTGGCTGAAACTTTTCTATAGAAAAGTTGACCGCCGTGGCTGAAACTTTTCTATAGAAAAGTTAACCGCCGTGGCTGAAACTTTTCGCCACACAAAAATTGTGCACCGTGACTGAAACTTTTTTCTATAAAAGATGAGCACCGTGGCTGAAACTTTTCTCTAGAAAAGATGACCACCGTGACTGAAACTTTTCTCTATAAAAGATGACCAACGTGGCTGAAACTTTTCTCCACACAAAAATTGTGCACCGTGACTGAAACTTTTCTCTAGAAAAGATGACCACCGTGACTGAAACTTTTCTCTATAAAAGATGACCACCGTGGCTGAAATTTTTCTCTATGCAAAACTTGTGCACCGTGACTGAACTTAGAAAAGTCAATCTCATAGACAACAAGTTTTCTATAGAAATTTTTGTATAAAAAAAACTTGCCGTTCTGTACGAATAAAATCTGCTAAATTTTCCGTCACTTCTGTTAGCAAAAACAGATACTTATAAATAAATTTAAAGATAGAAAAATACAAAATAAAAAAGGTTATCACATTTCAATACACATCATAATAATTTCTCAATTACAATAATTGTTGGCAACAAAAGAAAAAAAAACAAAAATTTAAAGAACTAAATCCACCAGAACATGTATAAAAGCAGCCAGCACTAGAAGCGACAACAACAACAACTACAACAATAAATAAATAATGGACTTAAAAAGTAGTAAAAAACAAAAGAATGAAATAAATATAGAAAAAAAAAAGTTTCATGCGAAAACAGACAAAGTAACTTAATACGTTTCATTGTGCTTTTCCTTTTTTTTCCTTTTTTGTTTTTGGTGTTTTTTTCTGTTTTGTTTGCTGACTCCACAACTCTACTACGTTCCCGATTTCCATACACATTCATTAGATGATATAAGATGCTCTTTGGCGGCGGCCAGCGACGATTGTACTGGTGATGACGATAAGGCTGTTGTCGAGCCAGAGGTTGGATCGTCGCGCTGCAACTGCAATTGCTGCAGCGTCTGATTGAAACTGACGCTGGAGGGGACATGTTGCAACGATGACTTTTTCAAATTCGATTTCAACTTGTTGGACACCACCATGGCGGCTGAACCGGCCCCACCAGCTGCCGCACAATGCTGCAAGTTGAAGCTGCAATTCACTTGAGGCAAAGAGTTGGCCATTTGGCGGTGGCAGGAATTTTTATGAAAAAATCTACCCACATATAAGGCGGTTAGTGTGGCATATATGACACCCATGACTGCGCCGGCCAACACGTCCGACCAGTGATGCCAATAGTCGGCCACGCGACTGAGTGAAATAAACCAGGCCATCGACAGAAACAAAAACTGCAACAAATGACGTAAGACACGCTGTATGCCGCGTCCGCCACGCCATATGGCATGCAAATAGAAGGCCAAAAACAACATGGCATAGAACGAGAGTGACGAATGAGCGCTGGGAAACGAGACGTACAGCTCTCGGAACTGCATCGCCGACAGACTGGGATTGGAACAGTAATACTGTTCCACGAACAGTATACGATTCTTGACATCCTCACAGCTGGAGCCGTCATTCAGTTTCGGCTGGCAGGCCATATAGAAGTGCGGCCTTAAGCGGCGCACCACATTTTTGGCCAACTCGGTGGACAGATAAGTGGCAATAAAACCAAAACTGAAACAGCCCAAACTGAAGGTGACATTGCGCAGGTATTGGCGCAGGCGAAAGTTATGGCACAGGCGCATGATCTCGACCACACTCAGGAACAACATGGGCAGCAGAAGCATGCAGACCAACAGCATGGGCACGGTGATGGTGCACTCCTGATACGGATAGCGTATGGTCAGGTCGCCACAAAAGAAACCGCGCTGATATGAACGCATACTTGAGTTTGAGTTGTTGTTGCTTGTTTGTTTGTGGCTGTCGTTTACTTGCAACAGTGGCCGCAAATGCTGCAACGGCAGCAGTAGCAGCAGCAGCAGCAATAAACACTCACGTTTTGTTTAAAATGCTTGTGTTTATGCATTTACACGATCACTGTTTAATGTTTAATGTTGTTTTAGTGTTTGTTTTTGTTTTTGTTCAAACCCACCTCCCCTTTGCAATACTTTTGTCCTGACGTTTGCGGTTGGGACTGTTTTTTTTTCTGTTTGTCTTCTGTTTTTCAGTGATTTTTGTTCAATTTTGAGTGTTTAATTTATGCGTTATTTTGACACTTTTTTCATCAGAGACGTCGTCCCCGAAGTGGTTGCTGGCAAATGTTTTTAATATTTATTGTTTTTGTTAAGTAGCTTTTTATTTAATTCAGTTTTTCAATTGATTGTGTAAGATTTGTATTTCCTTTTTACTTTTTTTTTTGTTTTAAATGTTTCTTTCTGCTGATTCGATAATCGCAAATCGTTTACTTTTAATACAAAGAAAAAAAATGTGCATTTATAAAAAAATTTTCTTGTTGCAATACTCAGAAGCTCTAGACAAATAAAAAATTAATAAAAAATAAATAAAAAATAAATAAAAATATACACCTTAAGAAACTCAAATTTCAATTCATCAGACAAAAAATAAAGGGATTATATTAACACTAATTTAATTAGCGCGTACCCTTAAGAAACTTTGCGTACTTTTGTGCAAAAAAGTTACTATTTGGTTTTAGTATCACCATTTTCTTGCCGGCAAATTCTAGGAGGGGTCCGCATCACAAGTCAAACTGGCAGCGCAGCTGATTACTTTTGTTAAGTGTAAATCTTTGTGGGATTTCAACAGATCAGTTGTAAAATTTTATTTTATGATATTTTACAAACCGAATGCACTAATAACCCGCTTGTCGCGGCTAATTAGAATTAATTTTCCATTTCATTGTATTGATTTTCATGTATTATTCATAATTATAGATGAAAAATTTTATTTTTCCAAACAAAACATTAATTTTTATATTTTATTTAAGCAGATTGATTACAAAAATTTATAATATCTTCCAAATATTTGCCAATCGAAACCACTAACAACACAATTTCGAGTCCAAGCGGCCCAAACTAAATCAAAAATGAAGCAAATTCGTTATCGCCGAAAATTTAACAAAAAAAAAAAACGCAACTTCATAACAATGAAAACGGAAGCCTTGTAACCCGGGTTAAGGGAGGATGTACATATTTGGCATTTCGCCACATTTTGCGTTCACCTGCTTTGAATTCGCCTTAATGACAATGTGGCTTCAAAAACAAATTTATCGGCAATTAAAAAAACTATTTTTTGTTAAACAAATTAAAAGCAAATGTCAAAAATGTTTCTTCAAATAAATTTTAAATTCTTTAAAAACGAATTTCTTGTAAAAGAAAATTTCTTGCCAGGTTGCAAAATTCTTGGGCGCGCAAACCAGACCTGGTACTCTATTCATGATTTCGTGCGTAGGGCACACAAAATGAGTTAGAAATAATGCGGCAGAAGTTAAAGTCACAGCGCTAGCAAAATATATTTCTGGCAACATGTTGCCAGCAACATTATTTTTTTAAGAGCATAATTTTAACCAATAATTGGTAACCTGTTTTTTTGCTGTTTTTTATTATTATTTTATTAAAATTTGTTGTGCTGATAAATATTTTAAAATATTAAAAAAAAAACACAGATATAAATAAATTACAAAATATGAATCTGGGGACAACTTTCAATTGCACTATTGTGAAATATCTTCGTCTAAAATATAGTTTTATTTTATGCGAATGTTTTCAATTTCTGCGACTCTGCGAAAATTTAATTCCGAATATCAAACAACTTTCAGTGGCCTGATCAGTCTTTCTATAGAAAAATTTTGTTGCCAGCATTTCAATAGAAAATTTATTGTCTGCCTGAGCAAGTTTTGTTTTTTTTTTTTGCCAGCCTAATTTTTGATTTACGGCAGTCTAGGCAAATTTTCTATAGAAAACTTATTGTGCGCCTGAGCAAGTTTTCTATAGAAAATTGTTTGTTAGACTGAGCAAATTTTCTACAAAAAAATTTCATGCCAGCCTGACCAAAAGCTGTGCAGAAAATTTGTTGCCTGCCCGAGCAGCAAATTTTTCAGTATAGAACATGTTGCCACCTGAACAAAACTTGCCACCTGAACAAAACTTGCCACCTGAACAAAACTTGCCACCTGAAGCATTTGTTAGGCTGACAATTTCTTGCCAACCCGAATAAAACTTTCTACGGAAATTAATTGTTTTTTGCGTTACAAAGTTATTATATTAAATGTTTTACCAGCTGCAGAAAATTGTCTATACAAAATTTTTCATCAAATATTTATTGTCAGTCGTTGCAAATTTTCGATTAAAAAATTTCTTGCCAACCTGAGCAAATTTTCCGTAGAAATATTATTAGAAATATTTTATATTAAATGTTTTACCAGCTGCGGAAAATTGTCTATACAAAATTTTTCAGGAAATATTTATTGTCAGTCGTTGCAAATTTTCGATTAAAAAATTTCTTGCCAACCTGAGCAAATTTTCCGTAGAAACTTTCGTTGCTGAGCACTTTTCTATGGACAGTTTTTATATGTCAGCCAGACCTTTTTCCTTTTTAAATTAATTAGTTTTCTGTAGAATTTTGGTCGCCAGCTAAAGTTATATGTTGTGTATTTGAGCAATTTTCAATTTTATATAGAAAATTTGTTGGGCGCAATCAATTTGCAATCATTTTCATTTAAAAATATTTTATGTGCTCATGATTAGAAAAATGCTTGGAAGTTGTTTAATCTGAAGCTTTGAAGTGAAAAAAGTTTCTTTAAAAACTAAAAACATTAAAACTTATGGCATTCCTAATGGCTTCAAGTCAGTTTATATGATTATTTATTGGATTTTTTATATTAAAACATAATATTTGTGTTAACAAAAACCTAAAACAATTTTTTTTTTTTTTACTAATTAAGGGCCATTGTGTTCAACTTAGACAGAGCTTCGGAACAAAAAATATATATGTATTTACATATATTATATATAAATAGTATTTGATAATAGCTGTTAATATAATTTCCACAAAATTTCCTTTGTCTATGTATGAGGCATTAATTAAGAAAAAATCAAAAATATAGAAAAAAAAAAATGTTGTGCAACATAAAGCTGAAATTAATATGCACCAAAAACAGAAGAAGAAAAAAACCAGCTTGTTGACAACACACAACTGAGTTACCAAATTTAATAAATAAAAAAACTATATATTGTACATGTAAAAACTAAATATAAATATTTATTTTCTGATCAAAACAAGTATTAATTTTCCAGCCAAACGTATAACTAAAATAAAAATCTAAAGTAAAAAAAAAATAATAATAGAAATAAAATTTTCCTCTACCTTCTAAAAAAGAAAACCAAATAAAAAAAAAAAAAGATTCAATGAACCTTAACACTTTGACTAATCAATTTGTGACAAAAATATTTAAAAGCAATAATTTATTACCAACAGACAACTAAATATGATAAATTACGTTTTTGCGCTAACAAATATTTTTTCTCATTGTTGTTTCGGTTATTTGAAAATAAAACGTTAATAAACAACAAACGAACTTTTGAACAAAAACAGTTATTTTCATTTTCATTTTTTTTTCTAACAACAACAACAACATATTTTACAAAGTTGTATGATTTTTAAGGCATAAAATGTCAAAAAACTAAAAAACACAAAGAAAAAAAAAACTCAAGATGAAAGATAAACATTTTCGGGGCAACATGAAATCAATCATCGAAAAAAAAATTTTTTATAAAACAATTTTTGCACTAAAATTGAACAATAAATTTAACAGCAAATTAACAATTAACTGTAATTTATGAACGTCTTTTAAACGCTGACATTTACAAAGACTGAATGAACATGATGTGAATAATTATAGAGTAAAAAACGAGTTGAGTAGGAATTTCTTTGGAACATTTTTTCTTATTTGTTAACAACCGGAAGAAATTCCATATAGCAGAATTTATGGCCAACCTGAGGCAAATTTTCTCCGGAATTTTTTTTTTTGTATTTGCAATAAAATATTTATTACCAAAATTGTACAAGTTTTGTGTACAAGCAAAATCCCTAAAAAGTATTTGGAAAATCTAAACATATATTCTACAAAAAAATTTGTTGATAACTTCAACAAATTTTAAACAGAAATTGCTGTACGACTCTCTCTAAAATATTTGTTGCCTACATAAACAAATTTTCTACAGCAAATTTGTTGCCAATTTGTTAAGATTTTCTACAAAAGATTTTTTGCCAGCTTGAGGAAATTTTTTTGTTGAAAATATGACACTAGACTGAATAAATTTTTTTGTAGCAACTTTGTTGCCAGTTTGAGCTCCTGTTCTGCAAAAAAATTTGAATTTCAGTTTTTTCTTAGAAAATTTGTTGTGGAGCCAGAACAAATTGCCCCAAGAATATCTGTTGCCAGCCTGAGAAAAAATGTTTTCTATAGAAAATTTATGGCCAAACTGAGTAAAATTTTTATACAAAATTATTTGCCAGCCTGAAGAAGAAATTTTCTATGGAAAACTTGTTACACAAAATTTTTTGCCAAACTGAGCAACTTCTCCACAGACAATTTATTTCCGCATCTGAACAAATATCCTGTAAAAATGTTGCTGCCATTCTGAGCACTTTGTTTGTAGAACATTTGTTGCCAGCGTTAGACAATTTTCTGTCAGCCTCAACAAATACGTACATTTTCCTGCCAGCGCAATTTTTCTATATAGAAAGTTTGTTGCTTGTTTCGCAAACGCTAAAAGGAATTTTCTATAGAAAATTTGCTGCCAACCTTAAGAAGTTTTCGCTGGAAATAATTTTTTTTCTTTACAGCAAATTTCACAAAAAAAAAAATGATGTCAGCCAGAGCAGTAGTTTTCCTATAACAAAATTTATTAACAACCAGAGAATATTTTCCATAGAGAATTTGTCCTGCTACTAAAAAAATATTTTCGATACATTTGTACAAAATTGTGTTGCCAGCCCGAGCAATTCTTGTCGCTGGCATAAATAACTTTTCTTCAGACAATTTGTTGCAAGGCAGTTCAGTTTTGCTATAGAAACTTTAGTGCCAGTGCGAGCTTCTAGGGAGTTTTTGCTAAAAATGTTGCTACCATTCTGAGCAATTTTTGTTGCCAGCCAGAGTAAATATTTCTTAAGAGAATTTCTTGCGAAAATAAAAATTTTTTATAAACATATTTTTTGCAATCACATTTTTTGCAAAACAATTTTGCTATAATAAATTTATTGTGAAACTTGAAAACTTGGCAATTTTTGTTGCGAGCTTGAGCTAATTTTCTTTAGACATATTTTATGGCATTCGAGAAGTTCTTGTATGATATAATTGTTGGTATTATGAGCCTGGGCGTTGCATTGCAAGAGTTGCTCTGGCAAGTTTATTGGCAGCCTGAGTAAATCTGGTGTACAAAATTTATGGCCACTTTGAGCAACTTTTGTTGCCAGCCGTAGTTAAGTATTGCTTAAAGAATTTCTGGCCAAGTTACGAACTTGCATGGAAATTGTGTTGCAATTTATCTCTAGTAAATTTATTGTGAAGCCCAGCAACTTGCCACCGAATTTCAGACGTTTCAAAAACCCGATAAATTGCAAGAAGAAATAGTATAAAATTGTTCCCGCCAGAGTGAATTTTTTTTTGATTTATTGTCTCTTTTTTTTTAAGGGGTCTAGAACTATTTGAGTACTGCACCTATTTTGTTTATTAACAACTTGAAGCGTTATCTTTTGTTGACACAATTTCGATTTACGTTTTTTTTTTCAAACACTTTTATAAAATATTTTTAATCAAATTTTTTTCTTTGCAAATTTTTATTTTTTGTTTTAACCTTTTAGTTCTGCGCTGAACTAGTTTTAACAATTTTCTTTAGAGATGTCATGTGTTGCGGTTTTATTACATCGGTTTTGGGCGAATTGTTGGCGGCGTTCAGGTGTTTTAGTTTTTTAGTTGTTCTCTAGTTTGTTTGTTTTTTATAATAATTTGTACTCAATATTGTAATTTATGACTTCCCTTTTTAAGGTAATTTTGTTGTGTTCGTCTTTGTTGTTTAAAATAATTATTTTTTTTTTTTTACGTTTTGATTCCGAAATATTTATGGAATGTTTGTTCTGCTCTGCCTTTTATTTTGTAAGATAAGATATTTTTTGTTTTAATATTTGGTTTTATTTGTTTTTAATTTTGTAATTGTTGTTTTTAGTTTTCCTTTTCGATTTCACTGCACTTTAAAGTCGTACATTTGAATTTTTGTGTGTATTTTTTTGAAGTAAAATTTTTATAGGAAACACTTAATTTGCGTGACTTTGTGTACTGTTTTTTTTTTGCATAATTTCTTTTTTTTCATGCCCATACATATGTAAATATTTTCTTTAATTAAGATTTTTAAATAAAGATTTTTTTTGGCTCCGGCCGCTGCAAACAATGTTGCATTCATTTGCCATTTAACTGCTCGTTGCTCGTGTAACGGCCAGTATTTATTTATTTTTTTGAATTTTTCCTTAAAAATTATTTCTTTTTCATTTTCCTGTGGAATATTGCGCGTGTTGCTTGATTGTCTGTCCGTTCAGTACTAGAGTTTTTGACGACCAACAAAATTTGTTATTTTTCGCGCTGTATTCCAGAGTTTTGTTTTTTCTTCTTTTCGTAACGTGTCCGTCTGTTTTTGATTCGCTGCTGGTCTCAATGAGTTGTTGTTGTAGAATAAATACAATCAGCAGCGTGTTGTTGATCTGTTGGTATCATTTGTCGTAGTAGTTTGTCTATTTGAGTTAAAGTTGGGCGATTGCAGCAGCTCTTTTTTTCATAATTATTGGTGCGACGACGCCGGCGTCGGCGACATTTGCTGACGCTTAAAAGCTGCTGCTCGAACACATGAACTTCTTCTGGTGTTTGGTTGGCCGTATGTGTTTGATTTAGACGATGCAGACTTTACTTTTATAGGGTGATTTCTTATAGGTTTGAGCTGAGCTCGCCCATTTGCCAAAAACAAAATTATATTTTTGTCGATTGGTTGTCAGAGAGTGAGAGCCAGGGAGAAATCAATTGCAGCGATTTGTTGTTATAAAATTGAGCTGTGAATTAAATAGTTTAAAAATCTTGCTCTGAGCAAGAATATGATGCGGTAAAATCGATACCGCTTCTTTCTTCAGCTCAGAATATTCAATAATTCAAGACACCACGAAGAAAAAGCCAAACGTTCAGGGTAAGATGGCGAATCAAGAAGACTTTAAATATTCTTTTGACCTGTCACGTCACATGATTTTGAAAAAGTCAAGCAGAACTCAAAGACTTGAAATAACATTCAAGACGACACGAAGAAAAAACCAAAAGTTGAGAGCAAGATGGCGAAACAAGAAGACTTTAAATATTCTTTTGGCCTGTCACGTGACGTGATAGTGAAAAAGTCAAGCGGAACTCAAAAACTTGAAATAATGTTCAAGACGACACGAAGAAAAAGCCAAAAGTTGAGAATAAGATGGCGAAACAAGAAGACTTTAAATAGTCTTTTAACCTGTCACGTCACATGATATTGAAAAATTCGAGCGGAACTCAAAAACTTTAAATAATATTCAAGACGACACGAAGAAAAAGCCAAAAGTTGAGAGTAAGATGGCGAAACAAGAAGACTTTAAATATTCTTTTGGCCTGTCACGTGACATGATATTGAAAAAGTCGAACTAAGTTAATTGAAACCACTGACACTGGTGATGACGACAAGTCCGCTGCATTCCATGGCCTCAAGTGATGAAGTCTAAGGAATATAGCGAAGTGTCTATGACCCAACTCTTAAAGGCTGCATTCAAGCAATAGTCTAATTTCGGATGGATGTAACAGTTCAAAAACGCTTTTTTTAAAATAAACGTACATTTGACAGTTTATTTTCATATTCTTAGATTGTTGAAGTCTGTCACGTTCGTCACAAATTATTTAACTAGTAGTAGAAATTAATCCATTCAAACGATACTAAAACAGTAGACAAAAACAAAAATATATGTATGACTTAATTATATTTTGTTAATTTCGATATTTCTCACCCAGCAAAAAACGATCACCTAAAAATTCACTCTTTCTTTTCCAACCAACCAAAGATTTTTCAGCGACAACGATTAACGACTGCGATCACAATAACTTCGTTTAAATAGCCGTCGTCGTTATTGGTGTCGTCGTTCGTTTTGATTTTCATATTCATTTTGTCTTTTTATTACTCTTTTGCAGTGAGTGATCGTTTTTCGTTTGACTAGAACAGCAAAACCAACAGCCAAACAAACACAACAAAAACAAATTGAACTGCGTTTGATTTGTTTGCAGTTCGCAAACAAACAAAATCCATATTTTCGGAAACGCAGCGCTCAGAACGGCAATAACAACAACCATACAATATGCGATATAAGTACTTGTTGTTGTTTTTACAACAATCTTAAAGTTTTAAATTACAATACGCTACACCAACAAAACTTCTCTCCTACAAAATTTCCATGTGCTTAATTTTCCATTGTTGTTCCTACAGATTGGTTTTTCCGTATCTTTCTGCAAATCGAGACAGGGATGAAGAATTTGGTACGTTCGTCAAAGCAACAACTCGTTATAAGATACATATTGTGATTGTGGGGTAAAAGTTGATGGGTGTGAACCGGCGGCACTTAGTAAGTTTCCCAGTACATACAAGTAGCGCCTTAACAATTAGCGCTGTACTTTGCCCTCTCCCCAGCAAACTCGAAAGTAGCAACATTAACGTTTAAAAATTCTCCAACTCCAACATTTTTAAATCTGCCAGCTATACAGACAATTTGGCCTATGGCGTTTACCAGCCCTGAGCAGCAGAATGCATCGTCTTTGGCTTCGGCTTATATTTTGTTCTTTAACGTTTTATTGATTTCAAGAAATTAATATTAACGATCGTTTTTTGTTTGTGTTTTTTGAGCAAGTGTTCGAAAATTTGCCTGCCCTCGTATGAGCGTAAAACAAACAAAGTTAATTTTGCTTTCCTTTTTTCCCGTTTCGCTTTACATATTTCTTTTTTGTTGCTGTTGTTGTTACAATTAAAGCACTTGGTGTTCTGAATTCGAATTATGGGCATTTATGTATTTCCAGCTCTTTTCTCCTGGCAAATTGTTCACGTCGAGTGCATTGTTGTGATGAAGAATGTGCGTTATCACTGGCGCTCGCTATACGGTCGCCCCGCCATATGAGGTAGCAAAATGCAATTGCATTTCTTGCAGACAAATTTTAAGACTGGTAAAAGGTTTTAATTTTCATAGGAAAAAGAATACGCAAAGTTTTGATTATAAATTTGGCGCATATCAGACAATTTTTTAAGTCAAATTTTGAAGATTCTGAGCTGGAAATTTCCGGCTTGATGTTTTCAGTGAATAATTTTTATAGAAATCACAAAAAAAAAATCGAGTGCTTTTCTTATAAATTTTCTTTTCTTTATATGCCCATGAAATCCTACTTAAAATAACTAGACCTCAATTAATGTTCAAGTTCTCCTTAAATCCTTAAAGTCCTTCCTTTTTGAAGGGGATGTTTTTTTTTTTTCGTAATAAAAGAGATTTCTATTACTTATTATTCGAGGACAAGATTGATTTAATGCAGGATCAGAATATCAATCATTTCTGCTCTGTCAGTACTCGCAGCTTGAGACTTTGCCAGTAGACAATTCGCTAAACTTTGGGTAGGAATCGGGGCGAAAACCTCTAGACTATGGGTTGAACACTCCAGCAACTTATCCATCCTGGTATTCAAAGATAGAAACACCTCCTCGTGGCGTGTTAAATGCTATCAAAGCGTTAGTGTAACATGAGGGGTATGACAAACATATCGCCAGCTGGCATATTAACTAATTCCTAGCAAGTGAAGTTGGTAGTTATCGATCTATAGCGGCTGCCTTTAAGGGCCTGGCAAATGTTGTTCTCTACAAAAAAAACAGTGATTTTTTCGGCAGGTATTTGATGCTCTTCTCATCTCAAGACTATAAAATCCAAATATATATTGGAAACATTTGCTGCAAACTTCTTGCCGCAGAACATGGTTCATGCCCAGACTATTAACAAAATGTGTTTTATTTCCCATAATTTAACATACAGACATAATTGTTCAAGGACTTGCAAACATCCTAGAAAATAGATTTGCTGGCAAATCGTTCGTTCGGAATGTGTCATGATAGACATGGACATGGAAAAATGGTTCTAACGTTCTCCAACTCGATGTTACCAAAAAAAATTGATTTTTTTTTAAACCAATTTTAAAATATAAAATCCAATCGTTTTTGCGCCAAATTTTGTGGCCGCACAACATGTTATATTCTTTAATTTAATGGAAAAATTAGTAGAAAATTTTGTTACCAACTAATAAACTTATAGCTTTTTCTATTCCTTCAGATCTTTAAGCAGGCAAGATTCGCTTATTTGTGCCACCTTTCAACGCCAACTCATGTAAAAGCCATCATTACAAGAGCGATAAACACATAAAAATTGTGGCTTTCGAAAAAAGGCCAGACTGACGGCCTGTCTGTCTATTTGCTAAATTTATTTGCCGGAGACTTAGTCTTAAATAGTCAAATATATGTACATTAATATGTGTGTGTGTACGTGCAACTGCATAAATTATTTATGCCAAAAACAAAGACGAAGACAGATCGTACAAGAAATAAACTAAACACTTGTACAAAGTCCGCGGCTAATGTGGTCAACAAACAGCATTAACGACTGATTCACACCTGAGATAGCGGCAACAGCGTGCAAATATTGAAGATTGTTAAAGTCAGTTCAGTTAAATTTTGCACGAATTAAAAAAATGTACCGGTTTTTTTTTTTTGCTGTAACCAGGGCGCAGGGAAAAGCCCTTGAACACTACAAATAACTGGGAGTGGTTGAACATAATTGTTCACTTGCATTTTACCAGCACATGTGAACGCGAGTTTTGTGTTCAAGCTGGCAAAACGATTACCCGCTAGAAGAAAATATTTGGGTTTTTTTCTTCGCTGTTTGCAAATTCAATCTGGACTTAGAAAAATAATTGCAGACTCTTTCTTAATCGGCTCAAATGCCACAAAACACAACACCATGACCAAATGTTTTATTGTCTTTATTGTTATATGGCCATTTACTTTGTTAATCTCTCTCCCTCTCTCTCCCTCTCGCCTTTACAAAGCAGCGCTTCCAATGAAAAAAAAGTCGACTGATTAAAGTCAGCGAACGTACGAAATGTTTAAATAAAAATTGTAACTGTCACTTAACGACTGCAATGCGATCGCGCTGAAAGTAGCTTGCAATGTGTCAAACGAAACAAAAACGTGCCACCAAATGTAATTGCAACGTTCGAGCTAAAAATACAATCAGAAAGCAAAAACCGCAGCTAAATAAATAAAATAAAAATGTCACAGACATGCAATCCGTTCAGATTGTCTGTAGTCAGTCAGGGACTGGATGGCTTTCCATTCTTCACACCTCTTGCAATTGATTTCGATTTGCTAAAAACAAATTAAATATGAAAGATAATCACCGGTTAGAGCAGCTCCAGTCTAAAGACTACGAGTACAATGAATAAGAAAATAGTGTCTAGAACAACAGCAGGACTTATTTGGAAACAGTCTCAAAGGAGTTTTTCAACAAAAAATTAAAAGAAAATAAAAGTGGCTGCGGGACTTTTGAAGTTTGGCTTTTAAGGATATTTCATATATTTTAGTACAGGGTGTTGCAATAAGGATTTTTCAGCCTAGAAAAACTATACAGACCACTGTTATAAGCGTAATAAGTTGAAAAGTCAAAAACTTCCCAGATAATTGACCCCGTCTTATGCACTGAATGTTATTCATATGTATGACTGACTATTGTTTTCAATAAGACTTCTGTTGTAACTCTAATACCAAACTATAGTTTTTCTCTTTGTTGATGCAGTTTTAATCCTAATGGTCAATTGTGTATGATATCTCCATCACTGTTGACTGGTAATAGAACCCACCGCTCGAATGTGAAAGAAAATCTTCCGCTCACAATACTTTTAACAAACGGTTTTATAGCGTCTTAAATAACTTGTCCGAAAACTTGTGCCACAACTTGATGGTGTCAGAGAAAAAAACCTGCCGATTGTCCGACTGCCTTCTTATAGATATTGACACTAAAATTATTTGTTTTGAAGATAAGGGGGTCTTTAAGGCAGTTAAACATTAGAAAAAGGAGCCAAAGAATGATCAAAAGCATCAAGAGCTAAAGAGCAGCTAAATTAAATAGATTAATACTCAGCGTTCTAAATTAACTTCACTTAGGAACGGCTTTGGTGTAATTTTTTTTTATTATATTGTAATATAATTCTAATTGTGTCAATTGTGTATGATAATGCCATCACTGTTGATCGGTAGTAGAAATATGTGGAATTTCGAGCGAGTAACAAAATCTTCTGTAACCTATAATTTTATTACATTGTTTTTTTTTTGCCAAATCAGGCTGAAATTGTGTTCTACCACTTGATGGATATATCCATCATTAGTAACAGGCATATATGTCACACGCTTGTAGCGTTGTTATGAATAAATATGGCATGAAAACTTTATTTTGTCTCAAACACGACTATTTTATGTCTTAGGCAGGAATTTTAACCGTCAAATACCTGTTAGATTATTTTACACAAAACAAAAGATATGAAAACAAACAATATAATTTAAAAAAATTTAAATTTGTAATAATTAAAGATGATGGAAATACCCCTCAAGTGTTCAAGATCAGCTGAAAATGCCGCACCTGGAGAAATTTTAGACTAAGTTTTGTTCAATCCTTCAATTTTCTATCGCAGCAAAGCCTTTTCAAATCACTGTGCCTGCCGTCTCAAGAATGTTTTACAAAATTTCCTTCTAACTTGACAGACATATTTTATCTTAATTAAAAAAAACACACACACACACACAAACACAAAAAAAATATTAGGCAAACAATCAAATTCAACTCAAATCACTTTCAATATCTACTCTTTGCAAATGCAAACAGAAACACAACTCCTCAAATGTGGGTGTTGTTGTGCAAACCGAACGGAACAGAACCGAACCGTTGCACTCATACGCCCACCCACTGTAAATAAATGGAAAAAACAAAACCTGAAATAAATAGAAAAACTAATTAAAAAGCACTGGCAGCCTCATATGGTTTGTTTATAACGTTTCTTGTCTTAATTACTTCTAAGGCTTCTGGTTTTCTGTTTACGAAAAATTAAAAGAAACTTAAAAAAATTTAAATCCACTGAAAGTCATTTGAAAACAGAAATAAAACCGCCATTCAAATTGTTGTTATTGTAATTGAGAACAAATTGGAAATGATACTTTGAGGTACAACAAATCCATATGTATCAATTATCAAAGTCAATTTTTACTAGATGCTCTAAATTATGACAAAAAACCACAAAACGAAAACCTAAAATATCAGACAGACCCCTGAAATAATAAACAAACAAAACATTTACAAATTAAAAATATTCAAGTTAAAAAGAAGAAAAAAAAACACGCAATTAAATGATAATCGTTCGAACTTATTCTAACCGATAGTTTCCATAATTTGCACTTACGAGTACGTACAACAACTAATGCGAAGGGACTTAATGGCGACTGTAGGCAAAATTTACGTTGGCAAAACGAAAAAAAGATAAGAAAATTTTAGAACCGCTACTAAATTCTAGGCGTTTTTTTTGGCATATAATATTTACAGATCTGTTTAGATTCATTGACAGCACCCTACACGGCTGAATGACTTAAAGTTAGGTGAGGTTAGGGCACGCATTTACTCCTAAGCTTTGAGCATAGTTGGTTGTCTGCACTGGACAGAGGAAAAATGGGAAAAATGGCAAACAAAAATGGACAAAAAGTCGTAGATTAATCGCCAAATTGTCTAACTGGCTGACAAGCCATTTTATGCTGAGACCCACAAGAATCTTTAGCCCTTGTTTCTTTCTAGTTTTGAACAATTATGCAAATTGTGCTGGCATCCAACTGCCCTCCAGATACATCTAATACGCCTTCTTTCCCTGATATGGTATTGGCCTGAAAAGCAACAAGGCCAATTACTACTATTACAATTAATTATACATATATATCTAATTTGCTATACATCCTAATCTTATTAATAGCCTTTCTGGTCTTCAGCCAGGCATTGAGTTCATTACCCAAATTGCTTGTTTCGGTTCGATTTTGGTTTAACGACAGACGTTTCTGTAAAGGGCACATGGTACCAATAAACGGTGGCAAGTCTCAACAGCAAAGTTTTCTCTTGATACTCACCCCACCCAAAAAAAAGCAATGACTCAGGTTTACCACTCATTTTAATCGTAGATTGTGAGTGCAACCCTGTTTTAACAGCTGATTTTGTTCTTGGAATGGAAGCGAAAATTATGGTTTTGAAAAACAAAACGGCATAAGTTCAATATTTAATCAATGCTAAATTGTGACAGTTAAGGTTCCTTTAAGGCCAGCCTACGGCTTGTGGCTCCCAAAACCATTCATTCAATCAATCGCAGTGAAAAAAGTGACATAATGATTTTTTTTCCTACTAAAAGATATTCAAATTATCGACTAGATTTAGATTCAGTTGGATTATGTCGATCGCAGTTGACATATTGAGAACATTTTTCATCTTCTTCTTTTGCTGCTAGAAAATTTTCGTAGCCACATTATCGATTGCAATATATTATAAATATATACATAATACGCAGTCCAGATTTAGATTTCCGCGGATTATATCGGTCGCAGATTGCAGTACTTGAAAGTTTTTCATGTTCTCCTTTTGGTACCAGAAAATTTTGCAATATGGAATCTATTCGATGCATCTGGACTATATTTGTCGCAAGTGAAGTTTTAGTAGCACGAGTTATTGGAGTGCGGGATTTTAAGACTCAGTTGGATTATGCCGCAGTTGAAATTTTGCTGCTGGAAAATACTTGTAGTCGCATTATCGACTGCGATAAATATAATATGGAATTCAGTTTTAGATCCATCCGGATTATGGTTATTGGTAATTTGGGAACATTTTTCATATTCTTGTTTTGCTGCTACAAAATTAATGCAACAGCGAATACAGATTTAGATTCGCCGGGATTATGTTTCATATTTAAAGGCGATAATATTTTGGAACTGAAGTTTTTCTTTTCTTATAATCTAGCAGATAATTTTAAGGCTGCTGAAAGATTTTCGCCTGCCATAATGATACGAGTTTATAAAATTTCGGTCCCCGTAGCAGCTCCCTGATGTTCTATATTATTTACCCTCTTGACTGCGCAATTACGTTACGTACCAGTCTTTAAATATCTTTTAACTCTTTTTTTGTACATATATTTTTGTTGTTGTCTTCAATACTGTGAACTCAAGGGAGTTCCACAAAACAATGTTTTTTAGTCAAATATTTTCAATGATAATTATAATTTATTTGTGTATAAAAACAAAACACCCCAAAAAAAAAAAAATTACAAAAGTTGTTTTTGCAGCACGAAATTTCGCAGCAAATGTCTAAATACCGCGTAACAGTCAAGGCATAACCCTCGCAAACGTTTATGCCCGTTGTTGTTGTTGTTGCAGTTTTGTTATTTGAATTTAAAATATTTTGTTTAATTGATAAGCGCACACAGTGTTAAGAGACACATTTACATACATACATACATACGTATGACTTGAATAGTTGGTGCTCGTAAATACTTGTCAGACAAATTATTAAATATTTTGCGTGATAAACAGGCGCTTGATTTAAAAGTAAAAACAATAATTTTGAATTGAGATTTGTGGCACATTAATTTTGTTGTTGCAATTGTTGTTTGTTTAAAGCGCATAAGATAGGGCCGGGGCCAGGCTGGGCGGCTAGTGGGCGGAAAACGTAGTGGTGCCAAATACTGTTCGAGAGATGATTTAAGTGTAAAACTTTAAAACCATATTTAAGTCTAGGTCAGATACTACATACGACTACTACACTCAGCCAAAAGACAACATTGAATCATGTTGTTTCAACATTAAACAGAAGAGAATTTCATGTCATTGAACGTCATTAGGTCCCATTGGAATGCAGTTACTTCTTCTATATGCAAATATTGAAATCATGTGATATTTTTGTTTAATAATTTCCATAAAAACTAACAGTATTTATATTTATTTATTTATACGGGCTTTTTTTTCAATTACAATTCCTTCTTTTACAGACCTGTTTAATTATCGGCGCTGAGGTACCATTTTCAATTTTGCAATATTTATATGAAAAAAATAATAAAAAAAACAGCCGAAGGGCGTTAAATCACAAGTCAGCAATAATATCAGGTTACGGACTATTTCTTAAACTTTGTGCTATTATAGACCTGCAACTTTAAAAGACGTGTGATGATCCTGTTTTCGAATCGTTTGAGCAGAATGTTGACGTCTTGGCCAAAGTTGTTTCCAAAGATATATGACCATCGTCGAACCCACAACAAAAAGTGACTTTTTAACGGTCTTGGATCTCATGTGGACTGGTATTTGTTTGTTGCTGTACCCAATATGACACCTTGTGGTCTTGAAAGTTAGATTTTGGTGTTAGTCTTTGGCTACAACATTTAACTTTGTCATTTAAACCTAAAATAGCAGACATGGGATGTGTAAGTTCCTAATTATATACGTAAGTGTGATGCAAGGCAATATTTGCGGGAATTCAATTGTCACCCAGGTGGTAGAGCTGCTGTCCTGCAACCAGACAGATACTGGTTTTCTTAAGGTACGGGGAATCCCCCGGAGAGTCAGCTTAAGACCTGATGTTCCTTGGAACTTCGTTCTATCAGCTCAGATGAATCGAGTTACTCTCGTTTTCAGGAAATAACGGACGGCAGGGACTAGATCGCCCCAGCTTTCGAGTAAAGGACTTACAACAGCCAACAATGAATTTATTGCTGACTTGAAACTTGAAAATTTAGCTATTATTTTAGGTTCTTTACAGTGAAGTTCTTTTTTTTTTTAAGGTTTTACTCAGCTTTTTTTCTTGTCCTATAAATTAACAAAATATGGGCATGGAACCATCGATAAGAGAAAGAAGCTGTCCAAGTTGTTAAGCCCATTTTTGGAATAGTTTTTTTTAAATGCAACTAATTTTGGTCAATCCCATTTTCAACCAAACAGCGCCACACAGCTGGCAACCTTGTACCACACTAACACTCTGAAAGCAGATTATCGAAAAATACTGCCACCAACAACCATTAAAAGCCAACAAAGCAGCCACTAAAGGTGTTAAAAGGCAACAACAACAAAACAGGTGCCAACAAGAGGTGTGTGTTTTAGGTGTAAAATTAATAATTTTTTTGCTATTAGGAAATTAAGTAAATTAACAAACAAAGAATTTCAAATATTTCAACAGATAAGAATAAATGATAAAGTTAGTCAGAAAACAAAAAAGGAAATGATTCCAGTCAATCGGCCGGCACTCCATTGCGACACTTTATCACTAAATTAAAATAAGTGATAAGAAGAAAAAAATTACACTTTTTTCCAGCAATTATAAAACGTTTACAAAGTTCATAATTTATATAAAACTATTGCTGGCCCGGCAACAGGTGCCTGCAACAGGTGTCGCTCGTGGTTTTGTATGGCCTGGTGGTCTAACTATCATTTTCGATTTTCATTTATCACATCAAATAATTTTAATTACAACTTTCCCAACTAAATGCGAAGTTGTGTACTCGTATTGCGGTGCCAGATATTCCAGCCGTCTGCCTCTATGTTTGTTTCATGGTGTCTGCATGTTAAAATGAAATGGACAGATATTTGTTCCGCTTTAAAAAAAAGTTTAATTGAAGTTAAGTATAATTGATAAGGCACTAAAATCGCCAAACAAAGTGTAAATAAGTACCAAGAAGAAGAAAAAACTAATAAATAAATAAATAATACTACATATTAATTTAGTTTTGCTTAAACAGGCAGCCAGAGAGTTGGTGGCTTTTACCCTAAGACGGCGCCAAGGGCTAGAACTGGCTTACCCGGCAAGTTGAAAAGGACACATTACAAGACTATTGCTATCAAATAAATTCATATACAAAATTTTTCCATTAAAACTACAATCTTTGGGCTCTTCAGCTCTTCATAATTTAAGCGGCTTAATGTGTTAGACTAGAGCGTCTTAGGCCGCGACAATCATCTACTAAATAGTCCACTAAGTTTTCACTTAAACTAAAATTCTTTTCCACAAAAGCTGTTAGGATCTGGTATAATCGAGCTACTGTCTGTCTTTCAGTATGACAATCCTGCTTTAAACAGCTGAAAGCGGCCATATTGTTGCAGGCACATGTCATGGAATTAGTTGTCATTTCTTCAGTTGGTACCGGCAAATGGCAAAGGCAAATGATAAATTGTACTCTGTTCGACGAACATTAAGCGGGACTCAGCTGGTTAATTATTTCCACAATATTGTGGACATATTCCAGCTCACTTAGGAGCTTAAAGGAAACAGTGAGCCAATACCGGGACCGGTTCTTGGAGATGATTTTATGCCAGCACCTGCCTTAACGGCTATATGTATGTGTTAGTGGCTCAAAACTACTTGAGTGAACAGGGTGATGATTCACTAGCGCAGCCTTGTGGCTTGCAAGGCTCAGACAGGTGGCAATATCTCATAATATGCTGCTTAAGCGCTCAGGCTATCTAATCCCTTCCGTTTTACACATTTCGCCTGAAGCAGAGAAAGGACCAGGCTCCTGAGTTGATAACGCGAAATCCACAACGAACATCCAGCCTTAACCGGCAACAGCACTTCCAAGATTTTCGTCTTATTGCGTCTTTAGGTTTAAGCTACAACCAAAACGTTACAGCGAAGGATGTGCTCCTCAGCCAATGACCGACCCAGAACATCAAAACTCATTCTGCGGCCGTGTCGGTCGCCGTTCCGCCAATTGACCCTTGGCGAAGGTTTCGGAAGAACATGCATAATCGAAGTCATACACGTACTTCCTAGAGTTTTGGTTGCCGTGCCAACCAAGTCACTCACAGTGTAGTCCAGAATCCTGAGTCGGCCTTTCGATAAACAAAGCTTGATAAATTTTATCAAACATCTTCAGTGCTGAGATCCTGTTGTGACTAAACGAGTACATTAACAAACAAACTTGACGAAATTGCCACGATACTAAATGACGCAACATTCTTAGGCATTCCCGCAAAAAATTGCATTACTTCACTGGCTGGTGGGGCTGATTCTCGAAAAACTCACTGGCTGGCGGGATTTTTGGGTTGGCCAGAGCCTTCAATTCATTCATATTTCCTTGAGCACATCCTTCAACAGTGAATATTATAAGTTAAGGATTAGCAATTTCTTATGATCTAAATTGGATGGCATATGGGGTGTTTCAATAGGACACACAGTAAGTAGCACACAGCTCATGTCCCCTTATACATATATTGATATTCAGCATCTATCTTTTGCTTATGCTGCCTTATAAAAAGCCAAATAACTTAAATTACTAATTGATTCTCAACTACTTTTTCTAATTTTAAGACTTCCGTGGCCTCAAATACACCCTTTAATTTCAAAGCACCCATTTAAGGGTTAAAGACACTTTACAATCAATAGCACTGCACAACACAAACATATTCGTCCGCCACCGGTATTGAAGCATTTAAAAGCGATCGCTTAACATTTTAGTAGTAACTTTATTGGGTAAAGTACTCGTAACAAATAGACTTTATACGTGTTATAGACCAATCGAATGAAATTAAAAGCTCCGCTAAAACCGGTAGACATGCAACATTCAAGAAAGAAGTAAAGCTTCGCTGAATTCGTGAGTGCCACAAGGTACTCAAACCAGCACGAACGAAATTAACTCTAAAAGATAAAGCCAAAATTATGCAAATGCAGGCAACCAGCCAAACTTAAGGAATAATATTGTGTAAACATGTAAATCAAATGATCGAACAAGCATCAACAGCGGCGCAAACATGATCAATATTCGTCACTGGCATTTGGGGATTATTTCTGCAGCATATAAAACACAGAAACTTAAACAAGATGAGAAGATTGTCTTTGTAGCACATTGAAAAGTGGGTTTAAGGTCTCCTTTTGGCCAACTTAAAAATTTAGACAAAATAACCGACTGACTCATTTGGTTCTCATGGAATTTAAAAAGCTTTTTCTGCCTGCCTTAAGTGGCAAACGAAACCAGCCGAAAAGCAAACAAAAAACCTGCTGAATCATTAGTTTAACAATGATTTTATAACATTAAATTTGCATGCATTAAGATAAAGTTAAAAATAAAAATAATTGTTTGGCATGTGTGACGAATAGGTGGTAAATTTTCAAGCAAATGCAGTTGATGTGACTGACCTCGAAAGCGCAAGTATTTTACGCCAGGATGTTCATACTCCTGTCTGCATGCTAAATGATTAAGCCAGATATATGGAAGTATGGATGTGTACGTACGACTATAACATACGATAGAAGTTAAAAATCCAAGGCTTTGCTTCTTAAGCAAGAGATCCTTAATGTTCCATTACTCAAGGTTTAACCCATGAGATAGGAAATATGCGTTGAAGCCAGCAAGCAACACTGTGGTCTTTCACGTTACGGGGTATCTAGATCTTCCGATTCCTTAATATTTATAACGTGTCCTAAATATTTATAGCATAAAACATAAATTTAAATCTCAAGCATCTGTTTACATAATATTTGTGCCATAGGACATAAAATATGTATTCAATCCAGTGAGTATCACACCCAGACCATTAACATCTTCCAATCCAATATGAAACAAATGTTCAATCCTGCAATCGCCTTCTAGATCTTCTAATTCCTTAACATTTATAACGTTTCCATAATATTTATACAATGAAACATAAAAATTGCATTCAATACGAAATTTTCGTCTCCAAGATCTTCAGACCATCCGATTCCTTGATATTTATATGAGTAGACATGAAATATGAATTCAATCCAGCGATCATCAGTTTGATCTTTTATCGCAACGTGAGACCTGCCCTGACATCCACATCCTTCGTTTCACTACTGGCTGCGTTTTATACTGGTTTGTACCTTATAGGAGACCAGACCTCTGGACCGATCTTCCTGAAATTTTCACAACACTTAACTGGAACTCTGGGATGAATTATGGCCTACAGTTTTTCATCCACACACCCACTTTTACGGCCTCTTTTTTTCAAATTTTGGTACTCCTTTTACAGAGTTCGGTCACAAATTGTCCGCCCCCATAATTGATTAACAAATAGATCAATTTTCAAAATGCTTTTTGCATATGAAAGAGCTGCTGTAAAGCTTTTTAAGAATCGGGAAAAGGATAGCAAAGCACACCGGGTAAATCCAGACACATATAAATTAAAAAAATCCGTCTTTGTTGCACATTCCTTTTTAATCTTTAAGATTCGGTCTGGTTATTTGTCTGTAAGTCTCTCGTACCTGGAGAATGTCAACATATCGCACCCTAAATACAAAAGGGGCACAACTCAAAATACTAAAATTTTCAGGAGAGACAAAAAACTGTTTATGTATAGTTCATCGTGCAGAAGCAACACACTTAACATAACTGTATTTTTCCAGTTAAAGAAGATAGTGATGTGAAAGAAATTTTTGCAGTAGTTAGAGATGTGTATTCTGAATTAATTTATGGAAAAAAGTCAGTTTTGGAAAATTTTGAATTGTGCCCCTTTTGTATTTAGGGTGCGATATCTATACATCCATGTATACACACCAACACATCGACATATGTATGTATGTACATATGCATACTTACATATGTATGTATGTATGTAGTATTGCTTTTAAATCATCATCTAAAAATAAAATAAATAATTCACCTACAACTAACATTTTTCTGCAGGATGTTTTGTTTTGATTTGTTTTTTCTTGCTAAACAAACGTCATACAATCATTCTTCAATAACAACAAAAACAATGTTAAAGATGCTTATCACACACATGCATATGCACATCCATATGTACACAGAGTTCCATATCATTGGTTTTGCATGAGATGCTGCTGTCTGTTAACAGGTACTTTTTTGCCATAAAACCGGTTACATATGTACATACATACATACACATGTACTTACATAAAAATGTGAGAGTATAATATTTTATTTTAAGCCTTTGAGGAACAAAAGAGATGCCTAAAATAACAATATAATAATAAACGTCATAGTTCGGAGGTATGTATGTATGTATGTAGTAAGCAAATAGAAAAATAATGAAGACGAAATATACTTATTGTACAGAAACAATGTGATAATGCATCAAAAGAAAAGAATCGCCCACATACACATATACAAACATACACACGAACATACATTTGCATGTACACACATACAAATTCCAGCCACTGGTTGAGCGCAAATAACAGCACTGAACTGAAACAGCTGATGAGAAGAGCTTAAACAACTTCTGCTGCTAAAACTACTCCCATGGCAAGTTAACAGAACGATTAACAGCAACAACAATAACAACGACAGTAGTACGTGCATACAAGTTTGTTGAAAAAAAAACAACGATTAACTGTTAGTAGCAACGTAGTAACCAGAGTAACTGATGGTGAGTAACGTTGCATTATCAATGATGGACAACAACAATAACAACGCAAAGAAATATAAATGGTTTTTTTTTTGTGTGTGTGAAAGGTATGCCAGCAGTTGTTTCTTCTCTGGTTAGAAAGTGAAAGAGTAATTTGTTAAAAAAGACAATGTTTTTCTTTAATCAGCATGACAAGTAAAGTGTGTATGAATGTATGTACATATTTTGTTCTGCCTTCAAAGATCAAGAGAACTGGAATCTCTGAGGTTTTGCAAATATTGTATTAATAAATAATTTTGCAATTTAAATGATCGCAAAACTTAAGGCAACCGAATTAGAAACTCTTGATCCTAATACTTTTGTCTAGCACTGGCCGTACTAAATTTCAATATAAAATTCAAGATCCAATAAATAGTATAATTGAGAAAATTAAATGATTCCGATGTATAGAATATGCTAGAACATACATATTGTAAAAATATGTATGTAAGTATTTCTCTTTCGCAGCTGCTTAGCTCTGGGGCTGTTTCCATCTTAAGTGCATATATAATGGCTTTAAAGAAAGTTTGATACCAAGAGTATAATACCCCCTTTTTGGCTCAAAATCCGGTTCATTTCAAGACACACTGACTGACAGGCTCTTTGACCTTCATCTTCAATATTTGAGTTTTTCTTAACATTCGGAGATCATATTTCTTTTAAAAAAAGTTCTAATTCAAGTCTATAACGGCCAATGTTGAATGGCCTGTCAGGTTCTGGCAGCTCTTCAGTATATCACTTGACTTTAACATATTTTAAGTGTTGCAGGTTGCCTTTAAATATATGTATGTATATATAGAAACCAGATCTGCCAGTCTCTATAAGTCATGTTGTTTATGAAATTTAAAAACTTTTGTCCACTAAATATCATATGATTTAAGAATGGAACGGCGTATGATTGAGATTTTTGGAATATTCATAAAATATTTTGTATATTATATGAATAAAAATAAAAAAAAACATCGCTGCACAGTTGGCAAACTCTGCGTGAGGAAGCAAAATACTCTAGTAAAATATGTTTGTTATAGTCTTTGGCGTCACAACGAACCCACCTCTGCATTAAGTGAAGCAGCACGATCTCTTTCGTTCCAAATTTGTTTGTTCATTACCGTAATTGCAAACTGCTTAAATATGTTTTGTCAAAGCCGCAACTGGTGATTACATTCCTTGCCATTACTGTGAATATCTATAGGTAAATACTGTAATTTGTTTGCATTCTGCAGAGAGTATCTGTTTTTGTGAACAAGCAACAAATAAATAAAACTCTCTTTTAACTTGCCAAGCTGGTAACCGATGATTGAGCATATTTTGGCAAGCCAGCCCAAACCTCAAACAAAAACACCAAACAAAAGACACCTCAAACACGGCTAGCGAATGCTGGCTTCAGTTAGTCACTACTTAAACATACTTCAGGTATGTTCAGCTTAATTAGCACAACGCGCAAAACGTCTTAGCAAAGCGAGAAACCGACAAAAAGAAACGTTTTACCGAAAACTTTTTATATTGTATGTTTGTGGCAAAAACAGAAGTAAATAAAATTAAAGAAACAGGTGTCCGATCAAATGAGAAAATAGAACGTCTGGGACATTAAGTTTTGTTCAAAAAAACAAACAAACAAACAGAAAGACGGTTTATTGGGATATTAAAAAGTTTGTAATTAATTTGTTCAGTTGTAAAAGTGTTGGCGGTTTGAAATGAAACGTCTTAAAAGTGTAGCTCGTATTAGTTTCGATTTGCTAATATTCGCTGGCTTATGCTTATCGGAAGTGGGGCTGCGCAGATGGTTCAAACCCTATAAGCGCGGCTTCTTTTGCAACGACGAATCACTGCAGTATCCGTATCGCGAGAGCACCATTGGCACGGTTTTTCTGGTGACCATCGTACTGGCCGTTCCCTCCTCGGTCATGATTGTGGTGGAATTATTCAAACAACTTTCTCCGGCAACAGCTGAGAAACGCAAAACTACACAGCCCAACAACAGCGCCAAAGCGGGCTGCCGCATAGGCGAACGCTTAATGCACTGTTACATGCAAATTGGTTATTATTTGTTTGGCCTGGCCCTGTGTTTGGTGTCCACGCACATAACCAAGTTTACGATAGGCCGCCTAAGGCCGCATTTCTTTGCCGTCTGCCAGCCCCAGTTGCCGGACAGCTCTACTTGCAAAGACTCGTTTAACTACGGCCGTTACATAGAACAATACGAGTGTGTGGGGCAAAACTATACGGCCGCGACGTTGGCCCAGCTGGGCCAATCGTTTCCCAGCGGTCATGCCAGCATATTCTTCTACAGCATGGTCTATTTGGCAATCTATCTGCAGGCGGCCTTGAGCACTCGTGCCTCAAAACTGCTAAAGCATTTTCTGCAATTTGTGTTCATCATGTCTGCCTGGTATGTGGCCTTGACACGCATTTCAGACTATTGGCATCATTGGTCCGATGTGGTGGCGGGCACTATGCTGGGCTCGTTGCTGGCCTTTGTGGTGGCCGTTTTTGTGGCCAGAATATTTGTGCGCAAGCCCTCAAGGCCAAATGCCAACATAGGGCCCAAGCCGCCTGCCAAACCGACTGCCTCGCCCACCAATTCCTCCAACAAATCCAACAATTCGCCGCCCATCCTGCCAGCCTATACCTTCGGTACCCTGCCCTATTTGCCACATCCTCATGCGGCCACAGCGGCCGCCGTGGCGGCAGCAGCTGCTGCCCAACAGCAGGCTCAATACGCCCAGACCTATCACAACTACGGCTATGTGCCTTAGACATGCATCGCGGGCTGCTTAATGGAGGCGATAATGATGAACGTGATGACGCGTCGTTGATGTTGATAGTGATGTCGATGTGAAAGTAGTCAAACGTGTGTATGAAAGCCTTTTTGAAATGTTGCATGCACCGAAACCGTGTTATAGAAAACAAAAAAAAAACAATAATATTTTATTTGAAAATTTTTGCGTGTCTAATTTTGGTTGTTTATTTTGTATTTTCATTATATGTTTTCAAGTAAGTTTTAAATTAATCCTTATCACAAAAGTTGTCTTGACTTGCTGTTAGTTTTGTAAGTAAATATCTAGAGTTAAGTGTGCAACCAAATACAGCCAACCGGCTACAAAATGCTGCACAGACACTTATACACACACATACATATGTATGGATTTGCTGGCAGCTTAATGATGAAAACGAAATGTGTAATTTTTGCAATTTGTGTACATTTTGTAGGCCTTTAGTTTTTCATTCTTTTCAGAGCTGCTGCCTGCTGCCTGCTACCTGCTACCTGTCCACCTTCAATGTAAATTTGTTAATATTTTTGTTTGTTTGTTTGTTTGTTTGTTAAGATGCCTGTATATAGATTTGTAAGTTTTTTTCCCTACGCTTTGTTTGGCAATTGTTAGGAAATACAGTAGAAGCTCTTAAAGAGGTTCGCAGCCATTTATGGTCACCAAGTGGATTGTTTAAAGGGTGTGGCAACAACTATGATGAGAGTCTTTTCAGCTGAGTTTAATTGACTTTAATTACTTACAGTGCACTTTTATTTTTGAAAGTTAAAAACCATAAACAAAGCAGTCAATTCAAAGAAAGGGGAACAACATTTTGACAATAAAATTATTCGAAATGCAAAGAAATTACAAAAGAAAAATTTTGGGTTTTTTTTCATAATTCGAAAATGCTGCTCATATTCATAACGAACATTAAGGCCAGAAGTTTTATGCTTTTTCACTAAGTTGGTTTTAAGCACGGTGACACCTCGCTTAGTCGTCATCCGTATAAAGGATTTTCCCTGACAAAAAAATAGCACTTTTTTTCTAAATAAAGAACTAATTGTTATTTCTTAGACTTGAAAATTTTACTAAATTTAACGCTTCTGACTCACCCGAATTGCATTTAATAGTTCAATCAACAAAAAAAAAAAAAAATACGCTTGTAGTTCCGAATAAAGCAGTTAATCGTCGTGATTAAGCGATACAATAATTAGGAAAATTAAGATGATTGTAAAAAAAATAAAATGTTTAATCGAATCACTTACAATCCAAGCCCCACTGTGTATTAAAGCTACATTCATGGGAAATTATTATTGGAACAATCAATAAAATCAAGTTTGTTAAATGAAATGTTGAGAAGATTTATCGATTAACTATTTGCTTCGACATTCAACTGTGTCTTCACACAAAACCCATAATTAATCGAACAATTACTTAAATTGCTTAAATATTTGTTGAATGAAATTATGCGTAATTTGTTAGACAGCCAATGCATGTCACTAGCCCATAGATTGTTTTATCGATGCTTAAAGAAACGAATTTTTATTACTTTTGAAAAAAATTAAACACAAAATTTGTATAACTAATTGGATAGATTTTTGAATAGTTAATTGAAATTTTATATTATATTTCATAAAAAAAATAATTTGCAAAATAAATATTCGAATAATTATTCGAATAATTAATCGAATAACTTATGCATAATTATTTCAATATTGTTTTCCCATAAATATTTAAATAAATTTTTGCATAATTTTTGAAAAAAAAAACAATTTAAATATATTTTCCTATATTTTTGTTAATTTATATAGTAAATTCGAGCAATTATTCGAATATTTGTCAAAAAATATTATATTTGAACAAGTCTAGTTTTTCAAATAACTATTAGAATGACTTTTCATTTTTATGTACGGCTTTAAAAAAAAAATTGTAAAAAAAAATCGATTAATGGGAAAAAAAACATAAAGAAATAAATTTTGTTCAATCCTTAAGTCTTTTTTTTGTTGAAAATTACATTTAAAATGCATTTTAATTGTTCAATATTTCTTTAAGTTTTACTTTCTAAGAGGGAACTTTTTAAGATATTTAAATAAAACTTGAGGACACCATAATTTTTTAAGTGACGATTCAATTAATCACAGTGACAGTGTTTAATAAAAAGAAACTATGATCGTCGTTTCGACGAACACATATTACTATGGACTTAACCAAGCAGCATCTTAATTACGATCTAAAACACGTTAAACATGTTTCGGCCAGACTCCCTTCAAACAGCTTTTACTGTATTAACATTTAATTAATTCGATGCAGTAAAAATGCACACACACACACACGCACAAAACATGTTTTTATATTAATTTATTTAAATATATTTTTCTTTATTTAGAAAAGAATTCGTAAGCAAAAACTTGAAAATATGTAAACTGTTTCTCTTATTGGTAGTAAAAATTTACATAAAAAATTGATATTAACTATTTTGTTTAAAATAATCTTAAGACTGGATTTAAATTATGAAAAAAATAGAGAGAAAAAAAAATAACTTGAAAAATTTGTGTTTTATTTATTGGTTTTTTTCTTAAAGTAGATTTCTTAAAAGCGGCAAAACAAGAACCACCTCGAATAATTTGTCTGGCAAGAAATCGTAAGTATCTGGAAAAGTGTGTGGCGTAAACGATGCCCGTATTAACTGCTGTAAACGTTACCAAACACGCTAAGAATGTTGAAGACAAGAAACAGAGAAAGAGAGAGAGAGAGAGGGGGAAAAACAATCAACCAGCGTAAAGCCCAAATGACAAAAAGATTATTGCAGCATAAATTACAAGTTTGGCGGCTTTATCGTAATTAATTATCGCCATGGATTGGGTTGCATAGCCGAGATTTTTGCCTCTTTGAGTGGATTCCTGCACGGCAAGAGGAGCGCTGGGCAAAAGAAACCAAATTTTCCAATTAAAATTCTAATTGGAAAAAGCCAAGAATTAAAAATTCATGGTTTTGGCCAAAGGGAAAACTAGCGAAATGAAAAATGGGTCACATGAGCATAAAAAGCATAAAAAGGTAACTTGAAGGCTCTCGACAAGGACAAAAACGCGAAGGAGTGAAAATAAGAAGAAAAAAACCGAAATTACAGAGTGCAAAAAAATATTCTTAATACAAACGAATTTGACGAAAACTAATATTTTTGTGTGTTGAAAATACAAGCCAGAGATTTAAGTCTGTAAGAAACGGCCTTAAGTGTTTGTTTATGCAGCAAAATATCCTTTGGCAAGTGCGGGCTGATTTGAAAATGTCACTGATTCTGCAAATTGTTTGTTACGAAATATTTACCAAAAGCAACTGCTTTTTGAAACTACTTGACAAACTACTAATCATGTAAAAAGTCACCATTATAGCAGTTTTGGGTTCAAATAGAATTTTATATATCTCAAAAAATTTGATTTTCTAACGCATTTAAAACGTGGTATTAGAGACTATTTATGCACTAGTGCACACATGCAACAAAAATTGGATTTCAGTCCACGATTGTTGAAGAATTCCAAAAAATTTAATTTCCCCACCATATAAATTAATTTTTGGTTTCATGTTTCAAAAACTTGCTTTTCCAGCATATTAAAGACACGATGTGGAACATCTACTGAACGGCTATTCCAACACCAGTCCACATGCAACAAAAAGTGTCATTTCCAAATTTGACAACAACTTTGACACTTGTGAAATGATTTTACTATGTTTTATCCTAAACAGGGAGCCCCCCTACCATAATGTCAGTTTTGGTTTCATCTTTCAAAAATTTGATTTTTCAGGGCGCTGAAATTTTTTTATTAAGGATCCACTTGTAAGGAAAAGTGTATTTCATTCTAAGATCATAAAATTTTCTACATTTTCTCAGGCAAAATTTCGTTAGAAACAGGGAATCATCACGACATATTCGGGTTCATCTTTCAAAAATTTTATTTTTCAGGTGGTTGAAAAGCCTCCTATTAAAGATCTATAATTAGGCTATTTCAGCCGGAACCTGCAGGAAACAAAAACGGTATTTCATTCCAGTACTCATCTTCTCAGGCAATATTTTGTTGGAAACAGGCAGTCCCCACATCATAATGTCATTTTAAGGTACATCTTTGAAAACTTGGATTTTTGTGGGTGTTAAAAGCTGCTGGTCAAAGATCTATAGCCGGACTATTTCGGGAAAAGAGGATTTTATTTCAGGATTATTGTTAGTCAGAAATCCAGATGCGAATGCAAGAATAAGCAGAAATGTGACTCGACTTTTAGTTGGTTTTCTTATAATATTTTTTTTCTGTTAGATTTTCTATTAGATCTATAAGATAAAATCTTGATATTCGTCAGCTTAAAACATGAAATCGTAAACGCCGGAAAACACTCTCAGCACAACGTGTTTGAAATCTCTGCTGCTTTTGCTTTAAATTCATTATGATTTTATGTGAAATTTTCCCGTTATTTCACGAATTTAATAGATAAGCGAACTAATGACGTAGAGCCGTTGAATAGAATGTAACAGATTTCTAAAGAAAACCTAAATTTGTTGAATTTCGTCTTGTTACCAGATTTACATGACAATCAAGGTAGAGCTGGTTTCACAGTTTGGCCGTTCATTTGTTAATGAACAATAAAATCTTAAAAAAAAACTAATGAATATTTTAAGAAACCGATAACAACAGAGATATTTTTGGCTAAAGAAAATGATGAACAAATGATTTTGTATCAGGGACTTGGTGGGACTGGTTTCTGAAATCTATTAACAATTTAGTATAAAACCAACTTTTAAGACACAAACACGGAGATTTATATTTAATTAAAGAAAGAAAAAAAAAGAGAAAAAGTGAAAAAAACAAACTAATAAAGGGAATAAATAAATTAATTTGTTTGCCGGATTCGTTTCTCTAAGAAAATGTGCTCCAATAGGAATACCCGTTTCCTGATGAGACTTATCATCGATATTCTACTGTTGACCAGTGTTTACTGTGTGGCCTTGGTGATTTTACCCCAGCTGGCTAAAACCCATCAGCGCGGCTTCTTTTGCGGCGATGAAACCCTTTCCTATCCTTACAAAGCCGAGACTCTGTTGAAACGCCTGCACATAACAATTATGGTGATTGCTGTACCGGCTGGCCTCATCTTGTGCATAGAAATGTTACGTGTGGCTTTTCCCTCCGACAAAACATACGCTTCGGTGGATAATGCCGCCCCCAAATCTGCTCAGCGCTACGAATTTGTGGGTGTGAATATACCCACCTTTGTCAGCGAAAGCTACAATACGCTGGGCGTTTATCTGTTTGGTTTGGCTTTGGTTTTAATTATAAACACCATCACTAAAGCAGGTACCGGCCGCTTGGCCCCCTATTTCTTGGAGGTCTGCCAGCCTCTATTGCATGCCAACATGACAGCCTGCTCTTCTCCCAAACATTTTGGCGTTTATATAGAAAACTATAGCTGCAGCTCGCTAACCTCTTCCGAACATCTGCTGGCCATTATGCGCCAATCATTTCCCAGCTCACATGTCTCTAACACGGCCTATGCCATGTTATTTTTGGCCATATACTTTCAAGCTCGCTTGCAGACTGGCTGGTTGCTTTTGTGGCGCACTATTTTGCAAATATCAGCTGTTGTGATCTCGGTGTGGGTCGGCTTGGAACGCGTAAGTGCCCACCGTCATCACTGGAGCGATGTATTGGCTGGCCTGGCAATTGGCTATTCGATGGCGATTTTTATTGCCCGCTTTGTAGCGCAACTGTTCAAAAAGGTGCCACTTAAAGTACGTCGCTTAAGAGAGGAGCCCTCATTTATATCGCCATACGCCTATTACACGGTTATACCTCGACCGCGATATTGTTAACAACTTTAATAATTAAATCTGTGGCATTTTATCACAACCGCTTAAGACGAATTTTTAAATTTGCTAAAAGTCCATCCAGTTTTATTAATTTGAGGAAATCCTACATATTTTGTTGGGCAAAAAATTCTGTTTCCTATTAGTGATGAATTTATTGTTGTGAAGTCGGGTTTAATAAAGTTTATTTTGGCCAAATATTTATTATCTTGACTTAAGCTGTTGTAATAAAAAATCCTCTGAAATATACACATTTATAAGTTTAGATATAATTTTCTAGTTTTAAATATTGTAACAAAACAATAATATTTAGAATAAAATATATTATTATTTTCAATAAAAACACCCGACTCTTTTGCTGACATCTCTCTTTCTCTGCATTAATTTAAGCACAGCTGACAATAAAGCTGTGTTTACATGGCAGTACAAAGTATTAGGACTCTATGGTATGAAAATATTATGAAATTCTCTCCTTTTAAACGGGTGGTGTCAGTAAATTCAACAAATCAGGCACCAAAAGTACCTGATGGTTGAGCTCTACAATATTCAGCAAAACAATATGACAATTTGTTACCAGCACCTTCAATACAATCTGTTTACTGTAAAATACAGCTCTGGCCCTGGCATGATGAGGATACCCAAGTTTCCAAAATGGTTTAGAAATCAAAGTTTGTATCCGACTTGTGTGTCATTCAATACATTTGCTTTTACACGATATGAATTATTTGATTTTTTGACAAGACATGTTTTACCGTGAAAACACAACTTAAATCGTTGCCGACCGCTTGTCAAATTTTGTATCTAAATTTTGCTTCCACTCAATACATTTTGCTTTTACACCATAATATTTATTTCATTCAACGAAATTTGCTGACATGTGAAAACACATTTTGCGAAAAGAGCTGACCAGGGCCATGAAGCGCTCTCTCACAGCTGTCAGATATCCAAATATTTTGTCTTATATTGGGCAAGACAAGAACTGGCAGTCCTTATAGATTTAGGACATGTTGAGATATAGATTTTGGCGATTGTAAAGTCTGGCATAGTTTCATGACTGCAAAATCTTACTGGTGTTAGACAAAAACTTACAGTTTCCTAAGTCCTTTGTAGGCACATTTTACTGCCAATATTGAAAGATCTGACCATCACCTGTAAATGGATTTGGATTTTGACAAACTTGCGCTTTGAAGAGATTTGTTTAAAAAAACGTTTGAGTTGCTGAGAAATCAGTTTCTTAAGGTCTGATGAATGAAACAATTTTTTATACCCCAAAACTGTTCGTTTTTACCAAAAATGTCACACTGTCATTTCAAGACAAAACGAAAAAAAATAAAAATAAATAAATAGTAACTTGACACCCTTAAAGCACTTTTTATCGTATGATTTTCACGTTACAGAAATATGATCGCAACGAAAAAAAGAAACACTCAAAACGTCATAAGAATGAACAAAAGGCGTTTGAATAATGAACTGCGTCACAGTGCAACCAACAATAATGACGAGTTTCTTTTGTAGATTTTAGTCACGTTTCAAAATATTTAGTGTAAGTTTTTTTTGGAGTTTTGACCCAATAACTTGTCCACAAGCCACTGAATAATAAATTTGTTAAAAAAAACACACACACACACAAGAGTTAGAAAATAAATGAACTTGTAAAATATTTAATGACGACAATAGTGTTTAATTAAACTGTAACGAAAAAGAGACAAATACCAGCCCACAAGTCCGCAACTAAAACAAACAATTAAACTATAAATGAATTAATTAATAATAGGGCCGAAAAGACCACAAAAATTTAATTTGAAGTCATGAAAATTGTTAAACTGGCAAATAAAGTAATTTTTGTTTAATTTTAATTTTTTGATAATTTCACAAAAATGAACAAGAACAAGAAAAAAAGAAACAGAAAAATTATTAAATAATAACACAATTTTATGGCTTAACATCAGCAGCAGTCAAATACATACATATTTTACATCTGCATGTGTAAATATCTGTTGCAAGAGATGAACATTTATTTTGTCACCAGAGAGTTGAAAGCATGAAAACGTCAGTTGGCGCCACAGAAAATTGTTGACAAGTCGAACATAATTTTAAGATTTCACAAACTTTGTGTGATGCGATTTTGAGTTGTTTTTGAAAAATGGTCTCACCAATTTGTTAAATAGAAACGCTGCTAAGACTTGGAAAAAGTTGTTCCGATTATGGGTTTTTTGAGAAGAAAACTAAGCCCCGAAAATTTGATTATCTAAAATGCCACAGTCTTCTGTATAATAATTATTCAGAATCTGGCAGAGCTCTGGAGCAAATTTGCTCTCATGGTTTTATGTAAAAAATAAATTTACACAAACTCTAGTATCTCTTGATATAGACATTTTTTCTCAGACTTGGAAAGGTTTCATATAAAAGAAAATAAAATAAAATATAAAATGAAGAAAATTGTTATAGAATATTTATTCAGACACTCACAGCTTAAGGGTTATGGAGCAAATTTTCTGTCATGCTTTTATTTAAAAATTATTTTGTTAAAGAAATTTTTCTCAGGCTTAGAAACCGTTCAAAGAAAGTTCTGAAGTCAGAATGGTTTTAAATATAAAATTAAAAAAAAACTTTTTTATAGAATTTTTATTCAGACTCTGGCAATTTGACGCCAAATTGCTGTCATGGTTTTATCTAAAGAAAATTTATACAAATCCTAAAACATTTTTATAAAGAAATTTATTCAGTTTCTGATAGATTTTGAATTTGAACGTTTGAAAAACGTTTGCAAGAAAAAGCCACTCTTAAAAAGGACATTTTCTACAGTCTTGTAATATTTAGGCATGACTTAGAATTGATAAAATGTTTTCCACAAAAATTTAACAAAACAAAATTTTCTATAAATTTTTTTTATAAAAATATTGTCTACACTCTGAACGATTTGATTCCTTTAAATTTCTGTTGGTTTCAACGGACCTCTTTTAACTGCTTGTCGCATTTTTGTTGTCATGTTGTGTGAGTTGTTGCTTTGACAATTAAAAACTTGCCAGAAACAAAATACATACATGAAAATCGTTGTCTTCTCTTGCAGTTTTTGTTGACTATTCAGGGTCATCAAATGTTAAGTGGGTCTTCCTAAGACATCAATTACTACTAACAACAAAAACAACACGACACCATTGATGCTGCAAAAGAATTACGTACTGCATGTCATGACAGAAGTCAAACTCACAAAACACGATTATCCGCAATTTAAAATAACTTGCAGCCATTGTGTATTGAATTAACAATTTCACAGCTCATTTTTTAATTAAATAATTAACCGTCAACAAAATTTAACTTATAAATGTGTGAGCGTGTGTGTGTGTGTGTGTGCATTTTTTATCGCAAAAGTTTATTTTGTCTGGGCAGACATGTGGAAAAAGCTTTTTTGTTTTATAGAATTTAGTGGAAGTTATTTAAAAGCTGTTCTGTTGCGTATTTCGCTCCGGCCACTGATCGTTTTTTTTTGTTTTTGGTGTGAAAATTAAATTGAAAATAAGAAAAAGCTTAAAACGTTACTTTTCTCAATTGAAATATAAAATTATTGGTTCGTAGCTTTTCGCAGCCTGAAAATTTGGAACGAACTTGTTTCCTTTTTGCTCCTGCAATCGATGACCATAAAAAAATCGCTATTTGTGAACACTATCAGACGATTCGAAGGACCATAATAAAGCTCATTTGTGGCCTCAAAGCAGAACCAAAAATATGCACTTAAAATAATCTAAATAGTTTTCTTTTTAATTATAATCGCCTTGAAGAACAGTGTAGCAATTTGTGGTCTCAAGTGATATAAACAAGCCAAGTGACTCGTAGGACCATAGAGAATATCAGATTGTAAAGTTTATTATTATATTTAATATTTCTTATGTTATTTTATATTTTTCAGTTCGTCTTTGGGTCCAATTACTAAAGATGCTTTGATATTTCTTAGTTTTTATTTCTTTTCCAATAATTCGATCAATGTCCTTGATATTTTTCAGGGTTTCTATAAAATGACACGACTTGAACATCAAGAGAAGAAATAAATATTTATTTATTCTTTCATATGAAGTTTCTTACAGAATAATTTTTCGTTCTCTTTTTTTATCACTTGAGATCTCCTGAAGAAGGTTTAACAATTAGTTGGAATGCCGTAAGATTGGTTGAGATCCTTCGAACCATTTGTCATAAAATGCTTCTACTACCACACCCCTCCCTTAGCTAAGGTTATGATGTATGTTGTTTCACGGGTTAATAGCGGCAGCTTTAAGAAAACTGGCCGGTGACTGGAAGGACCATATTGTTTGAGCCACCAGCACTTGCACGAATAAATGATTAATTGTGGGGGTCTAACGCAGAGCAGCCTTTTCCATTGCGATTATTGTTTATTTATTGTACTTACTATTGCCTACAAGGGCTTAATATGTCTAGGGGAGTGCTAACCAGTCCTTTTCAGGCACAAAAAGTTGCCAGCAAATCCGCTGTTCCAGAGCCGTACGGTTGGTAATCAAGTGTTCCATTGACTCCTCCTGTTTTAGCGCACAATTTGCAAGCGTTTGTGCGGAATATGCCTATTCTGCGTAGGTGGTTATAACAGGCATAATGTTCTGTAACTTTCCGGGACAGTGTTCTTAGGCTCTTCCTAACCAGTTTTAGCGCATGTGTCGCCCTCTACTGGCATCCCAAGTCAGCAACTTTTTAAAAACTTACCAGATTATCAGTATCGTTTTAATATTTACCCATTTCTCCTTTAAGAAATCTTTTTCTTCGAAGCCAAAGGATGACGAGTGGTTCGAGTAAAAATCGAAATCGAAAGTACTTTTTGCCCTACAAATCTCTCCCTAACTTTGGTTCTATATTCCACTTAATTCAATTGTCCCCACACAATTGTGCATTTATTTATCTACTTGTTTTTATGTGAAAGTGTAAATTTTTCAGGGTTTGATTTAATTCAAGTTGACAAGGAGAGGCCTTAAGTTACTCTCAGCTCGAAAAAAAAAACTGCACAGGGCTGGATAGTTGTTAAGATGAAAAAAACAGTAGAGGTGGAAGTATCTGTCAAATGTTAGTGCTCTTGTTGCCTCTAGACTTCTGTCCAAAGTTAATCTAGTCTATTTGCATAAATAAGTTAATAATAGAAAATGGTAGAAAAATGGTTTCTAAAGCGTTTTGTACAATATTTTCTGACAACTTTCTGACAGCTGACAATAAAAATAACATAATAATTTAAGCGAACTTGAATCTGGGAAAAGAAACTTATACTCGTAGAAGGGATTGAAAAAAACATACATATATTTTGTGTTAAGAAGGCAATCAACTGCTTTTTCCAATGTACTAATAGGAAAACACATTAAATAAACAGCTGACAAGAAGTACGTTTTTAATGTGTTAAGTGTAACGGGCGATTTTTCATACCCGTAAATTTGTATACGTTGTTGTTAAATAAGCGCGTGTTAACGTACCTCTACCTTAAGCTTCTTATCGCTTTTAGAAACACTTTTATGGAATTTGGCACGACACTAGTTCCCATGAGCTGGACGAGTGTCAAAAAAAGTGACTGTTTTGGTCGGGTTTTATATTGGTTTAGTTATACTTCTTTCAGAAGGACATCATCATCAGTACTGCAGCTCGATAATTACAAAGCGTTAACGGAAATATCCTTAATGCCTGTTTCAACACTGAAATAAAAACGCGCACAGTATGAAAATGCAATATAGAGGGGTTTATTCAAAAACTTGTTTTGACGCATCAGGTGGGTTTTCATATTTAGGATCACAGAGTGAGGCTGGATACAAAATTTATTTTAGCAGACTCGCGATTTCGTAAAATAATACTCGTAATATAAAATTAAAAGTCTCGACTGTCATATGGCGAACTGGAGATTTTCACTAAAACTTTACAAATGTACTGCTTTTATCTTCCCTGGTTAAAATAATACAACGTTTTGTTGTTCGTATTAAATTATTATGTTTTTGATTTTTTTTCTTTTCAATTAACGGCGCTAAAGAGGGAACTTTAATGACAATTGACCACAATACTTGAGTATGACTGGCCCTCATCGCCAGCAATGAGAGCAAATTCGTACTCGTAACAATAGCAAAAACAACTGACAAAAGCAATAACATTAATCAACACGATCACAGCAGTTGTAAATCGTCCAAAGAGTGCTGTAATTCCTTGGGCACATTTGTAGAGCAGCTGAGCCGTTAAAGTGCGCTTATTTTTCAAGCCTAGTAAATCAAAAATAATTCAAGGCGCTAGAAATTTACAGAAAATAATAACAATAAAATAAAAAATATACTTTTTATTTGATTTTTGTATATTTTTTTTCTTAGAAAGAAAACAGAATAACGGTGCAAAAAAAAAAAACTCCGCTTGAATATAAAATCGAAAGAAAAGTGGTAAATAAAAATTATAAAAGAAAAATTATTTTAACTAATTACACACACACACAAACAACAATAATATGGCAGAAAAACAAAACATTCAACAAAAAATATGCTGTTAATTAACGATGTGTAACCGACTGATCTTGAATTGCTTAAACTAGTTATTAAATTAAATGAAAAATCATTAAATTAATTTCTAAAAAGTCTAGTTTCAAATGAAAATGAATTGATATGCAAGAAAATTTATTAAATGGAAAACAAATCGTAGAGAGAAAAAAAGTGAAATTTAAACACGATGTTGATGAAAAAGTGTTAATAGAGAGACATAAAAAAAGAAAAAGAAATTTACTCGTATCTGGCGTAGGACAAAGCGCCCAAAGCAGGTAATTTTCATATCATCAAAAGTACTCAAAAATATAAGAGAATTTTATATAACAAATTTTAAAAAACACATATTTTTGGGGAAAACAGCAGGAAATAAAAAACTTTCGTTTCATGATTATTCTTCTTTAAATATCTGATTTGTTGTGATTCATACACAGAATTTTTTTTTATATATTTGCACAGGCTTTTCATACAAATATGTTCATGGTACAATTGTACCAAGGATGTAAAGAGAAGTATATATACGATTTTGTCACTCCCCTTCGATGTCCAGCCCACATATATATAAAATAAATGTAATTATTCTAATCTCAGATGTATGTTTGACGCATTCCAAAAGACCCAGCTCTGAAAATTCTTATATAATATCAAAAACTTACTTTCAAGATTCGAATTGGTACAGCTGTACCATGGATGTAACAGATGGGTTAAAACACACTAGTTATGGTTTTTTTTTAACAATCAGTCACTTTGTCTGATCTGATGAATTGGAGGGACAGACGGACGAACGGACATGATCAATGCTTTTTGTTGTTGTTGTTTTAGTGTTTGTTGATGAGGGTACAAGAAAACAAATTCTAGGCGCATGAATGGGAATCCGTTAATTTTGGCAATTGGTGTTTTCTGTAAAATGGTGAGGGGGGAGGGGCAGGGGAGGAAAAAGATTACCAATGAAATAATTCCATTCCCATTTTCCCATATTTTTAAGCTCTTGCTCAGTTTTTATGACTGTGAAGGCCGCACTGCTGCCAAACTTGAAACTCTGAAGGGGTGAATCATTGCCTTCCCCAAACTCCGCTCACACTGTATTCACATTTCGTTAACGATCTTTATTTCTCAACATTCATGTATAAGACTGTTAAATTTTTGTTTGTTTTTTTTTCCCCCCACCATTTGCTCTACATCATCATTAAGAGCCATCGTCAGCAGCACCATCATCACGGCATCACGGACATGTCGTAGGCACTCCGTTGGCCTCATCATCGTCGCAACCCATAACATTAAATGTCAATAGGCTAAACTAGCTTTATTTTTGTGCCTTCATGAATATGGGAGTTTGACAGTGGATTTTGAACTTATTAAGAGTTCTGTTGCTGTTTTTCTGTATCATATTTTTTGCTGTAAAACTTTTTAAATTGACAGTTAACATTAATCTTAATAAAAAAAAAAATCAGACGAAATACATTAAAAAAAAAAGAAAAAAAAGTTAAGCTTAATTTTATCTTCTGCATTTTGGACGGGATTTGTAGAGATGTTGAGGCATATCGCAAGTTATGATTAATTCTACAGAATTGTTAATTAAAGCATATGAACTTGTTGTTTTTTGTTTAAAATTTTTTATTAGGCCAGAAAAAAGCGGAAGTTGAGCAATATGGAAAAAAGTACGAGACAAAATAATTACTTTAAGGCTAAAAATAGATAAGATTAATGATAATAGAAACAGTCATAACTTTTATAGGGAAAAACGGCTGTAAAGAATTATCACTCACCCTTAAAAGTTAATTAATTTAACTCAATAACTACATACATATGTGCATATATGTATGTATGCATGTGTTTGTTTGATGATTAGTTCAACTTACCTGAAAGAAAATATGTATAATATATTTTTTTTAAAAATTTTCTTAAAAATTTATTTTTTTTTGTCATGCTACAATAATTAATTTTTTTTGTTATAACATGTTTAAGCTTTAGGATTTGAAACGAATAAAAATATTTAAAAAAAAATCGCTTAATTAAAGTTAATTTTGCGAATTCGAAAAAATTTGGAACTTTTTGTAAACTTTAATTTCTTAACAAAATTTTAGTTTTACTGGGAAAAGTGGTTTTTATTTTAATACTATGAAAGAGTACAAACTTTATTCGAAATAAAGCTGAAAATTTGAATTTCATTAAAATTTTGTTTTCTTTCTTAACAAAATTTTAGTTTTATTTATTAGGGAAAATAATTTTTTCATGCTCAGAAAAATTATAATTTTTAATCGCAATAAAAGTTCGAATTTTGCCAAGGAACCGCTTCTGAATTGGACAAGTCAGTTATTTTCATTTTTGTTTTGATAAGAAAAGAGCTTTGAACAGGTTTTTACATAAAAATGATTAGTTTTAACTTTTAACTTTAAACACGACTTCGAAATTACGAATTTAAATGCAAGATTTCAAAATTTTTCTTACATTGACTGGAGCTTCAAACTAAAACCTATATTTTTTATATTAAAATAATTGTCGTATAATTTAAATAAATTGTATTAAAATTTATTATACTTTAAAAAATGTTAATTAATCGTATATTTAATAATTATACACAATTTTAATAGTTTCTCAATGTAAAACATGAAAATGTTGCAACAAAAAAAAAAAAAAGAACTATTTCCGATATAAAATATCTCAGTATTTAATTCATAACAAACTGGAGCACTTGAAGTTAAACAATTACTGAACAGTTTTAATGTGTCTGATTTTAATTAACGGCGGCGCCCTCATTCAGTGCCGATTTGTTAATCCAAAAAATATGTACAAATCTTACACTTTTACAAATCCTGACTCACAACAGCAAAACAGACATTTCAATTGCTGGAATTATTGTATGAAGAAAAAGAAAAAGTTACAAACAGCTTCCTAACATGTTCACACGAACAATATAAAAATGGAAGATAACAATGGTATTCACGAACCTCAATGCAAAGACTATAAATACACGAAAAAAAAAAATAAAGCTATTTTTAATAAAAGAAAAATCAATTTAATTAGTTTTTAAATGCTTTAAAAAATCTATTTATGTGCATTAATGCTTCTATAAAAATGTCTCAAGGTAACCTGTTTTTTCTTTAAGTGTATCATTAATAGGATGGCGCATCATATGTAGGATTAAGTTGATTATCATAATGATGTGGATGATGCGTAATAAATATAAGATCAAGAAACTTTAATATGTTTATAATTAAAAAGGTGAAAAAATGTGTATGTATGAGACTTTTGATGATATCACACACACACACACACATGTTTTAGCATGAATAATCATGATAAAAATAAAACAGCAACAAATTTAAACTACGACAATTTTGAAACTAAGTTAACAACAAAGTGTTAAACAAATCAGTTGGCAAACAGTTGGAATGAAGGCGCCATAATATGTTCTATAAATATAATTAAACAAATTTTTAGAGAATTTTTATTAGATTATTTAGGCTTTTTATTTATGTATTAGCTAATGAACATGATGAATCACTTCTCTAGTGTAAATAGTGCTGCGAGAAGGAAGACGAGACAAAATCATTTGCAATTATAAAACACAACCACAACGTGTGGCTATTTTTTTAATTTATGCATTATTTATCTAGATGCAAACACATACATACATACATTTATGTATATGTATCAACATATGTATGTATATATGTAGATACACATGTGTGTGTGTGTGTGGGGATTTGTTTTAATTCAACACACACTTCGTTTATAAATGGCATTAAATAAAACATTTTCTATCTATAAATGTTAATAAAAGAAATTGTGTGCAGGACAACATCGTAATTTTTTAGTTGATAAACAGTCCCGGCTATGGCATTATGCAACCTAATAGCCGATAAATATTTGCCGTGGGGTTTTGCTAGGTGGCACGCATCGCAAGTCACCCAATTTCCCCTGACTTTGGCGCCAAACTTAAAGTGCCTGTTAGCGCCTCTTTAGGCGCCGCGCCAGCTTATTCGCCTAAACCTGTACAACTTTATATTATGTGCCCGATAAGAAGACGTTTAACGATCTTGATAGCCAATTCACATCACTTGTTGCTTCTTGTCAGCAACTCTCGTACGAGGTCTGTTCAAAAAGTTAGTTTATTATTATAAATATTTACATATTTATTCATTTACATATTTATTGCACTGTATTTGTGCAGGCACTGTGATAACCAAAGTAGTTAATCAGGATTCTTTTGTAAGCGTCTGTAGGGGTTATAGCCGAGCTGTGCATTAAAAGGTCTTTTTTGCTTAAAAGCGTTGAGCTTTAGGCATTTATCCGCGAATATCTGTATATAGTACATATTTTCTTAACTTATTAAAGTATTTGTAGTTATTAAGCATTTAATATGAATTTTAAGTTGTTGAAAATTCATATTTGCTTTCATTCTATATACAGTTGAAGTCGATTATGCGGCTCGCACGGCTGGCGACCAGGCTTAGCGTGGATAAGAAATTATAAAAAGTACGTATTATTTTTAATGGTAATCACTGAATTTGAATTCTGTTTCTAAATATTGAACTGGAAAATATGTATTTGCTGCAGGGATAATAGAGGTTGAATTAAAGCAACGATAATAAAAGTTAAACAAAGCCAGCAGCTGCAGCTCCATATGAACAGACAATTAAAAACTCTGCCTCAAATATGTTAATGCCGTCGTTAGCAATTTGCACAGTTATAAAAATACAGCAAATCATTTTGATTAAGGAATGTTAAGTCGTGGACGAGAGCAGAAAAGAGAAAGAGCGAGAGAGAGAGAGAGAATAACGAAAAGCCAAGTGTAAATAAACAATTGTTGGAGCCACAACAATAACAACAGCAACAATGGAATGCATTAAGTTGTGCATACGTCACTAACGCATGATTTGGCAAGTTTAAAGAAAATTGTTTATCAACTACAAAAACAAGTTATTCGAAATGTATGCACACACAAACACACACACACACAAACATAAATATACATGTGTGTAGGTTTGTATGTATGTACGTACTTAACGCTAGAATAGTTTGTTTACTTAAATTTTTTTTATCACAAATTAAAGCAAAATCACAGAGATGAGACTTTTATATTAAAAGTTATTTTAACATTTTATGCAAGAGACGTAAAAATTACTTGTTTCCATAAAGTTATTTTAAAATTAGGCGTGTTCTTAAAACCCCAAAAAAACAGAGAATCTCTCAGAATAATAAAGTGTTAAGCTGGCACTATTTTGTGTTCACCACGTCAATTTTAATTGCTGAAAATGCGAAACCTTTGAGATAAGAGTTAATTGATGGCAAGTTGAAAAGCCATAAAAGGAAACCATTACGAAAGTTGTTCCAAGTTGCTGAGATTTTATAAAATAAAGTTTTTTGCCTTTCATACATATTTAAGTTGCAGTACATTATTTAATTATTTAAAAGTTCCTTAGCAATTGAGCATCTAAATTTACTTTTCTAAATTCAATTAATATAATTTGACAATTAAATAACTTTTATAAAAATAGAAATGTTCGATCATATGGAATTTAAGTGCAGAAAGTTCTTTTTTTTCACGAATATGAAAGTTTTATTTTAATCATATCTTAGAATTTTGTTAACTAATTTATTGCATAATTTATGTACTTGAAATGTCCAGCTCTGGCTGTTTACAGTTTTACAGAGCTAAACAATAGGGAAGAGGTGAGAAAACAAAAAAAAAAAAAAGATAGAGAGAGGGTTAAACAAATACTTTATTATTGATTAAGTGCTGCTCAATCGATCACTGTTATTAATTAAATGCATTTAAATTCTGTCACCCTACTATTATATTCAATAAGTTGCATAGTTTGCCTAAATACATTAATTTTATTTAAATGGAATGAAGAAAAATAATTTATAAAATTAAAAAAAAAAAAATAGAAATAAGTATTTTTGTATTCTGTTTACTTATAGTTTATATTATTTCGTTGCTGGCAAAACTGTAGAAATTGGAATTCGATGTTAAGTGACAACCAAAATTATTAAATTGTTTTATGTTTAAAGCTCAAACAATTTGTTTTTGTCAAAGATTTTTTAAAAGCAATTTAATTTGGTGCAAAGGAATGGCCAGCCATTGACGTGGAAAAACTTATCATGTTATTGCAGGAGAATTATTTTTTTTTTATTTATTTTATTTAGTATAATTTTAAAAATTTGTTAACTTGGCAGAATGGGTGGGTAACGAATACTAATATGCCCTGGCATAGTTATAAATGTCTGTGTGCCGAACTTGTGTGAACTATGGCTGCACATGAGATGTTGCAGCCCGGGCCGGTCTTTAAAAACAGTGGCAACGAACGGCAAACGAAACTAAAAAGTAATCAGGCCCTGATTATCTATCATATACTATATGATAGATAAAGTGTACTAAGAAGATATTTAAAACATTACCCCAGTTAAAAGATGCTTTGCTAGATGTTTGGAACTGCATAGAGCCAGAAGTATGCAAAAACTTGATGCGTTTACAGGACAGTATGGGATATTATACTACATAAATACAGCAATTTCCGCTTAGTTGAGTTACTAAAAATGCACGGCGTTTGGAGCTATTAAGCGGAAAATCATTTACGCGAAACTCTTTTAATTGATCGATTGACTCAATTAAAAAAACCTCCTTAATTGAGCAGCATAATCAATAAAACGAACAAACATTACAAAATAATGCCAGTACCGGCATAACAAATAACGGCTTAAATGCAAAGGCCGTATAATGCAAGAAAGATTTAAGAAATGGTGTGGCATAGGACTTCTAAAAGAGACTGCTGAAAAGTTATCATCACGAGGTGACTTAATAGAGCCATTTCAACGACATGACTCAATTTTGAATGCGGACGAAAATTTTTTCACACAAAATATTTCTTTTATTTATTTTATTAACACTAAATGCAGAAAATATTTATAAACGAAAACTTCGCTTTCTTCTATCTGTCACTATAACGAACAGGTCTGACATTATCTGAAACGTTATACCGAGCTTTGACTGTATACGTATGTATGTATATAGAAATACATGACATATACTTTTGTTTGGGTGGGAAAATTATGTTCTATTTTTGGCAACTTTGCAAATGATCATCAGTTTTGTATGTGATTCGTTAAAATTTGTTTAATTTTTAGAGTCAATTAAATGGGTATCGCAATTAAACGGAACTCATTTAAGCGGGGATGTTACCAATAGTTCTTGTACATTTTACTTTATGGCAGCATTTAAGCGGGCATATCAATCATACGAGCAACAATTAACCGAAAATTACGGTTTGTATTAACTGTACAGTTCTATTGTAGCTTTTTTGTGAATTAATTCTTCTAGAATTAACGGTTTACTTATTTATTTATAATTTACTATAATTAAAATTATAATAAATATTAAAAGCTAAAGCGCTAGCGACTAATTGTTTAGAAGGGTTAAAATTAAAAAAATTATTGTGTTTTGTTTTATGAGCAGAAAAGTAGGAACGTAAAGTGTTAATTAAGTCCATAAACACAAAAAAAAAAATGTTAAGTCAAATTTTCAATTTAGGTAATAGTAGTTTTACCCAACTGTATACTGTGTACATATGAATATCGTCAATATCTATTAGCAAAACAGTAGCACTGCCCCGGCACACATTTATTTTGCCCCACAGTGTTATTTACATACATACATAATATTCTTTTTACGCTTTATGATTGGGTATGTTCACATGTATGTATGTATGTATGTATGTATATAAGTATGATGATTAGTCTAGTGTTTGATGTTTGTTTACACTATTAACACTTGTTGTGTTTACATTTGATTACCGTGTGTAGTGCTAGTATTTTTTCAATATTTACATACATACACATGTACATACATACATACATACATACATACATACATACATACATACATACATACATATGTATGTATGTAAATGTGTGTATAATAGTTTGTGATTTATTTTTAATTTTGCGTAAAGAGCACGTTTGTGCACAGTTTCTGTTATGAACACAGACTGTTATGAATACAGTTACTTATGCGTACATGTATGTGTGTATGTGCATGCATGTGCATGTTCATACGAGTATTTACGTTTGTTTTGTATGATTTCTTTAAGCTTTTCTTTATAAATTTCTTTTTTACTATTATTATTTAATAATTGTGTGCTAAATTTTTGAAGACTATGTGGTACATTTATACATTCATACATATAAAATATATACATATGTAAATGTGGACGTATGTATGTACATACATACATTCGTATCTTTGTATGTATGTATGTATGTATGTATGTATGTATGTATGTATGTATGTATGTATGTATGTATGTATGTATGTATGTTCGTACTATATTAAGTATAAAATTGCAGTTGTTCATATTGTAACCAAAATTTCAAACAAAGATTTTTTTTGATTGCTTTTAATGACATAAAATGATGATTGTGCTAAATAAAGTCTCTATATAAAAGGAAAACTTTATTAAACTTAATGTGTGTGTGTGTGTGTAGATGTCTTTCAATTATGTATGTATCTTATCTAGGTGATCTTGAATGTAAATAAAGTCAAAATATTTTAAATTGCCCGTATGTAGTATATGCCATACATACGAGGTCTGTTCAAAAAATAAGTTCAATTTTTAAATCTCACTTTCGATTATTGTTTTTTCTTGCTCCTGCTGCTGCCAGCCGTCTCTAATTGATGTTCACAATTTCAGCTTTTTAGCCGGTTTAGTTTTGCTGGTGACCGTCACGAAAGTTCAGAAATGTTTTGCATGTGTTTTGTGAGAGTCCTAAATATAAGCAGCGTTTTACATGTCCCTGGTTGACTGGATGTGCGTAAAATTTTGTGTCAAAAGTGGAATTAAATGCTTCAAAAGCATTTGTAAGTACAAGGTACAAAATTTCAAATACGTACGCCCTGGACACCCCCCGAACATCAATAACCAGGGAAAATGTGGGGAGAGTGAAGAAAGCTGTCATTACAGAAAAGTTAAATCATTATTAGAGAAGTTGCTTAAGGAGTTGACATAGCAACTATTTTTTTTGGAGAATTTCGCCTCTGAAACGTTTGTGACAACGAAGTGCGTTCTAAATTTGCCGGATTTTGATTAAAAATTTATTTAGTTTTGAGCCAAGAACATATTTTTAGCCTTCCCAAGATTGAAGACAGCCAGGAAATGATGTGCTTTTGCTACAATTAAAAAGATGCATGTAAACAGAATCTCTCTCAAGGATATACCAAAAAGTGCATATCTATATGTAAGAACCACTGTGAGGATTTGATTAGACGCTGGCACAAGTGGGGACTACTTTGAAAGGCACGTAATAAAAATTGTTGAATGTATAAAAATTATAAATTGCTTTATATTTCGAACAGATCTCGTCCACATGCTGGATTTTGTTAAAAATATCCAAAAAAAATATCATTAAAATATATTAGAAATAAAGTATAACTTTTTTTTATCAGAATTTCAAAGAACTTTTTTTTTATCACATCTTGTTTAAAATTAATGATTGTACAATATTCAAATTATATTAAATATGGTGGGAGTTTGGCCTAGAAGGACCCTTTGCACTGCGACCATCATTGAACTAATCTGATGGTAGTATGAGGGCGATTTTTGGATCAATGAGGCTAAATTTTTAGCCATTAATCTTCTCTGGTTACTTTCGCGTTTGTATTTTTTTTAAATGTCTTTCCCGCCTTTTGCCATCCTTTCTATTTGATACCCCTACGAAATTGCTTATCGCTGTTTAAATTATTTTAATCTAAAAAATTTTATAAATCCTAAATTAAAGCGAAAACCTTAAATAAATAATCATTAACATGATCGCAAAGATGAGAAAAATAAGGTTTCTAAAAGTTAAAGTCGAATGCGAGCACCGTCAACTGACTGGCTGACTGACTGACTGTCTACCAGCAGAATATTGGCTACGGCGTCAAATTAAAACAAAGAGCCATAAACCAACCGCTATTGGGACTCACTGGTTATAAAAAAAGGGAGAGCAGCGAAACAGCCCGCCAGCCGCACAATATTTATTTCTAAATTCATAATGAGTTAATGAACAGAAAGAACTTCAGTCGGACTGAAGCAAACGAACCTGCGACAACGACGATGCGCATCGATGACTACCAAACGTTAAATAATTGTAAAGAATTTTAACGAACTAAAAACAAAAAAAAAAAAACAAAAAGTGATCGTGATCATCAAGTCAAAGCAGTGGATAAACCAAAATTACTAACAAAATTAAAAATAGCAAAATTAATTTCTGTGTCATTTCAATGATTTAAATTGAAAGCCAGAAAAAAAGAACCTGCGACAAAAAATTTTCAAACCAAAAAACAGGGAATTTACACAGTTTTGATCATTAAAATCTGAAATCTGAAGAAAAAGTTAAAAATATCTTGTTAAAAAGAAGTTCAACTACATTTAATGAATCAGTGAGTGTGTAAAAACGCATATAAAATATCCTTTCCAGGCCATACAAACAAAAAAGTAACTGGATTTTTAAGGAATTCTTAACGGTATTAAGTCTAACAAAGTGAGTTTCGACGGCATTTTGATAAGGCAAATACATATATATTTTAAGCATTTATTTTACGATTTTGCTGCTCAAAACAAAAAGGTGTTAAAACAAGTTGGTTCGCGAAATTTTAAGAATTTTCAATAGAAATAAACGAAAAATAATCGCTTGTCCCACGATATCGATCGATAATATTCATCAGTATTTTGAAGAGCAAAAAAAAACCTGATTTGGGGACTATTTGTGGAGTATATTTGGTCGAGTTTGGCCAAATGTGAACATAAAAGTTCGATATTGTGGAATAGGTCCTAAATGTTTGTTGGCACCTTCTCAATGCCGCTGGAAAACACACAAAAGCTGATATTCTTAGATTTAACATTAAAGATAATAACCGGCTCTTCTTTCCATAATTCTTTTGCTTAATAATATATTTGGTTCGAGCACTTTTGTGAAATTTGGCTAAAAGTTAAAAAATAAAACAAAAATTCGTCATAGAAAACGGAGCAACTGACAGTTTCAAGCCGTCTGATTTGTTTCAAGCCGACTGAAAGGCCAAAACCATGTGAATAAATTTACTGAACGGCAAAACCATGTGAATCAATTTTTTTTCTTGTTTATCTATTTAATAAGATACAAAATTTTTAAATTTAGTTGTAATTTGTTTTCCACTAAAAGTTTTTGTAAAAGTGATCAGGATAAAAAAGTTTTACCTTAAACTAACGACAAAATTTAATTAATGAAATGAAACAATTTATATATATTTTTTTAAGTTTTTTCAACTGCTTGAAAAAAATTAATTACTTTAACTTTATTTTTTTTTACTTCCTGTACAAAAGAAAAACATTTTTTTAAGACACTCTTTTATTAATACTTTCAGGTTAGAGGAATCCTTAACTGAAGTTAATAAACAATTTACACAGTTCGGCCAGGCTAAGAAAGCTGTCCTAAACGTTTTGACAGCTCCTTTCATGTCCTTGAAAAATAAAAATTGATTAAAGCGATTTAAAATCTGCAGAAGTGAAGAAATCTAAACAGTTTAACTACAAAATCTTTGGAAGAATTGTTATAGATCGGCAATAACGAAATACCTGCGTATTAAATTCAATTAAACTCATTTGTTGAAAAGACAAAAAGTATAAACAACAAAAGCCTACAAAATGCAAACCCCCGCCACCAGCCACAGTGATCCAGAACAAATGGCCGCACAACGCCGTGTACTGCAACGGCTTCTCCTCGATCTACTCATCTTTGTACTTCTGGTCATACCCGTCATAGTGTGTGAATTTGCGATCGAGCCCTATCGTCGCGGCTTCTTTTGTGACGATGAAACCATACGCTATCCTTTTAAAGAAAGCACTATTACGCCCGTAATGCTCGTCCTTGTAGTGGCCCTACCGCCCTTTCTGCTATTGCTGGTGGGAGAATATGCCCGACAACACAAACAAGGCCAGCTGGGTAATACCAGACAAATTTTCAATTGTCATATCAATGTCTGGCTGATCAGCTTTATTCGGCAATTCGTTTACTTTTGTTTTGGCCTATTGCTTACGCTGGACGCCACCGAGGTGGGTAAATATACCATAGGACGTTTGAGGCCTCACTTTATGGCCGTGTGCCAGCCCCAGCTGGTGGACGGCACCACTTGTTATGACCTGGTAAATCAATATCGTTTTGTGGAGAATTACTTTTGCCTGGGCACCGGTTTCACCATACAAGATATACACCAGTCGCGGCTCTCCTTTCCCAGCGGTCACTCCAGTCTGGCATTTTATGCCATGGTTTATGTAGCTCTCTATATGCAAAAGAGAATGCACTGGCGCCATTACGATTTGGCTAAACATTTCATACAATTTGTTTTGGTCATGCTGGCTTGGTTTACGGCTCTGTCCCGAATCATGGACAATTGGCATCATTGGTCGGATGTACTGGCGGGTTCTTTGCTCGGCATTCTGGGCGCCCTGATAACAGCCAATTATATAAGTAAACTTTTCAAAACTTCTTACACAGATTTTGGGGCATTACGGCTGACCGGCTTGGCTCGCCAGGATACTTCCGCTACACTCAATGAAGTGCTGGCCGCAACACCGCCGCCCTACACAATAAATCAGGCGCAAGTAGAGGCTTTCAAAAATGAAACGTTTTGTACGAAAGTATGAAGAACTTATGAAACTAGAATTAAGGCAAGAAGTTTTTGTACAAAAGGAAAACAAACAAAAAAGACGAGTGTATATAAAAATTTAGGGTTAAGCAGGAAATTTTTGTCAGTAGTTGTAAGAAAAATGTTTTGTTTAAATTAATCAATTAAGTTTATTAATCCAATGTTTAGTGTTAGAATGGTTTTGGTGCCACAAGTCATTTGCCAGTTTAAAATTACCCCACAGCCGATATAGAAATATTAGGTTTGTTGTAGAAAGCCAAAGAGTTTAGGGAGTTTGTGCGGTACCTAACACAATGTTTCAATGTCCCTGCCCTAATATTAATCATAATTTGAACCAAAAAACATATAGTTTTCATTTCAAAATTTTGTATTCTTAAATGGTTAAGCGAAACAGGTGGCCAAAACAAACAGTGATCAAGGGATAAGCCAACTTACCTTAAAGTTTTCAACGTCCCTTCCTTAATTTTTGTGATAAATTTACACCAAAAGTATAGTTTTCTTTGAGGAAATTTCGATTTTTAATTGAGCGAGTGAAAAGTGTAGCGTAAACTAAAAATTTATTACAGAAAACTTCAAAGAGATCATTGGGTGGGGGTACCTTATATAATTGCTAGGTTTTCCTACATTACTCTTCCTCATAAACTCATACGAAAGATATAGTTTTCTATAAATTGAAAAAAGCAAATTCTTCTATTAAAAAAACTTTCGATTTTAAATTAATTTTGAGAAAAATATTGCTGAAAGGTAACACTTTGTTAGAAAGGCTCAAACAGTTCAATGGAGTAAGGCACCTTCAAAATTTATTTCTTCAATGTGGCTCCATAAAAATTGCTGTGAAGAAAGATAGTTTTACGAAATAATTATCTATCGAAATTATTGCAAAAACAAAAACAAAAATTTGTTATAAAATTGCACAACGCTCAAAGGATTGAGGTACCTTAAATATTAGTTCAGCGTCTACCATCCTTAATATTTGTTATAAATTGCGACAAAAAAATAATTTTGCTTTCAATTGAAAATTTCTATGTGTTACTAATGAAATGGAAAATATTGCAAAACAATCAAATATTATTAGAAAGGTTCAATGAGGTCCAAATGGGGTAAGGTACCCTATACAATTATTTTCTTTTGAAATTAAAGTCGTAAAATTTATTATAAATAATTATAAACAAAGAAGGTTTTAAATTAAATGAAAAATTTCCATATTGTTCGGACACAACAGAAATATTATAAAGACTCAACAGATTATGAAGAATTTTTGAAGAGTACACGGGGGGTGGTACCTTCAAAGAGTAACCTTAAAATTTTATAATAGTTTTTTCAATATATGATATTCTTATATATTGAAAATATTCAATTTAAAAAAATATTACAACTCCCAGAAACTTGTCACGAATGTTTGAGCAGCACAAAGGATTACCTGTGATTTGATTCTAGGAGTCACCCTAAGAATTTGTTAGGTATTCGTATATGTTAATACAATTTGTTAGTTTCCCTTGAAAAATATTATTGGAAAAGAACCAATATTGGCAGACAAAACCAAATAGCCAGAGAGCGCTTTAAAAACATTTTCAGCTCGACTTATTAATAACTTTTTTTTTAAATTAAAAAAAAATAATTATTAATTACAATTAATATTAAATATTTACTGTATAATTTTTTATGCATACTTATACTATCGCTGGTTAAAAAAAATTCAAATAAAAGTTTATCGCAAAACTTGCAGACCCCCTCGCCAGAGAGCAGAGTCATACCTTAAGTGTTACAAATTTAAGAGTCAGAAAATATGCGCCAAGAAATCTTGGAAATCGTTTATAGGAAAAGTTATGAATCATTTTCGCTTTAGAATTTGTTCATTTGCAACAACATATTGTTATAGAATTAAACTAATTAACGTAAATATTTAAAGTATTACTAATTAATAAGTATCACTAATTAAGAAGTAATTATGTTTTTAATGTTATTTATGTTCAATTGTTTAAGTTGTTTAAGTTGTTTAAAGAATAGTTTTTTAAGTCAATATTTGTTTGTGAGTGAAATAAATTTTTAGCGCTAATTTAAGCGGGAGAGTTTTTCTTTTGAAGTTATATTTTCTTTATAGTAAGAAAAAAAAACTTGTGCTGAATAATTGACATATTATATAATCGCTGAGACTTCAATACCACGATACTACTGTTGGAAGCAAGAGGGGGAAGGGGGGGGGGATGGCCTCTGGTCTGCCTTAATTTGGCCTATTGTATGCTGCGAATTTTGTTTTTAAAATATAACAAAATCATACTGGTGCAAGTCTTTGCCCATGAATCCCTCTCAGTGGATTTTGTGTCACATGGAAATCCACTGTTTTGCAGCGATTATTGTAGAATTCGTTAAACCGGCCTTCGACTGTGCCAGATTTAGGGTCTGTGTAATCTTCCTAACATTTGTTCAAACGTCTGCCTACAACTTTCCTTGATTACCGCCTCAAAGTATGCTACACTCTAATCGTAATTATTAAAACGAATTTAACAGTTTCAAACTAACAATCGAATAACATAATTTTTCTGTTATTAACAGCTTTTTCAAATAAGTTAATTGTCTGCCACTTCTAACATTTTCGAAAATATAACATAAATGATTTACACGTTTTTGCATCGTCTCTCATTCGTTTAATTGCTTTCCAGCTCTGGTGCTGCGTTAAAACCCCCTCAGCCGCCCACGCACGCATTTTACTAGACTCTAGCATTCTGTACGCACTTAAGCAGCGACATAAAATTGTAATTTACTTAATGACAATTATAAAATTTAATTGCCTTAAAGTTCACTTAATGAAAACAAGCGCACAGAGTCATAAAAATAATTTTAGTATGAAATTACAGAATACCAGCGGTTCACATGAGGCGGCGCTAAGCGTTCATGCGTTCGTTGTTGACAGCCAAAACCGATTTACGCTACAAAGTCAAAACGAATCGAACGAATTTTAAGATACTTTTGAGTGGCAGGCATCAAAAATAGTTTTATGGCTAAAGTGAAAGTAAAAAGACAAGGGGTTAAAGAACTTGGGCCACTGGTGGAAAGTTTTAAAATAAAATCGATTATAAGATTTGTGTGTGTCAATAAAAATTTGAAATAAAAAGAAAAAATCACAATCAACCATAAAATTTGTTGGTTTTTATGAAATCTTTTTCTTCTTGTTAAGAAAAATGTTAAAATATTGCTTTAGGAAAAGGCCTAACGCAATCGCATTAAGGCCGCCCATAAGAAGGCGGTGCAATTGTGTGCAAATGTGTGTGCCAGCAAGATTGGAGACAGATCCTTATAGCAGGAATGCATACAAATTCCTTCACGAGTCCTAATTAACTTGTTTAAGAATGATTTCAGTTCTGCTAAATGCGCCTTGGGATATAGCACAGATCTGCAATGAAGGTAGCGCCAACATTTTGTCTACAATATTTCAAAAGTTTTGCCCAGCAATATTAATAATTATGTAAATGTAAAAAATTCGATTTTCAGGATGATATTTCTCCAAGGCGGTACCTGCATTTCAAATTCATAAAATTTTGTTTAATTGTGTCGGCTAAATAACCGGCAAAAACAGCTGACAGTCCCATTTAATTGTTAAATAGTTTTTAAAACCCATCAAAATAGGTTTTTTGTTTTTTATAAAGTTTTAAGGACCAAAAATTTTGTATTTTTAAGTGCCCGTTTGCTGCTTCCATTGGAGAAAGTTGCTGTTGCGGGAGATATAAAGATAAGCGGTTTTCTTTATTATGAGAAGCTTTACATAATTTCGGGTTGTGTAATGAATAATTGGCTAAGAAATTCAGTTGGCTGGCTCTCATCTCCTTTGGAAATAGTCACTTTTGTTTGGTTTATCATTTAGGATTGAAATGTTTTTTGTTCTTACTATATATTATTATTAAATGCTTCACATGACTTTAGCTCATCCAATAAGTTATAAGCTGGTAAGTTTAGTTGTTAGGCTACAATTCGTATTGGAGATAGTCACTTTTGTTTTAGTCAGCATTAAAAATTAAACGTTGGCTTTTATCTTATTATAAAACTCATCACATCATAACAACTTGTCTATTATTTCGTTATTTGGGAAGTTCACTAGCTGGCATTCATTGGAGATAGTCACTTTTGTTTAAGTTAGCATTAAAAATGAAGCTTTTGCTATTATCTCATTATAAAACATTTCATTGGAGATTGGAGCCGCGTTTGTTTTCTAAATGTGAACATTTAATAAGTTACAAATAAATGTGATCAGAAGAAAAGCTGCTATCTCCAACTATGTCTTTGTGTTGATTTAAAAATCACTTTAGCATATTTTTGTTTATTATTCTCTTTAGCTCTTTAACGAATACATTTAAATACAAGTTTAACTTTCAAAAACATCGCTCTTCGGAACCTTAAAGCGGACATAATGCAATCGACCTCCAGAAAGTATGGCCCAAAGTCATTATTTTTATGCAGCAGATGCCAACAACTTTTAGTTCTAAAACAAAACCAAACTTTTGCAGCAAAAGTATTATTATATTTTATTTCGGCGTATTTGATTTAATTCTATTTATTATTTTTTTATACATTTAATTTTTTTTTTTTTCTTTATTGATTTGTTTTTTCATGTAAACAAAGTTCAAACCACTTGTAAATCCTTTCAAGCGTAACGTATGGGTTTTGTTTTGCTGCTGGTAAAACTATTCACTAACCAGCTCCATGCCGCACGTGGCCTCCCTGCCAACCACATTTTTATTCCAACAACCAGCAGCCTCAACGGTTGCAGCCTCCTCTGCCGCGTCTCTTGTAATCTCTTGCAGCCACTTTTCCATATTTTCCAGCTGACTTCGTAAATAATAATTTACGGCCAACGCTACACAGGAACCGCCCACAAAGCCGGCGCAAACATCTGACCAGTGATGTCTAAAATCCAATACGCGACTTATGGCCACAAACAAAATGATTAAGAAGCATAAAACCTGCACAATTAAAATCACTAAAGTGGAGCACATGGGCAGACGCTTCGGTCTAATGGCGGACACAGACAGGTAGCAGATTACAAACACCATGCCATAAGCTGTTAAGCTGGTGTGGCCACTGGGAAACGAGGCAAACGCTGTGCTGACGGCCCATGGCTGATAGACAGTAGAACTGCACTGGTATTCGTACATAACATCGGGCGCCGTCGCCCAGGAGCATTTCGCACCATTCGGTGCCGTGGGTTGGCAAACTGTTATGAAGTTGGGTCTTAAGCGAGCCATTTTGATCTTCGCCACATTTTTGTACACACGTTCCACAGCCAGGCCAATCAGAAATAAGGTCACTAACATGATGGTTCTTAGGATACATTTTGCCAAACCAGTGTTCCATTTTAGCGATTTTTTTACTCGCCACGTTGAGCTGAACTCACACACCACCATCAGCCCGATGGGAAAACAAATGCCCAGCAAATTCAGTTGCGTGGGCGTTACTGTATCCTCGACAAACGGCTTGGCCAGACTCTTGTCGCTACATTGAAAAGGTCTTCTGCGGGCGGGTGACAAAAATGTCGTTCGGCAATAACAAAAAATGCCAGCCAACGCCAATACGATGTAGATTATAAAAATTTTAAAGCACTGAAGTCTAGTTAATTTTAGCATTTTGTTTTTGTTGTAGACAATTAAATTGAATTTAATTTGATTATAGTTTAATGTTTGCACTTGTCTAGTTTTCTAATGACTGAGTTTTGTTTGGCTGATTAGAACAATCAAATGGTGAACAGCGAAAACTCGCTGCACTACAAACAAAAAGAAGGTATATTTAGCGGCAGCCTTAAAGTTCTACAGCGACAGGGCACAACAACATTAAGCACAGCCAATTTGAAAATAGTCCTTCTGACGCCATGGGACTAAGAATATATACACTAATGATAGCCGGCAGCTGATGGATGATAGAAAACAGCTGTTTTAGGCAAAAGTGGAACAATCACGGTCGAGTAAAAAATGGTCCTACTGACCTGATTGTGATGAAAGCCAGGAGTTAATCTAATCTAATCTATTATAGAAAAAATATCAAGAGCGTTGTTTGAAACCAAAACGGGTAATAACATAAAAATACAACTCAGAATGTCGAATAACAAATGGTCCTTCTGACCAGCTTGGGGTATGAGTGTCTAAACTGATGATCAAAAGCAGTTAATGTAATATATTGTAGTAAACTGGACAAGAACGTTGTTTAAGGTAAAACCGGATAATGACACAAAAATACCACAATTGTAGGCGTCCAAAAAATAGTCCTTCTGACCTGATTATTAGTATATTTAAACATGTCAAGAAATTCTTCAAAAACAACTCCATTGAGTTTCAAATTGTAACAACCTAAAACGCAGCCAATTAAATTTTTAACTGCCAAATTGATTTCTGCTGCTTTTGGCTATAAAAAACTTGAACACACAAAAATCTAACAGTTTGACTAAAATGAAAAAAGCCAATAATTGTTATATTATTAATGGTCCTGCGAGCCAGCTTTTTGTTCTCTTAGGCACTATTATGAAGCAGGGCTCATTAATTTTGAAGAAGATCACTAATTTCATTATTTCACTATACGACAAGTGATTCTTATCAATAGCAGTTGTTAATCGAATGAGCGTTTAGCGTTTAAGTGACCGCTGAAAGCAGCGAATTAAATCTTACATTCACATGAATATAATTTAAAGAATTAATTTAATACTGATGGACTAACGATAAGAAAATCTTTTATACCAACAATGAACTCACTTCCCAGCGTGGGTCAAGCTTAAAAATACATACACACACACACTCACACACGCGCTAAAAAACGTGAACGCTTATTAAATGTCAGATAAAACGATGTACCTTCATATATATTTTCTAATGAACTCTTTACGCCTAAAGAATTGAGTTGTTTTCGGGGAAGGTGAGTGACTCAGCTGTTGGCTGTCGACGAAAGCGTATGCGATTATCACATATTTTCGAATGTTCGAATGTACAACACAATTTTCACAAAATTAATAAAGAAGCCGGTCAATTTGAACGTTAAACAGAAATAATAAAAATTTATATAATAATAATTTATATTTCGTGTCCTGCCAAGTAGTTGCCCTCAGTTATAACTTAATCGAAACAGTTTTCATATGCATTTGTCAGAATATCTCTCGCTTTTCTCCTAAATTGGTTTGACGTTGATGATTCGTCTTTCGCTGTTATGGCTCTTTTAAGCAAATCTAGTTTGCAATTACTGAGCGATGCTCATGCGATTTTTTTTTTGTTGTTAAAATCCATCCATTTTAGAACGAACTTCTCTGTCAAACGCCTCATGAACAAAATTTCCCCCTAAAATTGCAAGGCAAAAACTAAGCGATATGACGACATTCTCAGCAACTTCTCTATTAATGATTCGCAGATTTTCTAATAACAATATTTTTCAATTTCTCCCTATTTTTATCGGCAGTTGAGCTGCTATTTTATTCGAGCAACTCAGAAGTTTGACAGCTGTCAATTTGATCGTCTAGTAGGTAGGAAGCGAACGCACCTATCGAGACACTCAAAGTTGCTGAAAACTTTTGAAATTATTATTCATCATAGACAATAAATCTCTTTTAAAGGATGCTTTATTCACTCGTAGAAAATTGTTGCCTGTGTGATCTTTGTGGGGGGTTCACTATTGTGCTTGTGATCATCATCAGTATAGTTTTCAAATCTTATATTTACTAATGCAAATCAGTATCAGTTTTGTTGATTGTGGATTATACTGCCTTGTCGTATTAAGGAAACTTAAAGGTCAGCACCATGGTGTTTATTAGCTGAAATAACAACGCTGTTAATTTAGTTAAATTATTTAATTAAATATTAAAAATAAATAAAATAATAAACTACAATGCGGGTCAGCATCATGCCATATTGAAGCTTGTCAGTACCATGGAACAAAACAAAGCTATAAAAAACGTTTTGAGCTGAAAACCCCAGTTCTACTCCGTAGTTAAAGGATGAATCAAAAATTTTAGTTTAGTTGTTATGTAAAAAAAAATTTGGTCAGTACCATGGCGTACAGTATTTAACACAGCAACACACTTAATGTATTGTATAATATATTTTTCATGTGAATATTAAATTATTAAAAATAATTTACGGTCACTGCCATGTTATGTGGGAATTTGTCAGCACCGTGGTTTAAATAGATATAAACTTCAATAAACCAAAATAATTATTTTAAAAAGGGTTGTGAATGAATACAAAACAGTATACAGAAAAAAAAATAATAAAGCTTAGAGGTCAGTACCATGGAGCAGCTTAACTTAAGTGGAAACAGACATAAATTAGTATATATTTTTTTTATTTCAATATTAAATTTAAAAATTATAATCACAGTAATAAACTTAAAAGTCAGCACCGTGTCATGTTGAAGAGTGTCAGAGTCATGGTTAAACAAATTATAAAACCAAATAGGAAAAAAAATTTGTGTTAAAAAAGGTTGCGATAGCAAAAGGACCACTTGACTTATTACTCGAATTTAATAATGCACTGAGAAAAATAATTCTAATTTGCCTGGAGTTTTTGGCAAAAATACTTCTAGCAGATTTTTAGAAAATTGCTGGCACTATTTTAAAGCAAAAATAACTTAATGACCGCAAAAAAAAAAAAAACAACAGAAATAAATGACTTTCTCGTTTGTATTTCAAACACTTTATAAATACTTTAATCAATATCGATATCGTTGAATGAAATCAACACTGACTAACACCAATTAGCGGGCCAAGGCCTTCTTCATTCACATTAACTTCCACACCGCCAAATGAGCTCGACGCATTTATAGGATAATCATCATCGCCAGCATCATGATTGTCACGGCACTAAAATAGCATTTGGCATAGTTGTGGCTGAAGTCGTGGTATAGGATGTCTCCAAATTGGATGACGCTGATTTCACGCCCTCCGGCCAACTGTTCATACTCTTTAGCTGTTGACGAGCAAACAGCGAAGCTGCGACGGCAACTGAGGCGCCCAGCACGATGCCAACCAAAACATCTGACCATTGATGTTTAAAATCTATCACGCGACTCACCGACACAAACCAGGCCAGTAGCAGGCAAAACATTTGTATGACCATCATGAAAAGCCCAACATTTATTCGATACTGTCTCAAAGTGTGCGAGAGACGTTGTAAATAGAAGATGATAAAAATCATGCCATAAAACATAAAACTCGAATGGCCGCTGGGAAACGACAGATAAACATCTTCCAGCATTCTTGGGCTTATGTTCGGATCGCTTTTGCCCTGGCACTCGTAATCCTGTATATAGATGCCATGATTTTTGGGATTGTCACAAGTGCTGCCATCAAGACGGCGATACGGCTGACAAACTGCAAAGAAGTGCGGTCTCAGGCGGCCCAAATTCACTTTGACCACATGCACAAACAAGGCGTGCAAAGCAAAGCCGCACACAAACGCCGTTAAGTAGCAGTGAAGCTTCAAAAGAGCTGTGCCCAGGATCGGCTCTTTGGAAGCAGTTGCTCTGGTGCGTTGCAGCACAAACAACATGACTTCGCCCAAGACTATTACAAGGGCTGGCATGCTTAAGCTCATCATATAAAGCACATTTTTGCTAACCATCGAGACCGATTGAAAAGGATATTTCAAGGACTCATCGTCGCAGAAAAATCCTCGTTTCACGCGATGCTTAAAGATGTGGTAAAAATTCAAGGCCAGCAGCAGCAACACCAGGCTTATGATACTGTCCGCGCTTAAACGTACCAGATGACTTCTACTTAAGCTTCGCATTCGGCTAAAAGTTGTTGGAATTGTTTTAATTGTGTTTCTGCACGCCCGCCAATATTTCCGATTGTTGAGTTGTGAGTGTAAACGTTGGTTAAATGCTACTGAAACGCTGCAACTTGCTGGTCATAACTTTTATATTAATGACTTTGCCCATAAAAACCGCATAATATAAAAATAAAAAGCATTTGCGCGACGCACAAAACAGCTTTATTAAGAGCAAATTAATTTTATGAATGATTTAATACTTTAATGGGAAAGTCAGCAAAAGCTGAAGCACTTTTAAATCGGTATTTTGGCTGATAAAAACAAATTGGCGTTTCTTCAACTTTAACAGATACTGGCGCGAAAATGCTTTTAGGTGTTTGGCGTGACGCGGACAAATTTGATCAGATATTGGAAAATTTTTTAATATCAATTTTTTTTTTAGAATATTTTGTCCAACTGACAAAATTGTCTATGGGAAATTTTTTCAGTCTGGAAAATATTTCAATTACAATAAATATCTTGTCAGATTTGTGACAACTATATCTATATATAAACTATTTGGTCAGACTGGCAGGCACACAACTATTCTATACCTTCCGCTGAGTACAACAACAATGACACAAACATTAATATAAAATGGCAAAATATGACTATTTCCAAAATATGAAGACGCCTTGTTTCTTCAGAGGCGTCAAGAAGGACTATTGCTAATGGATTGTCAGGATGACTCAGCCTTTCCAAATAATTTATGTATATAGATTAATTTATTATAGATTATTTGGTCAGATTTGTGGCTAATTTTTAGTATTATAAATTTTGCTCAGATTTGAGGCAATTTGTCTAAAGGAAATTTTGTCAGTTTTTTTTTTAGTGAATATTTCAAAAGAAAAATTTGAAAATTTTTTCTACACAATTTGTACGAGTCTTTGAATTTTGTGTTGAAATCTTTCGCAAAATTTGTTTAGTCTTTTCTTTTAAACCTGTTTTAGAAAATGATTTTGTGAAGAAATTTTTACTTTTAATTTTCAGAAAAATGCAATTTCTTACTGAGAATGATATTAATTGTGGCTTGGAAATTAATCAAAGTAATTTGTTGTCATATAAAAGTGACTTATTTTCATTATCTGGAAGACATAAAGAAGATACTTGAAAATTGATATAAAATAAGTTTTTAAAGGGTTTTGATTTTAAAGTCATTTAAAAAAGATAGAGGCAAAATAGCTTGACGTATTTGTTTCCTCGGGAAAATAAGATGAAGAGAATGATTTTTTAAGAGTTTTTATATAATACAAAATATAGCTGTTTTGGTGTATATTCCAGCTGTCTATATGGCAACATTTTGCAGGTGTTGCGCTACTTGTCAGTAGGCTTGAAAACAGTTGAAAAGTTTTCTTTTGTTTGAATATAATTTTCCAAGATTTTGCTGTCTACTGATGAGTAGAGTAGCGCCTACCAAATGTCGTCATATAAACAGCTGGACGACACACACAAAAATTAAAATATCTGTTCATTTGCTAATAGATATATATTTTTTTTTGATTTCACTTAGACAGAAGATATTGAAAAGATAAATATACAACATTTTGAAAACTTTTTAAGCCACCTGACAATGCAGTCATGACAATAAGAAGAGAAACATAATTTATGATTAACAAAAACTCACTCTTTTGATTGTCAAAGTTTGTTATTTGGACAAGTTTTTTATAATATTTTAGACTTAAACATTTTCATAATACTTTAGCCACCGTTTACAAGTGACAATCCAGTCATGACAATAAGAATAGGAACATAATTTATGATTAACAAAAACCCACTCTTTTGATTGTCAAAGTTTGTTATTTGGACAAGTTTTTATAATATTTTAATCCAGCCCTTACACCTGACAACACTGTCATGACAATAAGAATACGAACACAATTTTTCATTAATATATATAGAGTTTTTTCGATTGTCTCAACTGTTGGGCTCATAATTTTGTTGAGAGTGATCCTATAATACGAACGCTTCTGACATCTTATATGTAAGTATTCCTTGTCGTCATGACACCAGTCCTGACGTCAGGAGTTGTTTCGGTATTTGAGACCTTAAACTTTGGAAATTTTATGTTAAAGATGATTGTGTTAAAGTAATTCGTCCAGCTGGACTTATTTTAGGCTCTTGAGGCAAAAACTCACCATTTGCGTAAGAAAAATTCATTCCACATGTTAGTTAAGTGACCAGGTTGCCTGGTATTGTCTTTACTGTTGCCATATAAATACATATAAAAACTTAACAACTGATAAATTGTTGGCCAAGCTGTTTAATGGGCAAAGGAAAGGCTGGATGGTGCTGGATGCGTTTCAATCAGGAAATACAGATTTCCTGCAACATCTTCCAACAGCCGATTTAATAAATCAAAATCCTTAATAAAGTTAAAATAAACATTAATTTTAATATTGCATATAATGAGATTTACAAAAAAACAAAAAGGTATATCAGAATGAAAAATGTTGTAGCAAAAAACGAGATATAAAAAATGGAAAACAGGCAACGGAATTAAATTTTATTTGTAAGTCTTTCAACTGCAAACACTGCCAACTGCAACAACAATAAATATTCAACAGTCAACAACTTATGGCGGCCATAAAAAATGCAACAATAAGTGTTACAACAACAGCTACTCGACAGGATACTTTTGCCATAAACTGAAGTGACAAATGATGCTGTTAAATGAGAGTTGATTGTATATTTTTTTTGTGTTTTTTTTTGCCTTCTCTCCAGCCAACCGAACAAACAGCCAGCACCCGGCCAACTTTTTGCCGACAGTTTTCCTTTTCTGGGTTTTTTTTGTTGTTTTTTTGTTGTTGTTTTCTCTTATAACAAACTACCATTTTAGCTTGTTGGCTTTGCTGTTGTTGTAGGAGTCCAGTTCCTGAAGAATTGAGCCCGAAAAGTCAAGTCACCAACTGCAAGGCGCGGGCAGCCAACACAAACAATGTCGGGTCGTATAGAACGGAACAGAAAGTGTTTATTAAATGTAACGCAAAATGTTGGCAGGAACAACAAGCCGTAAATACACACACACAGAGACACACACACACACACACATAAAAACATGATGAACTGTAAAGAAAGGCACGTTTCTTGCTTGTTTCCATTCAATGCAACATACACAACAATAAAGAAAGTTTCATGGCGCATATAAAAACGACGTGCGATCAGGATTTTTTCCTTTTATTTGTTCTTATTTCAATTCCAGGTACACAATGGTCGCAAATGATGAGAATGATGATGTCGCTGCTGCTGGCTCTGGTGCTGGTGCTGGTGAAGTTGTTGCATTCGTAACTTCGGTGACCATTCAGGTTTAAAATTCAAACGCTGGTCTGCTTGCCAGACACATGACACATGAATACACCGGCATCTAAATAAGCACAAAACGGTGCAAGTTGCAAAAAATGTAGAAGGCGGAGACACAAGAAAAGAATAATGTGAAGGCAACGATAAAAATCGTGATGCCGAACAAGAGACTTGATGGCTGAGGCAAGATTTTTATTTTCTTTTTGAAAAAGAACAAATTAACGGTTGATCAAAAGGTTGGCAAATAAAAAGGATAACAGAAAAGAAGCTTGATGGTATGAAGGATAGCAGCCTAATAAGCTTTCAGCCGGCCAGTTTGAAAAATCATTAGTTGGCATTTCAAATACCAGCTGTTTGAATTATTTACATATTTTATCTCGTACCGTATATTAAAATATTGATGGAAAATGGCAAAAATTAATAATAATATCCTGAAACTAAACAACAAATAAATATAAAGAAATAAATTAAAGCTTAAAAAAAGTGGAAAATTTCAATTGTTTACACCATGTCAAGAATTCAACTGTAAACTACAAACATTAGCTGTGAATTAAAAAGAAATATAAATATATTTTCGATAGGAAAATGAATAAAACTTTGCAAAATTTCAATTGTTTACATATTTGACATAATGTCAAGAATTTAAATAATAACAAAAAATAATTAAAAAAAAAAAGTTAAAACACTCGTAGGATTAAAATATAATGAAAGCCATAAGTTTTATTGGCCTAAAAACAAAATTACTTCCAGCATTCAATTGTTTACATTATTTACAAAATGTCAAAAATTAAAATACTAAAGCAAACATATTATTTACATGATGTAAACAATGTAAAATAAAGAGAAAAATATTTCTAATATGTCAACAATAAGAAATGTTGCACAAAATTAGTTCGTTTTGAAATAGATTTTATTTAAAAAAAAAAATAAATTATCCTGTAAACGTCTGTCCCACTGTAGCGAATGTTAATGTACGCTGGATGAACTTTCTATTGCCAAGTCAATTTATTGCTTTTACTACCGTCATAATTAGGCCAGTTAGTTTGTTTTAAATCCGTTTTCTGTTGGCGAATGTCAATGTTGCCCCTAAACGCTTCACAAGGATTTTAGAAAATTGAAACTAAACCTTTTGACAACAAAAGACTTGGAAGCGTAAAAGTTTTCATTGACTAGATTTAATTAAAAGAATTTGTTTACTATATTTTTTCCCAATTCTAAGAATTGTATGAAACAAGAAGCAGCAGTAAAGTTTATCAAACCGCGTGATTTGAAACCACACAAAAAAAGTTATTTTTATATTTAACTTTTTAGATTTTGGTAGTTCATCTTCAAAGTCGTTGCTGCCAGTTGATTTTAGAGCTCGTCGTATTAAACTCCGTCTTAGCTATTATTGAATCTGTCATTAAATTTCCTTTATACATTTCAGCATAAAAATAATGATGGAGTTGAACGAAATAACACCGAATAAATATTAAAAGCAAACTCACGCAGCAGTTTGGCAAAAGAAAATAAAAATCACAGAATGAGAAAAAAAGGCAAGTAATAAACACTTTCAACATGAACAATTTCCATAACATTCATATAATATTTTACTGCGATAATACAAACACACATACACACACACACACGCACACACACACACACATACACGCAGAGAAAGATACACATGGACTTAAATGCGAAGGAAAGGAAGAAACATCAGTGCCACGGACGGACAGACACAGACGTTGACAGTGATACGTGTTGCATTTTTCGTCAACACTCTGACTGCCAGTAGTGGCCTGTATAATCTTGTCCTGTCCTGTTTTAAATTCTGACAAATGAAAAGCAAAATAAAAATCAAACAAAATGATGCTGAGACAGCATAAATAATTGTTTATGTGTTAGTGAAAAAAATAAAGCAAAATGTGCAAAAAAATACGGAAACGGAAATGCAAAATTTTCTATGTTTTAAAGTTGAAGGGAAAAAGAACACAGAACGAAAAGGAGTGCATGCCAAATGACATGACATGGCATGAATGAATAGCGAACAAAAAGAAGAAAAGGGATTGCCTGCTTTTGGGGAGGAGATCTTAAGACTGCAACAGCAGCACAATAAAATAACAGCTTCTGGAGTATTTTTCTTTTCTTAACGGTTGTTTTAAAATTTCATTATAGTATTTTCTTATGCATTTTTTTGTTGTTCTTGTTTCTTGTTTGTCTGTACTTTCGATGGCAAATCATCAACAGCTCAGCAGGCATTTAAGTTGATCTGTCATCACGACCTCGGCGACACGGCTGTTTACAGTTTGCCAGCAACAACAAACTGCAATAATGAGTAACAAAATGAGTATTTAAATGGCGTTTGTAGTCATTTGTTAATGTTGACAATAATTAACGTTTGTCAAATGTCAAATAAGTGATTTTTATTTGCGTTAAGAATTTAAAGGCCGGATGTAAAAAGTTCATATGAAAAACATCAAATCGATATTTAGCCAAATTCTTGCTACAACTATTTTAATGGCCGGCCGCATCTCAATTAAAAATTCAACAGCTTATGAAAAATCTCCTACACAAATATACATACAAAAATACATACATACATATGAACGTATGTATGTATGTATGGAAAATATTCAAAGCCATAACATCTCTTAGTCCATCTATGAATTTTTAAATATCTATTAAAACTTTGCCAGCATTTATTTGATTTAGCACTTCCCTTCAGCCAAAACTGGCAATCAATCCTTTTTTCCTTTTGCTATAGTTTTATAACTTTCCAGCCATTCGCCATGACCGCCACACGCGATCGTAAAACAAACGTGCTGCGGCCATTAACGAGAAAAAATGAATAAAACAAACCAGATAGTTTATGACAATCACGCTAAAAGTACCTTCATCAATAAAACAAACACTTCAATTATCAAATAGAGTACGAAACACACCCGCTAACAGTCGCCCTCAAAAGCAAAACAACACACATGATAACAAACAAGCAAAAATATATTTCGAAAAGAAAATGTTAAAACAAAAATTTGCTTCAAAAATTTGTAACAAAAAACAAAAAAAAAAAACACAAAAAAAAAGTTTAAATAAAATATTTTTATTAAAGTTCTTTAAAAACAAACCGTAGAAAATGTTGCTGAATAAAATTTTATGCTGTAAAATATTAAAAAAGAAATTTAAAAAATTTTGTTATAAAAAATATTAAAGTTTCTTGTATAAAAATCTCCATAAAAAAATTTTATAAAATAAAATTTGTTGTAAAATTTTCTAAAGAAGAAATTCCACAGAAATGATGCTAAAAAAAAAATCTAAGAATTATTTCTTAGAAAAAATTGCAAAATTTATATCCTAAAATATTTTATAAAAAAATTTCGTTAAAAAATTTCTTAAAAACAAATTTTATATGAAGAAATTCTAAGGAAAAAATTCTAAAAAAAATCTTAGGAAAAAATTTCTAAGATAAATGCAAAAATTTTTATCATAAAATATTTTATAAAAAAATTTCGTTAAAAAGTTTCTTAAAAATAAATTTTATATGAAATTTTCTAATGAGAAATTTCTATGGAAATTGTCCTAAAAACATTCCTATATTCTATACAAGTTTCAACAAAATATTTCTTTAAAAAATGCCGAATTCTAAGAAAAATTTTCAAACAATAAAGTTTTAAAGAAAAATAAAATTAATTGTTTAAAGAATTTCCTAATGAAATCTTTCCATACAGAATGTTTTAAGAAAAAATTCTGTAGAAAACTTGTGTATACAAAAGTTTTTATAGATAATTTTCTGAAGAAGAATTTTTGTTAATTTTTTTCACTGCTTCTTTAAAGGGCGTTTTTTAAAGAACTAAAATTTCTTAAGAAAAATTTCTGTAACAAATTAATAAAAAAAAATAAAACCTATAATAGAAAATTTATTTTATTATTATTTTTATTTATTATTTATACTCGTCTACAAATTTTGGTTAAAGGTTTTTAAAGAAAGTTGTCTACAAATAAATTCTTTTAAACAGTTTTAGGAAAACAATTTTATTAATAATTTTTAATGGAAATTTTTTCTATGCTTTAGTAAAGTTTTCGACAGTGTTCGTTGGAAAATGTCTGTAAGAAAATGTTCTTTTTGAAATTTTATTAAAAATTGTCTTTAAACATATATTTTAAAAAAATATTCGGTAGGAAATTTTTATAAAAACAAGTTTATAAAAAAATGGCCTTTAAAAATATATTATAACAAAATATTCTCTAGAAAATTTCTATAACAAAATGTTCCTTAATAATTTTCTACAAAACATGTTCTTCTATAAAAAATCTACACAAAAATTTTCTATAGAAAATGTTTTGTAAAAAATTTTTATGAAAAATTGTCTTTTATCCAAAATGTTCTATAGAAATTGTCTATCAAATTTGTTTAATAAATGTGTAGTAAAAAAAAAAAAGAAAATATATATAAAATTTTGTTTAAAAAATTTCCAAAAAAATGGGCTTTCGAAAACTTTTCATAAAAATTTCTACAGAAAAAGTTTTTTTTAGAAAAGTTTGTATTGAAATTGTTAATATCTTTTTCAATAGACTTTTTTTGCCTCCATTCCTCGTTACTTTTTCCTTCAGCATGAAATGGAATATATGTCTATGTATTTACGTATGTTTTTATGTATTTATGTATGTATGTATTTATGTATCTATGCATGTTTATTAGCACAGACTTGTTTTAGGTATCTTTGATGTATTTCAAATAATCACGGTCCAATTAATGTTCGCATTCGTCACATAAATATGCAGTCGTTGCATTCGATTATGAATTTGTTGCTTTTTTCAGTTTCTCTGCACTCCGTCAAAAACTATTGGCTGCAGCTCAAAACAAGTTTTTTTTTGTTGGTTGTTGTGAGTGTTCTGAAATTTGCATCAATTACCGTTTCTCTAACAGTCCTATACAAAAATAATCATGTATGTATGTGTGTAAATATGTGTGTTTATGTGCTTGTCGCTGTAATTCATATTAGAATTGCATTGTGTCAGTGTGTGAGTGTGTGTGTGTGTTAAGGAACATATTTCAAACATTATTTGCGATAAATTTTCAACTGAGAAAATTTACATTTTGGCAATTTCCAGTTGCTTGTTGAACGAACACCAACACCAACACCAACACCAACAACTACAACTACAGCTAGAGCAACAACACCAGCAGCAACATATTTCTGTAGTTGCTGGCACACGGCTGCTTGTTGCTGTTGTTGGTGTTTTAACTGCGGCTGCTACCGGTGCTGCTGCTGCCATTGAGATTGTTAAAGTTTTTCTACCATTTGCTGGAACTACTGCTGCATAAAGTTTATAATAAACTGAGAACAAAACTGTTGGTCTTTTGTGAGACATTGAAACAGTTGAGCGCAAAAAATGAGCATCGAAAGTTGGAAAAAAAGTTTGACGAACAGAACAATTATTTTAATAACAAATTTCTTCAATTTGCACACGTTCTATATAAATCTGTCCACCATGAAATGTCAAATCAAGCGAAACAGACACCAACTATCAGCTGTTAAATGGATTGTCAAATAAACCAGTGCTGCCAACTCAAAGTTTTGAAGCTCGAAGAAGAGCACCCAATAGCACTTTGTCTTACTGTTATTACAAAAAGTTTTAATTGCAGTCCTGCAAAAAGTCTTGTTGGCTGTTATGTAGTTATTTCAGTCTATGGACTGAAGATCCTTAAGGACCGGATGACAATATAATGTCACAATATAGCCTTAAATTAGTGTTAAGTTTAAGAGATTTAATAACATCTTAAGGTGCTATCAAACAAATCACTAATACCGGAAGTTGTTATAATTTTTACAAATGCCACTTTTGAACTGGACAGCTGGAATATACAAAACAAACGGCTGTACTTCGCAAGAAGATGGAATGAATTTTACCAATAATCGAACGGGGGCTGAGTTTCGATGTCGATTTTCAAATCATGTCGGTTCAAATAATGATAGTAATCTGCAGTGAGTTTGCGTGGCAGCTGAGGCTGTTAATGTGATTGACACCAAAATAGTCACCAAACAGCTGATATGCTACGCAGTTGCTTATCAGCTGATGGGCCCTACAGCGAATTTCCGCCAAAGACATGGAACATGTTGCCGTACAAACCAACAATTTAATTGTCTGCTCTCCTTTTAAAAACTCAGCACTTTTGTTGGTAAAATTTCAGGCAAATATCACTTGTGCTATAGTTTTTCTCATTTCGCTTTCACAGTACCGTATCCTGGCGCATATGGATGTGCATGTTTGTGTGTGTGTGTGTGTGTGTGTGTGGACAATCGAATTGAACATGTATGAATAATTTTATTTATACTAATGTACGAGTATGTTTATGAGAGTGTGTATGAATTTGAAAAGCAAATGCATATTGCATGCACCACTGTGACTTCCGTTTGCCATAATGGAGGCTAATAGATCACCACACATACACACAAACACACGTTATTATATATATATATATACAGACATATGTATAGACGTTCATGCATCCTTAAAGCCTGGCCAGCACAGCAACAACCCAGCGGTTATTTTGCGGCATAATTTTTGATGCAAATCACTTAAACGAGTCTTTTATTATAGTTGGCGACATTAAAATAGGATTATTTGTCCTGAAAAAGTTCTTAACATGGTGATACGATTTGTCACTAGAAAACAGCCTTCACACAAGATTCCTGCATGTGATTAGATAGATACGATGCATCCAAATGACTTATTTCTTTAACTTTTACATTAAGAATTATAAAAATATTCACATGTTATTCATCCATGTGCTCATATAATGATCGATCTCACGATTTTGCCATTGAGTGATTTAAAATCGTTTAACATCTGATTTTTTCAATTCGTAATTTATTGCCTGAGCGATTAAAATATGTTTCACACGTGATTCCTAAATAAGATTTAATAATAGTTTCTTGAAATGAAAATCGATTGCCACATAATTCTTCCCTATAATCGAATAATGATTTCTTGATTTATCGCTTGAGCGATTGAAATATGATTCACAAGTGAATTGTTCATCAGATGAAATAATGATTTGAATCGTTGAACATAAGATCGAATATGTGTTTTTTTGGGCGCTTAAAATATTATCCACATTTGATGCATCCAAATGATTTCTTGATTTATCACTTCAAGAATTAAACAATGATTCACAAATAATTCATATATAAAAAATCTCACGATTTCTCTCTTCAGCAATTTAATATCGATTCATAACGGATTCTTGCATATTGATTGATTTCTTGATTTATCACTTGAGCGATTGAGCGATTGAAAATAGATTCACACCTGATTCTTCCATATAATCGAATATTGATTTCTTGATTTATCGCTTGAGCGATTGAAATATGATACACACTTGAATCGTCCATATAATCGAATCACAATTTCTTGATTTATCGCTTGAGCGATCGAAAATAGATTCACACCTGATTCTTGCAAGAGATCGAATAAAAATTTCCTGTCCTTTGCGAGAGTTACTGTTTATATTTCGGGAACTGGGATCACTAATGGCAATACCTAAAATCGTATGAACGTAAAATCAGCTTTCGTGCGGTTTGTTTTCTTAATTTAGCGTTTGCCCTTAAACTACGATTTTTTGATAGAAAATGCTGGCTGGGAAACACCGCCATAAACGCTTGGTTGAGTGAGTGCATGTGGTGTCAATGCCTTAAGGAGAAATTTGTGCTGTGCAGGAGTGAGTGTTTGATTAAGACAGCAAGAGTGCGAGAGTGTGTCTGTGTGTGTTTATTTGTTTGTTTTAAGCCGTAAGTAATAAAAACGAGAAAAAAAACTATTATGGCCACCTTTAGAATTGGTTTTTTTCTTGCCAACTTTTCCTTAACGGCAGAGAAATTTCACCAGCATGATCAGCATCATATCGAAACCAAGTGAAATTTCATTTTGCTAGAAACAAATCGGCCATCATAATATTTTAATGGTGGCGGGCAAATTCTGTGCTGGATACTTGTGCTTTCCGAAATGCTGTTTTCAAATGTAGCGCAATTCCGTTACTATTCCCAAAATGCAATTTCCTAATTTCTCACCAGGGAAATAATGGCCTAAAAGTGGCGGCAAGTGGTGCATGTATGCAAAACATGGCCAGCACTGAGCAACAACTAATAAACCACGATGCAAGTGAGGAAAATAAATGTATGCAAAAGCAGCCGACAAATTTAAACCGACTGCATGTAAAAATTTCTCATTACAAGTGGCGTCATGCAAAAACAACACCAACAAATAGTGGTTTTGTTTTACCCACCGGCCCCTTAATATTCCATCGGCTGCAATATTAACGACCGGCAACATCATCGTTTACAATCACCGTCCCTCTGCCTGCCAGTTGGTCTGGTCAGCAGCACCCAGTTTTAATGTTTAAGCTTTCAGTGAAGTTGGTTTTTGCCGTCTTGTAGAGTTACTCCTATTTATTTTATTTTCCTGGGTTGCCGGCCACTTTTCTCTGCTGTATTGCCTCGAACTAAGCGTGTGCGTGGCTGTGTGCGCGCCTTGGCTTTAAGGCACAAGTGTTACGAGTGAGTGTAAAAAGCTGCAGAGAAAAAAAACTGCAAACATATAAAACGGATGTTCGTTTTTTTGCCTGCTTTCTTTGATTGTACTCGTAGATTTTGCTACAAAACTGCTGTAATTTTACAATTTATGTGCGGTACAGTTACAATTTTACAAATAGACGGGGAGTTGTAAATAATTTATGTGTGTATGTGCTAATATGTTGCAGCTCCCAAATGGATCGGGCCCAGTCAGACACATTGATTATCTCATGGTCAGGCACAGAGCAGGACTAGCACTCACACGCACAGCTAGAATATGTTATACTGACTTTTGACCCCCGGCCCCCCCGCTCCTACAAGCACAACAACAGCGCACAAGTGCTTCAGCCGTCTGGCAGCCCAAATTGTAGAAGTTTTTCCTTTTTTTTGTTTGTTTCAGTTTCAAGGATTTATTTATTATGGAAATAAGCATTTCAATATGGAGCTGCAGTAGCGCCAGCACAAACCACTAGTTACAGCAGCTCCGTTTTAAATAGGAACATTTATAGAAAGTTTTTAATTTGCTGGAGAAAAAAAATTCCAAAAAATTTGCAGGATTAAAGTTTGAAACATGAGACTTTTTTAAATATATTCGCAACGAAATTGTTATTATATATGAATAAAATTGGTGCGAAAATTTTTTCAACAGCCTAAAGATTTTCTTTAAAAAACTTTTATCTTAAAAAACACTTTAATAAAAAAATATACCCCAAAAAAAAATTTATGCGTTCTTAGAAACTTTCTGAAGAAACATTTTTTTCAGAAAAAGTTCCTCCTTAAGTTCTGACAAATTTTTCAATAGGAAAATTTTATCTTGAAAAATTTTTTACAAACTAAATTATTTTAAAAAAAATTACTTTCTTACAAAATTTTGTCTTTGAGAAACCTGTCTATAGAAAAGACTTACGCCAAAAATTTTATCCGGAAAAATTTTCTATATAAAAGTTTTTTTTACTGAAAAGTCATCTAAAGAAACTTTTACTCTAGAAAAATTTTGTGTTTGAAAAATTTTAAATAGAAGAATTTCGCGCTTAAGGAAATATTCGGAAAAATAACGTCCTAAAAAGTTTTTCTATAGAAAAAATTTACAAGAGTAACAGTTTACCCCCACATTTGTGATGAAAAATTTTAATGCAAAAAATTATCTGTTAACAATTTTATTCTAAAAAAAATTTCTAAAATAAAATAAATAATTTAAAAAAAAATTTTAAATTTTGTTAAAAGAGTTTTTTATTGAAAAATTATATTCTGAATTTCTTTTTTCAGAAAACTTTCATTGGAACAAATTTTTACACTTTAAAAAATTTCCATAAAATTTTTTTCCTAAAAAGTTTTCTGGGAAAATTTTTTTATACAAAAGTTCTATTTTGAAAAATATCTTTTTAAACTGAAAATTTTAAACTGATTTTTTTTTATAGGTTTTTAATTTTAATAGTTTTTGTTATAGAAAAATTTCATCTTATAAAAACTTTATTGTTAACCAAATTTTCAATGGAAAACTTTTTACAGAAAAAATTTAATACCAATATATTTTCATTAAAAAAAAATTCTAGCCAATTCATGCCATAAACTTTTTGTGCAAAGAAATTTTCTTAAAGAAAATTGTATATAGAGATATTTTCAATAAAAAATTTTATCTTCAAAGAGTTTTTATGAAATAACAATTTTATAATGAAAATTTTTTCCTTAATCATAGTTTTTCTTATCTTAAGAAACTTAAAGAAATCTTTCCCATTTATAATATTCTGTTCTATAAAATGCTTCAGATTTTGTTTTCAATTACTGTGCAGTTTATATTGGCGTGGCAATATATTATATTGGTTCTAAATTAAATTGTTTGCTGGGGACTCTCAAGCAAAGCAAAACTTTAAATGCCGGTTTAGCAAATCCTTAATTTTATAAAAACACCTGATGGCCGTCTCCAACTCCTTGATTATTTGCTTTGAAATTTTATTGTTTTTCTTGCCAATATTTTCAGCTCTTATTAAAGATTACGATTTTTAATAACCAACAATCAGATTAATCGTCTCAATTTACACCTGACTGTGGCGATGATGTGCTGCCGCCCCTTCGCCAGCCCTCACCTTTTTCCCAACCACTTCAAAAGCAGCCATCAGGGGTAGAAAATGGACCTGATGCTGGCCAGTTAAAGCAGGGATATAAAAATTCCTGCATTCCTGCCATAAACCATAGAAAATTTCAAAAATTGCCTCAAGTTATTTTTTCACACGGACATAAACGCGCTTTTACGAGGAGTCCTTTTTGCGTATGAGTGTGTATCGGTGTGCGTGTGTGTGTGTGTTTGTGTGTCTTATATTCATCAGTGTTGTAATATTCAACCATTTGTGGCATGAAACTCTAATACGTATGCAAATATTTTGCAAAGAAGCTGCTACAAAACATATATGAATTTTTCATGGCTGGGCAACGAACAAAGAGCTGGAGTGAGTTTAAACGAGGTGCTCCGGAAGTTGTGATTATGGTCAAGCAGAAGGCAGGGGTAGCATAAAAGTCTCCGTAGAGTAGCGGCAGTTATGAGTTTCGAAAGTTGTTGCCGGGTTGGCAGAGCAAAAAGACCGAAACACCATTAAAAAAATAGGGAACAAAACCCAGTTAACATTTCTCTGTAGAGTTGTTTGCTGGTATTTTCATACCTTAAATAAAAAAACGTAGCGCAGAATTCTTGATATATGATGCCTTTCCAGATGTAGGACCCAAATATTGGAAAAATTAAGTAAATCAATTAAAGTACATGGTGGCCATTTCCGTTTATGATTTTCGAATAAAAAATTTAAATTTTTTTTTCTTTAACCTGCGAACCACTTCATGATGATTAGACTTTTAAAAATTGTGATTTTAAAGATTTTAATAGCCATAAAACTTTTGAAAATTGCAATTGCAATATTTTTTGCGGCTGATGGAAACATTTTGTTATTGTTTTAAGATGAATATTTTCTCCTTTTCTCTTTAATACTTGTCCTTAAACATATGGTCCTGCAAACCAACAAGTTTCTTCTTCCAGTTAAGCTTTACATTTCCTAAACTAAATTCAGGTGACGATAAACGTCATGAAAACATAAAATGTAAAGCAAATGCAAGAGTATATTTTATACAGGGTTTGCACTAAGGGTCCTGCGAACCGTGCAAGGTTTAAGAATACATGAAAAATCTTCTGCTGCCATCAAGATTCTAAAATTAGCAATTAACTTGACTGCTTCTAAAAGTTTAGCAAAATCTCTGAAATATGTTGGCTGGGTTATAGATCTGCCTGCACGTGTATGAAAATGCTATTACATTTCCAGTTTGTGTTTGTATGGTCATTATCACACCTAAAGTATTAACAAAAATATTTTCACAACTTAATTCTGTAAGCAAAATACAAAATACAAAAAAAAAAGCCAGAAAAGAGCTCGAGGCAAGCAAACAGAGCTGGTAAGCGCGTGCTTCAAAATGCTTATAATCATATTACGGTTAACTAAGATTTAAAAGGATTACAAAACACATCATAACACCCCATAGATGCGTACAGGCCATATACAATTTGCATTATTGTACTTTAACGACTACATGATGATGATGTTGTCTTTAGACATACAATTATTTAGCTCGAAGCGAACGATATAAAATTGGTTTTTGGACGATTAAAACTGGCCAAAAAAAAAACCTATTCTTTAGAAGGAGTTTAAGAAAAAAAAAACTAAATTTTCTGCGTAAAATTCATTTTATTCAGGTACTGACTTTTGTACAGAAAAAATTCTTTTTACCTAAGAGAAATTTAATTTTTGGAAATTTCGCTTTGCCAAATTTTCTTAATTCTAAATTTGTCTATAGAAAAATTTATTTAGTGTAAAGTTTTGTAAAATTTACACCCAAAATATTTTATCTTTCTATTGGTGTAAATTTGTCTAAAAATAATGTTGGATTGATGGAAACACTGGCATTTCCAGAAAAAAGTCTACAATAAAATTTCGTTGAACTAAATTTTTCACACAGAAAAGTGTAAATTTTTCAAGCTAAAAATTTTATTGGCTTAAGTTTTTTCTGGTTGGTGTAAATTTTTCCTTGGAAAACTAGAAAAACTATTAAGCAAATTAGCATAATATATGTATAGCGAAATTTCAGTTATCGTTTTTCGAAATAAACTCTTGCATGAAAAAGTTTCGTTGGTTTCATTTTATTTTTTAATAAAAACTGTGCCTGGTTTAAATTTTATATAGAAACAGTTTATTGGTGTAAATTTTTCCTCAATAAAATTTCATTGATATACATTTTTCTCCAATAAAATTTCATTGCTGTAGGTTTTTATTTAAAAAAATTTCATCGATGCCAACTTTTCAATGAAAATATTTCAGTCGTTAACATTTTTCTAAAATAAAAAAAAATTGGTGCAAATTTTTCTGTAATAAAATTTCGTTGATGGTTAATTTTCCATAAAAACTTTCATTAGTGTAAATTTTTGTGCAATGGAATTTCATTGAAGTAAATTTTTCAATAAAAAATGTTCATCAACTTAAATTTTATTCCTATAAAATTTCATTGAAGTAAATTTTTTTCCTATAAAATTTCATTGAAGTAAATTTTTCCAGAAAATAATTCATTGGCGTACATATTTTGCCAATAAAATTTCATTAATACAAATTTTTGCATGAAAAAATTTTTCTATGAATGAAATTTCATGGGCGTAAATTTTTCTCCAATAAAATTTCATTAATATAAATTTTTGCATAAAAAAATTTCATGGGGGTACATTTTTCATAAAAAATTTTATTTCTGAGCAATTTTTTCTAGATTTTATTGGTGTACAGTTTTCTATAAAAAAAATTTCATTTAATCATAATTTGACATGGAAAAAATTAATTGTTCTATATTTTTCTATGACAGAAATTTCATTGCCGTTAATTTTTCTCCCACCAAATTTAATCAGGGTAATATCTTGATAAAAAAATTTATATCTGAGCATTTTTTTAGAAATTTAATTGTTGCATATTTTTCTATGAAAGAAATTTCATCGGCGTTAATTTTTCTCCCAGAAAATTTAATCAGGGCAATATTTCGATAAAAAAAATGTATATCTGAGGATGTCTTTAAAAATTTCTTTCGTGTAATTTTTGCTTCTACTTAAACAAAAATTCATAGGAAATCATTTTTCTTCAAGCAAATTTAATAACGTAAATTTTTCTATAAAAAAAATTATTATTTTGTCAGAATTTTTTTTTTTAATATAATTTTTATAAGTTTCTGCTTAGAAACGTTTCCTTAAAGTTAATACTTCAGTGGAAAAAATTCATTGGTGTTAAGTTTTGTATAGATCCTTGCTAAAAAAAGTGAACTTTTCAGTAAAATTTTTTCTTTTTTAATACAATAAATTTTGCCTAAATTAAACTCTTTGTTGTCCATGGGGAGGCTGCACACGAGACCTACATACATACATGTGTATCGTATTTAGAGTTCAACATGTAACGATTAAAAAACCCAGGTGTGGGTCACGATGTTTAACCCAAATTAGGTGCCATTAGCACATTTGTTCCTGCGCCCGTAAGAGGGTCACAAAATACATTTATTTGTTTAATGCCGGCCCATTAATCTCCCAACCTTTATTTAATTTCGGTATTTTTGAGTTTTTTCATATTTCACAGCCTAAATTAAAGAGAATTATATAAAAAACGAAAGAAACTTGGAAAAACAAGTCGTCGCTAGAAGAGTAAATTACGGTTGGATTGTTTGCCATGGATTTTTATTTTGCACTTTGCCAGAGTTTGTTTTGTACAGGGCTGTAATTTTTGCACACCTGATGCTGTCACGTTTACAGGTATTACCCACTAAATATAGTGTTGAGAGGCAAACAATTCATAAAAAGGGAAGAAAACAAACAAACAAAAAAACAAGCAAACAAAGCAAAATGTATAACAAAAATCAAACCAATGAATTTTGCTAGACTGTTTGGGCCGCATTGTAGCAAGAACAGAACTGAGAGGCAATCAGAGAAGGTTGTTTGGTAAGCGGCAACATCTGGATTTTGTTGTTCATAAAGTGCGGGTGGAATCACAGCTTTCTGCTATATTAATTGGTTGTTTTGTTTCTGTTTCTGTTTCTGTTGTTGTTGTTGTTTACTTTTCTTGTGCTGTTTTCTGCTTTGAAATATTTATTGTTTGTGGTTTTTCCAAATTACTTATGTTTCATTTTGTGCTGGAACTGCACGTTGTTGCCCACCAACGAACTGTTTCAATGTTGTGGTTTAACCGTAATTTTGTAAGAGTTTTCTTCTTCTTCTTCTTCTTCTATTTTTAGCCTTTTTGTTTTCTTAAGCTCAACTCGACAACATGATTATGATTAATTGATTTATTTACACCTTTTGGTTGTGCAATCGAACTAAATTCATGTCTTACAATTGACCCTTTTCCTACTAATTAACTAGTATTGAGTGAAGCAAAACGAAACTGGAGCACAGAAATTGTTGAGAATCGTTGAGTCAACTAAATTTTACCGGCCCTGGTTAAGCAGAAATGTGCTCTTACTGTTCTCGTACAGATTGTATGAATAAATGAATAAAGGAGCGGCCATTTGCACTTTCTCTGGCTTTCTCTGGCCCTTCCCTTTAGGGAATTAATATGTCAAGGAACCGGACCAGCTCTTTTGCTTAGTGTTGGCTTCAACAATGCGCGTCTTGTGGCATGAATCAGACTATTGATTTTATTGCAAAGTTTTAATTAATTACATGATACAAATTTTAGTATTTGGTTGTATAAAAATATTGGTAGCAGGTCCTACAGAAATCTAAATTATTTGTAAACGAACTTCAGGCATAAATAATTTATAACGCTAAAAGATTAAAAGGATTAGAAGATTAAAAAGATTAGCGATTAAAACTTAAATATTTATTAAGATTTTCTTCAAGTTTTTCCAAACCTCTAAATTCATTTAACTATTCATAGCATTTCGCCTGCACGCCACAACCTTCTTAATAGATTTTAATTTTCTTTTCAAACAGGAGTGAGAAAATTTTCTTTAATATAAATATGATTTTGTGTGCCAAAAAGAATGAAAGGGGGGGGGGGGGGGGGGGAAACCGGCAAAAAATACTTTTAGTGTATTGCAATTTCAAGCCATTATGGTGATAAATCATATAAAATTTAACATTTTATTACTTGACCAGGATGCCCTGAATACTATATTGAACGGACTGGCCGGGCAGAAAGAAATAAAAGGATAAACTGCAGCCGGCAAAATGAAAAAAACTTGCAAAAATACAAGAAGCAAAAAACCAAACCTACCGAATAGCTCAGTTGTGGTGGGCAAAGAACAGCGAATAGTTGAGAGGCAAAATCCTTGCTGCCATATGTTAACTCCAGAGATTTTCGTAAATATAAAATGCGAATACCGACTGATAAAGTGGTTTTTTATGAGCAGCGACCTACACTGAATAAATTAGTGCGATTGTGGAGTTCAGTTTGGTTTTCTTCTGGGCTTAAATTTTAAAATTATTAAAGTTTTGGCAAATTTTCTTCATATGGAAATTTTTAATTTGAGTTAAACCGTTCGTAACATCTTGTCAAGCATCTTAATTTTCAAAATAAAACCAAAACTGCTTATTAAAGGAAAAATATTGAAAATTTCCTGCTAAGGGAAATCTTTGTTACAAGTTAATTTTTCTCCAAAAGTTTGTTAACAATATGAAGCCTCAGTATAAAACTTGCTATTTCTTAACACTATGGCAAAAGTTTTCATATTGAAGGGAAATTTTATGTCTGCTAAAATCATTACTCAAAAATTTATCACATATCTTTCTTTTTTAAATGCATAAATATCCCTAGCAAGGAAATTTTATATCTGATAAAAACTTTCTTCAAAAACTATCATATATCTTTCATTTTCAAATCAAATAGAGTCCTAAAATAGAACCATAAAATCTATTATTTTAAAAATTTCCCCAATTTTTTATATAAAAAAATTTTTTATATAATAAAATTTTTCATAAATTATTTGAATTTATTATTATTCATTTAATAAAGACAAAATTTGTTTTAAAATTTACAGGAAATTTAATATTGAAAATTTCCCTCCAGGGGAAATTTGTATTTACTGCTAATATTTTGCCAATTTTTTTATAAAATTTTCTCATAATTATTTTTATTTATATTTCTTTTAAATGAAACTGGTAATTTGTTTAAAAGTAAAAGAAAAAAACAAAATTTGCAAAATTTCCCTGCAAGGGAAATTTTTCTTTGATTTTGTTATATCATAAAATTTTTGCAGATAAACTCTGCTTTAAAAATAAAACAAAAAATTGATCTAAAAAAATTTTAATGATATAGAATGGAAAATTTCCCCTCAAGGGGAAAAAACTCTAAATTTTTGTTGGGTTTAATTTTTTTAAAAATGTTCTCAAGGAAATATTTTTAAAAGCTGGAATGGAAATTTTGTTAAACAATTATTATGGTAACTTTCATATTGAAAATTTCCTTCAAAGGGAAATTTTTTTCTTTGAAAAAAGAATATTTCACAGCTGTTTATTTAATAACTACAAAATAAAAATTTTACTAACTTAATTTTAATGAAGGTTTTAATATAAAAGTTTACGTCATAAGTTCTTAATAAAAGTAGGACCATAAGAACTCGTCATTAATTTTCTTGTTATTGATTAGGCGAAGATTTTTTTTAATCCGTAATAGTTCTTAAAATGTAAAAAAAAATATTACAAGTTTTACATGAAAAACATAATTGATTCGCTGTCAGAAGAATTTATAACTTCGCTGGAGTATTTCGATTTAGCTACAGCTTTTATTACAAATCTTGCGGAATTAAAAAACTTCCCTTTTTTTTCATTAACAAAATTCCTTTTGCATACTTTTTTTTTATTATGTTTAATAAACAACTGTTTCAAATTGTTCAAATTCACTGTTAGGCGTAATTTTTTAAAGGGAAATTGTATAAAAAGTTTTGTAAAGTTTTTTATAAATAATTTCATTTCTATTATATAACCAGCAAAGACTAAAAACAGGCCACCGCATGCCAGCCGAAACCTAAAAGATATATCGCAATTATTATTAAATTTTTGCATAATGCTCAAAAAAAAACATGCCTGTAAACAATTAAAAAGGACATTAATAAAAAGTGGCAAGAGCATATATTTTGTGTGTGTGTGTGTTTTTTTTATTAAAATTTAATGGCTGGAAATATGGTGGAGAGAAAAGCAATAGCAAAATTAAAAAAAAAACAAGAAAACACAGTGTATGAATATGTGACAGGCTGCTGAACTGACTAACTAACATTCGAGTCAAGTCATGAAAGAGCAAGTAAATGAGTGGCTGAATGAATAAAAATATGTACATACATATAAATGTATTAAAGGACTCTTTAAAGCAATCACAACCTTTTAATTGTTTGTGTGTGTGTGTGTAAATATTTGTCACGATCCTTTATTGCTGACTGACAATGGTCTGTCTATTTGGTTGATGTGGTCGAGGTCTATAACGCTGACGATGCTGACAACGACGACGACGACGACGATGATGATGATGATGATGGTAATGATGCTCATAATGACGTTTGCCAAGAGGTCGTTGTTTGGCATTCCCATTGGCATACCAGCCAGCATAACTTTTGACTTCGTATGTGCAGGATGGCAGCAGCAGCATTAAACAATTTTTATTTTTACAATAGCTGGGACTGACTTTGTCAAAGTTATTATTTCATTCACAAAATATCACGACTAAACTGGCCTGATGTCTGCCATAGATGCCCGCACACAAATGCACTGCGTTCACTTTTGCCACATATCGAGCAAATTGAAAATCAATAAAACCCCAAAAACGCCGACTTAGTGGGTAAATTGGATTTGCCAGCAACTTCAGAGCAACAAATGCCAAAATGCTTTTTTTCCTGATGCGCATCAGGTCTGCTTTGAACAAAAAACCTATTATTTGGAAAATATCAAGCAAAAATTATTGCCATAATTAAAAGTCAAGAGCAAAAATCTCACTCACACAGATGAAATAGTTTTTACACTTAAATTTATATCGAAATATTTCTTGCTTGATTTAACTTTAATAGACTAAATTCCCAGCCAACAACCCAGCAAACAACTGTTATAATCATTAGACTTTCGGTAGGCAACCATATGCACCACAAAATATTTGGTTTTTACTGGCAAACGCTGGGCCATCAATTTAAATCTTCAACAGACAAGAAAAAAAAGGATGAAAATACCTTCTTCTATTGCTTTCCAATAACAATATATTTAATACGAAAATGAATTGTCCGAAAAATGTGAAATGTCGCTTGGGAGTTTAATACAGCATTTTGATGGTTCGTTGCCTTTCATGAAAGTTGCAGTTACCAAAAAAAAAAAACAAACAAAAAAAAGCCGAAAAGGTTCAGCAAATTCTATCTAATACTCCAGCTTATAAAAGATGCTGTTTCCTTAATCCACTAGAGACTTTAATTGCGAATTAAACGAGAAGGATACAAAACACATTAAACCTCATCGTCATCATCACAATGAATGAGATTTGAAAAAGAAAAATTTCCAGACCGAAAAAGATTTTGCCCAAAATAATTACAGCATTAAAAAGTGAAATAGAAGTAGACCAGAATAGGTTTTTGGGAAAGGCACAAGTGCTTTTTAAAACGTTGCTTTTAAAATCGATGCTTTTTAAAAAATGCTGCTTAGAAAAATGCTTTTTTAAAAGGTACTCTTTATACAGTTCAGCAACTTGGAAACGTTGTGTTTAAAGTCGAAAGTACTTTTTTAAATAAGTGTTTATGAAAAAGATATATTTTTCAGAGAAGTTTTTTTAATAGAAACTTTTTTAAAGGGCGTTTTTTTAAGGGAAATATAATTTGCACAGAAAGTCTTTTTCTCGAAAGGTACTATTTTACAAATGTAATTGTTTAGGTTAATTTTGTTTAAAAAGTATTTCTTTCGAAGAATAATGTTTTTAGAAAGCACTTTTTAAAAACCTTTCTTTTCGAAAGGAACCGGATTTTATGAAAGAATATTTTTTAAAAGCGAATTTTTTAAGGATTTTCAGGTTTTTTAAAATTTTTGTAAAAAGCACTCTTTTAAACGATATTTGTTATAAAAAAGTTTGATGTTGAAAAAGAAAATTTAAGAGTATTTTCACTTAAAAATCATTTTTAAAAGATACTTTTTGCAAAAGGCATTTATAATTCCAAACATATATTTTTTTAAGAAATTAAAAACTGTGTTTTTACGAGTATAAAGCGCTCTTTACAGAGGTACTTTTTGGAAGGCACTTTAGGGGAAAACTAAAAAGTTTCTTTAGTAAAAAATATTTTTCTAAAAGTCCTTTTTTTAAAATACTATTATTTATTAAATATTTATTAAAAAAATATTAAATATTTATTTATTAAAAAAATATTAAATATTTATTTAGTAAAAAAATATTAAATATTTATTCATTAAAAAATATTAAATATTTATTTATTAAAAAAATATTAAATATTTATTCATTAAAAAAAATATTAAATATTTAGTTATCAAAAATTTATTAAATTTTTATTTACAGAAAAAATATTAAATATTTATTTAGAGAAAAAATATTTAATATTTATTTAGAGAAAAAATATTAAATCTTTATTTATTAAAAAATATTAAACATTTATTTAATAAAAAAATATTAAATATTTATTCATTAAAAAAATATTAAATATTTATTTATTAAAAAATATTAAACATTTATTTATTAAAAAAAATATTAAATATTTATTCATAAAAAAAATATTAAATATTTATTTATTAAAAAATATTCAATATTTCTTCATAAAAAAAATATTAAATATTTATTTATTAAAAATATATTAAATATTTATTTTTTAAAAAAATATTAAATATTTATTCATTAAAAAATATTAAATATTTATTTATTAAAAAAATATTAAATATTTATTCATTAAAAAAAATATTAAATATTTAGTTATTAAAAATTTATTAAATATTTATTTACAGAAAAAATATTAAATATTTATTTAGAGAAAAAATATTTAATATTTATTTAGAGAAAAAATATTAAATATTTATTTAGAGAAAAAATATTAAATCTTTATTTATTAAAAAATATTAAACATTTATTTAATAAAAAAATATTAAATATTTATTCATTAAAAAAATATTAAATATTTATTTATTAAAAAAATATTAAATATTTCTTCATAAAAAAAATATTAAATATTTATTTATTAAAAATATATTAAATATTTATTCATTAAAAAATATTAAATATTTATTTATTAAAAAAATATTAAATATTTATTCATTAAAAAAATATTAAATTTTTATTTATTAAAAAAATATTAAATATTTATTTAGAGAAAAAATATTAAATTTTTATTTATTAAAAAATATTATATATTTATTTATTAAAAAAATATTTAATAATTAATAACTATTTTTTACAAGTGTAGTTTTTTTAAAAGGGGCTATTTTAAAAATGTACTTTTTAAGAAGGTCGTTTTTTAGAGTTATTTTTCAAAAGGTACTTTTTTCAGAAAATATTTGTTAAAAGATATTTTTTAGCCAGAATTTTTGGGTCTTGAAAGATTCTGCTGTAAATATACTTTTTGTAAAGGCAAACCTTTTCAAGAATATAGTTTTTATCTCCAAAAAGCTCTTTTTCTTATAATTTTGTTTGTTTAAAAACTGCCGTTTGAAAAGTACTTTTAAGAAAGATTTGTTGTATAAGTATTTTTTGTGCCAGTTTATTTTTGCTTGGAAATATGCTTTTATATATATATATATATGAGTAGTTTTTATCTTTACGGATTTTTAAAGACTTCTTTTTTTTCTAAAAAAGTTCTATTTATTGTTGGAAGACATTTTTCGGACAATAGACCAAAATAATTCCTTTTTTTTAATATTTTTTTTTACTTTTTTTTATATATTCCTTGCTTTAAGTCTGTTTTAAAGGATATTTTTTTTTAAATTCTCTTTTTCTTACATAAATTGTGTAACGATTTGTCTACTCACTCTTAAATAAAGTCATTTCGTTGCTTGAACATACCTGCAAAGAAAAATTAAAATTAAATAATTTATTAGTTTAAAGCTGGCAAACAATTGTATTGTTATATAAAAACACCAGCAAAACTTAATATTAAATATATATTAATATTAAATGTGTATTAAATTTGCCCGCAGGCAAATGTCTTTGACCTTCACATCTTCCCCACTTTTAATCGGTGTTTTAATTGTGTAATAAATTCTAGTACAAAATTTATGAAACCAACCCAAACATTGTCTCATCTCGCCGTCTGGTTAACAACTTTTCCTTTCAACTTTTGCCAGCTCTGATTGCGGAGATCTGGTGGCGCTGGGCCAGACTCACTGCTGTAATGCCGCAGTTATTTAAACATGACAAAGTGAAAAAAGAAAAGTAGAGTACGAGTACGAGTACGAGTTGGCATGGAATGATGCAGCGAAAATTGTGATGTTGAATATTTTATGGCTCGAGTCGTGGCTGCTTTTCATGCCCTGCCAATGACGCTTAAGCGGCTTTCAATGACATGCATGATTTAGGCAAAAGTTCTAAAAATATAGAAACTCAATGACATGCAGGCTGGCGGAATTTCAATAGAGTTTTTATTCCTTTTACGGACAGTCATTTAATTATCATAAAGATAATATTTGTGAAACGCAAAAAAAAAGATTTTCTTTTTGTTAAGGAATTAAAGCAGCGGACTGAAAGGGTTGCTGGAAGGTTTCTCTGTAGCGGCTTTAAATGGTTTCTGTGGAATAATTTTTTTTAGCAGTTTCTAAACAAAACACTTACAAATGTACAATTAGGTATGTGTTGCCAAGTTTCTATAGAAAATTTTTATTATGAATAAATTTTGGTTATTAATAAATTTTTTTTTTTAAATATTGTCATCGAAATTTTATTATCAAGAAATTTTTTAGCATCAATAACATTTCTGTAGAAAACTTTTGTTGTTGTTAATTTTTCATTTAAAATTTTCTAAAATTTTAAAAATTTCTAACAGAAACATTTAATCAATTTTTTATATCAAAAAAATTAATGGATAAAAATTTTCCCTACAAAATTTATTGTTAATCAATTTTTTATATCAAAAAAATTAATGGATAAAATTTATATCATTAATATTATCAATTTATTTATATCAAATTATTTATATCAAAAAAATTAATGGATAAAATTTTTTTTTGTATAAAAAAATTGATTATAAATAAATTTTATAGGGAAAACTTTTGTTTCCAAATATTTGTTACACAGATGCCATATACAAAATTTTTGTTATCAATAAGTTTTCTGGATAAAAATTATCGATGAAATTTTTGTAGGAAATTTTAATTATCGCTAAGTTTTCTATAAAAAATTTTAGCAAACCATAAATTTTGTCATTAAATTTTTTTTTTAAACTTCTGTCCTTAAAAAATTTTATGAGCATTTTTGTTGTCGTTAAGTTTTTCTTTTAGAATCTTTGTTATTGTTAAATTTTCTATAAAAATGTTTGTTATTGTTGAATTTTCGGGTAAGAATATTTGTTATGGCTAAATTTTCCTTAGAAGTTGTTTGTTATAGATAAATTGTTCTAAATTTTCAATAGAAAAGTTTCGTTTTTGAATTTTTTGATTAAATATTTATTTGAAACGAATTTTAGTTGAGAATTTGTGCTGACGATAAATTTTCTATTGGTAAATATTGTAATTAAAAATGTTTACAGAATATCCCTGTTCGTTGTAAATGAAAAAGTCTGTAGATTTTAATTTCATTGAAAAAATTTTTGTACAAAATGTCTGGTATCGATGAGATTTCTTCTGTGGCAACATTTTTTTTTATCCCAAAATTTTTTTAAGAAAATTTTTGCTATCAATAAATTTTTCTTTTGGAAATTTTAATTATTTTTTTTTTAAATCTTTTTTACCGATTAATTTTGACAGAAAATTTTATTATTGTGTAATAACTTGCAAATAGTTGTTATTAACAATAAATTTTGTACTGATAACTTTTCTTCAGGAAAGTTTTACTGCAGGTAATTTTTTTTATTATTTTGAAATTTCTAAAAAAGAAATATTAGAAAAGTGTTTGTGCCGGTTTATTTGTAAGATTTTGCATTTGTTTAAGTAGAAAATAAAATTTTATTTTCATGTTAAACCTTTAAAAAATTTAAACACTTTTAAATACAATAATTAGATATTTTTTCTGGTTGTATCCATTAGTTTTTTAAGGTAATTTTTCTGTAGACATTTTCTCATCCGGATCAAAAGAAAGAAAAGGACGACAATGTTATTGCTAAATGGAACTGTCTTTTTGAAGTAACCCACACACACGCACAACTATTTGGCGTATTTGCTCTGCCATTTTGTGTGTACGGAAATTCGCTTTAAGTAGAAGTTAAAATATTTTGTGTTTTCATTTTAAAAATTTTTCCCATCACATGAAAAACTGTTGATAAAGCCCGGTAACTCATTTATGGACTAAAAATTAAGAGAAGAAAAAAGAGCCGAACACATACAATTAACGTGCACACTCACACACTCGCACGCACTGTACCAACGCACACTTATGAATGCATTCACACAAATCGTAAAAGGGAATGCAACCGAAAAGTACACTTCAAAGTGAAGTTAAGTGCGGTATGACCAAAATCATTTCGATGCCCAGGACAAAAGTTGATGTATACAAAAATATAAAACATATAGCAACACACACAAAAGAAAAAAAAAGTTGTTATATGAAACAAAAACTGCCCAGACTGATACAAAATTATACGGTTGGTGCACTCAGAAAAATGTAACTGTCAAATCAAATGTTCTTGTTCAGTCCCATAAAATTTAATTCGATTTCACACATTTCGTTGCTCTCACAAAATTAACACTCAAATGGAAAGAAACAAAATTGATCATTATTTAAGTTTTTAACTTAATGGTAATTCCTTTAAGTGTAGCTTTAAAAACTTCCTGAAGTTTAAATGTGGTGAGTGTTTGAAAAGTTTTGTAACACTTTTTTTTTTGTTTCTGTTAAAGGTTTAAAATGGTATATTGCTGAGTTTTAATGTAATAAACAAATATGCGGATGTGCGTTTTAATTGGAATTAAAAACGCACCCACACACGCACACACACATACCCAGTCGGACCCATATTACACCCGTAAGCATTTTCTCGTGAATAGAGCACTTTCGCCAGCACACATTAATTTAAAATATTTGACCATCAAACACATGGTTAAAAGCATTTTTAAGAAGTTTCTTTTCGAGTTTTATTTAATATAATAAAACTGAGCTTTCGTGTATGTGTGTGAGTGCGTTTGTGTGTGTGTGTGAGAGAGCGTTTGAGTGCTCAGGTGGCTGGCTGTTTTTACCGACTCTTATGGATTGTTTAAAATGTAATAAATTAAATATAATTACAGAAATGCATTTTGTTCTAAAGGTTTGAGTATTTTATAACATATAGTTTTTCTTATTCTGCGTGTGGTTTGGATGCGAATGCGATAAGAGTTCAATATAGGGGTGGGGGAGAGGGTGTAGCAACAATGTTTCTTGCAGTTGGTTTTCATAATACCTTTAGAAGAAAAGAGTAAAAGTCAGCGAAGGTTTAATACAAATTGTTGTCGGTGTTTCTTCTAATATTTGTGTTGGTAAAAGTTTTAAGAAACTGTTTGCTTGTCTGGTCTATGTCTGGTCTATGTCTGGTCTATGTCTTGTCTATGTCTTGTCTATGTCTTGTCTATGTCTGGTCTATGTCTGGTCTATGTCTGGTCTATGTCTGGTCTATGTCTGGTCTATGTCTTGTCTATGTCTTGTCTATGTCTTGTCTATGCCTTGTCTATGTCTTGTCTATGTCTTTTGTATGTCTTGTCTATGTCTTGTCTATGTCTTGTCTATGTCTGGTCTATGTCTTGTATATGTCTTGTCTATGTCTTGTCTATGTCTTGTCTATGTCTGGTCTATGTCTTGTCTATGTCTTGTCTATGTCTTGTCTATGTCTTGTCTTGTCTATGTCTTGTCTATGTCTTGTGTATGTCTGGTCTATGTCTTGTGTATGTCTTGTCTATGTCTTGTCTATGTCTTGTCTATGTCTTGTCTATGTCTTGTCTATGTCTTGTCTATGTCTGGTCTATGTCTTGTCTATGTCTTGTCTATGTCTTGTCTATGTCTTGTCTTGTCTATGTCTTGTCTATGTCTTGTGTATGTCTGGTCTATGTCTTGTGTATGTCTTGTCTATGTCTTGTCTATGTCTGGTCTATGTCTTGTCTATGCCTTGTCTATGTCTTGTCTATGTCTTGTCTATGTCTTGTCTATGTCTTGTCTATGTCTTGTCTATGTCTTGTCTATGTCTTGTCTATGTCTTGTCTATGTCTTGTCTATGTCTTGTCTATGTCTTGTCTATGTCTTGTCTATGTCTTGTCTATGTCTTGTCTATGTCTTGTCTATGTCTTGTCTATGTCTTGTCTATGTCTTGTCTATGTCTTGTCTATGTCTTGTCTATGTCTTGTCTATGTCTTGTCTATGTCTTGTCTATGTCTTGTCTATGTCTTGTCTATGTCTTGTCTATGTCTTGTCTATGTCTTGTCTATGTCTTGTCTATGTCTTGTCTATGTCTTGTCTTGTCTATGTCTTGTCTATGTCGTTTTGTCCAACTTTTATTATGTTTTATATTTCAATTGGTTTTCGTTTTGCCTCTACTTGGCCTTTGTCGTGTTTATGGCTGTTTCTTGACTGCGACTTGTCCATTCCCTGTGTATTTTCTATGACTTTGATTATATGCAGATCTTTATATACCGTTTGTCCTGCTTCCGTTCTGCCCATCTACTGTCCAGTTTCTATAATATTTTCTTCTTTAATTAATATATTTTCTATGTAATAGTTTTTGCTCTTCTGAAATTAACGCCGCCATGAAATTTTACTCGCTTATTTAACATCGTTGTTTTATAGTTCAGATTTTTCAAAATATCCTTTTTGTCATATAATGTTTTTTTTCATTATTATTATAAAACTGGCGCCGAAAAACTCCGGCCTAATAAAGCACTCATTTGCTCATATATATTTATATTAAAATAGAGAGAAAAAATTTCCGTTGCACTGCGTTGATTGATTGTTTTAACATTTTTAAAGTTTTATGGCACGTGTGTGTAGTTGTCTTTTCCGTATCTCCTTATTTTTTGTATGTTTTCGTTAGTGAAGGTTCAATACATCAATCTGGAAAATTATTGACCATAAATGTTAACGTTGATGTTGGCTATAAGTGCTGTGCATACATCGCCAGCATTAAGTTATGGCTCTACGGTTTTGGAGTGGAAATTATGGACGCGCGAAAGTAGTGAAAAGTGGCGGCGGGAACTGCAAAATTTTACCATATTTCGTTGTTAAAGGAATACTTTCTTTTAAAGCTGGCACATGTATAATTTTAAAATTCTTTACAATTTGCCTAAAAATATGATTTGATTTTAAATTTGTTAAAGAGTTGAAAAGCAGAAGAAGTTCTGCATTAAGTTACAAAGAAATAAAAAAAAAAATTTGCAGGATATTATTACATGACCCTTATTTCTTTCTTTTTTCCTGTCTTACTTTCAGTTTCTTTACAAAATTGCTTCCGTGTGTGTGTGTGTGAGCAACATCTGTTTATGATTAATTTTTTAACACTCTTTTAAGTTGTTTAATAAAACCTTCTTGGAGTACCCATTTTACCTTCCCCTTTTCTACGTGCAATATTACTTTACACTTAACCCAGTTGCAGCAATGTTGCACGAAGCCCAACAACAACATCATAAAATATAGTGCGTACGTGTAATACAACATACTTTTTCTCCTTTGCTGGCAATTTTTTTTTATTTTTTTTTTTATTTATAGTGTTAATTTTTCAATGCAAAATTGTTAAGGCAAAAACGTACTCGTTTGTTGGGTAATTTTTTTCGTCTTATTTTAATAAAAAGTAACTTGCCACTCGACAGTTTGAAGTGTTCGCATGAGAACATACGTTGCATTTGTACAGAGTGCACTTGAAAACATATTCTCATGTTGTTGGTTATTTCTTTTTTGTTAAGTTAAAGTGTTTGCAACATGTTGGGAGTAAAGCTTTTGTAAACACACCTGACCAACATGTCTTGCTTTTGCGTTCTTTTCTAAGAACAAAATTAGATCTTAATTAGATGCAATTGGAAATGTTTGGAGGCTAAACTAAAGCCTAAGTTTACTAAATACCACCAGGATCGAATGAGCAAAACAACACAGCGAAACAAAATCCCTTAATATGACAGCTGTAGAAACTATGGTTGGATTTAATATGATTTGGCCAAGTTTTTAGGTTACAACTTTTCCATATGAAACTTTAGCACAAAAATACTACAAGGCCCAAAATCATCTGCGTAGCAGGTCTTAAAATCCAATGCCAAATTGAAATGAGCAGACGTTAAAAAAACCAGCTTAAATCTGAATAGAAATAAATCATTTACAGATGACGCTGTTTCGTTAGGATTGCATTAAAGTGTTCAGTATATGTTTAAGGCTGTTCCTAGAGGATTCCAATACACTGAACACTATTTATATACACGCGTGTATGTATATGTGTGTCTACACGCAAGTATATTTATGAAAATTACAATCTTACTCATAATTCATGATTTTGAATACTCTTACACTGTAATACGCTTTAAGAAGGAATAAATTACAAACTAACTTCGTCCTTCTTAAAGGATACATATAAAAAAAAATCGGTAAAATACTTCATTTAGTTTTCGGTTAGTCTATGTCTTGTGTATGTCTAGTCTATGTCTTGTCTATGTCTTGTCTATGTCTTGTCTATGTCTTGTCTATGCCTTGTCTATGTCTTGTCTATGTCTTGTCTATGTCTTGTCTATGTCTTGTCTATGTCTTGTCTATGTCTTGTCTATGTCTTGTCTATGTCTTGTCTGTGTCTTGTCTATGTCTTGTCTATGTCTTGTCTATGTCTTGTCTATGTCTTGCTTATATCTTTTTCTATGTTATTGTTATATCTCATTTATGTCTTACTAAAATCTTGTTCATGTCTTGGCTATATACTGTCTTTGTCTGGTCTTCATTTTTTCTTAATAAGCGAAATATTTATTACACAACTATTTCTTTACAGTATCGTGTGAACGATTTCCTGGACAGATATTTCACACAAAAACGAAAATATTACTTTCGTCTGCTTTTGCTTAATTTCCGCAATTTTTCAAACAAGGTTTTCTAAAGAAGTTGTCTTGCGTAGCAAATGTTTCATATGCTTCAGATAATGACGTTAGATAGATTAAAAAGGAGAAGTTCACATTCCGTTTGAGCTGGGGTATTAGAGTTGGTTTGAAACGTAAACGACCCTCATAATTTTTTAACCAACTCATGTGTGAAAACGTTTATGACAAACACTTTTTGCTTAAATTATTATTTTTTTTTTCTCTCCATATGTCACACTGTTGTTGCTACTCGACAGCGTAAATATTAGAAAACAAAAGGACATGCTTGCTTTAACACAGAAATGAAACGGGCTACAGCAACGTGAAGACGGAATAAATTAGGAACGAGAAAAAGGATTTCTTGTGTATCTGTACTATTTATTTTTGTTACTTTCCATTATATATATTTTTTTTTTAATGAAAGTAGGAAAAAATCTTTTAAATTAAACATTATTTTTGTGTACGAGTATGAATTTAAAAACATCATTGTATATTCAAAATAATGCACGTTAATGTAAAGAAACTAATGCGACATTAAAACTCTGTCACAAAGAAAAATTTCTGTTTTTCTGCCAACTTGTAACTGTCGAGCAGAAGGATATCACGAAAAATGGATTTTTCTTTTATGGTCTTACTTAGTAAATTCATAATTTAATGTTAAAAACCTTAAGGAACATTTTTCAGGTTCTGTTATAATTTTCTAAAAAATTGTACTAATTTCTTTGCAAATTTCTCATAATAATTTTGTCAGATTCTTTAGAAAATTTTTAAAGGTTTTGATTTTATTCTCTACTGAAAGTTTTTATCAGATTCTGTGCAAATGAAATTGTGTCAGATCTTAATTAAATTTTGTACAAAAATTGTGTCGCTTTCTGTGAGAAATTTCAGTTGAAATTTTGTAACATTTTGTGACAATTTTCTATAAAAAATTTTGGCACAAAAAATTTAAAATTATTGTCTGATTCTAGGCAAAATTGTGTCAGTTTTTTGTCATCATTTGGAAAATGAATTGTCATCATCTGGAAAAAATTTCAGTTGAAATTGTGTAATATTTTGTGACAATTTTCTGTAAAAAATTTTGTCACATGGCAATTGAATTTTCTGTACAAAATTTCATCAAATGCTGTGTAAATTTTCGAAAGAAAATTGTGCCAGATTAAACTTTGTCAGATTCCGTTCATATTTTCTGTAGAAAACTATATCAGATTTGAATTAAATTTTGTATAAAAAATTATATCCGTTTCTATTCCGAGTTTTGTCAGATTGTGATTAAATTTTGTGCAGAAAATTGTGATGGATTCTAATTAAATTTCTTACAAATAATTGTGTCTGATTCAGGGCAAATTTTTTTTGTAATATTATTTTTTTTTTATCAGATTTTGATTAAATTTTCTATAACACATACAAACGTACATATATCACGTTTTTATTAAATTTGATTTTGGCAATTTTGTCAGAATCTGTTTTAGGTTTCTGTAGAAAATTTTGTCAGATTTGGGTTTAATTTTGTGTAAAAAGTTTTGCCTCATGTTGAGTAAAACTTGTACAGAAAATATTGTCAAATTTTGTTCTGACTTTCTATAGAAAAGTTTGTCAGTTGCTGGTTATATTTTATATAGAAAATTGTTGTTTAGATTTTGAGTGAAATTTGTATAAATTTTTATTAAAACAGTTTTAGATTTTGAGTGAAATTTGTTTAAATTTCTGTAAAACAGTATAAATCTGTTGCCATTTTTTATTCTTTCTCTACAAGTCCTGATGTTTTTAAAAATCTCGTTTGATTTGGCCTTTAACAGAATTCAGTTTCAGTTCAGTTTTCCTTAAATTTAATTTTTTAATGAAGTTCTCGTTTTTGTTGCTTTCGTTTTGCTCTCCCATTTTCAGACTGAAGTTTATAACTGACACATCATAGAAATGCCGTGCCAGCAACACCAGCACCAGCATCGGCTGCAGTTTTCTTTTTATGTAAATGCAGCAAAAAAAAAAAGCAAAACTATTATGAAGAAAAAATTGCCTGGTATTTCGCAAAAATTTGGCAATTTTCTTGGGTACACGATCCTTCCTGTTTGCCACTGTACCGTCATTTCAAAACTACGAAATTGAAATACGAGACAACACAACAAAGACTGTTTGTATTATTTTTGGCACACAGTTTATTTGTTAAATATATTCTTTTAACGTTTTGTGGAAAAAAAAATCTGGAAATATTTGTGAAAACCGGAGAACTTATTTCGCAACATAAACCCACTCAGTTTAACACCTGTTAGCAGCAGTTAGTTGTTTATTAAGATGCTGTTTGAGAAATTTTGGCAAAGGAATTGTTTTAGCAAATCAAGGAAGATACAAGAAAAAAAACTGTTTACGCCACTTTGAAAGCAACATCTGCACAAGGTTTTGTGCAGCAAAACAATTGTTTTCGGGAAATACTCAAAGAAAAAAAGGAAACTTAAATTTCTTATGTTTCCCTGTTTTTTTTTCACAAAATATAAATATTAAATCAACGACCACCACAGAGATTTTTTATGGCTAAATGCTATTCAAATGTCCATATGTAGCGTCTGTACGCGAATTTATGTGCATAATAAAAGAAACATTATAAAGAGTGTTTGTGTCATATGGTGTGAATGCTTAAATGCATTTCCATTCATTCAGCAACAATGTAATCCTTTGCAGGCTCATTATTATAACCAACCAAATAATAATAGTAATAATAGTGGAGGGGTAACAGGGATAGCAGAAAAAGCAATGTGTCCTCTACGCACGCTAACAGCCTTTACCATCGCACACACACACACACACATATATTCCTATTACGGGCACCAATACTTTGCCACCAACCATAATCGGGCATAAATGTACGCGACATCTCATTAACAATATGCGGTGATGGCCGCCAAAGCCACTGTATGTTGATTTTTCTGCATTTGTTTGTCCGTCTCTGAGATACTCCATAATAAATGTTTTTAAACATTTTACAAACGAGCCAAAAAAAAGTTCACAACAAAAAAAAAACAAATTATATGGTTAGTCCATATTAAGCCAGCAACCACCCATTATCTCGAACCACAATTATTTATATTGCGCCAAAGCAGCCAAACCACCCACCATCATACGCGAACCCGTTATTATTTTAACTGTAATGAATTGTGTCTACTAATAACTTTCTATAATTTAGATGGGGCATCATATTGTTTTTAGAGTTTTACTTTATTTTTTGACTTCACAACTTATATGCCGCTAAAGTTAAACAGACTATAACTTTTCAGGGCAGACGATACAGCTGCACATAAACATTTTGGTGCAAAATATAAGGGCTGACACTAAACAAATTAAAGTTGAACTAAAGATTTCTAATTTAAATGATATTAAACTGATTTTAAGGTTTTACCTTACGCTACTCCAAATCCCCAAGGGCCAGCAAATTGCCAAGGGCTCACCATTGTACCACATTTCGTTTTTAGAATAAGTTGAAGAACCCGACTTATATTTATTATACTTCCTTCCGCATGTTCCTAGACCACACAATTATTCCACAACCTAAACCCCTATTTCCTTAAGAACGAACCTCAGCCCCTAATTCCCCGTTTACTTTAGCTCTGCACCATTTAGTGTCGTCCTAAGACAGTTATCTGTTGCAAAATTGCTGGATACCCCAACGCTGGGTATTTTAGCTGTATTGTAGGAAACTACTAACAGCCGGACTGTTGCTGAAGCCTTCTTTTACTGAAGCACAGTGCCGTCAATTGACTTCAGATAAAAGGTTTTGGTACCCTTAAAAATTGAGTACGACAACTCTATAAGCAGAAACTATCAACGGCCACAGTATTTCAGCCATGATCAGCTACATAAATACCCTGTGGATAGGCAAATTCCCAGCCTATCAATTATCTTCGTATGAAGGTAAAGGGAACTTCTTCATGAGTCATATTCAGGCAATTCCTAACTATGGTTTGGCTTGCCGTCCCAACCCTGATACTATCCTCTCCTAGAAATCAGAGAGATTTACGTTAGTCTGACGTCCTCATCGGAGGCTGGACTCAGACTTCAGGGAAAAGTGCTGTCAACGGCTCACCACTACAGAAATTTAAACTCGTATCTCTATTTTCAAACACTGCGTATAAAAATTAAGGTCTAGTTTTATGAATAAAGGGAATATAAATACACTTTTACGATTTTGCGGTGGTTTAATTATTTTAATTTTTAATAAGTAAAATTGCGATCTACTTTTCTCGTTTTAACAACATTAATATTTAACCCTCTAAGTCATATTATACCCACAAATTGAAATATGCGCTTTTATTTTGCAACAGGGAGCTCAACTAACTGCGTGTGTTCGTAACACTTAGAGAAATAAAAAAAATAGCTTTTAGCCGTAACACGGAAAATTAGTATAAATAATAATTATTATTTGTTTTGTATAACAACTGATTTAATTCATTGTTGTTACTTTTTTTGAAGCAGGAAAACATTTAAGTAAGATTTGCGGCAACCACGTCGTTTAACATTTGACTGGGTCTATAACAAATCAAGTAGTTGCAGGGCCAAAACGGTTTTTCTTCTTCGCGTTACAATTGTAATTGTTACTTACGAAAATGATATGAATGGTTCTGCCAAAGGCCAGGGTTAAAAGTGTTAGAAAAATTATTTCTTTTAAATTTGATATTCAAGTAGGTTCTTCAATGTTGCAATTGAAATTCAAGATACTAATAAAGTTCGAAATATTTTTGAAACATCCATTATGTTGGAATTTTAATTATTATATAAAACTGAAACAGTTTTTACACGGCAACGGATCCTAATGGTCCTGTCTGTCTCAGATCTGGCCAAGCTTGAGCAATGGTCTGAGTAAAGTTGCTCTTAAAGCCATGGATGGCGGTTTATTACCCCAAACCTGCCTCTTTGGTAAATTTCACAAATAAAAGTCTAATGGTGTCATTTCATGCCACCAAGTTAGCCAAGCCCTCAAATCTTTCATGCAGATGGCCCGTTGAGGAGTCGGTTGTCTGGTGTCTAATACCACAGCGTTAATTAACGTTTACAGCGTTCAATTTAGGCCCAAAAGAAGTCGTCATTCTATAGCGACACAGCCTTGGCCTTGTAGTTAGCGTTAGCGCACTGGCTCCATCCTGTAACTTGCCATGACGCTGTGGCAGCGGTAACTGAACAAACAACCGTGAAGTAGACAGATGCCATGTGGTGGTCGTAGAACGTCTAGTGTTAAGTTTATGTTCCCCGCAACCACATCATTTATTACTTGCGTAGGCCTACACCGAGCCACGTAGTTGCGATGTTCAAATTTCTTTTTTTTTCAGTGTTTTAATTGCGTTTGTATCTTTTTTTTAATGAAGATGAAGAGGAGTCAGTTTTCCTTATTGTCACCAGATTTTGCTGGCGTACAGAAATAATTGTTTTTATGTTCAGACACTCATTATTGTGGACCTTAATTTGCTAAAGAAAAACTCCATTTTTTCGAATCTTAGCTTGCCAACTAGAACTTGATTTTCTGGACATTATTCAATATCTGTTATTAACTCCAGGTGGACGTCCGTAAAGCAGGCGATCCTGTTGTTATAGTTTAAGGTAATACGATTTTTGTTGTCTCTTTATATGAAACTTTTAACGAGAAATAATCACAAACACGATCCGTGATTTATCTGGAAAATCTTTCTTTCACTGTATTCAGTTTGGCAAAAGCCACTATAAGCCAGTTTAACTTTTCCCCGTAGTCCTTGTTTTGCTACATGCACCGACTAACGTTGGCAATATGTACATGAACAGCACGAGTACATAAATTCCAAAACCCAATCATAGAGTACGTTTTACATGCAAACCCAAATCATGTAACACGTATGAAACACACCAGACAATAAACGACATTGACCAACGGTCAAAGTTGCATTTTAAGCTTTTTAGCACAATTTCTGCAAAGTGCAAATAAAACTGAAATGTATATGCGGCATAATTGTCTGCATAAACGATTTTCTTGTGTGCGTGTGTGTGTGTGCGCTTCAATGTTACCGTCAGCATAATTTAGGGACAACATAATATTTTTATTGAAAAAGAAAAATAAAAAACACAAACAGGACAGTTAGACACACAGCGAAAGAGACACGGACATTTGGACAGATCATTAGAAAAATAAAATGCTGAAGTACGTGTGAGATTTATGACAGTTTAATTACAATATAATAATTATATAAATTATGATAATGGATTAAAACGAGAGTAAAATTGGCAACTAAACGACAAACTGCAATTCAATAAATAGCAGGATATGTTAAGGTCCTGTAAATGCCTGTTATAATCCAGCAAATTTAACTGCCACCACAAAATATTGCAAAGCAATAAAATTTTTTAAAACAAAGCATAAAAATATACGGCAAAGCGCTAAGGCTCGCGTATCCTTTTTTGCCAGACAGATTGTTTTTCTTTCCTAGTAAATTTCCCAAAAACCCCATTCCAAATTTTGCTCATGTTTTACAAATCTTTTAATTGGAAAATTTCCGTAGTTTTTAAACGAGTGCGTTCTGTGGAAACCACAAATCGGATGGGTGTGAAGGCAGATCACAAGAAATTGGTAGTCATCAGTTTGAATAGTCGCATGTGGCCCAAAACCTTAGCAAATAGTTCGAGTACTTTTGAATGTCCAGTGGATTGAAATCGCTTCAATTTCGCCTGAATATTTTATTTGTCTAGAAATTGGTCTCATTTCGGACAAGGATTCGCAGACACTATTCACATCACAAACTAAAAACTACATGATGTTGTGTACGATTGTTCGTTGAATTTTGAACGAATGTCGGAAGGCCTGCACCTTCTCACTAGTTTTAACGCGGGCAATACATTTTCATTACAAATTAAGGCGCAAACAATTTGTATTTTATAATATAAAATAGGACTTATATTCTTTTCTTATCTAAATTCTCGAATATAAAACCAATCTACTCACTGCTCTTATTGTACTCACATTTCCCCAATATAAATAATTCAGTCATTGTAATTCTATTCCCCCCTTAAAGGACAAAACTGTCCTTATAGAAATAAATAGAACTTAATAGTTTTCACACAACAAAAAAAAAAACAAACGAACAACAACAAAAGAATATCTATTTTTATTTTACAATGTAAGATTTTATTTTCCTTGAATAAAAGAGGACATGAATTAAATTTAGCGCTGAGCAGAAAAAATTATATAAATCTGCCACTATAGAATATGCAAATTTTCTTCGACACGTTCACGTTTTTGTTTGGCTGTATTTTCTTTGGGGCTGAAATTCTTACATAGAATTTGTACGACATGACATCTAAAGCGGAAGTAACAACTGAAATTAATTAAATTTCTGCACCGTTCGAAATAAGAAAAGTTTTTGGCGAGCAAAATGCAAAAAAGGGAGAAACATTTTTTTGTTTTTTTTTCCGTAAACGGAAAACTTAGAAACGACATCTACTGCCAATGATTATAAATGGTCAAAAGCTAAAGCGGGCGGGGGGGCTAAAGCGTGCAGCAAAGAAGGCAGCAAAGAGCCTATCTTTTAAAATTATGTTGACTGAAAAAAAGTTGCAAGTGCCCGAAATATCCAACAGGTCAGTAAAATGCCAATTTTCGTCTATAAGTTAAAAACAATTTATGATTTGCCTTCTAATAATTCGGAGCTCGTAGTTTAGGAAGATGAAGGACATATTTTCAAAATTCCTTTAATTTAGCAATCAAATGAGAATTTTAAAAATTTTAGAAATTATTAGGTATATTGGCGAAGCACACATGCAAAAATACGAAGCATAAATTAATTTTCGAAATTTCAATCAGTTTCGAATTTTCGAACATAAGAAGTTCTTGATAATCTATACAGTTTTACTTTATCCAACTCTTTATAATTGTTTTTGATGCTAAAAACAATTTTGTTTGTTTAAATAATATAGATATTCGAAAATTCGCAATTAATTTCGAAATATTTAAAATTAAGGAAACACTTAGTTTTAAAAATATTTATATAAATATGCTATTTGTTATTGTAATTGAGCCTGCCTGCTGCCTAAAAGAAATAATTTTTTATATATTCAAATAAAGTTTGAAGTTTCGAAATCGAAAAATTAATTTCGAACAATTCAAAATTAAAGGAAAATATAATTTTCAATAAAACTGTACAGAGGTAATGAAAAAAAAATTCTAAAATAATAATAAGTATAATATTTTATATTAAAGCTAAGTTCGAATTTTCGAACATGATAGACATGCAAAAATGCACAGAAATATTTATATTAGCTGGAAATCATTATAAGTAAGTTTGATCTTGTTAGGAGAAAATGCTTTCTTTAGAATAATATGATATTTGAAATTTCGAAATTAGTTTTGAGTTATTTTAAATAGTAATTTTGGCATTTTGTTATCATGTGTTTGTTAATAGCCAAACAGACTCATTTAAAAAGCACAATTCCTTGGGGAAAAAGGCAAGTTCGAATTTTCGAACATCATAAATATACTGAATTTTTTTATTTATTAATTAAACTATTTCTTTATATTTGTTTGTATGTATACTTTTCAAGCCTAAAACAAGTTATCAAACACTCGTATAAACTAAAATAACAATTTTTTGTTGATCCTAAAGAGAAGGATAATTTTTTGTTTAGAATTTCAGCTAAAATTTTGAAAACATTAAGTATTATGATTATTATAAGTGTCGGTAAAAATAAGACAAAGACTTTGTATGCTATTGGGAAATCATGAAATGTATGTGGAATTATTTTATTTAAATTCCTCAAAATAAAGCAACAAATTGCACACGTTTGCCCCACTGTACGGGTACCGGTCGGCAAAAGCCATGAAAACAACTTTGAAGCCTTTTTTCAAGTCTTTTATTTCAGGAAACTCTAAAAGTGACGGATGTTCGATATACATGAATGCCGAAAGAAAGAAATATATTTGAATATCCTTTTGAATTAATCTCTTTTTTTTGTTTGTTTTACTATTTGCTTTCTTCTTTTTCGCTCCTTTATTCTTGCTTTCAGGTCCTATTTTCAAATGAAGCAATCCTTTGCATCTTTTGTTTAAATCAGCCGCTATTCACGATTCGCACAAATGAAATTAAATGTAAATGAGAAAAAGCAAAAAAAAAAAAAGCGATAAAAGGATTCATGCCATGAATGAGGTAAAATTAAAATTTGTTCGAACCTTAGAACAGCAGTGAAAAAAAGTTCTTTGAAAGCTTTTTTTCTTGGTACCAGGCTGGAAAATTTTTCTCTTGCACGCAACATCTGGTGGCTTGAATTTTTTCAGGCATTTAATTATAAACCCTTCAAGTTGGTTTTTTTCCTCTTTGAACTTCATTTGAAACTTCAAATATGTTTAAATATCAATCACTTCAAATGTTATAATTTCAATTCCATTTAGAAATTATTTCTTCTTCGAAGCTTAAGTGGCTTATGATATATGGCTTATTGTGTGAGAACGAATTTAAAAACGGGGGAAAGTTTTATTAGAATATTAAACGCACGCTCTCTCCCTCCCTCTCGCTCTCTCTCTCTATCTGTGTCAGTTGGGAATTTATAGTTCTCAGCCAGAGGATTTAAATTGAAGTTTGTGCCTTCTTTATGCATGTGCGTATTTATTTTTATGTTTGCCATTTTTAGAGTATTTAGCACAGTTATAACAGCTGGCGCAGATAGATGAGTTTCGTGAATGGCAGGGCTGGGATTCAAATACCATTTTAGAAAAAAGTCTCTGCCTTAAAGTGTCTACAAAACATTTGAGCCGAGGACAGTCTTCCATAGAAAACGTTTTATGCTGATCAAATTTTTACGCACAACAATTTTGCCAGTTTAATGTTCTGTTATAAAATAGTGGATGAGACGTAAAATTCTTCTACAGAAAGATTTTGAAGGCGAAATTAAATGTTTACCTGGAACTGTTTTAACTGTTTAATTTTTCGAATAAAACATTTTGACTGCTGAAATTATTCTGTTGAAAAATTTTCACTTGAAAATTGAAATTGAAACTTGAAAAATTTGCGACTAATAAAATTTTTGTGCCAAAAATGCGAATGAAAATTTTCTTTACAATCTTTTTGGCTGATAACATTTTTGGAAAGAAATAAAATATAACTGAAACAATTTTGTTAAAGACAGAATTTCACAGATAAGAGTTTTCTACTAAAAACATATTCACTTACAAAAGTTGTTCTTTTATTTATATATATTTTATTATATTTATTATATATATATTTTTTTTGTTTAATTGATACATTTTTCCATCGAAAAATTTTAACTGGTGAAATTTCGTTATAAAATGAAATAGAATTTAATAATTAAAAATTTCCAACATTTTCAATGACACATTTTTCAGAAAAACTTTGACTGATGCATTTTTATTATTTATTTGAAATAATGAAACATTTTTTATCATAAAATTTTTCTATAGAATAATTTGGCACAGGAAATGTTTCTACAGTAAATTTTCGTCTGATGAAATTTTATACGAAAAATTATCTACTGAGAATTTGATTGATCAAATTTTTGTAAAGAAAAACTTTGAATGATAAAATTTTACATAAAAAATTGTTAGAATGAAAAGTTTCGACTGGTTAAAATTTTTATTGAGAAAAACTTTGAGGGATAAAAATTTCATACAAAAAGAAATTTTCTATTGGAAAAATTCTGACTGAATAAATTTTTTATACAAAAAAGTTTGAATGAAAGAAATTTTCTAAGGGAATATTTTGAATGCAGAAGTTTTTCCAAAGAAAATTTTTGGAAAATTCAGACTAAAGGAATATTTGTGTAGAAAAAAGTATTTGAATAAATTCTTGTAAAGAATAAAGAAAATTTTCTGTGAAAAAAAGTTTTTTTGTATTCCAACATTTTAATTGATTCTCTATAAAAAAAATTTACTGATTCTCTAGTAAGATTTTTGCTATAGAAAAGTTTTGACTTTTGCTTAAGACGCTTTTGACTGATGAAATTTTTATCTCAGTAAAAAATGTCGAACATGTTTTTGCTAAATGTTTTTTTGAAATAAATAACTGGGATAAATAAATATTTTGATAATGACGATGAAATTGTTCTATAGAAAAGACTTTGTCTGGTGAAAATTTTATGTTATAAAAGATTTAACAAAAGAATTTTTGTTTCGAAAAAATATTTCTGAGGGAGTTCATATATTGATTGATGTGAAAGTGAATTTTATTAGGGTTTGAAAAATCAGCTGTAATTTGTGGTAGAAAAGTTCACGAAAACTTGTTAAAATATATAATAAATTTGAAGAAAATTTCGCAGTAACGAAGTTCTTCTACAGAAAAATGATCACTGAAAGTCATATTCCATAGAACAATTTATTAAATTTTGTTCCATAAATATTTTCTTATATCTGCCATAATTTGTTTTCCGAATTCATGGTTTTCTTTGTACAATTTCTCTTAGAACTTCCCAGTTTATGTCTGAACTGGCGCACTCCCCTTCTCTGTTTCAAAATACCAACATTTGCAAATGATTAAAAAAAATTCCATAAAATAAAACATTTATCAAATATAATTTACGCTGGCAATGCAAAAATATATTAAAACTAAAATTTCTCCAAAAAGACAAACGACCCTTTCTTTCTTCCATGGAAATTTTGGCACGCAGCAAACAGACACGAGTTCAAAACGGGCAACGCAAAAAACAAAATACGAGAAAAGGCAACAAAATGTATAAAACAATATTTTGCAAATAAAATAATAAAAAAAAACCAGAACGCTGTTTAACATTTAATCACGCACTGCTTAAATGTTTTAATGTAAAATAAAGTAGGAAAAGGGGCAGAGCGAGAGGAAGGAAGGCCGTCTGCTTAGTGCTGTAAGAAGCTCCAGCACAGTATGTCAACAAAGCAGCGGCAAAATGAAATATAATTCATTTTTTGTAGCTCTGTAATTATTTACGGTACGAACTGTTTGTTTAAAGATGGGAAGAAGTCAATGCACGACAAGGGCTGCTGAAAATCAACGCAAATGCTGAAAAGTGTTGCAGGGTTTGAGGGAAAAAACCTTTTTTAATTTGCAAAAGGTGTGCGATGATGGGTTTTTGAGCAGCAGCCTCGAAAGAGCTGATCAGATGTCATTGCAACATGTTTAACACATTCATGCATAAAATTGTCTCTGACGCTGAAATATGTTTAATGTGTTTGACTAGAAATAGTCAAAGAAGGCAAAACGAAACGTTTAGCTGAAATACAGGCAGGACCAAAGCTGCAAATCTAATAGGGATGTTCAGCAGCAATAGTTTTATTTGCATTCCTTTTTAACTTGGAGCTAATTTTAGAAGTTTTGACAATATTTAAAAAAAAAATTTAAAGAAAAATCGGTATTAAGATAATTTTAATAATTAATTTTTTTAAAAAAATTAATAATTTTATATATCGCCACCTCCCTACTGCCGTTCGATGTTAAAAAATAAACAATAAAGAAAACACCCTGCTTTTATAAAATTTGCCGGCAAATGTTGTTTAAATTATTGTTTGTTGTATTCGCCTGTGGAAGTAATAAAATTAATAATTTGGTTTCTTTGAAACAACTCTTTATAAAATGTTATTTATGACTCTAATAAAATTAGCCGAGGATTTGGAAAAGACAACATTTAATTCGATTACAAATATTTTAATTCAAAAAAAAAAAACTTGTGGCATCAAATGAAGGTTACAAATAGAAAAAAAAGGGGCGAGAGAGTAAGTGAAGAACTTTAGCCTTAAGCATTTCAATGATTGAAGTATCTATCACCAATGATCTGAGCTTCAAATCTTGCAACCAACCAAATTGTAGCCAAAAATTTTCAAAATTAATAAAATCTAAAGCAAATTAATAATAATAATGAAGTGAAATAGATATAAACAGGGAGAGTGATAATTTTAACCAAAAACATATATAAATTGGGAACCAAAACAAGGATAAAAATAATAAACAGAAACAAAGTGAATAAACAGTCACACATAAACAAATACCTAAACTTTTTTAATGATTAAAATACCCATCATCAATGACGGGAACATAACATCTTGAGTTTTTAATTTCAAATCAAATTGCCGTAAAATAAATAAATAAAATAACAAAGAAAGACAGTGAAGAACCAGTCAAACTTAAACAATTACTTACACAATTTTAATGATGGCAACACCCATCACCAGTGATCTGAACTAAAAATCTTTAAACTTTAAATTTACTGTATTAAATCTATATCTATCTATAAATAAATGGAAGGATTAACACAACAGAGGGCGGGGGCGAGAAAGAGAGGGAAAAACTAGTTAAACTTAAACAATTACAATTAAATGATTGCAATCTTTAAACTTTAATTTTTTACTGCATTAAATCTATATCTATCTATAAATAAAAGGAAGGATTAACACAGCACAGGTTGGGGCCAGAAAGACGGTGAAAACGAATAAAACCTATTACCAGTGATCTGAAGTTTTAGCCAGAAAAACATGCCAATTGGGATAAAATGTAGGGTAAAGATTATAGAAGGGGTGAAAGAGATAGAGAGAGGGAGCTAAAAATTTGTAACTACCTAAACCATTTTAATGATTGAAATACCCATCAGCCATGGGTATTCATACTTTACTTTAACTGTATTAAATTTTAACAAAAAAAAAAGAGAAACATATCCATTCATTTGCCTATTTTTTGCGCGGCATCTATTATATATCCTGCAGTTGACCAATTTCTGAATATTCCATCATAAATAAATTTCCTTTTATTCCGGTTGGCAACAGTAGCAAATTAAGTTTTACATGATATTATTTATATTGCTTTAAAACATGATTATCTGATTTTTGTTTTATGTTCAATCATGATGGGAAAATGTAAAATTTTACATACATCTTACACTATTGTTTACATAAATTATGTAAATTTCAAATTGAACGTTTTGTCAAATATGTGCACATGTGTGTGTGTGTGTGTGTGTGTGTTAGTGTGTTTGTTTATCTGATTGTTATTGTAAATGCAATCGTTCATTAACATTTATCATACATTTGCAAAAGTCTCTGAAAATTTTCACAATGTTAATAAACTCTTAAATGATAATCCAAATATTCTAGGCGATGCATGTGCGGGAAAGAAAGAGACAGAACGCGATAGAGAAAAAGAGCTTCAAGTACGATATTGTTACAACAAATGGCATAAATAGCAAATAGTTCATAGAACACATAATAAAAGTAGCCGAAACGGGACCAGGAAAAGATATTAAATATGCAGGACATTATAAGATACTTAAATTTACACAAAAGTGGGTCGGCTAAAAAGTTTTCAAATTTGTTTTCAATAAACTTGCAGCGAGTTGTATAATTTTTAAACAAAACTATTTTTTATTAATTCATAAAAAATTCCACTTATAGTAATGAAAATTTTACTTCTTTTTCTTTTCAAGAGAAATTTATTTTCAAATTTAAAATTTTTGTATATTTTTTATAGTAAATTTGCATCACTTAATGTTGATTACAGTAACTAACAAAATAGTACCTCAAAAAACATAGCCCGAAATTAATTAATATATTACCAATAAATAAAAAATATCTACGATAATTATACGACAAGCAGCACAAACTGTCTTAAAATCAATTAAATTTCGATCAGTGAATGACGTCATGGAAATAAAAATATACCAAAAGTTATTGCAAATTTGTCACACTTAAACCTGTTTGCAATGGCTTATAAATAACATAACCCAATCTCCTTTATTTATAATTTTGTTGTCACACAAACACAATTATTATACAAAAATATAAATATAATTGAAAAACAAATAGAAATTTGATCAATAAATGGCCTTTAGGTGCTCGAAAAATATTAAATGCTATTGCAAATTTGCAGCACCTAAGACTTATTACAGTAATTATTGAAAAACTTGAAAAGCAACATCACCACCAAATTTTGTAATTTATATATTTTAATATACTGTAAAAACTAAAAATATGATACAAAACTCACAGTGGCTCCACGTATTTAAAACAAAAAAAAACAAAGCAAATGCTATGGCAAATTTGCCATGTTTAAGCTGCAGTAACTAATAGAAGGCATGAAAGAAACATGTTATCAATGTAAGTAATTAGTATTAATTGAATAAAATATATTATATATAAACATTTTAAGTATAAAAAAATATCTTTAAAAACAAAACAATTATTGGCTTCAAGGATATATTATATATAGCAAATACTATGGCAAATTTGCAACACTGAATTAGTTTGCAAAACAGTAAAAGAATACATGAAAAACCCCCCAACAAATTAAATAATTTATATATTTCCTATAAAAAAAAGTCTTAGATCAATTAATTAAATCCCTAATTCTATAATAAAAATTATAATTTAATAAATTCAATTCCAAATGAGGCTTTTCGATTTAAATTTCACTATTTTCCATAGAAGTTGTTGCTTTTGCTGAGCAAAAAATTTATGCACCTCAATTATTTGCAATTGTTTCTGTTTGGGTTATAACTGAAAAACCTGCAGTAAATGAATTTATTTACAGAATTAAATCAATTTATTATAGATAGTAATTTTCTAAAAATAATCTTTGCTATGGTAAATTTGCAATGTTTATGCTTCATAGCAAAAACTTGTGGCAAATATGCTGGAATTGTAAATATCTGGCCAACATATCTTATCATATTTAGTTTTAAATTAAGTTTTCTGAAAACCTAAATTATTATTAAGTTAGAAACATTGATATTATATTCGTCCATAAGAGAAAATCAAGCTAAAAGTTGTGGGCGTAATAAATTTGCAGGACTTTAATATTGTAGGAAAATATTGGCGATGTGAATATATTCCCTCGAGGGGAAAGTCGCATTAGAAAAGAAATTTTTGTAATTAAATAAATTGCTTTAAATATTAATTGTTAATTGTTCCAATTATGATTTTAAAAGTTCATTTAAGTCTGGCAAATACGATTTTCGAGTACAATCTGACCATCAGGACTCTGCTAACTGACCTCCTACGATTGCATTTACATATTAAATGTATAAAATTGTGACTGACACACATACTTTTGCATGGCATTTGCAAAATACTTATAAAATACACATAATTGAACATTTTGGCCAAAATAGAGTTTAACATGTAGACACATGTGGACCTCATACTATCAACTAAATATGTGCTGCACACGAATGCCTGTGTGTGTGTGGGTGTGGGTGTGTGTGACTCGTGTGCTTCTGTGTATGTGTGTGTGGGCGTGTGCGTTAGTCCATGCGTGTTTGCTTATCGATGTGTATTTTACATTTTGTAAATAAATACACAAGTATTTGCTGGCAAGTGTGTGAGTACGTGTGTGATTGCCTGCTTTCGCATGTGTTTGTGTGTGGGTGTGTGTGTGGGTGTGCGTGCGTGTGTGCGTGTATTTATGCGAATATTGGCTCATTTAATATGCAGTACAATGAATTTTGTTTTTGATGTACATGTCGATAGTAAATTTCAATACACTTACACAAACAAACAGCTTGATCATACATAATAAATGTTAAATCCTTAACAGCACGAAGGAAAATCAAAATGCTGGCAATATATAAAACCGAAAAAGGAAATTATTTCACAAATATAGTTTTTGAATGTATAAATTTTTACATATCTGTTTTTTTGTTCTTGTTAATTTTTAAAACTTTAAAAATCACAAATCGGTATTTGGCATTTTGGCACAAGATCCTTTAAAGTTTGTTTTAAATAATATAACACTGTAACTGAATAAGAAGAAATAAGACTGGAAAGAATGTTTGATTTGAGGCAGGTTAATGTTGAATTAAAATGAAACAGGCGGCAGGAAAAGTATTAAAAAAAAAAAATTTTTTTTTTTTAAATTCAATATCATTGAAATGGTCCACCGCGGTTTCTAATGATGACAACGCAGCGAGTGATTAAATTTTCAATAACTCTGCTGGCGGCTGAAATGACGTATTGACTTTATTTATACAGAATTTTAGGTTATCGGTTGTTTGTGGCTACTGACATAAACCTGTGGCTTAAGGAAACCCTCCAGGAAAATGGTAAATCACACGATCTTATTGGCCAATTCTAGTCATAGATAGTGACTTCAGGAAATCCCCCAGGAAAATGGGAAATCACACGATTTTATTGGCCAATTCTAGTTAGTCATAGATTGTGACTTTAGGAAACCCTCCAGGAAAATGGGAAGTCAAATCATTTTATTGGGCACTTCTAGTTATAGATTGTGACTTCAGGAAACCCTCCAGGAAAAGGGAAAACGGGAAGTTAAATCACATGATGTTATTGGCCAGTGCAGGTCACCTCTAGTCATAGATTGTGACATCACGAAACCGCACAAGCAAAATTCTAGTGGAGTTAAACTTCGTTTAAATCGAATTTAAGGGCATCGGTTGGTTGCGACATTGACCTGAGACTTCAAGTAACATCAGAAAAAAAAGTCAAACCACACGATCTTATTGGATACATGTACAGCATGAACGATTTCATAATTTCTCTTAGAGGCAACCTGAGTTTCTCTAGTACACAACACATTTGCTCTATCCGAGTACATGTACAGTGCGCTCCAGATAATATCCCCAAATAGATCTACAATATTTTTGTTGACATTGTCTATTAGTTTTTAAACTCCCACAAAGTTTTCGAACACCAACTCGAAATAAATAACTAAGATTGTACATATGTAAATAGTTTAAAGCTTGGGGTTTCCCCTTATGAGTTTGTCGCTGAGATATGCAATTGCTTGTTGAGCATTTCTATTTAGGTGATTTCTCATTTCTATGTTTTGTTGGGTTTTCATATTTATGAACAATAAAAACTACAATAGCAACAACATTTTAGTCCTAAATTTGTATGTTCATAAACGTCAACAACTTGATTAATCTGAACGCTGGCGGTTATACTCAGTTAACGCTATCCGGAGGCCACTGTATATACATACATACACATGTAACTGCAGTCAATAACAACTTTTCATACTTTCCATCGTTTGTCAATGTCTGCCCAGCTCCATATGTCTATATGTACATCCTTTAAACTCACACACACACACACACACACACACACTTCATTGATTCAGTTAAATCTTCCACATTTTGCTATTCAGTTATGTTAATGCCAACAACTTCTGGTGTTGTATTTGTTGTTGCTGTTGTTGTCTTCTTGTACAAATGCTTTCCATTGTGGTTGTAGTTGTTTGTGTATTCAACATACTGATACATATAAATTTAGTTTAATGCAGAAATGTGTTGGCATAAACGCTTTCATTTATGCTCATGTAAAATCAATGAGGAAGATGCTCAAACAACTGGAACGGTTGTTCTCTGTCAATTTATGAATCAATGAATGAATGAATCAACGAATGTATGAATGAATGCAGATAAACGAAAGCATTTTGTTTAATATGGCAAGTTTCTGGTCTGGTCGTTATAATGATATAATGCCAGAAATAAAAGAATGATTTAGAGAAAAAATGTTCCCACCAAATTAAACAAATTAAACTCATCAATATTCGATTATTGTTTTTAAAACAATCATTAGAGTGCCCCCATTAACTGCGAATAATCTTAAAATTATCCTGACACAACTCCAAATACCTTTGAAGTCCAACCTCACCGGCATTTAGAGTGTTTTCGCAATCAATCAAAAATATGCAAAACTTTTAAAAATGCTTCGTTCTTGTCGGCATTTCACTTCTACTCTATAAGTCAAAATAATGTTTGAAGAATGTGTTTGTGCCAAAATGAAAAATGATTTTGTCATAAATTGTAGATTCATTATGTCAGCCGGTTGTTTCAAAAAAGAGGCATATCCTAATTTGAGTTGAGCAGGGGAATTCCATTTATAAATTCGGACATCTAATTTTTTAATGACTCATTTTCAAAAAGGACGTGGGGAACGGCTCAAGATCAACTGAACAAACTTTAATAATAAAATAATACAAAATATTTTTCCGTAAGAAAGAGACATCGAAAAGAAAGAGACAGAAAAAAAGACATCGTTCATAACTAATGGCAGTTGGAGAATGTAATTCTATAAAATAAACCATTTCCATGTATTTTTATTGCACTAAAACAAATTTTATAAAACAAAAAATTCATGTGAAAAATTTTTTATTCGGATAGTTTTCTATTCGAATAATTTTTTATTCCCACAATTCGTTTGTTCGATAATAATTAATAAACACTTAAAAATTAACATAATTTTTTTTTTTTTATTTCAATCGATTAATTTTTGCTATTCGATTAATATGCAGCTGGAATGATTTTTAATTTCGTTTAAATATTTATTAAAATTATTAAAACATATAACTAAATTGGATTTTGTGTCCACAGCAAATATATGTTAGTAAAATTTATTCGAATAAATATTTTTTATTCGATTAATTTGCATTTTGATTAATTTTTTATATCATTAAAATATATATAAAAATTATTAAAATAAATTTAACTAAAGTTTATTTCGCTTCAATCAAAATTTTAATCGAATAATTTTTTTTATTCGTCTAATTTGTAGCTACAATAATGTTTGTTTTGTACAACCTCATCAGCATTTTAATTGTAGTGGCATTCAGTTCATTAAAAATTTAAAAAGGTTAAATTTAATATATATTCGAATAATTTTTAATCTAGAAAATTTTGTGTTTTCATAAAAGTTTAAAAGTTTGATTTAAACCGATTTTGTAAAAAAATATTCGTATAATTTTTTATTCAAAGAATTTTTAAGGCCACACATTTTTAATTCATATAAAAAATTTGTTACATTCCCATATATTTGAAACGAATAAAAACATTTAAGTTCGAATAATGCATTCAAATCAGATCAATATACTTGTGTCAACGTTTTTTCCAATACTCGAGCAATTTTTGTTGGTAAGTCCTTGAATTGCTTGAACCCTTGTTAAACGCCTTCTTTTTATGTGTCATCCCATCGGACACTAGATCGACCAAAACCAAAACCGGGTTTTACGCTAAACTTCAAAATGTGAACGTATAATCGAGACGAGTGTATGAATTTTGAAAACAATGATTATGTAGCCCACGAAATGGGCAAATTCAACTCAGTTTTTTAATACACCCGGTCTGTCCTATTAGATTATGATTCTTGTAAATTACTTTATTCGCTACATTTGGGGCTTCACTAATTATCATTTAAGTAGATTAATTAGTTGTGAATATTTTAATTTAAGTGCATTTTATTGTAACTAACATTTTTAACGAAATATATATATTAATTTTTTTATTTTATAATTTACAAGTTAAATAAGTTTTCATGCTACGAATTATACGCAAATTCATGTATTTATTCCTGAAACTTTTTTTTTATAATAATTAATTTATTTAAAAGGCAAACTTTAGCGAATAAAAAATTATTCGAATATATTTATGTTTGTAGGAGCCATATGGGTTTTAAATGATGCGAAGGATTTTAACAACTCAAGCATCATTTTGCAGTAAAATTATTTATTTATGGCTGGAATTAAAAAGTTTTACCATAATTTAGTTAAACTCTCAGCTAAATGCCACTTTATTAATCCTCCAGTTTTTTTTGATATTATTTTTAAATGCCTCGTGTGTCCAGTTTCATAATTTATTTTTATTTTTTTTTGTTTTGATACAATTATTTACTGTTTACTTGAAAAGTTTTTCATAAGCCCTATTTTTTGTTTGTTACAAAATCCTCCTTACAAAAAAAAAAAAAAAAAAAAAACAACCCTTTGGCTGTTCAATTATACGAATGTTTGTGTTGTTGAAATAATTGCTCTGACTAATTGGAATTTTTCACTTTCGAAATGAGGGTTAATCATTTTTCTGTGTTCCTGCCGAAATCGAATTTGGGTACCATGATTTCTGTGTTTTCATTATTTTATTGTTGTAATATCCTTTAAAACTTAAAAATAAATTAAGTGTCATAAATAAAAATGAAGGAGAGTGGAAGAGGGTGGGAGAGAGAGAGAGGCGCAATAATACCACAACTATAAATATTATATTTCAGATGGTTAAAAAAAAAACATAAACAAAGAAAACAGCCAGAACAAAATTTTAAATATGAGTTCAGGACGATTTGTAAGACAGCAGAACAACACAGAAACCCCCCTACCAAACGTGGGCTTTCCCTTTGGCAGTGTGCATTCACAGCCCTAAACCTTGAATTCCCTGGTAAATACTTGCTTCTAGGCAGACATATATATGTACTACATGTGTATATATTTATGTTGTATAATGGCTGCTTTTGTTGTGGAATTGATAAACCCAAAACAATTGCAATTTCTTTATTTCATTCTTAATATAAGAATTTGAAAATTTTTTACACCTCATGAGGCTGGCGGTGCTGCCTGTTCTGCGACTTTCACAAAAGTCAAACTTTCAAATGAACAGTTGCCTGATTTTGTTGGTGTTGCTGTGGTTGTTGTTCTTATTCCTCCGTTCGGTTTTTTTTTTGTCAGTTGAACTCGTTTGTGATGCGTGCAAGAATGAATTTATATTATTATTGCTGCGTATAAAATTTAAATTAAAATTTATGTTAAACAAAGGAAAACAGCTCTTTAACAGTTCTAATTCCTAATTTCTCAGCTCAGCTAAATATGTGCACTGACATTCATAAGCCTCATAACGTCAGCTGAAATGCAAAGTCATACAACTAATTTACAAGTAGAAGCAACATAATAACAAACAAAGTATTAGTGATCCAATGGGTTGGTTTTTTTGTTTTGTTTTAGCAGTTTACAGCTTTCAGTAGGCCACACTGTTTTATTTGACTATCCCTTCAACAGCTGAGAAAGTCATTGTGAAGAGACTTACACCAGATCAAAGTAAGTTGTTGATTTTTTTTTATCCAAATAATGGTGCTGCTGGTCAATTGATTGAATTCAGCTTCCATTCAATAATTGGTGCTCAGATGAACCCCATTTTGAATTAAAGGGTTGCGCAAATCAGCAGAATGGTCAAACTTGGGCTGAGGATAACTCACCAGCTTTTGTCGAAACAACTTTACAGGCATACAGAACTATTGTTTGGTGGGTCATTATTCTATATGTTTACAAAAACGATGGTGGTCAGAACCCTACTGTCAATGATGAATAATGGGATAAGGCATTACAGATTGTCCTTTGAACACTTGCCGGCCATATTTTAGATATTAAGTAAAAAAAAATATATAAAAGTTTGTGAGCACATATTTTATTATTGCGTCAATGTATGTATTTTGCAATTAAACTTCAAATAAGAAGAAGTTCGAAAATAATATGAAAAATATAATATACAAAAAATATATATACACGAAGTTATATTCAACATGAAAGTCATAAAATTTGCTTTCCAATAAAGCCCGTTTCTTTGCTATCCAAATAATACACCATGTCCTTTCGATGTCCGCTTACAAAATGTCTAATATTTTATTATGTGAGAAATGCAAGACAATACAAAGAACTGCATTATAATCAATAAAAATATGTTTTGAAATTTTTTGTTATCTATATGGTTTTGCTTTTCAGCTAACGATATGTACATTTGTACGACATGTACATTTGTACTGTACATATCGTTGTGCCCGTTTGTGTGAGCATTAAATATATGAAATTGTGCAAATTTCAAATTAAAGTATAACAATTTATATGAAATATCCTTAAAAAGGCAAACGATTGCGCACTTTAACTCCCACCAGTGATGCCAATTTAGAATCTTTGGAAGCTTTGTGCATCGTAAAAGAAGGACTTTCATTCAATCTGAATTATCTAAAACTAAAAAATGTTCATTATAATGGAATATTTGTTTTTTTTTTTAATATATCATAAATTTTTTATTTCATTTTCATTTTTTATTTTAATTTTGTTGAATAATTTCATTTTGAATATCTTCTGTAATAGGTGGCATCACTGCAATGATGGCAGCATTGATGTGCCGAAAATTAATGCTTGAAATATTTTAAAACGAAAAGTGCGTTTTACTCTGAAAAAGATGGCATCACTGGCTGCACAATAGTGGCTTTCAAAATATCACTGGCATTTGATTGTTCTTAGACCAAGAACGCTAAAATAATGCCATAATATAACATAATCTTGCTAGATCGGGAAGATTACGTAGCCGCATATAAGACTTTTTTAATTCTTTGGAAAAGAAAATTAAATACGAATATGTTTTGTAAGAATTTATTTTTTTTATTATTGTATGAAACTTGTCCTTGGAAAATGCAGGGTTGATGTTCAGGGAATTTTATTATTTTAAAATTTGGAATATGGCCACACTCATGGAGATACCTGATCTAGTAGCTGACTTTTCTAAATTACAAATATATAAAATTCTGTCTGGAAGACTTCTTTTCTACGCAACATTCTTTGGAACAGCGAAAAATCGTCTAATTGTCTTCGAACTGAAGGACCATAAACGGTACTCAATGAAGATTAAAGTGTAGAAAGTGGATTCCTCTCCATATTTCAGATTTTGGTCTGCCACCGTTTCTCGCCATCGAGTTGGAAAAAGGTCAGACGTAGCGACTGGTTTTTGCCAACAAGAACTATTAGACGCTTTTTAAAAGCCCTTAAGGATGCGGCTGTTAAACTAAAATCCCGACAATAAAACTTATTCGTATTAGAGAAAAGTACTTTTTTAAACGCGCTAGACTATCCTTCAAATGTTGCAAGGAGAAATAAAATAAAATACATTTAATTTTCAATCACAATAGCGTTTAAAAGTCACATTTTGCTGTAGCCAAAAAACCTGTTCCAAATTTATTATGAGAAATATACTTATTATGCGCGACGAAAGTTATAAGTTGTTCCTCCCTTTTTCTGTAGCCTTTTCAAAATTTAGGGCAACAGCAGTAACATTTTACGCAACAAAAACAACAATTACCGAATCCGGTAACTCACAATTGTAGCTGTGCAATTGTGTTAGATAATTTTCCTTTTGCTGTTTTTGTTAAATGTGTTCAACAAAAATTTTAAGTTTGTTGGAAAATTAAATGCTATAAATTATCAAATGTTCATTTATTTTGTTTTCCATGTTTTTTTCTTCTTCTTTTGCTTTTGCTATCGCGCGCCTTGAAATCTTATTAAACGCGTGTTCTTTAACTTGAACATTTCTACTCTGCTAAATATTCACACAAATGTCTTTTAAGGTCTGGCAGGTAAATTTAAATGCGATTTGTTACGGTTTGTGTCACAACAACTAAAATTATAGCAAATTTCAATGTACACACGCACACACACACACGCACACACACACTCATGCACACTTGGGCTGGAAATCCTTATTTTCGGGGGGTGATTAAGAAAAGCAGTACCACGATAAACTCGCAGAAGGGAAGTGCTGAAGACAGGTTGTGGCATTGCGGGGTTGATAAGACCATGAACATTTTTAAGAACCTCTACTTGTTTGCTTTAAATTTAAAGCTTCTATTAATTTAAAAATCCTATTAAAAATGAGAGAAAAAATATCAAAGAAAATTTGTTGATCTGGATTTCCGATTATTTAATTTCGTATTTAGTCGGCGGTTTTACAGCAAATATTTTGGTGTTATTTAAACTTAATATAATTTAAATTATATAAATTTTTTTAAGCGGATAATTTTTCATTTGTTTGTTTAAATTAAAAGCTTTATCAAGCACAGCTGCAGATTTCAATAACAACAAATAGTTGATTACAATCACAACAATATTTCTAAGCAGATATATTTTGTTTGTTTGCTGGAATTAAAAACTTCATCAGTTACGATGGTTATTTCAATCACAATAGACAGTTGATTACAATCACCGAATTGTTTAACAAAATAAACATTTTTTTGTTGGTTGTTTGCCTGAACTAAAACTTTCATCAAACACAGCTGCAGATTTCAATCACAATAAAAAGTTGCTTACAATTACACCATTTTTTTGATAAAAAAAAAACTTGTTTGATCAAATCACAAGAACGACTGAAAATCTATCTGGCTGATAAATACAGAGAAGGCGGTTTTTATTAAAAAAAAACAAAATTTGGCTTCTTTTGCAAACAATTATTTTATTAGTTTAATTATGCCACTTTTATGAACATTTTCATTCACAATAAACACCAATAATTTTAACTCCAATTAAGCATTTGGAGCAAATTATTTTTAATGTAAGAATGTTTCTGTCCCTGGACACCATATAAGATTATATTTATATTATTTGAGTGTGCAGGGTCCATTCAAAACGGTTGCATTACTTCGTTTAACAATTATTGTGATTGATTTCCATGCGTATGTTCTTTTCATAACATTTCTAATGTTATGAAGTAGCAGCAGTTTTGCGATGTGAACTGGCCAATTTGGTCAGAGTGTTACAACGTTCCAATGACATGTGGCAGCCTATAACAGACGGACAATTATGGGACACAAGGACACAGATGCCCAAAACTCTGAAGCTGCTGCTGTTCCCGGTACTAAAAATTTTATCCACTAAACATTTAATTCCCAACCTTCGTTAGTAAAAGCAAACATTTAACCACCGAATGTCATTGTGACCTTTTTCGTCCTGTTTATGAATTTTTAAATAACAAAATACTCTAGTTTCCTAAATTTAAATTTTAATAGCTCTGCTTATAACTAAAACACTTTCCACTTTGACTGCACTGAAAGTGGAAAACAAACTACAATCTTCAAATAATTTTATTTGTTTGTTCGCAGAAAACTCATTAAAAAATGTTGGCCAAAAGGTCATAAAATATAAAAGCTGCTCAGAAAAATACCACGTTTATTTATATGGAACAGAAAACCTGCAAAAAGATGATGACAGGAAAAATAACTACTTCAGCAACATGTTAAAATTATAATTATGTGTTCCAACAGAGAAGTAGAAGTATGTAAATTGAAATGGCCAGAGCCAAAAGGATCTGCATAAATACAAGTACACAAACAAAAAGTCGTAAAGATGTTGAACGTCAAAAGCGGCAAAAATATGAGGTTCGGTGTTGTTTAAACTGCGGACAGGATAATGGGAATTTTTGGAAAATTTCTTATAGTATTTTATTTTTAAAGAATTTTCCAAGTAATAATTTTAATATTAAGAAATTTTCTGAGTAAAAATTTTATTTTTTTGTAGCAAAAGTTCCAAGCTGAGAGTTTTTGTATATAAAGATATTATGAAAAAGTTTCCTATAGAAAAATTTTAACACCGAGTCGCAAATATTTTTAATTGTGAAAACTTTATTTAGAATAAGTTTAATACTCGATATATTTTTAAAAAAAGACTTTTAATATTAATACTTTTACTATAGAAAATTTTGATGTTAAGCAGCTTTTGTTCCATATTCAGAATTGTTCCATTAAATTAAGAATTTTTCTATAAAAAAACAAAATATTAGAAAATTTTTATTATTTGTCTAAAAAAAGATTTTAAAATTGAGAAATTTTTCAAAACAAATTTATTTCTATAGTAAAACTTTTTCTAGAAAATTAATAATTTTCTTTAAAAATTTATTTTAAAGATGAAATTTTTACTATTGAGACTTTAATTTTTAACAGAACAATTACCCCAGTGACAACTTTCCGTAAGAAAATCTATCATTATTGAGAGTTTTTGCGTCAAGAAAAAATATCAAAATTGAGAATTTTCCGGAAGATAATGTTTCCATATTAAGAATTTTCCTTAAGAAAATATTTCAATATGAAAAATATTTTAATATTAAGAACTTTCCTGAAGAAAATTTTAATATATTTTTAAAGAAAATATTTCAAGATTGAAAATTTTCTTCTACAAATATTGTATCAATATATATTAATTTTTAATATTATTTTAACGGCAGAAATTTTTTGAAAAAATATTTTGAAAAAAATTCCAAAATTGTTGATTTTAAACTTCTGTCTGAAGTTCGCCGTTTTATGTTTTGTCTTAAGAATTATTTAACTGTTATTAAAAGAAAGGAGAAAAGGAGGAATAAAAGAAACAACAACATGATGGAGATTTTCGTGCAATTTTACAATTACAATTTTCATGCTATTACCGGACTAATTGCACTTAAAAAGTTGAAATATTGCAGAAAGCGAAGCAACGGCGTAAATGCGCAGGCTGACTTCATACATTCAGCAAAGTTTTATATACTCAGACTAGCACTTTAATTCAAGTGGGGCAAAAGGCAGGGGCCTCAAAGAATCAAAAGCTCACCGGCTTAAAGTCTGTTTTAATATTTAAAATTTAGTTGGTCTTAAGAAAATCAAACACATGTGATGGAATTTAGTTTGATGGAACCGGCTCAGGCTCAGTATTAGAAGGACTTTTTTTTTTTGCCATTAAATCCTTAAGTTCAGTGAAATCGAAACATTTTTGTATTTAAATACCTTTTCTTGTCTGGCAATTTTAATTGTTATTTCCCAAAAGTTGCTATTTATATTCTCCCCTTCAGTTTGCTGGGCAACTACGCCGGCAAGTGGAAGGAACACTTTTGGAAACGCGTACGCAAAATGAACCCAGGAGTTGTTGTGAAATATAAAGCAAGAACAAAACCAAAAAAAAAAGAAACTTTATTATAGAGTTGGCTGAGGGGCATAACTTTTTCATTTCGTTATTTTATTATTTTTTATTTCCGTTCATTTTTTCTTGCTTTCTTACTTTTGCTTTAAATTACATTAAAATGCATTCAGCTGGTTTTTTCAAAACTTTTTCACGTTTCGTTTTTTTATCTTCTTGTTGTTGTTGCTGCTGTTGTTGTTGTTGTGTTTCTTCACGCCAAATACTAGTATATGAATTAAAATTGGCAAGCACATGAACCAATTTCAAAATTGAAAGAAAGTATCAAACAAAATGCGAAGAGATTAAAGGCGAACACAAATTTTTGATAATTTAAAGGAGTTTTCATTATATAAATATTTTGTTTTAAATTGAACGAACAGGGCTAATTGAATAAAGATAACATAGAGGATGGAAAAAATAGTGCAGAAAAAGGATTGTTGGGGGGGAAAAAAAAAGAAAAAACGAAAGCAACAAACTTTTTAGTTTGGAAATTTCTTTCATTTACCACTCGTTAAAAATCAAGCTTGTAGGATTTCCTTTCCCAAAAGAAAACTGGCGAATTTAAAGTGAAAATTAAAGAAAGTTACTAGTATTAGATCCTTGTTGATCCTGCTCTAGCGATACATCCTACTGATTTTATACAAAATTCTTTATAAATCAGCAGACTAACCCGATGTCCCTGGTCTCCCATAAGATACAAACCGACCAACATATTTTATAGATATAATCCTTTTAAAACTTAATTATTTAATTAAATTTAAATTAAAGTTTAGTCTGATCTTTTGTCTTACTACAAAATTTAAATGTTTTTGTAAAAGTTTATTGGAACTGTTTTTATGAAATTTTTCAGGAAATTGAAAACTTAGAAACGAAATTATATTGTTTAGCAGTTTTTGAGCTACGATCCCACTATCAGGACCAGCGCAGAAATCGTGAAGGTTTTAGCCGATGAAAACGCCTTAAGCGTAGGAATGTGGGGGGGGGGGGGGGGGTGGCTACAAACTTGTAGATCTCATCACATCAAAATCCCTTGTAGTATCGATAGAAAAGTGTAACGCAATTGATACTGCGACGACAGAAAGTCTATAGATTTGGATACCCTTAAGTCACCGATGAGCCTTTTTCGCCCTCTCTTATACACGATCTCGTTATTCCCCAATCGACCTTGAAGTGCCAGCCCAGACATGAGAACTCTATTCCCTTAATGAAGAATATTTTGTACACTATAGCGTCGTCATCGTCAGCTGATTTCATGAAAGTCTTCAGTTACATTGAAAAATATTCTCAAGCAAAAGCCTAAAACTTAAATATGAAAAACTCAGTATATAAGAAAATATCTTGAACTTAAGCTTTTTTGGAGGAATTAATTTTTAGAAAAAAAAAGGAACGAATAACGGAAAAGGTCAGAAGTCAAATTAAAAAATGGAATATTATTGTTCAGAGCGTTATTTTCAACGTTTCCTGCGGTGCATCATAATCATTTAAACAATCAATTTTTAATTTCTTGTATCGCAGGGCTTTTTTCAAATCATATGACGATATCTATGTATGTGTGAATATCGTTATCTTATAATAGAAAGGGCCTAACTCGTTTTTGTGTGAAATTCGTAAGAAAAATTTACATTACCCGACTAAAAATAACAAAAAAAAAAGGTTTCGCGACTACAAAACTTTAATTTTTATTAAGTTTTTTCTCTTTCCCGAAAAGTTAGGAAAACGTTACTTAGGGCCTTTCTATATTACGGCATCGATATCTAATTTGAACTTCTCATATTGATATTGTTGCTAAAATATTTCCTATTCGTTTTTTTTTCGAATGGTTTGATTAAAACCTCAAAAATTTCATTTATTTCTAAGAGTAAATTTTTTTCTTTTTTTTATATAATTTTTTTTTTTTTACCAAAACCTCAAATTGTACATACAATTTGTTGTATTAAATTTGATATCCAAATACAAACACATTTATTTCTATTTTTATTAAACATAAAATTTCCGAAAAAATAAAAATATATATAAAAAACATTTTGCAGAGAAAAACATAATTTTGTTGGACATTTTAATTTAAAATTGTCAATTGGTTTTGCACAAAATAACAAAGTTGGTGTTCGTTTGCGTGTGTCGGTGTTTCAGTGTTTCAGTGTTTGAGTGTGTGCGTGGGTCTGTGTATGTAAAACAGAGTCGGAGTCGGAGTTTGAGTGTGTGTGTGTGTGTGTGTGTTTGTTGGATATTTGACTGTGAATTCGTTCTGTGCATGTGTCTAAATTTTCGTTTAGATTGTTGCTTGTGCAGCTACATATTATTTTATATGGTGTATTTTGCAAAATAAAATAAACAATATTTGGCAGATATTTGTAAAATATATTTATAAGGGCGCAACACAAAATATTCTGTTTTGAAGATGGCGCTGAGTTGAAAGATTTTCCAATAACTCGGACAGCTGATAGTGGCCAAGTTGCTGAAAACGCATGTTTTTTAATGTATCTCTACTGGCAAAACAATATACAGACATAAATGTACAAGAGTTTCAGCCACAAGCGCACAAGTGATCGAATTACTCTATATAAAAACAAGTTTTCAAATTGACTTCTTAAACAGTGTTTTAAGCTTCAAAATACTGGCGATCATTGTCGCTCGAAATCATCGAATGGATCTGTAGGCTTCAAGGCTATACGCCCATTTTCTTCCAAAACCATTATTTTCCTTGATTTAACAGTGGCACCCTAATTTATTGAACTAGTGTGTGATATTTTCAGAATAAACATTTTCGACTTTACACTCCACATGCTGAAGAAAATTACTTTCAGATACAATGTGTTAGTTTTTGTGTACAACAAACAAGAAGAAAAAAAGATAAAGTAATATGCACATGATTGCTGGCATGCTGCTGCATGCACAAACAGGTACATATAAAGAATGCAGGAATGGTCAAACTGCATAAGTTGTAAGTCGTCCTAAAATTCGGCCTTTAAAGATGACTGTGCAAACGGCTTGTGTTACATTTAAATGCTATAATTTACTAAACTGAGCGCTCGCAAATGATCTAGTCGATTTATTTAGTTTAGTTGGTTTTTGGTTTCATTTGCGTCCAAGCTGAAAGACATTGTCTGATGACCATCGAAACTTAAAACATATTTGTATTTAATGGAGATAATAAAAATATTCTATATACAATCAAAAATTACTTTGTAATGGAATGAAAACGATTCTAACAATTTTTACAAGAACAATGCAGAAACATGTGTTTTATTTATTTTTTGGCCTTTTTCGAAATATAGACATTTTGTAGCGGACTTAATGTCCACTTCTAGTTGCAAATTATTAGAAAATATTAGCGAGTAGGACGCTGCCTGCTGCTGTGTATAAAAATGTTAAGACAAACGATTTTTTTTTATTAAAAAACTAACTTTTCCAAATTGTCACTTTGAATGTTTCCCTTTTTCTGTAGAAATATGTTTGGAACGTAAAATTTTCAATATAGAAAAATGTTTTGACTTGCAAGTTTTTTTTTTTTTTTTTTTTGTAGAAAAATGTCCTAAGCGGCAACTTTTCTATGTAGAAAAGTTTTTTCTACCAAACAATATTGTGACCTTCAAATTTTTATAGGAAAATGTGCTGACTGTAAAATTTGCTACAGAAAAAGGTCCTGACCGTCATGTTTTCTTTATAAAAATGTCTCGACCGTCATAATTTCTATAGCAAAAAGTCCTAACCGTCATATTTGTTTACAGAAATATGTTCTAACCGGCAAATGTTCGCTATAAAAATGTCCTGACCGTGAAATTTTCTACAGAAAATGTACTGACCATTAATTTTTCTACAGGGAAATATTCTAATCGGCAAAGTTTTTATAGAAAAGTGTCCTGGCTGTTAAATTTTCTTTATAAAAATGTCTCGTCCATCATAATTTCCGTAGCAAAAAGTACCAACTGTAGGACAAAAATGTCCTGACCATGAATTTGTTTACAGAAAAATGCCCTGACCATCTAAATTTCTGCAGAAAAATACCCTGATCATTAATTTGTCTACAGAGAAACATTGTGACCGGCAAAGTTTTTATAGAAAAGTGTCCTGGCTGTTAAATTTTCTTTATAAATTGTCTCGTCCATCATAATTTCCGTAGCAAAAAGTACCAACTGTTATATTTTCTGTAAAAAAATGTCCTGGCCATGAATTTGTCTACAGTAAAATGTTCTGACCGTCCATTTCTCTATTTTTTTGCAAAGAAAATACATTTTCTATAACATGGTTTTTTTTATAACTTTTCTAAGGACATACAATAATTGATGACCCAAAATTTTTTTTATAGCGCAATTTTTGGCCCATAACTTTTCTAATGTAAAGTATTCTGGCTGGTATGTTTTGGAGATGGAGAGATGTCTTGGTTGCCAATTCGATAAAAACATTTGCGACACGTTGAAAATATTCTGATTAACAATTTTTCTATAGAATAATTTTGTTTATAGCAAAATTTTCTGACAAACAATTTGCCTAAAAAAGGTTTCTTTAAACACTATTTGAGCAAAAGTTTGGCCACAATTTGAATTTAGGGGAAAACTTTTTTAAGTAAATTAAATTCTTTTGAAAAAAATCTATATAAAAAAATTTTTAAATTGTTTTATAAAACTTTTCTAAGCTGTACGTTCTAATAAACTGTGTTTTAGCTCGATTAATTACTCATAATTCTCATTTAGTTTTAAGTTTTAGTTTTCCTGGAAAAACATTATTATTGGAAATATTGTTTTTAAAGGGGATTTGGTTTTCCGGTTAAACTATTTATTTTATGAGGTGCCACTGGTTGTACTCTTAGTTTTACCAGCTCCAAAAGCTGATTCTATTTTCCATAACAAATCTCAGAATTATATGCTACTGATAAACATCACCAGGGATGAATTTGTCAATTATATAAAGGGTAGACAGTTGCAAACTCACAAACAGTACAAAGTTAAGATTATAAAAGATAATTAAAGGGGTTTTCTCAAACATTTACTCATGAGCTTTTTTTTATTATTGTATTTTTATATGTAGAATTTAAATAATGGAATTAAATTTTTAGCACTAAGCGACAAAAGTACTAGAATTGGCCGGTAGTAAATCTGTTTTTTTTTTGGATGCGAATATCAGGAAACTCTTTTTGCTTTAAAGTTATTTAAAGCTTTAAAAAACCCTGTTTTTCTCTGCCTGGCACAATGAAAAAATTTATCATATCCTTAAAGGTTCCCTTAATCACTTTAACTGTAAGATAAGGAACGCAAGAAACGCAAATGATTTTTAAACTTTTATTCTTTTTACATGCCAGCGCAAAAAAAAAACATACAGATGCGCTTCGGGCATGTTACACTCGGTTTATTTTTTGTTTTCGTTATTTTTGTTTCAAATAAAAAAGTATTTTGTTATTTTTACACTTTTTCAAGTTAAAGAAAAAAAAGAATTTGGTTTCTTTTTTTTTAAGAAAATTTATTACTTTCAGTCGGGTGATGGTGGTGCAGAAACACATTGCGTTTCACGCGCTGTAAACTTTTGACGCCATTTGCAAAAAATTCTTATGTGTGTGAGGCTACGCGATCCCTTTCTTCGGCTCTCCCTGGGAATGTCTATTTACTGGTTAAGTCTCTGGTGCTTAAGAAAGCAGTTAGTTACTGTGCGAAATCATTTTTGTTTTTGCTTTGTTTGGTTGGCACAAAGCCTTTGGAGCAGCATTGAGGCACTTTGGCAGCGGATGCTGTCTCTGCTGCTGTTGCACCTGAAGTGCTGCACGTAACAAATAGTAACATTTTTAAGAAAATTAAAAGTATTTAAATGCCAATGCTGAAGCGTTCTAAATAAATAAATGTTCTGGAGGGGTTCTTTAAATAAAATAAATTATAAATGTTAAAAATATTTGATCACACACCTGCAGAAATTCTATATATTTAAAATACATATTTGTTTCATTATGTACAAAATGTTTTTAAAACACTAGTCATTTAGTTTGAGAGACATTGAAATTGGTTAACATAGAATTTTTCTAAGAATTCATGCTTGTATTTCCATAGAAACATAAAAATCCTGGGAAATTTTTAAAGCATATTTTTAGGAGCATTTTTCTTAAAGCATAATTTTGAGAAACATGTTTTCGTGGGGAGCATTTTCTACACTACAGTTTTTAAAAACACATTTTTGAGAGTTTTGTTTTTTAAAGCCTACTTTCAGGAAGAAAACTTTTTAAAGCATACTTTTAGGAGACAACATGATTCAAGTATATTTTTCAGAGCCATGGCTTCAGGCTAAACACTTGTTCAGTTAAGTGCTGTGAGAAGTTGTCTATGCTTTAAACATTCTACCATTTTTACATTTGCTAAAATTAAATACATAAACAATTGTGAACACATTTCTACTTGTTTTTTCATATAAAACAATTTGTAATTTTTCTTACTTTTAAGCATATTTATTTGCAATCTAAATTTTATATATATGATTTCCTAAAGTTAAATGTAATTTTACAAAATTTTCATTTAAACCTTAAGTGACACATGAGACACAATTTCATATAATTTTTTTTAAATAAATTCAATTTTTCTCCAAAGTAAAAATAAAGAGACAATAAAAACAAAATCTGGCATTAAATGATGAACATCTTCTTAACAAAAATAAATGGATTAACAAAAATTAAATGGATTTGTAAAACAGAAAATTTTTTAAAATTATGGATTAAATACTTTTCGGAAAAACAATTTTCCTAGAGCAAGATTTTTCGGACTAATAGTTTTACTGCAGAAACATCTTGCAACTGATGACGAAATTTTGAAAGGTTTTATTTTTGTCTGCAAAAATCTGCATGTTTTCCTCAGTTTTTTGCTGCATGTTTTCCCACTTTTAGAAAGTCTACTTTTGTCTGCTATTAAAGTTGATTTAGGGCTTAAGTGTTTGCGTCGACTTATAGTTAAATTTTAGAATAAATATTTTCACAGAATGTCTCAATCCTTTTTTTTTTTAAGATGTTGTTTGCTATTTTTTTCCCAAAAAAAAGGACTAAAAACTGTAATTCTCTGAAGGCGATACTAAGAAAATGTTGCCCGTTATGGTCTGAATAAATCTTCAGAATACATCTTATACCCAAAAAAAACTTAGGACTCACACGATTTTCTGTGTCGTTTGGCTTTAAAGGCAGGTAATTTTAAGACGGCCGTAAAATGAGTTCTAGATGTGTCCTTTTAAGGCGTTGCTAATATTTTCCCTTTGATAGGACAAGTTTATGGATCATCGTTGTTTTGAAAAATATTGCATTTTGTTGAACAGTGTTGCCAGTTTCTTTTTTTTTTAATTATACATCGAGTAACTGTTTAAAATAGAAACATTTTCCGTCCCTTAGTCTGTGTTTAGTAAAGTTTGACTTATTCGGGTTTTTGAATGAAAATTTCTTAATGAGTTGTGACAGAAATTGCTGATTTCAAATCGGTTTTTTGCAAATTTTTCTGTGTTAAGGCAACAAAATTTTTGATGCGACTTGGCGAAACTGCAAAGTCTTGACCTGAAATTTCTTCTATATGTATGTGAGTTATTTCTTTGAACTGAATTCTAAAGTTTGAATTATTCGGCTGTTAAGTTTTATTTTCCTAGTTGTGCTGGTGTGCGAGTACTAATTCATTCTTGCTGGCAAATTAAAACCAATTTCTGTGCTTAGTTGTTGTTGTTGTTGCTGTTGTTGCTGTTGTTGTCGTTGGTTGCAAATGTTTAATAATTTTTCATTTTCCTCTTATGCCTGCCATTCCGTTGGAAATAAGTGTTCAAGACTAAAAGTAATTTGCTGACATAATTTTGTTTCTTACCCTCCTTTTGGCCCTTAACGCTAAATTTCATTTCATTACAAAGTCATTGTGCGGTAAGTATAATTTAATTTTGCCCAGCCGAAGAGCAGCGCAATAATAAGCCACCCCTTAAAAGAAAGTTGTTAAAAAATAGATGAAACGAAAACGAAAATGAAAACGAAAAGGAAAACAAGAAGTAGAAGGCGAAGAAAAACTTAATTGCAATTTGCAGTTGTGACGACTTTAAACGCAAATTATGAACATGAATGAGAATGACAAGGACTGTGAAAAATATTTTTAAATTGCAGCCATAAATATAAAAGTCTAGAAAAGCAGTGGCCGAGTTTAATTGAAGATGAAAATTAATGCAAAGATTTATTCATTCTGGGCATAAAGTCTTGGGCCAACAGAATAAGCACCAAAATAATATTTTTTTTTTATATTTGTACTTCCCGCGGCCGGCACAGATTACAATTGTACAGTTATTGTTGTTGTTGTTGTTGGTAAAACATGTACTGAGCTCTCACTAAGACAGTGCGGCCGCCGTCAACCAGAAAGTTGTTTAACTTATAATTGAATTACTGAATGTCCTGCTAAGATTTGTTGTTTGTTTTGTTTATCAAAATTTCTAATGATACTGATTTGTCGCCTGTTATTATTGTTATTATTTTCCTTCTTCTGCTCTTAAGGACGAGCAGCCCAGCAACAAGGACAAACATCCTTAAAGAAATCCTCTTATATTGTTTTTTTTTCTTTACTAATAACAGTTAATGGGCTTCTTTTCCTAAAACTGAAAATCGCAAAATGAACGCTTAATTTTTTATAAGCCCACAGTCTCGGCTGGAAAAGAAGAAAAAAATTTTACATCATCAGCGAAAAACAATTTATCCAAATGGATTTCTTTTTTCCATTCATGTAAATTACATTTTCTTAATGTCTGCTTAAAAAAAATATATTAAATTAAATGTTTTGTTAACGCTACTTAAAAATGAAAAATTACGATTAGATTGTGTGAAGGAAACAAATCACTGCTGTAGAAATATTAAATGGCCAATGACTGGCTCGGGATATACACCATCAAAATGCTTGACAAGCATGTTTATGGCGATGGCGAAAAGCTGTTAATGTGTGTGACATCGGCCACGCCTAAATAGAATATCAGACATTTTTCAATTCTGACCTGTTTCAATGGCTGTCCAACGTTGCTGAATGTACAAATTTTTTATATTTATAGTTTAAGAAAATTTTTAAAAGAAATTTTGTACGGAAAACATTTCAGTTAAATTTGCGAAAAATTTTGTGTTCAAAAAACTGTCGCAATTCTGAATTCATCTATATTTTCTAATGGATAAATATTGCTTAGAAACGGTTTTTAATTGATAATTTTCCTATAGAAATATTTTAGACTGATAGTTTTTCTATTCAAAAATCTAATGATTTTGTAATTTGATTAAAGAATGAAAAAAAAGCATTTAGTGATTACAATTTTCTCCACAAAAAAATTTCCTTTAACTGACAATTTTACTTTTAAGAAAAACTCTTATACAATAATTTTAGCTAAAAGAAAAATGTTATCCGCCAAAATGTTTTGTATAAAAAATTTCCTGATTGCGAATTTTTTTATAAAGTTTTTTTATAACTGAAAAATTCTCTACAGAAAAAAATATTTAGAAAACTTTCTTGGCTGAAAATGTTTGTATCGAACTTATTTCCAAATTGACAAATTTTCTATAAACAATTTTGTTTGCAAATTTTTTGTAGAATTTTTTTCTTGATCGACAATTATTTCATTAAAAAAAAATTCGGATTGGTTTTTTTTAAATGTTTTTTTTTTTTAAGAAAAATTTGCCTTTAATGCTATTTTCTAGACTAAAAATTGCTGCCATATAAAAAAATTTCACCAGATCGACAATTACTCTGTTGAAAATGGATTTTAAATGGATTTTAATGGAACAATTTTTTCCAAAAAATATTGTTTATGGCACCATTTGACTATTTTCTTTTGATGGAACTGCTTTAATGGAATAAAATTCTGTACGTATATTTTTCTATTACCAATTTTTTGATTAATAATTTAAAAAGAAATATTTTATAGAAAAATTTTCTTTAGAAACTATTTTCTAGAGAAAAACATTGACTTATAGAATATTTTTAGCTGACGATTTGTCAGATCGAGAATTATTCGGTTAAAAAAATACACAATGTTGTCCGATTTTTTTTCTATTAAGAAATTTGCTGTTTGACATATTTTTTTTAATAGTGATTTTTTCCTTCAAAAAACTTTTTACTGCTAATTTTTTTAAGGGTACTTTTGTAAGCAGAAATGCATTCACTGAGAATTATGATACAGCAATAATTTGGTTCTGAAAAATTTTCTTTAGAAATTTTTATATAATTTTTTTATAGAGAAAATTATTTTCTGACAATTTTTTGTATAGAACAATTTCTCTCTCAACAATTTTTGTGCAGATGTTTTATATTTTTAAATTGTCTATACAAACATTTCTTTTCTGACAATTTTCGAATAAAAAAATATTTTTTCGAAAAAGTTTTTTTAATGCCAAATTTTCTGTAGAATATTTTTTTCAAGTTTTTTCCCTGAATGTATTTTTTTTGCTCAATATTTCTGCAGACAAATTTCTTCTTTAACAATTTTCCTACAGACAAATTTTTTTCCCCTCAAATTTTCCTTAGAATTTTTTTTTTTTTTAAATTTTTCAATAAAAAAATTTTCTTTCAGTCAATTTTTTATAGACAAATTTCTTGTCTGGCAATTTTTATGTAGGCCAACATTTTTTCGAACAATTCATCATCTTTGCGCAGAAAATTTTTTGCAAGGATAAAATTTGTTTCCTAAAAATTTGTTGTAAAAAAATATTCCGTGAATAAAAACTTTTGCTTTGAAAAAAAGTACTTGGACTAACAATTTTCCAACGCAAAAAATATCAGGCTGACAAATTTATTGCCAAAAAAAAAATCAATTTTTGAAGATATTTTCTCAAATGACAAGTTTTCAGTCTGACGGAGAATTTTGTATACAAAATATATAAATTTATATATTTCTGAATTCTGTCTATAGTAATTACGGGCTGGTGATTCCTTTTAAGAATAGAGACTCGTAGACAACATTTTCCTTATTATTGAAACATTTTCCAGTAAAATAAAACTGCAACTTGCGGAAAATATTTAATTATTTAGAAATTTTCTTTAACACTTTAAATTGCAAGTTTGTTGAAATGCTCTAATGAGAAAACACAAGACTTTACTCTCTTCATATGATTTGCACTAAGTTTTTGGCAGAGAGGCAAGTGTCGGCACACCAGCAGATAGAAGTACTTCGCTTAGACTCATTCACAACTACAAGTACAAAAGTGATGCACATGTGTGCACAAAGTGAGCTTGTATTCGTCCTGGCATTGTTGTTGTTGTATAGAAAGAAAAAAGAAAAAGAAAAAAATCCCCAAAAAAATGTAAAGAACTTTAGAAAAACAGCATCTACTTGACTTAATGAGGACAAAACAACTCAATTATAAAAAGCAAATACACAGACAAACACCTGCAAATAAACAAATGAACAGAGTACAAACTGATTTCAAGAAAGAAATCAAAGTGAACCTGATTAAATTCCTGTACAGCCGTTTGAATGCTGTTTAATTAGATGAAAACTGTTTTGCTGAGACCAGCACAAGCCGGGCGTGGTGTGCGAGTACAGCTCTACTAAATGCAACAAAATGTTGCCACACTCGAAGGGAGTGGTTGGCGAAAATGCATTGAAAACTCTCCCGTTCCAGGCTTTTATCAATCTTGTTTTCGAAGCGCCAAAACGTTGCGTCTCGACGCAAATCCTCAATAAAAAAAGAATTTAAAACCGCCCCGAACTCATTATATTTTTGCTTCAATTATTCGAAATATCCAAATCGAACGGTCGTTACTTACACATCATTTAATTCGATAATAGGAAAGCGGAATGGAAAAAGGAAACAATAATAAATTCCATACAGACAATTTAATGCGTTAAAAAGAAGTGAACTGAAATAGCAGTTAGAAAGAATAGACAGCAGCAAATATATGTAATAATTGACGCTCTTAAGACAATCAAAACTATGAACAAAATATTTTTTTTTTAGCAAGAATTCCATTTCATCAATTAAATTTTTTTTAATGTCCAGCAATAAAATATGACGCTAAGAAAAATGTTCATGTTTCCTTTGGAGAAATATGGGCAAATTTGTTCCTGGAAAAAGTTTCACAAATGAAAGTTTTTGATAAAAGGAAGAAGGACGAATGTTCTCCAATGCAACTTCGTTTTAGAAAAATGTTTGCTAATTTTACTTTTCTCTTCGCTGGAGGGGAAAAAAGAATGCGTTGTAATATTTTGTTTAACCTTAAATAAATAAAACCAAAACTAATTAATGCTTAAATTTTGTACCCCAATTTTATTGTGTGGCTTATTTTATGCTCCTCTAATCTCTTTTATTTCTCTGTCACCAGCTCTTTTTTCCGTATCTGCCAGTTTGGCTTAATTTTAGTTTGCATTCTTAATGCTCCAGATTTGTCACAGAAGGCAACAGAACAAAAAACAAACCATAAACTTTATGAAGTTTTGAAAAATAAATACATACGACTGCACGTATAAAAAACGGAATTTGCACCAGTGTTACTGGCTAAGCGAAATAGTTGCTGCATCAGTGTTGGGCCAGAACTGGAGCAGGGTACAGAAAATTATACTCGATTTAATTTTCCAGTCCAGTTACATTTAACAAGGTTGAATGCTTCGGATTGGTTTTTCGGTCAAACCCAATACCATGAAAAATTTACGTAGCAAACTCCCACTCACCGCCTCGCCTCGTGCAGGACAGCAATTTTAATAAACACCAGCCCGACACACACCCACTTCCACAGGCATCCATAAAAGTGAAAATGTCTTGTGTGTGAGTGTCGCACTGACAAGTGATATGCATCTGTTTGCCTAAATGTGAAAAACAGTCCTTTAATTTTCTCTCCTTTTTTTTTAAAGTTTGAGGTTGTGTGTAAAAAATTAATTAAATCATAGTTGAAGCTGTATTTTTTTTTTGTTTTTTGCACTTTTTTTCAGCAGATCAAGCGGGAAAGTTGACAGCAAAAAAGTCCTGCGTCCAAGGCAAGAAAGAAATGAAATAGTGCAATGAGAAGTTGTGGTTTCTACCAGCACGAAAAGAAAAATGATTTCCAATTCTAAAATATTAAGAGGATAGTGATTGGATTTTTGAAAAATTTAACAAAATAAAATCTCTAATTCTGACTTATTAAATTAATTATTAAGGGCTTTAACAATTAAATTTGTATAAATATAAAAACATAAAAAATACATAAAATAAAAATAAAATCTTTTCTATAAAATTAGATTTTTTATTACATAATTTTTTTTTTAAACTAAATTTTTTTATAAAATTAAATTTTTTATGAAATAAAATTTTTCCATAAAATTTAATTTTTCCAACTAAAAAGGGATTTTCGTATAATATATAGACGATTTTCTTATTCGACAACCCGCTGAAGAGAGTAATTTTTTTAAACAAACTTGTAAAAAGTTACATTTTTATATAAAAAGTAGTTGTATACAAAAGTGGCAAGTAAAAAAATTTCCAGAGAAAAATTCTCAGAAAAGAAATTTCTTTCCAAAATGTAAAAAAAAATTCTACAGAAATTATAGAAAATTATCAAACGGCAACTTTTTCTATTAAAAAACTATCAAACAGAAAATTACCCTTTGAAAAGTTATCAAATAGAAAATCTTTCCTCAGAAAATTGTGAAAAATTAAATTTTTCGATGGGAAACAGAAAATTCCTCTGGATATTGTTCCCAAAGAAAAACTCGACAGAACAGAACAGAAAATTTTTAAAATATCTATTCTAGAAAAATTTTCAAACAAAAACTTATAGGGAGAAATTGTCAAAAAGAAATTTTTTGTCAAATTGTCAAAAAGAAAAATTGTCAAAAAGAAAGAACATTTTTTCACAGTCAAATTGTCCTGTCATTTAAAAAAACCTCAAAACTAAAATCTTTCTTTAAAAAATTCCGAAACAGAACATTTTTAATTAGGAAAATTATCTTACAGTAATTTTTTTGTTGAAAAATAAAATATGTTTCTAAAGAAAAAATGGCAGAAAAAAAAATGTTTTTGTTGAAAAATAAAATATTTTTCTATAGAAAAACTACCAGAAAAATAAATTTTTTATAAAGAAAAAATTTCAAAAATATTTTTATAATTTTTTTTTATCCCTTTAGAAATATTGTTTTTGTGTCAATTCCAGTCGAAATGTCGCTGTTGATTTAATTCTCTTTTATTTTTATGGTTCTTTTCTAAATCCAAAAAAATTTAATCAAAAGTTTTAACTATTTGTTTTTGGGATCCTTTTTTTTTGAACTGCTGCAGCCGAACACAACTGGACACGAAAACACGAAAAAACGAAAAAACCAAAAAATAAACGTTAAGACTTAATTTTCTATTTAAATCTATTGTTTGTGTTTAGTTATTTATGCAAAATATTTTAGTACAATTTTATTCTATTGTTTGCTGTTTTAAGCATAAATGCGACAATATAATCACAGACACATGCACTCATACAAGGATGTTGTTTCGCCTGGATTTGCGTGTCCAAGTATATGTTCGTAACTGGTTTTTGTGCACATCCTTTAGGGAATTTTCAATTTATTTTTGTCACTTAAATCTTGTTGTATAAAAACCCCTGCAGTTGTAAGTGCTTGTGTGTGTGTGTGGTCTGGGCTATATATAGAATATATTTTTTCTATGTTTGTGTGAAAAGGACTTTGGAATGTCCATTTGTTAAGAAATAAAATCAAGTTAACTTTTTGGTTTATAGACACTTCTGTCTCTTACTCTCGTCCCAAGTCTGCCTGCCTCCCTACCGCCGCCAACTTTACAATCGTCCGCCTCCTGTTGGCAAAAGTATTTTGTCTGCATATGTGAACTAAATGTTTTGGACTGGTTATTACGAGGATCTGTGTATTAGTAATTGTGTCTGTATGGAGAGTTTGTTCCTTTTTTGTTGTTGTTGCTGTTGTTGTTGTTGCGTATTGTGTCCTCTATTCATTATTTTACGATTGAAGTTTCCTATTTCCGGTCGTTTGCATATACACATTTACATTCATTATTGTTTATGAATTAACTCATTCATACAACTTACAAATATCCACCCCTTGGTTTTCTTCTTTATTGTTGTTTAGATTTCCCTCATGTGGGTGTGTGTGTGTGTGTGTGTGGGTGTGCCATCACCGCATATTTACTAGTGTGTGAGTGGCATTGGCATACAAAAAAGGTTATTTCCTGCTTTATTGTCATTTTAGAGTTTTAATTTTTTTCTTTTGTAGATTTTTGCGTTTATCGGTGTCATTTCATGTGCGCTGGCAATTGTGTTGTCCGTACAGAGAAGACAACTGAAGCGGTTTTTTCTTTAACAAGTTAATTTTACTTTGCATTGCCTTTGCTGCTGTGCATTCTGCCGGAAAACTATTGAAAGTCTGTTAATTATTAAACTACTGTAGTTTAAAGCAAAAGAAAATCAACACGACTGGCAAACGTTTCTGCAAAACAATTCAACTCCTTTTAACCCAAATTTATTGTGAAATATATGAAATAGAAAAAAACGATATTAGAACAATTTTTGTTTAAAAGAATTAATTTTTATAACAAACAAAATTTCATTAAAAGTATTTATATAAAAATAAATTTTTATTTCATTAAATTTATTTCATGTTTTTCTTTAAAATTTTATATAAAAACAAATTTTTATTGCATTGAATTTATTTTATATATTTCATTAAAAATTTTTATATAAAACTAATTTTTTTAAGAAAATTTTATTTAAAAACAATTTTTCTTTTCCCATATTTATATGAAAATAACTTTTTCTTTAATAGATTTTTATCAAAACAAATCTCTACAAAAATATGTATAAAAATAATTTTTCTGCAAAAAAATATATATAAAAACAAATCTTCTTTAAACAAATTTGTATAAAAACTATTTTTTACAAAAAATTTTTTTAAAAAAATTATTTTTTCTGTAAAAAATTATAACAAAAATTTACATAAAATAATTTTTCTTTAAAAAATCTATATGAAAATAAATTTTTTATATATTTTTTTATAGAAAAATATTTTTTCATTATAAAAATTCATAGAAAAACAACTCGTTTTATAAAACATGTTTTATGTACAAATTGTTCTATTCTAAAAATAAACAATTTTTTATTTATGTGTTTAAACAAGTTTTAAATAATTTTTCTACACAAAATTTCTTTAGATATAATTTCTATAGGAAATTTTTCGCAACAAATTTTCTACATAAAAAATTTTGTTGGAAAAAGATTTTGTTCAAAAAAATCTGTATTGCGACAACTTTTCCACAAAACAAATAAGTGTTTTGGGATACAATTTTTGTATCAATTGATTGGTTCTACTGACAAAAATTTTTTGTCCAAAAAGTTGACATAATTCTTACTGAGAAAAGTTCTTTCTTTTAAACTTGGTTTTCTATCCAATTAATTTCTCTGTATTCTGTTGTAGAAAAGATTCCAAAGAATTCATTTTCGCGTACAAAATCAATTTTTGACTGAAGAATTTTTCCATGACACAAATTTAATAAACTGATGTTAATGTTTAAGGCATACAAAAAGAAAAATCTATATATAAATTTTGTACTATTTCTTACCAAAAAATAATGTTTCAAAGATCTTATTACGCAAATCCTTTTTTCTAGATTAAATAACTTTCAGTGTAACTTAAACGAAATACAAAAATTGTGCCAAGCAAATATCTTTAATTAAGCATCAAAACTTTATCTGCCCTAATATTAAATCGTTTCGTTCGTTTGCCAAATGTTATCATACACTTTTTCCATCTGTGCCTAAAAGAATGCTATACAATTGTTAGTTATCCTTTAAAAACAAATGTAATCACATTCAATTCACAGCTGTTGGAAAGCTTATTTTAATAGTTTTCAGAAACTGTAAAAAAATATAAAATAATAACTTTTTGTATCAAAATGTATTTGAAACAAAAAATCTCATTTTTAAATGGCATCAATTAAACATGTTTTAAATGACAAGTGACCAGCAATTTCCAGCACAACATTTTGTTAAACATATGACAAGTTGAAATAAAATGCTAAATGTGGTTAAATGAATGGGGAAAAATTGTTGAAACGGCAGCAAAACTAAGCAAAATTATGCTGCATAGAAGTATAATGAATTATTTTAATTTCATTTTTAAAGGCTTGTGTGTTTTTAGGCGTTAAAGGTATTTTTTTCTTTTTTTTTTTTGCTTTGTACAAAACAAAAGTTCATTTGAACGATTTTAAAATTCAATTTAAATAATTTGTTTTTCAAACTAAGAAAATTCTGATAATTAAAATGTTTGCGCTCCTTTTGGATTTTGCTGGTTACAGAACATTTTGCGTGGCAGCTGCACCAATGAGCTGTAGGTCATGCATATGAGTCTTTCTTTGTGTTCGCGGTGGGCGGGCGGCAGGTTTGTTGTGCGCTACAAAAGCAAAATATAAAACAGTAAAAGTTTTCTACATTTATATAACGCTATTAAAATAAAATATTTTTTTAGTGATTAAAATAAAAATCATGTTTCTCTTCTTTTATTAAATTTATTTCTACAAATGTATGAATTCCGCATGTTTTTAGTTCCCTTCTTCTTTCCGTGTTGTTTTTGGTTTTGCTGTATTTGTTTGTTTCCTTTTCAACAATTTGCATTCAAATAAGAAGAACAACTACGCACATTTTTCGCCAACATGTACACAAGACAGTGTACACGAATTTATGCCACTACACACACACACACACGCTCTCACTCTCACACTCACACTGACACACGCAAACATTAACAAACACATTTGTTAAATATAAAGCAAATTGTGAAAAGCGGGATTTTTTCCCTATACCTTGATGAATATTTTTCACAAACAGGCCACAGAGAGAAAACTCTTCACAGTTGAATTACGCGAGTACTTCTTTTCAAGCTGCTGGACTTAAAGGGTTTTTCTGGAAAAGCTAATTTTTGTCAAGGTACTCGTAACTTTGAAAAAGTACATTCTTCAGACAATTTTCCCTAAGAATGTTTTTTTTTTTAAAATTGTACTTAATTGAAAAAGTACTGCTTTAAAAAGGTTTAAAGTTATTAAAAAGGTGCCATTTAGATAAAAGTCTGTTTTGTTTTGCAGAAAAGTATCGTTTTTTGGAAACGGCGCTTCTTTTAAAAACCTAAATTTTTAAATAGGTAATTCTTGGTTTTTTTCTTAAAGTTAATTTTTTTTAAGTTTATCTTTGGAAAAGATATAATTTTTATAAGGAATTTATTTGAAAAATAAAATATATATTAAACTAGAAATGAGCAGCGTCTTAAAATTAGTACTGTTTGTGTTTTAAGCACAATAGACACTTTTCAACTGGGTACTGAAGTGGATAGTGGTACTTTTTAAAAAATATATAATTTTTTTATATATTAAAAAAATTTAGTTTATCAAGTTATTTTTTCATCCAAGAAGTTAAAGTTGTGGAATGTACTTTTTTGAAAGGACGCTTTTTTGGAAAAGTTACTTTTATGGACAGGTACTTTTTGGCATACCTTTGGGAAAGCTTTTGTTTTGGATAGGTACGTTTTTTGGTAGGCTGGAAAAGTTTTTTTTGGAATAGCATTTTAGAATAGTCCTTGTTTCCAAAAGTACTTTTTTAGAAAGCAAGTTACTTTTTTACAATTGCCTTTTTTTAAAGAGATACTTATATTAGAAAGAAACTTTTTTGAAAAGGCACTGTTTTGGAAGGGTACTTTCTTCGAAACGTACTTTTTTGGAAAAGTAACTTTTTTAAAAAGTATTCTTTTGAAAAGGTACTCTTTTGGAAAAGTAACTTTTTTGATAAGTACTCTTTTGGAAAGGTACTTTTTTAGAAAGGTAACTTTTTCGAAAAGTACTTTTTTAAAAAAAAGGTAACTTTTTTGGAAAAGTATTTTTTTTAATATGTATGTACATATTTAAAAAGGTAGTATTTCTGGAAAGAGCGTTTTTCTGAAAAGTACTTCTTTGAAAAGTTCCGTTTTTTGAAAAAGTCTCTTTTTTGAAGAAAGTAATTTTTGTTTGCAAAGTGAACTTTTTTCGAAAGACCTTTTCACAATCACGTTTGATTTGTTTTAGGTAATTTTTAAAAACGTGACGTTTTTTGCCAGACGTTCTTTTTTTAAATTTTTGGGATAACTTTCGTCTTACAAAAATTTACTATTGGGCAAAAGGTACGTATGAGCGAAGTTACTTTAAGGGGAAAGGTGCTCCTTGAAACACGCACTATATACAACGTTTTCTAAAACTTCCTTCTTTAAGGAGACTTTTTCTTTAAGGAATTTTTGTTGTTTGTAAAGTATTGTTTTCTGTTCGAAAACTCTGGTTTTTGAGAGTGTACGGTCTCGAAGTTTTCCGTGTACACTGTCTAACAAACAACTGCTATATTCGCTTATATTCTGCTGTATATGAAAATGCATGAAAAGCTTTAAAAAATGAACAAGCTTTTAACTATACATAAAACTACCATAAAACATACGCACACACACACACGCACACACTCGCATTTGCACAGGACTACAAAAACATTCATACATTTATTCATATTAAACACAAGCACTTACATACATTTGCGTTTTTATGAATTTAAACAAATGCACACGAACACAACAAGTTGAACACTTAAAAGGATTTAAACAAATTTGCACGTAACATGTACTGAATTGTTAAATATAGTACAACAACAGCAAAAACCTGAATGAAATAAAAGTTTAGTTTTTTGTTTTTGGTTTTGGTTTTGTGCAGCTTTTCATCTATACAAAATAAATATATATTTATCTGTAGAGTATATACAGACATATGAGTATATGGAGCAAAATGTGTGGGGTGGAAGGGAAACGTAGAAACAGTAAAACAACAAAAATTGAATGAAACTTTTTATGTTTTAAATAAAACTTTTACAAAAATGTGTGTGAATGTGTGTGTGTGTGTGTGTGTGTGCATTATAAAATAGACAAAATGCATTTGTAAGTAAATAAAAAATTTGCGCACACACTCGTACTCAGGCAGCTGAAAAGCCTTCACAAAGCCATACTTGTGCTGTGGCGCACACTAACTGCTGTCGAACGGCAGCAAAGCAGACAAAAAGTGCATTCATACCGATATTTGCACAGTTACGGGGCCAGTTACTGCATTTAGTAGGCCCAACCGGTGGAAAGTGGTGCTTGAATGGCAAATTTGCAGAAATTTTTATTTCACAAAGTCTCAGTATTATAGTTTAATGAACAAATGATAGATATTTTGTATATTATTGTTGTATATGAGAGAAAAATTTAATGCTCAAAAATAAAGCAGTTGAAATATTTTTAGGTTGCTTTTATATGATTTTTTATATGAATTTCTAAAAAAAATTTTAATTAAAAAAATTTTTTTCTTTCTTCAACAATTTTTGTTTTTTTTTTGATTTTCTAACCAAAAATATTAATTTAAAAAAGTAATTCTTTTATTATTATTACATTTTAAAGGTGCTACGATCGAAGTCATCATAAGAAAAATCGATTTCAAACGAAACATTTTTTACTTAAAACATTTGGCCCAAGATTTTTTCTACTCCCAACTCGTTTAGGTTGCGATTGAACCGACAAATAGTTAATTTATTTATTAAATTTTCCGCTGTTTTTGTAATACGAGTGCATTTTTGTTATATGTTAATACTTGGCCGGCAACGTAACATTTGTTTGCTGCATATCCTTTGCAAACCTCAAAATGACAAAATTTTTTATTATTTTAAATATCTTTTCTGTGATTTTGTTTTTTTTTTTCATTTTTGTAAGCATTTCATTAAAATAAAGTGTATTTAGAGTACTTTTATTTATTTATTTTAGCATTTGTTTTTTTGCTCTCCACTTGTCACTACTTGTGCTGCTGCTTTTTCATCTGCTTAATATCCCAGATAAGAAGGTATAAAAAAGTAAGCAAACAAACCGAAAAGCGTAGCAGAAGAAAAAAAAATGTAGTAAAAGCAACGAAACGCCAACATACTTAAAGTTTAATTTTCACATAAGTTGCACAAAGACAATCGAAAGTGTTGCTTTAGAACTCTATTAAAAATCTTTTAGTGTTTATTTAAGATGAGCAAAAGGAAAGCAGGAAGGAGCAGAAAAAACCGAGGCAAATGAAGACAATGACGGTAACGCTGTCAACGTTGGAACAAAGTAAAAGATGGCAAACATTGAGCAGAGAAAAAAGAGGGGAACAAAATGTATGGAAAACAATCAAGAAACCTTGAAAGATGTTAGTGGCGGACGGGCGGGCGGGCAGGCAGCAGGCGCGCAAAGAAGAAAAAAACTAGCGACAAAAACAGCAGCTAAAACAACAACCACAACAACAACAACAACTACTACTACTGCTACTACTACTACTACTACTATTAGTAAAACAATAAGGACTAAAATATTTATTTTAAGGATAAAACAGAATTCAGTGGAGCTTGAAGAGCGTGCGAAGGTATGAGTGTGAATAAGTGCTGCTACACTTTTAACACCAGCAAACACTTTAAAGTAAACATCAGCCACACACACACAAACACACACACAGTCAAGTGCAAAAGTGGGGCCACAGCTCCATTTTCCTTTCGGCTCAAGTAATCGAAACAGAAAAGCCATCTTCTTAAAATCAATGCAATAGAGTTTGTTTTCTTTTTGCAGATTTTAAAATTATTTGTTTTTAGATTCTGAAAAATCTAAATGCTCTGATAAGTTTTTGTTGCTGGCTGTTATCTCGGCTCAGCTCTAAACCAAATAAAACTCAGATAAATTTGAAAAAAAAATCACCGTTGAAGTAGCGACGCCAACAAGTTCCAATACAAAACCAAACCACTGACAAACTGAAAGACAACAGCGACCAAGTACTTGAGAAAATGCCAAACGAATGGCAAAGCATGTGAAACAACAAAGCGAAAGAAAAAGCAAATCATCAGCTCATGAGCAGTTGAAAACGACAGTAGGGTAAACAAACGCTAAAGACGGCACAGCTACAATACGAGTATTTACTAAGCAGGCAACATAAAGAAAAAAAGAATACAATATAAAAGAGGACCTTAAACCAACACCATTAAAAGTGGAATAAAAGATGAATAGGATGAAGTAACAAATTCCTAAGTAATCACAAGATTTCTGTTGTGGTTTCGGGCAAATAAAACATCTTAAGTAAAATAAATCACAGATAAAGAATTAAGGCCTACTTTGTGGAGATTTGATGAGTCCAGTTCACATATTAAAAATTGGTTTCTTTGTCGTGTGTGTCTTAGTGAGAAGGACAATTAGCATTTGTTTGCCTAAAAAAACAGAACTTTTTTCGTGAAAGGACGAGGAGTGCGGTATTATTAAAGGGAAGTTAAAATTTACAAAACCAGTTCAGCCAAACTCTTAAGTCATCAAATAAAAGCGAAAATTGCCTCAAACCAATTGTTTAAACCGCTCGCAAGTGTTTTCCCAGCCAATCTGTCGCCTTAGTCTCTTCGCGATGATAATAAGAGTACATGTTCAAAAAAAAAAAAAAAAAAACTAACGAAAGCAAATTTGCTTTTATATTTTCTTCATCTTTAAGACCATAATTTCTAATTTAGCAACTTAAAATGTTTCGTCCTGGTGTCTTCTAAATGACAACGAAGCAGACATGTTGGTCGAAAGTAGTGGAAAATTAGTGAAAACCTTAAAACTTATAAACAAATTTGTTTAGCAAATATTCCGCTTTCGTCTATTTCAGATGATAATGAAACAGAAGTATTAAAAATAAAAGTTTCAGCACAAAAATTTTTCAAAAAAAAAAAAATTTACCTAAAAAAAGTTATAGAAATTTATAAAATTTCTAGTTTTAGGATTTTTAAAATTTTGCAAAAATTTTTCTTACCACATGTTTCGTCTAAAATAAAAATTTTAACAAAAATTATATATCAAAAAAAAAAAAAAAAAATTCCTTAACAAATTTTTGAAAACTTGGAAATTTTCTTATATAGAATTTTTTAAATTCACAAAGATTTTTCTTGGCAAATCCGTTTTCTTACTCTCTTCTAGCAGATAAAGAAACAGAAATGCCAAAAGTAGTCTAAAATAAAAAATTTTTAGAAGCCTCTAAACTTAGAAACAATACAAAATTATACGCGTAAGTCTCTTCTAGATGATAATATAATAGGAATGTTAAAAACACATGTTTTAGCCAAAAGTAGTGAAAATGTAAAATTTACTTTATTCTAATATTTTCAAGCGTTTTTACTTAAAAACCTCAAAACTTATGAAAACTTCAGCAGGTGTTAGACAAATAGTAATTAAAAGCATAAGAAAATAATAGAAAAAAACATACATTAAGTGTAAGAACGTATAAAAAAGCAGAGCCTGAAAATGCCACCAAATCAATCGTTTTATCTATTAATTGTGCAACCTTTTGGATGAGACTTGTCAACGATTTATTTTTAGTTGCTGTTTACGATGAGAGAAATAAAAACGCATTAACTGTATCAAGAAGCAGGCGGTCCAACTTGGCGGCGAGATTTTGGAAAAGCAACTCATAAAGTGAGAGCCCAATTTTGAAGACGGGCGTTAAAATTTCTGTACAAATTATCAAAATGCTGCCATATCAAAATGTTGCACAACTCATGAGCAGTTGTCGCTTGGACAGGCACAGCAGTTGTTTATTTTATAAAAGTTGTTGTCCGGTGTTGATATGATATTTTCATATCTGACAATATCTTCTAAAAGTTTTCGCTAGAATCTCTTTTGGTGGTAACTTTTAAATGGAAAAAAGGTTAATTGAAATTTTATCTTTGAACTGCATCAACAAAGAAAAAACAGCAACAAAAAACAACCAACACACACAACATCGTGTGATGCAACTGATATACGAATGCTTTTGAACTTAAATGCCCTACAAACACAAGTGCTGAATTATTTTTGCACAAATGTGTCGTCGTTGTGTCATCTGGATGATAATGACAGTGACAGGGTCAGTTTCTAGCTCAGAAATTTCATCACAAATAGAGATTTTTCTAAGGTTTTGAAAATTAAAACGACAACACAGAAAAATTTTGTGGAAAAAAATAAAAAAAAAAAGTTCCAGCAGCCAACGATTTTATAAATTATTCGTTGAATTACACAGAATGAAGAACGAGACGGTGGGTGCCGCGCAACTGCTCAGCAGCGAACAGAATTACTGACGCTCAGGCCCACGTTTCGCTTCAAATCAAACTAGTCGATATCAAACGAGAAGCTGGCCGTAATAACGAATGTTGCCAGACTTACGTTACCTGCTTAAAAATATGTCGAATAAGTGAATGAATCGAAGGCATTGACCAAATGTTAAAGCTTCCAACTTTGAAAGAAGTTTTTGGCCAAGATATCGTCCTAATCTCTTCCAGGCGATGATAAGACAGAAATATTAATAATATTATTCTGACTATCGGGCGTAAGAAACACAATAAAATTAAACTTTTAACATTAGGATTATTAACTTATATTAATCCAACACTAGATATCGTCAAAGTGTCCTCCAGATGATAACACACGAATTATTAATTTGAATTAAAAAGAAATTACATTATAAAAATTAATATTAATATTCGGTTTTCACCTTTTGCAGGGCCAATTTTTAGTTTAAAAGCTTTAAAGATTTTTCTTGTGCAAATGTGACTTCTTAGTCGCTACCAGGCGATAGTTTTTCTGGACCAAAACAAGCTAATAAATATTTTTACATTTTACAGAGATTAATTTCTAACGAATTAAGCACCTCGCCTTAGTCTCGGCTAGACGATAATCAAACAGCCATATTCAAAATAAAAGGTTTTAGTTAGAAAAAGATCAAGCAAGATTTTACTTTAGAAAGTTGTTGTGCCTTAAAGGAGACTATTAAACTATTGAAAAAAAATTTTTTGATATCTTTGATATGATTAAACATACACGATCTGCCTGAGTGTGAACACTTTAAGCCAAAGCACTGAAACTAGTCCAGTTGTGTCATGTAGAATTTTAGAAACACGAGCGATAAATGAACAAAGTTGTGAGATACTCGTTCGACATTGTAGGACAGGCGATTACATTAAAAACTCCTAAACAGCAGTAGAAACAATTTAGCAACTTATTATCTGGCCCTGAAACTTACATACTTTACAGTTTCGCTTATGGGACTTCTAACTCTCATTATAGGAGAGTAACGCTGGGACAGCAACTGTATGTTGTTGATGTGCAAAATCAAAAAATCCATTCCACATTTTTTGTAACCCGCTGTTCAGCACTGCCAAATATTGCCTGGGTTATGGTAAAGTCCAGCATGCGGAAATTTATTAAAAGTATCTCCTCTTTTGCTTTTTTCTACACATACCTACACTAAACGTATGTCCTTTGATTTATACTGTATGCTAAAAACCACTTTCAAATGAATACGTTAATTTGAAAAATACCTTTTTTTTTAAACCTGCACTTGCAGGTTTTATCATGTTCTTTAAACATGCTTTGCTAAACTTTAATTTAAATAATTGCAGCAGAAAAACAACAAGTTTTTAATGTTTTAAAATCTTTATGCAAAGACCGTTTCGTTTCAGCTGAAATGGAGAAACACAACCCAACAAGGAGTGAAATAAAATTGAAATGGCGTTGGTCAAAAAGCACGATGTTCATACATTTCCTCTAAATAATACATCAACCCTTTTCAATTATCTGAAAATATATCAAACTGCATATATTCATGCTGGTTATATAAAATACAAAATTGTGTTCTGTGTTTTTTTTTTTTTTGGATTTTTTTGTTTTTGCAGCCAACTAAAGTGAAAAGAGTTTATTTAAAAACCATTTGCATAAAATGTCTAAAAATATATATAATTTTTTATTTTGGGTGTTCGCTTTGCAATGCAAATTTATGCAAAACGTGTCAATGTGCTAACAACAAGCCTAATTTTCAATGGGAGTCTAAAATGGCGTTAAAGAGCTGTTTGCATGCAGCTTTATGTGTCATATATCTACAAGGATTTTTGCTATTGTATATGAATATGTGTGCAAAAAAGATTGGTAATAAATGATATATTTATAAGCATAACACTGACACGAATTCCGGAATGTTCCACTGGAAAATGGAGTGCAGGCAAGAGAGTGAGATATAGTATTAGTGGTAGTTACATTGTAGAGAAACGGCAACTTTGTGAGGAAAACGTTTACTTAAGTTAAATAGAGTTTAAAAGTTGTATAGTGATAAAGTCATATTGGCTGAAATCATATCGTTAAACGCTTTGCAAGTTAAATTTAAAAAATAGTTAACAAAATATGTATAATAATAAAGTCAGAATGCGTTAAAGTCATACCAATTGAATTCATATTGTCACATACTTGTAATACCTTAAATATGGTTTAAAAGTTGTATAGTGATAAAGTCATATTGGCTGAAATCATATCGTTAAACGCTTTGCAAGTTAAATTTAAAAAATAGTTAACAAAATATGTATAATAATAAAGTCAGAATGCGTTAAAGTCATACCAATTGAATTCATATTGTCACATACTTGTAATACCTTAAATATGGTTTAAAAGTTGTATAGTGATAAAGTCATATTGGCTGAAATCATATCGTTAAACGCTTTGTAAGTAAAACGTTCGCGTGACATCAATTAAAAAAGTGGTTTAAAACAATATATATAATAAAAAAGTCATAAAGCGTTAAAGTCATATCTTATAATAAGTTAAATATAGTTTAAAAGTTGTATAGTGATAAAGTCATATTGGCTTAAATCACATCGTTAAACGGTTTGGAAGTAAAATGTTCGCGTGACATCAATTAAAAAAGTAGTTAAAAAAATATATATATAATAAAGTCATAACGTGCTAAAGTCATATTAGGTGAATTCATATTGTCACACACTTTGTAAGCAACACGTTTACCAGTAATAACTTAAATATATTTAAAAAGAAATATAGTGATAAAGTCATTAAATGTTAAGGTTAAATTAGTTTAAATCATATCGTAGTACTCATTGTAAGAATACCATTTAATTGTTAGTCTACAGTGCTAAAATCATAAAGTTTTATAGTGTTAAAGTTTTGTTGGTTCAAACCATCACGTTAAAAGGTTTGCAAGAACAACGTTTACTAGTATTAGTTTAAAAAATGGTGAAAAAGTTGCATAGTAATAATGTCATAAAGTATTAAAATCATATTGCCATAAGCCACAGGATTATACACTTTTTTACTCAACTTAATATAAGTTATAAAATGTCCTGTCCAAATAATATGTAAATAATTCTACCTGTTGGTTTACACTATAACGTTGTAAAGCAATTGCAAAAAGGCTTCTAATTTTACCGACTTATAATGCAAAATGGTTGTTACTTTCCTGGAGTCTTTAAGTCAAAAAGTCGTAAAATCTTAAAATCATATGGTCGTATAGAGGTACATATATACACTTAAAGAAAATGTTCAAAAAATTCATGAATGCAGTTGCATTTTTTAAGGCATATAAATAAATTGTAAAGGATATAAATTCAAGAAATTTGCCATTAGGACCTGTTCAAAATTAACTAAATTCTGGAAAAAAACTGACATATGTAAGTGAGTGTGTGTGTACGAAATTAGCCTTTAAATATAACATTTTCAAAAGAGATGTGCCAGCCAAATACCACTTATACAAACAGTGCCCATTCAACAACTGTTTTATGCAAAATCTGTATTCAAACAATTTATTAACTGATTCAAAGGAATTACGTTATTGAATATGATATACAAACTATTTCTATATAGACTAAACTAACTTAAAATTTTGGAGAAAATTTTTGGGCTACTTTCGTAAATTAAACGAATCATTTATTAAAATTCAACAAAAATTTATTGTTGCATAAGAAAAAAAAGAAACCTTGTCCTGGTGTAATAAATAATTTATTTAGCACTATTTAGTTGTACAAGCCATAAGAGTCCCTGAAAGTATCTAGTGCCAACCAAAAAAAAAAATACATTTATTATTCCAACAACAACTTAGTCCTACCTCGTATTTCTGCCACGAACATTTTTAGGGTGTACTGTGTAACAAAATATTCGTTTTGGAAAAGCAAAAACAACATATAAAACAAATAACCACCACCAGGCCACAAATTCTCGCGAATGCACTCGTTTGCTTGACGTTGTCAGTTAGACTTTTAGTCAAAGTGCCCGTCAATCTCATAAGTGGAACACGCCAAATGCAAGAGACTAATATCTGGTTTAACCCTTTAAGGCTCTAAGGTATTTTCACATGACTCTTCTACAAAAATTCTTTCTCTACTTCTTCTTTTTAAAACATATTTTTCTTTAATATTTTAATACATCTTATTGTTTGGCACGTTGGAAAATAAAGTTTCTTTATTGTTTTTTTTTTTTATTTTAGTTTTTGGCCAGCTAAGGGTTAATGTCATTAACAACTGCCAGTCAGCAGTGTTGGTTGCCTTTGTTGTTAGTGTGGTGAGAGGCAGTCTGACTTTGGCCGACTCCTTAAATTGTGTATTTTATTTTTCAACTTAAACACAACGGCAGCAATTTTGTTTTTTCATCTCTTAATAAAAACATTAACTAATTTCAACGTTATAATTTCGGAACATGCAACACTGTATTGCAAATAACACATCCACACAAACTCACATGCACACACATACACATAAACCTGGACAGCCCGGTCAGAAGGCAAAAACTCTGTGTTTTTGTGGAAAATGCCTTAAAAGTTTTAGCTGTCAACAATTTTTAAATCAGCTTCAACATTTTCTGCTCCAACAGGCGGGTTATTAGAAAATAGTATGATGTTTTTCAGGAAATATATTGTAATAAAATATTGGGTAATTTTTAAAGAAAAAATTGTTTTTTAATTCAAATTTCATTTAGGGAACATCTTCAACGCAAGTGCTAATTGCCGTATGTTTTTCTTTCACATACAATTTCCTTAGATCCTTCTGTCATAATAAAAAAATATGAAAATAGTGCTCTGAAAACTTTTGGTTTTATTTAATTGTTTCCTTGATTTCTGACAATTCACAAATATGTCATCATATTTTAATTACCAACATGCCTGCCTGGGTTTTTCGGCTTAAGGCACACACAGAATGTGCCTCAATCGATAACAAACACTGAAGAACCGCTTTCAAACTGCCAATTTAAAGAATCTACACAACCAACGTCTTACACGAACTGCCTGCAGTTTCCATTGCCTTGTCAAGCGGTAAAAACCTTCTCCTCTCTTAACCAGCCAGCAGAGTGCACCAGTTTGAGCAAAAAATAAATGAAAGCAAAACCAGCTCCCCGGACGAACCAAATTACCTAAAGGATTTCATAGCAGTTTGACTGCCTCACAATTTGCAACAAGAGTAAGAGGAAATTACCTCGAAACTCAAGTGAAACAAATCATCAATGTGAGATAATGAGAAGACACAAAAGGGCGGAGTGGGGAACTAAAGACTAGTCCTAAAATGTTTATTCTCAAAATCAATACAATTTGCAATATAGAAAGATTGTAGCCGATATATGAAAACGGCTGGAACAAAAAGCTGGAAATAGTATCTAGGACGTGGCAAATACTTTTAAGCGATTTCAAACACAAAATACTTGTGGACTTTCGGCGCAGGTTAAAGAAAATATTTCTCAAAACACATGGGCCTGATGGCGGTACATATTTATATGCTTTAAAAAAATTATTGACATAATATTGACAAAATAGCAAATTAATGCCATTTAAAGGAGCATCGAGATCTCGGCTTCATATGACTTTTAACTGCAGCTGAAAATATTAAAGACTCTGGTCAAATTTACAGCTGATTAGTTTTATGCTGAGTGTAGATCGTACAATAAATCGTGAACTGAACATCGGGGCGACATCATCTCTCCGATACTCATGGCGTGCGATTTTAACATGAATTCATCCGGAGAAATTCCCGTTGCTCCACAATTCTAGGCAGCAACTTTTCCGCCACAGTCACCTCCCGCCCGACCTCTGACAATGGGCTGTTCTCTGAAATCTTCTTCCTCTCCGTCCCAGAAAGAGTGCGTATGACAGATCTTACAATAAATCGTGAATAAATTTAGTAGAAAGTTCAAACATTTTCGGTTTGGCGTGGGCGGAGCTTCGTTTTTTTATGACTTCTATATCTTTCTATATTATTTTTCTTCTTCTTCTTCTTCTTCTTGAGTATAAAGTGCGAGTAAAACTTTATAAATATGTATTATTAAACAAGAAACGCCATTTGACGGCGGCCAAAATGTAACGCCGGCAACAACAACGCCGGCGACTTTCCTAATAAACAGATACCAAAATCCATTTCCCGTTCTAAATAATTTCAAAAAAATAAGAAAACACTTGTTCATTTATGACTAAAAAAAAAAAAAACTCGTGGGTATATGGAAACGTATGAACATATTAAACAATTTTAATGGCCTCGACTTATGAATTTTTGCTTTGGTCTCTTTGCAATTTATAGACCACGCAATTTTTTGCCAACACATGTTGCTAAAAGAACCAACCAAATGCAGCAAAGAAAACCCCAACAAAACCTTGGCCAAAGCAACAATTTCTGCCAAGTTAAGAGAAACGCAAAGAGTTTAGGACAAAAAATGAAAAACCAAATTTCATAACACATTTTGCATTAACCACGAAAACCACTAACACTATTACCACGGCTGGCATTTTTGCCAGGACAGCACAGCGAGTCCAGTCACTGTTTTAAGTATGACAATTGTAAAGGATTTTAAGCCAGAATTAAAAAAAAACAATAACAATATAATAGTAACTGATATAAGGAGTAACTGATTATTTTAAATTGTTAAAAAAACAGCAATTAATTTAAGTGAGAAAAATGTGAATAAAAAGAAATAAGTTTGTTCGGCGTGATCATATTATGTGTGAATAAGAAATGCGTGGCATTTAGAATGGGCACAATTTATTCATTTAATCATTATAAAGGCTGGTCCAGCCATTATGCACGATGCTAATTCTGAGTCACATTTTAATTTCGAGATTTTCGCCCAACTTAATTTGACATTTTTGTGGTTCAGAGTTAGACAAATTCAACCCTGCGCAGGAACACAATTGAGCAGCTCCTTAAGATTATTGAAGCTTTTAACGAAAACGGGGCTTTCAAATAAAAATGCAATTCATGCACTTCCTGCACTTCCTGCAACAATGGCAAGAAATTCAAAGGCCGTGTTACTTCACGTTGTGTCGACGTTAATTGGCCGCCACATTCATGTAATTTCATATTTAAAAGGAAAACTGTATGTCAATAAGCCAAGAACAATTCGAAAGCTACAGGATGAGAGAACTGCATTAAGCCTCAATTATAACTCAGAGTCATTGAAAACATGGGCCAGCGCATTGCGTTATGCCACCGAAGCCGTCTGTTTCACATATAATTGTCGTAGATTTTTCCATCATAATGACAAAAATTAAGAAAATTCTGTGCAAAGTTTTGGTTTTATTTACAACTGATATCGTGCATTTGGTTTGGATTAACCTTCACAATTCTTCAAGTCAAGTAGTCAAGTTTTATCAAAGGGATACCGCAACCATATTTTTGCGCCTTTAATACATTTTGGTTTTTTTCCCTGCTTTGAACACTTTTCGAGTTCAACGATTTCCATCAGGCAATTGCCAATATTTCGGTTTATTGAGGTCATTGAATGGATAAGCACATCATTGCAGAAACTCTTCCAACAAACAGGTGGGCCAGGCCAAATAAAATTAATGCTGCAAAGCAGTCGATAGACTCTGAAAGTGGCATTTTGGAGTTCAAAAAAAAAAATTAAGACAGAACTACTTTTTATTAGTTCATTTACCTGCATGTTGGCAAACAGGCATGACGCTCAACCTTTAAATGCAACTGGTGGGCCGGTAATTATTACCTAAACCCCCCTCCCCCACCACCCCACACAACAAGTTAAAATATTAAGAGACTGCCAACATGAGCAAAAGTACTTACACGTTCCTGCTATAACTGGCCAAACAACATATTCAGCCGGCAGGCAGGCTCGTAGCCGATACATGTATGTATGTGAGTGACGATGGCGGCAGTGAGTACCAACACCTTCATAAACATATACATACATACAAGTAAGACGGCAAAAATCCTTGCATTGTTCAAATAGCAGGAGAGCAGAAATAGTAGTTTATGCCACTTCCCCTCCGTTAAAGTATGCAACAACCTCTTGGAAAATCATCTCTAAATACGATTTTATGTGAATGCTGTACAGGAAAGCTTCAACAATGCCAGACTTCGCATCGCCATCGTCATCAATAGCCCCATCAATGTTGCCAATACACATCAGAATTAAAACGATGTTGCCTGTGTGTGCACACTGTCCAACAAACAAACAAGCAACCTGCCACCCAGCCAACCTGTTCGCCCGCCTGCTCGCCCGCCTGCCTACTCAATATGCTGAGTTCGTTAGTGAGTGGCCTGTAGCTTGTAATAATTGCTGGATGATACGAGTTCGGTTACTGCAGCATTTGCCTGCAGTCTTACGGAAACGGCTCTCTAAGCACTTGTGTGTAGCAAGAAAAAAAAACTAAAAAAATAATTAAAAGATGGAAAAGATTGTTCTACTAATTTCCAATCTCATTTGACATTAAAGTCATTTATTTCTCAAACACTTTATAGTGGCAGTCACCAGAACAAATACGAGCACAACAGCATGCAGAACTGTTGCTGCTGCTTTTTTAGCATTTGGTTTTCGTTAAGAATTTGGATTTTGCACGAAAAGGAGTCCTGTTGCATGAGCCCACGATATTAAGTGGAAAAACCAAACACACACACGCACATACTGATTTCAGTGTTAATACTGAAGTGTGTTTTGGGGCAAAGTTTTTTGTTATCAGCAACACTTTGCTACTTATTTATGTGTCTGCTATAATCATAATGTGTTTTGGGCATGAACGAAGGATTTTCCTTCTACACTATTTTTCAAGGTTTTCCAAAAAGGAAGAAAAAAAGTCTAATTCTTTATTGTTTCGTTTCGGTGGTCCTTCGAATCGTTAGTGTGCGGCTCTCAAAAACCTAGAAACTAAAGCTTGGGACTGCCATATAATAAGAAAATAGCAAAACCGAAGCTGCTGTTTTTGTCTCCTAGATTCGAAAATTGCTCTTGAAATGTGAAAAAAACAAAGTTTCTTCTCAGAAAAGTTTGTAGTTCAAAGAAAAATAAATTTGTTCTAAGAATTTTCTGTCTTTTCGTAAATGCTTAACCAGTTCCAGAGCTCCTTCATGCCTACCCAGATCTAGAGTTAAAGGAAAGTTCCATGTAAAGGCTAAAATGTATAATGGCAATATTCTCTCAATTATTTACGCCATTTTGTCTGTTATCCTGAATATTGATATAAACAGCTTCATCGAATTTCTTCGGTTGTGCTGTGACACAAATAACACTCATGTTTAGAGATACATGAACTAGACTAAATAACTTTTAGCTGAGGTTGTTTAAGAAAAAACTTAAAAAATATAGGCCTTTAAATGTATCATCTAGTTTTGGTCCTTCGAATCAAAATATTTCAAATATCTTCAAATAAAGCAAGTGATTGCTTATTATTGAATCCTTTTCAAGCAAGACATAATACAAAAAATAGCTGGCGATTAAATTAAGGTCAGTGTTGCTGGTAATAATTTTGGTCCTTCGAGCCGGAAAACTTACAAAATTCCCATATATTGACAATAGTTGGTTGTTGCTGTCTGCTTCTGTTTTGTGCAATTCAATACAAAACCAGCCCAAAACCAGAGTAGAAACTCAAATTATTATAAAATTTTTTTTTAAAACTGGAGGTTTCTCACAAAAAGTGTTTGAACAACTAGTTTTTCTACTATAAAAATTGTGTTGTTACAAGCAGCTGGGGACTATTGGTCGAGCCATCCATCCACCCATCTATCGGGGAAGGTAAATTGTCTGCTCAAATGATGGTAAGACAACCTTTAAGTTTTAATGTCAGGCAATTAATTGTTTGCCAACAAAAAAATTTATTAGTTCTTACGGTTGTCAGATTAGTGTGTGACAAAAGTTGCCAGATCTGCAGCTCTATGTATGACTAGTGTTGCCAATATAAATAGTTTTTTATGAAAATGGGAATATTACTACTTATTATGTTATTTCGACATTATTTCACCGTCTCTGGCAATTATCTGGCCATGAACTTTTAGTTTAATAATGATTTTAATATGTCGGACAATATTTGTGTCCTACAATGAGTTGATAATATCGTTTCTGGCAACGATGTACTACACAAATTGTTAGTTCCCAAAGTCGTAAGATATTTGTAAGATGTGACAACTGTTTTTATAAAACTTTACTCTAGACATAAGACTGTTTAGAGGTCATGACAGGAGGCTAAATATTTTTTTTTAATTATACAATAAAACAGCAATTTCTTACTTATATTCCCAAGTGCAATAAATACAGAAATTAAATAATGAACTATTTCACCCTTCTGAGCTGTTGATTTGCTTAAAAGGGGAAGGAAACAACTGCATTCAAATATATAGAAAATAAATACACAAACTAATTAACAATCCCCTTCTTTTTAGAGTCACTTTCTTAACGAACATACAGACATACGAACATACATACATATATTATATATGTACGTATTTAATTTGTATCACTGCAAGTCCTTGAATTTTTGTTTGTTTTTGACTTTAATTGGTTTTGCCTCTCACATACATTTCGAGTTGTAGGAAGACATGACTGTCTTAATTTCTTCCTTAGAAGTAGATGATGTTATAGTCCTCTGGCACAAAATATTTTACTATTTTAAACTGAACACCCACAAATATAAAAAAAAATATTAACATATTAATTTTTGGTGGAAACGATTAAACATAATATTGGCTTTTGTTGCCGCAGGGCATTTGAAAATGTTAAACGCAGGAGGAATAAAAAGGGAACAAGGAAGTGACGGCTTAACGATTTATTTGCAATTTAGCGATTAGCCGGCAGCCAAGATTTGTTTTATTTAAATTTATCGTCAACAAAGTTCGTTTTGTTTCGTTTTTTTTAATCTTCCAGAAAAAACTGTCGAAAAAAAAAGAATAATATGTGCTGATCCAACAATGTTTTATTTCTATGTAAAATACAAAACAAAATTAACTAATTTTTACAGCAAAAAGTATTTAATTATTTAAATTAGTAAATTATTTGTTTAAAAATTTTAGGAAAATAAAATCTTTTTTTCAACTAAATGGATTTTTTACAAAATTTTGTTGCTTAGCAAATATTTTCATTTATTTAGCAAACAGTTTTCATGGAATCTGGAAAAGGAGCATAATTTTTGACATTTAGCAATAAGACAATCAATATGGAAAAATGTTGATTTTTGAAAAACTGTGTAGAAAAATAATTTGTATTGTTAAATTTAATCGAATTTTAACGCAACTGTTATTTAATTTTAAATGAAGTGAATAGATTTGCTTATTGTTTTAAATAAAATATAATAAGAAAAAAAAAAACAATTTTGGAAACACACTTTTAATGCCTAAATTAAACTTAATTCAACGTTACTCTCATCTAAGATTAATGTTTATTTAACATGAATTCATGTTAAATTAATACGAAAGCACAAAGCAGAATTATCGCTATTATTATTCGCCAAAAAAACGGGTAAATGTTGTTTAATAATGTTTCATTGGAACATGTTGATTCCAAGAAAACACAATTTAACAAGAAATCATGTTAAATTAACAGGTAATATTAACGAGGCAAAATTTTGCACACTTTAAAATATATGATAGGAAAAATATTTTGCTTTAACAAACCAATTCATGGTAATTTAACAAGATTTTTTATAAATAAATTGGCATAACAAGAAACAAAAATGTATCAATCTCATCAATAGGAATTGCCTAATTGCGGAATTTCTGCCTGTTCTGTTTTGGCTTATTTTCTGTGGATGAACAACATTTAAAAACATATGAACAGCTAGACAGATATAGTTTTTGTTTGAACCAACTTCTGTTGGAATACCGGCTAAGAGACGTATGTGTTGAAATTGTGTTTTCAAAGTTATACATTCAAATTTTATTAACAAAACTGGCAACCTTTTTATTGGAAAAGTTGTGCAGGCTCTAGCAAACTTTTTAAGAGATTAGTTTTCAATAGAATAGTGCTTCAGGCCCTCACAAACTCATCCAATAGGGTCGCAGGAACTTCAATAGCTGAAGCTACTGCCCGCAAATTAGCTGTCACGTATTTATTACAGCCTTGACAGGTTGCTTTTTATCTATTTGTGATAATTTTTCGAGTGGCAGACTCCTGCGTCAGAATTAGTTGCAGAAAAAAGCAAAATCATTGTAGTGGTTCAATCCCCAGTTCTTTGCAAATTTTAAGTAAAAATTAAAAAAGCTGTTCTTGAATACAAGCAAAAAAAAAGAAATTTGTTTCAGGCCTTAAAAATTTAAATTCCACTATAACTAAATTTTGCAGTTTTTAATTGAAATGCAAAAAGTTCGCAGTTGAAAGCCGCTTCATTAAAACGAAATTAATAAAATTACACTTTTTCCAAACACTCTTCCACTCTGTTTATTTAAATTCAACAGTTTAATTACACTAAATTTTATGTATGGCTGCCCGTCTGTCTGTCTGTCTGTCCGTCCTACTGCCGCTTTGTCTAATGCCAGTAAAAACAGCAACAAAATCCCTGCAATAAACGAGTAAAACCAAAACAACAAAAAAAAAAAAAAAAAGAACAACACTCTAGTGTGAAGAACGGAAAGAAAACTGCCACTGGCAATTATACACTTGCTTCGTTTTGGCACCCAATTTTACCCACTGGCTGTGCCATGTGTGGCAACATACAGTTAATTTTTGCACCATTTTTTTCTCTATTCCTTTGCATATCCTATTATATCTCCCTAAACCCTAATCCTTTTTATGGCGCAAGACGAAAAACACAGGAAAAAATTAAGAGACAGAAAAAAAATAACATCGTACGATGGTGTTTCGACTAAAAACATGTAAAAATCGTGTAGAAAATAATGCCAGTTAGAAATATGGGCTTAAAGGAAGAAGACAAAATACGCCTGTTCTTGCACTCTAATTTATACATTGCGGCACAAAAACGGTTACATGATCTATTTTGGTGCATCTATACACCATAAATACATAATTCCTTAAACTGTATGTATAAGAAATATGTAGATAAAATAATTGTGGAATAAATATGAGAGGAATTGCATCACACTTTGTACCCTAAGGACTGGCATTGGACAGTTAAAGTTGTTCGGATTACCAGAACAGGGTTTTAATTTTGGACAATCATTTATTTTCAACATAAGGCCAGAAAAGTTTATTCAATACTGAGCTGTTGCTCTATATAGAAATATTATTATTTTATAAAATGAATTTGTTCAGATTCTGAGAAAATTTTCTATAGAGAAAGTTGCCAGATTCTAAACAACTTTTCTACTCAAAAGTTCATCAGATTCGGAGCATCTTTTTCCACAGAAAAGTTTGTCCCATTCTGAATAAGTTTTCTAGGGAAAAGTTTGTCAGATTTTGAACAACTTTTTCTATGAAAAAGTGTGTCAGATTTTGAGCAATTTTATTCTGGATAATTTTATTAGATTCTGAGCAACTTTTCTATAGAAAAATTTATCACATTCTGAGCATCTTTATCTACAGAAAAGTTTGTCCCATTCTGAATAAGTTTTCTAGAGAAAAATTTTAGAAGATTTTGAGCATCTTTTCTATAAAAAGTTTATCAGATTCTGAGCATCTTTTTCCACAGAAAAGTTTGTCCGATTCTGAATAAGTTTTTTAGAGAAAAGTTTTAGAAGATTTTGAGCAACTTTTTATGTGAAAACGTGCATCAGATTTTGAGCAACTTTTCTCTAGGAAATTGTGTTACACCCTCAACAACTTTTCTATAGAAAAGTTTATCAGATTCTGAGGAACTTTTCTATAGAAAATTTTATCACATATTCTGAGCAACTTTAGCATAGAAAATTCTTTTACATTCTAAACAACTTTTCTATAAAAATTTTAATCAGATTCTGAGCAGCTTTTCCTATGGAAAAGTTCGTCAGATTTTCGCCATTGGCTTTTCATATTCAAAGATTGTATTCAGATATTTCTCCTTGTTATGGTTAGATTTTGCTTTTCTTTTTGCTTGGCAGCGTTAGAATATGAAAACTTAAATGAATGTTACGAGCATAAAGAGAAACCGCTGCAGAAGCTGAGTTGGTGTTGGTGTTGGTGTGTTTGTTGGCGTACGAGAGTTTTCTTTTAATGGCACTTAAACTTGGCTATATGGATATAGTGTGTACGTAGCTGGAATTTAAGCCATTAATGTATAAATCCATTTACTTGAGTTTTTCTTTTGACGCTGCATTTTTTTTAGCATTTGGCGTTAAAACGAGTTAAAGCAGAAGTAACAAGATCCATGTATCTTTATGTGCAACCGGTATTTATCAAGTGAAATTTATTGCTCTCTAGTTTGTTTTGGGTGTTTATAAAACAAAGTACTGAATGCGGCTGAAAGGGGATACGGGCAGGCAAAAAAGACATTCCCTTTGCCAAAGTTACTTGCTTTTTAATACATCAGGAGTTTCAAAACCATTTTTTAAATTGAGTTTTTTGATAACTTTTTCTCAATTTTTCTCAATTTTTATTTATTTTTAGCTTTTGACTTTTATCCTTTTGATGTTGTTGCTTAATTTTATAGTTGCAATTTAAGTGATCGGTGCTTAAAATTGCCAGGACGGTTAGTTGTTGTTATTGCTGTTGCAGTTGTTGGCAATAAAACGTTTTTATAACTGTAAATTACATTAAGTAAAGTAGCACAAGGTAACAGCAATAACAGTAATAAATCAAACATTTTTTTCAACGATTGCATCTGTGTTGGTGGCAGAGGGTTTCTCGCGTTAACACTAAAATACCCCGACATTCCAAAGGCAATTGCATTCCGTTTTCCCTTAAAGGTGATTACAAAAGTTCGGTAATTTCTTAAAATAATTTTTAGGTAAATAAAATAACTTTTATAAGATATTCGTTAAAAAAAAGAAACAATATTTTCGAAGGGAACTTTCTCAAAAATACTACGATATTTTAACCGGTTTTTCTAATATATAATTTTTTTCTGTGAGTACTTTTTATAAGCTGGTACTTTTTAATTAAGGCACTTTTTACGAGTATATGCTGTGACAAAAATGGCAATAGTAAAATAAAAAATTAAATAAATCGACTAATTTAAAGAAAAAGAGGAACTTTTTTCAAAATTTCATTTGTAGGAATAAAAAATGTATTTTCAAAAATAGATTTTTATTTAAAAAGGCACTTTTTAAAAAAAGTATTTTTTCAAAAAGAGTTGTTTTCAAGAGAACAAATTTTTTGTAAAAGAAGAAGCAAATCTGAAAAAGGCACGTTTTTCAAAAAGGATTTTACTTAAAAAGGTACTATCGCAGTAATGTATGTATTTACTTTTCCCAAAAATGTGCTTTTCTCAAAAGGTATTTGTTTTAAAAGGTACTTTTTTTAAAAAGGTACTTTTCTTAACATGGTACTTTTTTTAATAGGGTACTTTTTTCAATAATGATAACGTAATTTTTCCAAAACCTTCTTTCTTCAAAAGGGTACTTTTCGATTGAATACTATTTAGGAAAATCAGCTTTTTTGAATAGTTGTTTCTTTCAGAAATATAATTTTTTTGAAAGGGAATCTTTTCAAAACATTTTAAGTGTTTTTTTGCTAATAAAATGTGAAACAGCGCAGCTTTATCAATATGTCGTTATTTTTAAACTGATAAGTTTTTATTAAGTTGCAGAAGTACTTCGATTATTGAGTACAATTTCGAAAAGGTGACTTTCTTCAACAGTTTAGCTTTTCAAAAAGTTTAAGTGTAAGAAGATGAAAAGATGCCATCTTTAAACAGGTACAATATTTTTTTCCAAATGCATGTTTTTCCTTTCAAATCGAACACTTTTCGTTCGGATAATATTTTTATAGTTTGAGGACTTCTTTCCAAAATAGTTAATTTTATTGAAAATATTCTTTATTTGAATAAAGTACTTTTTACAAAAAAAGTACTTTTTGCAGTAGTCCTTTACTTGTATGGCTTTTTAAAACCGGTTATTCTTTTGCAACAAACCGACTGCACTGAAAAGGCTGCTTCTCCTATTTCGGTGTACAAAGTCATTGTTTCGAACGGTCTGCGTTGATTGTCAGTGTTAAGCACCCACACTAGTGCAGCCGGCGATATAAAACTATACAACATTCGACATGGTTGTTAACGATTATGTATACGGCTTGTTGATTTTTGAATTTCCTCTTGTGTTTATGATTTCTTTTGCTTTTTGTATATGAATCATACGTTTGTTTTGCTTGTTCTTGTGCTTGTGTTTGTGTTTTCCTTTTTATTTTTCTACCTTTTTATCCGCCATAATATCTAACAAATGTGTTGCCATGTGCTTTTGTATAACGTTGGAGCACCAATATATGTACATATATGAACAACTTCTATTAAAAGGAAAACAAGTCATTGAGAGCTTTTTGTGCTCGTATGTGCAATTTTTGCAATTTGCTTCAATAAAAATCGCACACACACACACACTCGTACTGCTGAATTTATGTGCAGGAGAGCAGCTTGTGATTTATGACTGTAGCGCTGCTTGTAGCCGCCTGCCGTTCGCCGTCTGCCGTTAATGCTGCAGTCAACATTGCCACTGATGTTGCAATTGACTGTTTGAATGATACCCAAGTGTTAAGTGAAATTATTGAAAGGTTATTTTTCTCTCACTTGCGTTTGTGCTGGTGTTTGTGTTTGTGCTTGTGTTTCTCTTTCATTCATTTTATATTTTTATTACAATTATACTCTGAGTGTTTATTTAATTTTGTTTGTATTAAGAAGATTGAATCGGGCAGTCCAAGTTTTAAGCGATTTTTAAATTCAAGCTGGCTGGCGCCAGGTGATTTATAGTCATCAGTAAAATAGGGAAATCCGTGATAAAATCAAAAGGGATGAATGTGATATTTTGGTATCCTTAACTGTGTAACTTTCGCATATTAGAACTGGATCTGAAGCGGAGAGAAACTACTAGATTTATTTGGAAAATGCTAAATTTTAAAGCAGGTGGCTTAGAATATCCAATTACTGCTGATGTTGTCCATTTAGCGGCCATTTATTGGGTCAGTTTTGGCCGGTCCTCAAAGATATTTGACAACACGTGGTCAGGCAACGTGTATCATGCTACGCACATTTTACAGTCGTCTTAAAGACCCCACCCAGTAGACTACTATCAGTATAGTTTAGAAATCAAAAGACACAGGATCAGTAGACAATGAACTTATATCCATGCGACAACGAAACTCAATATGTTTCGAAAACAATCTTCAGAGAGAGAGAAAGTGGTTTTCAGAAAATAACTGACCTTTTGAGGACTTGGTCCTTCACCGATACAAACGACTTTAATGCCAGACGTGTGTTCGCTGATTGATCTCTGGCAGAGTTGGAAACTGTTGCTTATACTGTTCATACATCAGCCATTAAATTAAGCGAATTGGGGACGGTGTCAGTGAACAGGGGAATTAAAATCGTCTAGTAATCTTAAAAAAGAAGTCGCTGTTTGTTATGGATTTTGGATGGGCGGCTTTAGCCAATGACATGTGGCATTGTCTTAAATAAGCCATGTCACATTGAATATCCTTTAAGGATATGACATTAATGGACTTTCTTAAATAAAAAAGAATTGTTTATCATATACGTTTTGTTCAATTTCAATTTAAATGTAGGAAATGCTTAAACAAACGACTCATCATGATAAAAATCTCAACAAAAATGGATAAGAAAGAATGTTTTGCCATTAACTATTAACAGTTTTGTAGGCTTTAGAATTTTACCCAGTTTGGATTCAATCACAGGAAGAACACAACTTTTTCTCACATATCCTTTATTCTAAATATACAAAATTTAACAATAGCAAAGATCTCCATAAGGATTTTACCTTTTTAATACATTTCTGGCGCTATTTTAGTAATTTGTTACTCTTGTTGTATTGCCAATCGCAAATGTCTGTTCTGGCTATTTTTTGGGCTAAATTTTTGTACTGCATATTTTTAAGGAGGCCTAATTGAGGCCAGAGAAAAGTGCTAACAAATTGCAACAAAAATAAAAATTTGAGGGGTTTATGTGAATGTCTGTTTGCTGTATTATATGATTCACAATTTGTCCGCTTTTTTAAATTTGATGCCAGCAAAGACAGAATTTTTTCTCATGAATACAAAATCTTACAATAATTACAACCATTAGCGGAAAACTTTGTAATAATTTGTCTGCACTTGCAGTCGTTTGTTTTCTATTTAAATTGTTAACAAGAAACATCCGTCACTAATAATGAAGGAGTTAGATTTTGAATGGGTTCTGCTTGAGGCCGGAGAAAAATATGAAATATGTTTTCAAACATCTTTTATTTTATTTATTTATTAATACAAATATATTCTCGTTCTTATCGGCATTGACAATTTTTAAAGCTTAAATAAATGTACGATGTACCAGACAAACAATATATAAAACTTTTATAAAAACGCAACTAATTTTTCTTTTGCTATATAATAAAAATTTAAGAATGTAAATTTTTCCTTGAAATCATTTCAGGACTTTTTAGTTGAATGGTAAAATATATTTATAGCTCAAACTTAATTTAATATTGATCTTTGATAAGATTTTGGTTTTTTTTTCACTGTATTTTATTATTTTGATTTCTAAAACTGATAACAAAAAGCTGTTACACTTCTATTTATGCTCAAATAAATTTTGCAATTTCCAACAAATAATTTTCAGAAGCTAAAGCTTCTTCCTGTTTCAGTTTTTTTTGCTTCTTCCTACCAATATTTGGTTTTATGTGCACATTTTACGAAACGCAACAGCATTAGACCTCAATTGCTTTCTTGTTTTTTTTAGTATTATTATTTATTTAGTACAGACTATCGAGGATTGGAGCAAACGAACATTTGAATGAATAAAACGGAATTGTGATAAAATAAAGTGTTGGGGATTTGAAGTTAAAAATCCCAGCCAGCAAAAACTAGAATACGGAACATAAAAACAAAAGCCGTACACAATTTGTTAGAGTTTTGAAATTTTTTCGTTTTGTTGCTTCTTCTGGTGGCAAAAATAAATAAATTTTCTTTATAGCTATTGATTGTCTAAATTTATTTTATTTAAAATGCTGGCGAAAAAAATATACAATATAAGACTTAAGAGATTTTATTAGTGGCGAAAAAAGAAAGAATTCGCCGCGATAACCAGTTTTATATAAATTTATGCTGTAGTTTTTCGCTTTTTAAAGCCACCTTAAAGTAGGCTACGGTTTTTAAGAAACAAATAATAGAATCAGTGGAAGTAAAACGAAAATTTTTTTTTACTAAATATTCGCAAGAGCGACAGTCATATGCTGACCTGAACTGAAGTTGTTCTTTTTATAAGAAAAAGCGAAAAAATCGCTCCCGTTTCGGGGATCGCTTTACACTTGACTCGTAGGCCATCGATTCTTACAATTTGCCAACCACGATTTCAAAAACTTTGGATTTCCTGCCGGCGCTATACGGCGTTTAAAATTTATCTCAGCCGGAAACTGAAGGAGGATTACTGGGCCCTGGAGTAGGTGGAAGTCAAACAAAACGATTTCATAAACTTTGGATTTGCTGCCGGCACTATACGGCGTTTAAAATTTATCTCAGCCGGAAACTGAAGATGGATTACCCAGCCCTGGAGTAAGTGGAAGTCAAACAGACTGTTCATAAAGAAGTCGGCTTCAGCGTTAAGGTTTATTTCTAGATCGATGTTACGCAACAAACGTCAAGAAACAAAATTTCATAAATACTGGCGAACGTTGACGTGCGAGATGGTGGAACCGGCGATCGTTGAGCTAAAGATTGTTTGGCTGATGAGCTCCTTAATACATATGGAGCAACGGCTGTATAAAATTCTTAGCTGGCATTTCAGGCCATAAAAATGTAAAGAAAACAGAACAGGTGATTTTATAAAAAGAAAATCAAATATTTAAATCTATTCAGAAGGTAACAGGCAGTTAAATATAAAGAAATATTACTTTCATGTTGGACCTTTTGGTTTTTCTTTACATTTTTTCTATTGCTTTATGCAAAAATTGTTGGAACCAATAAAATTTCCTAATTTATTTCTTCCTTCTTTCTTTTCCAAAAATATAAAACAAATAAAAACCAACAAAATCAATAAAACTCATAAAAACCAGCAAAAATAAGAAATAACTTTCTAACGAAAGGTCTGTCTAACCACCTGCCAATGTGGTTGCTCCAACTTCGGGCTAAAGGATATTGTCGACAGAAGGCGGGTGGAAAATTGTTGTAAGAAAAACAAAATCAAAAATGGCTGCTTCAGTTGTGATTAACAGCTTAAAAAGATTTTCAAAATTTATATGATTCCTTTTGAAAGTGTTTTTTTTTTTGTTTCCAAAAGAAATTGTTAGTTTTTTTTTTTTTTGGTTATTGGAAAAAGAAATTTATGATTTTAATATAAAATTTTGGCGACCCATTTTAATTTATGAAGCCGGCTGAACACTCACAAGTTTCAGATTCATATAATTTGCTTTTTGTGAGCGCAAAGTTTTTTCCTCAACATCTTGCTGTTGTCGTAAAGTGTAGGGATTTTAATTTTATGACCTGCAGGAAGTTGGTTGCCAAAGTATTTGGAGAAAAAATTTTATTAAAAAAGTGTTTTGTTTAGGTTTTGCTGCAAAAAATAATTTTAAAATTGTTTTACATCAACAGCTGACATCAACGAGATGGAATAGTTTGAAGTAACAACTTATAAATGAGTTGAATAAAATTCGATCTTAGATTTGGATGAATTAATTCCGCTGCTAAAACAGCGTTACACTAAACAAAATAATAAATAAAATTAAAAAAAAAACACTGAAATTTAAGGCACATCTCCTGCAAAACAGATTTAAGCCCTGTCCCACGTTATCGAACGTTCCCGTTCCACAGTATTTGCAAAGTCAAAAAACTAATTTGGCGGAAATCATGTTTTGCTCACTCTGATTGACTTCCCTTATGTTGAATTATGTCAGTCAATTAAATTTTAGTCAGTTTTCTGCTATTCAAAATGAAAGTGAAGTGTCAGCGAATGCTAATAAACGACCTTGTGGGATGGGCTCCCAAATCTGTGCTCCTGTAATAAACTTTGCCTAAAAATATGCTTCAACAAATTTAACTTACTCGTTTTCAGCTTAACTTTAAGTTTAACGTACCTGCAAAATAAAAGAAAATTTATATTTAATTCAGTGTCAAATCTATTAAAGAAAAAATATTAATATTTCCAACTTATAGCCTAAAATATTTGCTTTTCAAATTTAAACAAAAAAAAAAACCAATACACCAACTCGCTTAAGCCTTCCAGCTTTAGACAACAAATTTATGAAACGCTGAAACCTCTTCACATTTACCCATTACAAAAACAAGAAAAAAAAACAACCGAAGTAAACCCCAAAAAATGTTTGAGCACTTTATTAATAATGAATTTGTTTGAATGTCTTCTGCTGATTAAATAAACATGTGATATGTCTCAATAAAATATTGACGCATAAGTGTCTCTTAAAATACTTGTCAATCAATTGTTTGCAAATCGGCTTAAATGCCAAAGTACGGCAAAAAAAAAAACAGCAACACAAATCGAATGAACAGCACACACATGCACATAAGAATGCCGCAAAGACAGACTCACAGCCGTACAGCCCGATAAGAATACAATAAAATTGGAAATTCAAAACAAAAACCATCTGTACAAATTGAAATGAAATACTCAGCAGACAGGAGAAAATGTTAAAATTAACACTTAGCAAAAATCCAAATACAAGGAGACGACTGAAGGCACAAATTCCTACAAACCTCGGAATAAACTTTCTAAATTTTGTGTATAAATAACCCAGCAAGCAAAATTTGGCAAAGCTTCCGAAAAGAAAACGAACGAACAACTTTCCAATAGAAAAGTTTGATCACGAGCTGGACAACTTTTCTATAGAAAAGTTTGATCGGAGGTTGAACAACTTTTCTATATCGGAGGCTGAACAACTTTTCTATAGAAAGTTTAATCGGAAGCTGAACAGCTTTTTTCTAGAATAGTTTCGTCAGAATCGGAAAGAAGTTTAAAAGAATCTGAATAACTTTTCTACAGAAAAGTTTGATCACAAGATAAACATCTTTCTAATAGAAAAGATTGATCAGAAACTGAACAATTTTTCTATAAGAAAAGTTTAATCGAAAGCTGAACAACTTTTCTATAAGAAAAATTTTGATCAGAACCTGAACAACTTTTTAATAGAAAAGTTTAAGCGGAAGCTGAACAGCTTTTTTCTAGAATAGTTTCGTCAGAAGTTGAACAACTTTTCTAAAGAAAAGTTTGATCACAAGATGAACATCTTTCTAATAGAAAAGATTGATCAGAAACTGAACAACTTTTCTATAAGAAAAGTTTCATCACAAGCTGAACAACTTTTCTAAAGAAAAGTTTGATCACAAGTTGAACAACTTTTCTATATTAACGTTTTAAAGAACCTGAACATCTTAATCACAATTCGAACAACTTTTCTGTTAAAAATTCGTTTTCTTTACCTCCTTTTAAAGCCAGTAATTTTTTCAACAAAAAGTATATTGTTTTCATTATATTTTGTTTGAAAAACTTTTTTAAACAGCTGCGCTATTTCCTAATGAATTTGTGGCTGTTGCAAAACTCACTGGGTGATTTGAGAAACCTATTGATTTTTAAGCACTAGTATACTTTTGTAGGTTTAAATACCTCCATCTGCATTTAACACCATGACATACAACGACATTTACCAAAGTTAAGCCAACAATGAGAAAACAAACTCCATAGAGATATTGCAGAATACGATTTCATCTGTTCTTCAGCCACTTCTTGAAGCTCTCAAAACGAAAAAAAAATTAAACCAAAATAAAAATCTGAAATAGGAAACAAACAGAAGTTCAGTCAAGATTATTGGAAAAAATTCACATGAAGAGCCACAGCAGAAGTGGCATCGGCCTGGCACAGGAAATGTTTGCAATGCAGTTGGTTGAGTGAAGCTTTTAGGCACAAGAACAACAATGTTGCAGAAAACACACACACGCACACACACACACACACATGCATGTACACGCCTTCATCAGCATTTGGGAACACACACACACACACACACATGTACATAAATGACAAACATATTTCTGTGCGTTGCTGTGTTGCTCTAAGTATAGAAAACATTAAGATGATGCCGGCAATGTCAACGTGACATGTGACCGTAAACAGATGTTTCAGTAGACAGAATTCTAATGCAAAGCCCGCTCCCCCCGCAACCCAGCAGCCTGTACCTTAACACTCACAAATTTCATTCCAACAATTTCTGTAAAACGTTTGTGATTTGTTTGCTTTCAGTTATTTTTTTTTGTATCTTTTACAACCATTTTGCACCAGCTAAGATTTTTGCTTATTAAAAAAAAAAGAAAAATAAATGTTAAAATGTTGCTTAAAATAGCAGAAAGTTTAGCTGTTTCCTTTCTACTGTTAAGGAAGTATTCCCAACACTGTTTGTATGGCAACAAAAGATCAAGCTGATGTTAAGTTTTATTACATCAAGATTTTCAATAATTCGGCTGAATTATGGAAAAAACGCTTTAATATTATCAGCAGCTAAAAAAACTAACATTTATATTCAGCTAAAAAATAGCGGGCTGAATAAATTTTATATCATCTGAAATACAAAATTAGCAGTTCAGCAGTTAAGCAATCACTGACTTGGGCTTAATTTAGAGCTGAAATCTGTATTCAGCTGGCGCCATAAGTACATTCAGCTGGCTGAATTGGGTTTATAACGCGGACTTTAGCCAAGAGACACTTTTCACAGCTCAACAACAAAGAATTCTAACAATTCAGGCCAATCGAGAGCAAAAAAAAACTTATTCAGCAAAGAAAATATCTATTATCAGCCAGCTGAATATAATTATTTTTATCTAAAATAAAACATATAAACTTTTTCCAATATATGTATGAGTTTTACCCAATTTAGAGCCAACAGCTATATCTATTCAGCTGGCAATATGTTTATATTCAGCTGGCTGAGTTAATGCTATAACGAAGACTTTAACTGAAAAACAATCTTAGCACACATTTTAAACTATTTATGGCCTAAAAATTATATTCAGCTAAAAAATGTATATATTCAGCTGGCTGAAAGTAGAGGACTTTGCAATTTTTTGCTATAACAGAATTAAAAAGTTTTACAAGCAAGAAAATCGAATAATTCAGCTCAATTTAAAACTAAAATTTATATTCAGCACAGAAAATGTTTGTTTCAAAATTCAGCTCAGCAATATATATATATAAACAAAATAATGAATTTTTTTTTCCAAATCGGCCAGTCGGCAAAATATTGTATACAGCCAGCTGAATTGCTTAAAACCTGAATGCAGCTGATACGTCTTCATAAATAATGTACAGTTTACACGGGGCGCAGCAAACAAGTGACATTTTGCTGTACAAATGAAGAAAGAAAGAAAATCTTTCATTACGCTTCCAGCAAATTCTCTTAAAGTTTTGTTGCTTTCCCTCTTAAACTTTTCTCTATAATGTCTGCTCTAAAAATGACACATCTCTTGTTTGTTGGAAAAAAAACATTTTCCTTGCTGAGAAAAAAATAAAAACTGCAAGATAATTTAGGTGCTGCTTAGAATTTTCCGGCAAAATCTTAACTTGGCTAAAGTGTCCTTTATTCTAAACTTCTTTTATACCTTTAAATAACTCAATTGATTCTAGAAATAAGTTTCTTTCATTTTGCTGCTGCACATGTCTGTCTGTGTGTGTGTGTGTGTGTGTGTTTGTATTTGTTTTCTTGTTTTGTATTGAATGTCTATTTTTAAGCTTGAATAAATTTCCAATTGACTGCATTAACAAAATAAAGCAGGATGGATGCATTCATTCTATTTTTTTCTGCTCTTGCTTACACTCGAAATACGGACAAAAAACAACACTTTTTTTATGTGTTCATCTCTCAGAATTGTAAAACTAAGCAGAAAAAATCTAGCTTAAAGAAAGAAAACACGAACGTATGTAAATTCGTTTTTTTTTGCAATAGATTATCCTTAAGGTTCAGCTTGGTTGATGTTGTTGCCTGTTAGCAAAAAGAAAATGGCAGCAGGACTTTTTAAGGACTTTAACAAGTTGTTGCATGTTTGACAATGATTTGACTAAAAAGAGTTTGTGATTAGAATTGTGATTACAAGTGGCTTTGTTAAAATATATTTCGAGCTGCAGTTCTAGTTCTATATGTGTTGTGCGAGCATGACTTCCGACTGAAAAGGAATGGACATTTATAAAGTGCTTTATTGAATGCCAACGAAAACAAAAATGAATTTATTTTTAATGCCTTTTGAAATGAAAATGTCAGTTGAAAAAAGGCATTATGAAAAAAAGGGGAAGTTTTATCCTACTTCGTTACTAAGATAAGAAGAGCAGCGGAAACAGACTAAGATTTGGGATATAAATATGTCGAGATGGGCGCACAAACTGCTTTAAACTCAAACTTCAAAGAAGGAAAAATTGAATTGTGTTTCCGAAACCATAAAAATTAACCAAAAATATTTAATACAATATAAAAATTAATTTATATCAAAATTTAGCAAAATTTAGTTTCTTCTTCTTTTCCAATACATTTAAATGTCCCCTGGAAGATATCAGCGTTAAGGTTTCGGTTGCAAATTCTGTTTTGAAAGATCTTAATCTTGGCTTCAACAGTAACAATATTTTGACAGATAAACGGTTTGATGGAAATTTTAACACGAATTGATTTTAACTAATTTCTAGTTTTCCAATGTTTTGAATTTTCGAAAAAAAACCGCCTGATCTGTCATACCCGATATCTGTTTTCTCTACCGAATTGAAAGGTTTGCGCTTTTAGAGGACACGAGTAAAATGATTAATTAAATTAAAAAGTTTTTAAACTTAATATTTTTATGCGGCAATTTTTCTAATAGGAAAATTATAATCTTTTTTTTCAAATTTCTAACACTGAACAAATTTTTCAACTCACTGATCCTTCTCAGACTAGTCCATGTAAAACTAAAAGAGAAGACATGAGTATCCGAGTTGTTCATGTTTTTCACCAGCTGTCGGTGTTACGCAAATAACAGGGTTCCTCTTTCGAGTATTAAAACTCGCGTTAAGTGAGAAAATAAATTTGTTTGGACTTAAAGAAATTTGTTATATCAAGTAAAAATTTGTTATATTAATTAGAATTTGTTTAAATTTGCAGCTACATCTACAAGGAACCAGTTTACATCAATCAATTAATCAAAATATGCAAAAGTTTCATAATATTGATTTAAGAATTAATTCAATCAAATATATAAATTAATTAAAGAATTATTATTATTATTTTTCTGAGTACAGAGAGAATATAATTACGGGATAGGGTTAAAGAAATGCTGTCATATGAGGGATTTCATATTTTCCTTAAAAAATTTCAGGTATCTTAGAAAACGCTTAATTCCAAATATTCAACTTGTTGCAGCCAAATACTTAATGTAATTTAAATAACTTTTATTCAGCTGTCATTTTTTGGGAATCAATTTTATATTATTCTAGGACTTTGCACTAGGACTTATATAATTTAAAACTCGAGCTGGCGGTCTATGTACTCAGCCAGCTGAAAGGACTTTATTAAACGAATTTTATGGAAAAAGGAAATTGGAAACTCAGTTGCTGGAAAATTAATTGATTCAGCACGATTTGTTATTAAAACTTGTATTCAGCCGGGCAAATACTTGTATTCAACCGGCTGAATTACCTCAATTTCATGAATTTCACTTGCAAGAGAAATCATTTCATTCAGCTCAATATTTATCTGTGATAAATTTAAGCATCAAATCATTTCCAAAAATTCATCTAAATGTTTTACAATTTTATAAAAAAAAAAAAAAGAAAAACAGTTTCATAATTATCTTGATCACGTAATTCAACTCGAGTATCTAAATTTTCCACGAACTTGAAAGAAAATTTAAAATTTCTTTACGCATCAACGATTATTTCTATTTGAAAAATTCAATATTCTCTTAATGTTTTCGCATTTCACGCTCAAGCGATAACATTATAATTTCTTGTTAGCATCAACATTTACTATAATAGTTGCTGTTGTTGTTTTTGTTATCGTATATAGCCAATCAATGGTCGGTGCGCCATTAGCCCATAAACACACGTTTTCCAACAACCCTTTAGACTCCGCAATAAGATTTTCTTTTATATAGTTTTAATATTTCAACTTCTTGCTTTGGCAGTGCCAGGATATCGATAAGGGAAAGTTGAGTGAATTTGCCGTTGAATGAAATTGTGCTGTGAGTAGATGGATGTTTGCTGGCTGCGGATTAATGCAAAATTTCTATGTATCTAGTCTGGATGGTGCAGTGGCTGAGACAAACAGTCCACCACAAGGTTTCAATATAGAAATGCGTACTTAGAGGAAACTCGTTTAATGAAGTTCTCGTTACTGTATTTAACAAAAGATTGAGATCTTGCGGGAATAAAATATTTTAATAAAAACCATGACGCTTATATCTTCCAGGGGACACCCAAACGTGTCGATAAATTAAGAGTTTTCAATATTCATTGAATAAAACTTTATTTAAGTGAAGATTTTGTATTATACTTTACAAAATGTTGATTTTTTTAAAAAAAAAATGCTTTTAATAAAAACCTTGGCACTGATATCTTCTCGGGGATTCTTAAGCGTGTCGAATAAGAAGCAATGTTCATGGCTTTCGTATTATTTAATTGATATCAATCCCCTTACTTACACTCTTCTCCTGAAGATTGATTTTATTTAAGAGATACAAATTTTCGTCAGACCATTATCTTCCCGGGGAGACTTAACAGTGTCGATACACACAATATTTTGTATTGAATAAAATTGATTTTTATTTGTTACTTTTCCCGGCCGACTGGTTTCGTTCAAATAATCTTTTTCAGCAAAAAGTTTGACGCCAATATCTTCCTGAAAAGTCTCTCCAAAGAATCAAAGCAGTTGTTTTTGTTGAATTGTATCTATAATTTTTATAAAACTTTGCTTCACAGGATTTCTTTTAATGCTCGAAAATTTAGACTTTTAAAAGTGGGGTTTTTTTGTTAAGATTATTGTCTTTCACGTCTTCGAGAGAAGACTTAAAGATGTGGCAAAAAACCAAATATATGTGTTTTGGGATTAAATATGATTTGCAATTTTAAGGTCTGTTCTGCAAGATATTTTAGTTGTTTCGCCTCGAACTAGTGATCAGCTCAACTAACGTGCATTAAGTAGCTGGATTTTCAAACTATCTTCTAACTATCTTGTGGCAGATATATCTTTCGGCTACAATTTTCAACATTTCTCGAAACAGTTTATTTATTTGAGGCTTTTACGAACTAATTTTTTTTTAACTTATTTCCGCTTTTATTTTTTTTTGCTTATAAAATTTAGTACTAAGACAATTTAACTACTACATCCTTGACTGTTATTAAGATAAATAATATTTATCATGATTACATGCATTATCCCCTGTTTTTTTTTTTTTTTTTTTTGATTATGTTGCTTGATATGACATCTCGTGTTATTAAGTCTTGCATTGTAGTTGTTGGGTTGGTTATTTGTTGTTTGCTGGTGACTGGATTTCTTATCCCTTTTCAGTTTTTCTTGGCATCGCAACCTTGTGGACGTCTAAGCAAGTGCACGAGTATTCGAGTATTAGTTTTGGTTTTTAAGCAAAATATTATTATTTCATGCGTCAATGGCTGTGTCAGGGACAAGTACACACAACCAGCAGCAGTCAGCAGTCAGCAGTCAGTAGTCAGCAGTCAAGCAAGCAAACAAACCATTCAACCAGCCAACCAACATAATCAACTGGAATCTGCCTCCTTTGCATAAGTATCATATTCCAGGGAGAAAAAAAAACAACAAAAAGGAAGAAAAGAAATTAAACAGAGAATATAATAATCTAAATAGCAAAGAAGCAGCGTTCAGCCGGCCAGAGGTGGAGGCCGCGTGAGACAGTGTGCTTAAGAAATGTCAGGATTTTCCCTAAGTATTCTTTAGCAGAAAGTGTGCTTGAATTACAAAACCACTCACAACAACAACTACAATGGCCTGCTACAATTTACTCCCCGCATTACTTTTTTCTCCACTTGTATTTAACTCTTTTGCTTCGTTGTTAAACTTTCTCTTCTATATTTTTGTAATGCATTGTAAACATATGCTGGGGCAAAGCGGGTAACACAAAAAGATCAGTGTTTTTTTTTTTACATATAAAAAAATATATATATGATTGAGATGACAACGTATTATTATAGAATTATTTTAGCGCTGAACAAGCGATAATAGTTTTTTAGTGGCTTCCATCACACATTTAAGCAACTATAGTTTTACAATAAATATTATTCCCTGTTATTTATTATAACCATATTATGGCTTCAAATTTATTGTCATTACAACTCGACTTATTGTTTTTACAGTTTGTTTTCATATTACTGTTACATCTGACCATTGCCACTAACCATATTATTATTACCACGAAGTTGTTGTTTCTGTTATGATCTTGTCACTATTAAAAATATAAATTTTAAAAATTTAAATTTAAAGTCGTTGTGTTTAGCTCTATTACTTTTGTATTTAACCATATTAATGGCATAAAAAACTAGGTTATGGTCGCTGCCAACCATATCTTTGTTTTCCTAAGAAATATAATATGTTCACCAAAATATATATTATTATCAGGATCAAAAATATTACGGTCCCACTACACAACTTCTAGGACTAATCATGTTGTTATCACGATCAACCATATTATTACACACAACCAACTAGATTTTTATAACATTCAACCAAGTTATTGCCATGATTAAATTAAAATTATTACGATCAATTATAACATTGTCATGCTCAAACATGTTATAAATATGATCAAACCTGTTACAGTAAGGAACAACCATGTTGGCGTACTCACAAAAAAATGCAGTTGTAGTTCGCCCAGGGATATATTAATAATATGCTCAACTAAAGCAACAACCAATTATGTTATTTTCATGCCTCAGCATGCTATTGTCACGATCAAATATGTGCCTTTCACGACCAATCACTTTACTGTCACTTATTTCATTTAAGAAAACATATGCCATGTAATTTTTATGACCAACCATATCACGGCAGTGGCCAACCATACTATTGCCAGGGTTAACCATGTTATTGTTAGTTTTTATATTGTACATTATCAGGAAAACCTAAAGTTATTCTGCCGGCTAACATTTGTTGCATTTGTTACAGTTGATATAAGGATTATATTATATTTAAGAGTTCCTAATAAACAATAAATTACCGCATGGAATAGAGTGCCCTTTAAATCAACCCTCTACTTCCTCTTTTAACCAAATATTTTTAAAACAATAGCGACCACTATCAATCTAACAAGAGTGTTGGATGTGTCCTTCTGCAACTCATCTCTTATTTAATATTTATCTAAAAGACTTTGTAATTTGTTTCCCAAACTGCCAGACTGCAGAGCGTGTGTTAAGATTAATCTAAACATTTGCTTAAATACTCTTATATGTACGCATTTGTGTGTGTGTATGTAAATATAAATTTTCATTGACGACATTGAAGATATTTGTTGCCTTGTATGTCTTCTCGTTGCAATAATTTATTCATAAGTGGCATTATGGCGACAAGCATTCATTGTTTTTAGGGTTTAATAAACGATAGTCGGCAAAAGACCGGTTTTTCCCTCACAATTAAAGTTATAAAAACATTAAGGATAGAAATAATTAAATTTTCCCGTACAACCAACAGACCAGATAAAAGAAATAAGGACTTAAATTAAGGTTGTCACGTTGTGTACTTCCAGGAAGTTTTCGAACAATTTTAACCTTTGAATAAATTACTTTTGAAGAAATGGCTCCAGGAATAATATTTTACGGTTAAATAATGGCAGGTTAAATTTCTCACGAAGAGGAAAAGTGAAATTGCTGATGTAAAGAATGAAAAATAGTGTATGGCAATCACAAACATGACTTCCGGCCGGAAATCCTTAGCGCGGAGAAATTCATTTTAGTTTCAGTTAAACAAAATGGATATAAGTCTGTTTTTCTTATGAATTTAATTATGGTTTTTCTTGAATGCGGGCGGAGCTATAAAATACTTAATTTTTATCCTTTTCCCTTTTTGATAGAGATTTCTGCTTTTATTATTATAAATTGAAGCACGTGTTAATGTCCTGGAAGCTCATCTATAATAATTTTTCTCTTTTTTGGCACCAACAATAATCCAAGTAACGCTACTGAAACCATATTCCAATAATTCCTTTTTTAAAATAGAAACTAACCAAAACAGAAAAGTAAATAAAATTCATGCAATTTAAATGCCCTCAAAGTTGATAACAATTTGTCAAACCTCATCTTTAAACTTTGTGCAAAAATTCACTTCGATGGGTAAAGGAAATAGGCTGCTCACCACATATCCTTTTTTTTACTAAATTTAAATTAGAGGTAAAGTTTGCAGTACAATATGCCAATTTAAATAAGTGAAATTGTTGCGATCGGCCTAATCTACTGACTTTCTTCCCTCTTTTCACCATCCAGATATTTTTTATTAAACAAAAATAAGTTATTAATGCAGCAGATGGCATCAAAGTTGCTAACAACTTGTTAAAGTTTATAATTCAACTAAATGTAAAAATTCATTGCAATCTGTAAAGAAACAAGCCTGCCCGCCCTATATCCTTTTTCTGAAAAGTTTCCAGCTCAATATACGAAATTAAGTACGAAAGCTGGCAGATAAATTTCATTACTATTGGTCTAATGCAGCGACTTTCTTCTTATCTTTGAGCTGTCCTTTATTAAGCAGGAATTGGATATTGAAATAACGCAAATGCCATCAAAGTTGGTAACAACTTGTCAAACCTTATCCTCAAGTTCCCTGCAAAAATTTAACTCAAACGATGAAGCAACAAGCCAGTACTTCATATATCCTTTTTTCAAAAAAAAAAAATTAAATTTAAATAAAAATTCACAGCACAACATAGCAAATTTAGTATGACAGCTGACAGAAAAATTTCATAACGATCGGTTTAGTGTAGCGACTTTATCTCATATATCCTTTATTTATTTGTTGAGATTTGTTTGCTATCTTCTATATTTTTTGTTTTACTCTTTTGACTTAAGTTTTGTAATTCTGTTAAATTACTTATAAGCCACAATATTCAGAGTTATAGATCGTTATATGCATATATTTTGTTGTTCGACAAATAATTTTTGAGCAAACAAGTTTTCTGGCATTTTATTTCTAAGCAATTAGAGTCTTCAAATCACAATTGCTATTATATTTAAATTTTAATAAACAAAGCCATTTGTTACCATTTTTGTTATTCATAAACTTTATAAAACGAGAAAAATAATAATTTTCACTTCAAAAACAATTTTAGTTTCCTTCAAAGCACGAGTGTCTGCTTAAATGTACCAACATTCATATATACATATATTTTTTATTACGTTCATTTGCACAAATGAAAAACTCATACATGCAGACGTACGAGTACATGGCAAAACTATTTATTTTATAAATAAAAACAAGCAACATTGAAAAAATAATTGCCAACTGTTGTTTTACTTGATGGCGTTATAAAATTGCAATCATTTCAATATTTATACGCGCAACGGGTGCCACTTCCGGCAAACACAGCAAAATACAACAAACGGTAACAAAACGTCAACGATTTTTTATTAATTTTTTGTTTTTATTAGTTTGTTTTTTCTCTCTTTTTTTTTTCTCTTCTAGCTTTTGGGACAAAACTGTTCTAGGAAATAGCGGGAAAACAAAATATTCGCTTAGTCATATAGGAAAAAATAGAGAAAAACAGTCGTGTTTATACCTTTTTTAAATATTTTTCTACACCTTGCAACAAACTCATACCTACAACTATTTCGCTGTGTGTGAAAATACTAGTTGGATTTACCTTTCTTTTTCTATAGATTTTTAATTGTTTCTTCTCCTTTTTTAAGTGTGTGTGTGTGTGTGTGTGTGTGTGTGTGAGTTTTTGTTTTGTTTTTTGCTTTATATTGCATAAGTGTTTGTTATAAAATGCACAATTACAACATGTTGTTGCCGAACAATGTAACCCAACAACAACACTGCTATTGTTGTTATAGTTAAAGCAAGAGTCTCGCTGCCGTTGGCCTGGTTTTGGCATAGCAAAGAATACTCTGTAATCGCCACTTAAGTTTGGGAATCACTTTTTAAATGAGATGCCAACTATTTGAGTGCATGAAACTTTCAATCAATAAGTTCAGAAATCGTATGATTACAAAGAAGTTGGTACAAGGATATTTCCTGACAACAACACCAACACAATTATGTTGCACCGGTTTAACAAATTCTGGTAGAATATAAAAAACTATTTTCCCTGTTTTTCTGTTCTGTTGGTAGAGTCCCAGTCATACTAAATTTTCCTTCATTTAACGAATAATTTGCTTGAAAATACGAGTATTTCAGAAAATGTTTGTGTTCAGACAGAAAACGGAAACATTTTCTTAAACTAATTGAGGTGTGAGTTTTCTTAGAGAAATTTTCCTTTTTTCAGTAAAAAACATTTTGTTGAATTTCCATACAGAGAACGTGCAGTCTTACTTATTCTATTCTATAACATGAATTTAATATTATTTGCTATTTTATGTTATTGTACAAATGCCGGTATATTTTGGACAGAGTATTTTATCATTTGATGATGAATTATTGTGAATAAACGTCCTTTTAAGCTGGAATACAATATTCGAATATATGGCGCTTTCAAGCTTTTCCCCAAAACACAGACACATTTTGTTTTGTGTTGTTGCCGGAACCCCTTTTTTTGGCGTTGCTATTGCAGTTGAGAGATTTTCATTAAAAAGGTAACTGTGACATGTGATGGTGAAATGTTTAAGTGCAAATTTCACACAGACACACACACACACACACACACACACACACACACACGTACACATTCACACTCTGGTACATACTACAGTTCGTCATATTTGTACAATAAAAGAAGTGAAATATTTTCCATAAAAATCAATTGTTAAAATTCATAAAGTGCTGGAATTTTCTTTTATTTGTCAACCTACAACAGGTTGCTGGAAAAAAGCACTAATTAAAGTTTTAGTGAGCGAATATTTTCAGTTATATTTTAGCAAAACACTTAAAAAATATCTGGTCTAAGTCGTCGTATCGGCTGGTGGGGAAACTACTTTATGTGAAGTTTCTGAAAATGGTTTCATGTAAATAAATTTCTCTACGATATTGATAAGAAATCATCAAAACTTGTTTAAGACTTAAAAGCGGTTAAAAGAGGCGCCAGCGGAACCAACCTTACAAAGTTGTCTGGGTAATGTCCTGGCTGCGAACGCAGTGTACAGCTGATGTAGTATGTCTTGGTTCTTGATAGACTGCCTGAGTGTTTAAAGCCTACTCCGGTGATAGGGATACAAATAATCCTTTAAGAACTTGTAAACTTCCATTTTGATTAGAAAAAAAAACCATAAAGTGGATAAGACAAAGAAACGTTGTTCTGCAATTCTTATTTATTTCAAATGTATCATGTCCTTGATACTCTATAGTACATTATTTGAAAACACATCAGAGAAGAACAAGAACAGCAAAACAATGCTGCCAGCCCTTCACTACAGTAGTTAGATAAACTATGAAAGTAATTGTTCTAGAAAGGAAAAGTCTGGCCGGTTGTATGTGGGTGCAGCGCTAACCTTTTTACTTTTATCCTTAAATGCTAAGCAAATAATAGTGATATTTGAGTAACATCAGTACTTGCCCTGCAGCTTTAACTGATGCTGGTCAAAATCACGACTGAGTTAGTCAACGTCGCATTTTGTATGTTGGCTGCTCGTATAGCTGCCAGGGGAGATACTTATACGTCTTACGGAACAACGGATATCCCTTTTCCTTAATACTGCTGCTACTGCTAGAGGGAATAGTGGACCATTGAACCCCTCGAGTGGTCTAGTTTAGTTAGTTCTTGTAAAAAGATTGGCCATGCCATGGCCCAGATTAGTTTAGCACTTCGATTACGGAGCCAAAGCTCCAGGAACCAAATACCGTCTGAGATATATTAACGATGTCAGTAGACATGTATAAAACTTTTAAATTAAAAAAGCGATTTCGCCAATAAGTCACACCCATATTGTGTTGTTTGCTTTTACAACATCTATGCGCTCTTATTGTCATACCGTTTAGTTTTGTGCCACATCGTCATTTGGTGTCCTTGTAGTCCCAAATTTTTCTTATCAAATGCAAAAATCTCAAGGGACCATCAGCCCTCTATTATTCGATCTGATTAACAGCTGACACTTAAAAAGGACATCAGAATGCGAGACATAAGAACTCTGTGCTTTTTTTTATAAGATTAAATACATAAGAGTATTCGCCATTTTGGTTTTAATTTATTTTATGCCACCAGACAGACAACGGCTCTTTCTATTTGTTTGTTTGTTACTAACTTTAAATACTAGCGAGTTAGATATTCATTCGAGGCAATAAAATACCCATAATCAACTCCAGCTATCATAAATTTTCTCCAATTCTTTGCGTCAGTTGTTGCTCTGGCTGTTGCTGTTGTTATACTTCGCCGACTACTTATGCCGTAAATGTATGCAACGTTTTAAGTTGTGCAATTGTGTGCGATTGTGTTGTCGTTGTTGTTGTCGTTGTTGTTGTTGTTGTTGTTTGTTGTGTCTCTATAACGTTAAGTATGTGTAATAACATTATCTTTGTGCTTTTATATCTGTTCTGTTTGTACGTTTAATTTCGTCAAGGTACGAGTATATGAGTATAATGATGAAGTTATTCATTTAAAAAATAAATTGTTGCATACTTTGCGGCTGTTAAGCATTTGCTTTTTCAGTGTTATTTGCTGTTTCTGTTTCTGTTTCTGCTTTTGGTTTTTGCTTTTTTTCTACCCGCTTATTTTGCATATATATATTGTGTTTCTTCATGTATGACTGTAAATCTTATTTGAATTATTATCGCCGTATACATGACAGTTTGCTGTTTTATTATAATTGTTGTTTTTGTTGTTGTTGTTGTTTTCATTGCACTGCACACCAAGTTTAAGAAAGACTTGTGTTTAATGGTTGTTGCCGTTGCTTTTTTTCGCCATTGTTGTGGTTGCAGTTGTTGTTGTTCCCGACTAGATATAACGATATAAAGTTGTACTTTACACTTGTTAAAGTATTTTTGTCTTTATTTGTTTTATATTTTATTTCAGAAATGCTTTAGAACGAGCAGTTTCAACATGTAAAATTGTTAAGGTTCCTTAAGACAGGTAAATATATGGAGTTTTATATGAATAAACAAGTGTTTTTAAGTAGTATGTTAAATAATAAATATGTGTGCTTTTAAAAAATGTTGCCGTTTCGTTTTTTCTTTGCATTTTTTTTTTTTTTTTTGGTTCTCAAATGCAACATAATGTCTGCATTTAATTTGTTGCCATTATGCTTCCTTAATGGTTGTTTTGTAGTTGTTTAGATTTGGCAAAGCATATCCTCACAACATCGTTGTAAACTCAAATATGTGCACTAGTCTTTTTGGGGTCTGTAAAAAGAGTGCCAGAATGTAAAGAGAATGTAAAAAGAAGGAATTAATGCTAAAACCGAGCCAGCATTTTTGAACTTCTATTTCTTTGCAAAGTAAACAGTTAAGGAAGAAAAAAAGGGAAAATTTTAAATACAAGAAATCACCTGGACGAACTTTTCTACTGAACAATTGTCATAGACATCAGCCATTCACTTCGCAGGCATCATTTTTATGAAATTTCTTGACACGCTGATAATTTTGCAATAGAACATTTTTCACAAAGATAAATGTTGCCTTAAAAAATCTTCCCAGCAATAACTTTTGGTAAATGTTATATTTCCCATGTTGTCTCAGTAATAGTATCCAAAAAAAGAAAATTTACCATAAAAAAAATCTGCCCTAGAATGGATTTCTGGTCAATTTTGTATAAAAAATGATCTTCTATGTATAAATTAAGCCAATAAAAACTTTAATACAGTGAAAATTTTGCTATTGAAAATTCATTACAGTGACAACTTTTGCGTGACGATTTCATCACCGTAATAAAGTTTTTGTGAAAAATTTAATAACTTTTCCATAAAAAAATTGTATAATAGTGATACTAGTGGTGTTTCTGGAAAATAAAATTATCACAGTGATAGTTTTTCTATCAACAATTTATAAAGGTTATAATTATTTTATTAAAAAATTATTTTAATGTAATTTCTTATAGAAAATTTATTGCAATGACATCTTTTTTCTAGAAAGTTTATCACAGGGATAATTTTTTTGGGGAAATTAGTACATTTTTTATAAAAAAAGGACTAAAACACAATTTAACTGCTACAAACTGATCATTTTATACGATAATTATACGACTCTAAATTTTGTTGTATAGGAGTATCAGTAAATAAATTAATTATTTAATGAATTAATTAATGAATTAATAAATAAATAAATTAATTAATTAATTTATTAATAAATTCATTAATAAATTAATTCATAAGTTATTTAATAAATAAATAAATAAATTAACTAATAAAAAATATATATAAAAAATAAATTAATTAATAAATAAATAAATAAATAAACAGATAAAATAAGAACAAATTTATGACAGTGATAAATTTTCCATGGAATATTTATCACCGTGCAAATTTTTACATACAAAATTTATCACAGTCTAAATTTTTGCATAGAAAACTCTTCACCATGAGTTTTTTTTTTTAAACTTTATGACATTGATTTTTTCTATGTTATATTTATCACAGTGTTATAGTTTTTTGTAGAAAATTTATCACCGTGTTAATTTTTAATAAACATTTATCACAGCAACAATATTTCTATATAAAATATATATTACAGCGATAATTTGCAATAGAAAATTTATTACTGTGACAAAATTTCTTTAGAATTTTCATTAAGTTTGTCTATGGAAAATGTTTTTCTAAAGAAAACTCATTACAGGGATAGTTTTTTCGTGGAAAATTAATCACAGTGATGGTTTTCCTAAGGTGAAATGATCTTATTAACAAGTTTTTAATAGGTAATTTGGTAAAATCAGATTTTTTTTACAAAATTTATCACTGCGATAACTTGCAATAGAAAATTTATCACTGTGACAAATTTGTCTATAGAATTTTCATTAAATTGATGATTTGTCTATTGAAAACATTTTTTTTACAGAAAACTTATCACAATAATATTATTTTCGTAGAAAATTAATAACGGTGATGATTTTTCCAGGGGGAAATGATCTCATTAATAAGTTTTTAATAGATATTTTTTTAAAATTATGCTTTTTTTAAATGTGTCACAGTGATAATATGCCACAAAATGTTGCTTCGAAATTTTATTAAATTGATGGTATGTGTAGTGAAAACTTTATACTTTGAACATTTTTCTATAAAAAACTTATCACTGTGATAGTTTTTTCATGGAAAATTAATCACAGTGATGGTTTGCTAAGGTGAAATGATCTCATTAATATGATATTTTTTTTGATATTATATTTTCTTAAATTTAACAATTTTTTTTTATATTTATCACAGTGATAATTTGTTTACCCAAAGCCCTGTTTTGCTTCTTTTGCCTTCTGCTGCCGACTATTTAGTTCTGCGCGTTGCGTAACGCCTGATGTTAATTGAATTCTGTAGCAAACAAAAATTTCCAACATTTGATATAAAATTTGTATTAAAAATTCATATAGTTTAAGGCAGGCAGCTGGATGTTGCAGCATGACTCTGTGATAACTTCAGCTGTTTAGTTTTGGCTGAAGGCGGGTGTCTAGTTTTTTGTTTGTTTTTATTAATTTTCAACCATAATGAACATAACGAATTAAGTAGATTCAGTGAATAAATGCGTGTTTAGAAAATACATTATTCATTTCAATGAACAAATAACGTTTAAAGTGCAAAAATTATCAAATTAAATGCAAAACTTTAAACGATTGTAGGGAAGCGGTGCCGTAATATTAAAAGTTCTTACATGTACGCGTAGTTTAATGTGTTGAGACGTGACGTTGTTAAAATTTCATTAAATTTTTTCGTTTTATTTATTTGTTTTTTAATTAGTATTAAGTATTAAGTTTAAGAAAATTTCTTTATTACTGCTTTTGTGCAAAAACTCATTGAATAGCTTTGCGCTGCATTTAAATATTCAGCCCTGATTACCTGCCTGTAGAAAGAAAAGTTTCTTTTTTTTTTTCTTGGATGGTTTTATTTTGGGAGTGAGTTTGAGTTGTTAAAAAGGTTTCTGTTCATCCCGTCTTCAAGTTGCTATTTAATATTTTTCACACTATTTCACTGACTAAACGAGTTCTTATTCATTAACTTTGGCTTATTTCATTTGTCTTGGCCTTAACAAAGATTTATAGAAAACTTTATTTCTGCCACGTTTTGTTAACAAAAACTCATTGAAACTGGCTCACCGAAACAGGCAGGTTTTTTCTTCACATACAGTGAAGCTTAAATCTCAATATAATTTCTTATATCAAATTTCAAATTGACAATTTTTCTTTTTTAATTTTAATTTCAAATTTCATAAACCTTAAGATCATTTTAAAACCAAAATTTTGTTAGGCAGTGTGAGTTTGATTTAAGGTTTGTTTTGCCAGCCACTGTTTATTGCTATTGACAATAAGAAGTGTTGAAAACTTTTACAAGAAGACAATAACGCAGAAAACTTCATCTAAAGTGAAAATTGTTACTAACAAATAAACATTTCAGTCAACAGCAATAGCAGCAACAGCAGCAGCAGCAGCCAACTAAAGCAGTAGTAAAAAACAAACTTTAATATTTCAGTTATAACCTGAACAACGCAAAACCGCCAGCATCCATCATCTCAACGCATTTGAGGTGAAAACGTATCTCAACTTTGAGTATAATTTTTGTTTGTGTAAGACTTGCGGTTAAATTAAGGTTTTAGATCTACTTCCAGCAACGATTTGTACTACTTTTAATGAACGTCAAAAAACCTTAAATATTATTAAGCATTTTTTAAGAAGAACTTGTGAATAATATTTTATATTAGACCACAGACATTCTGTTCGGCCTTTCAAAACTTGCTGGCAACAAATTTCATAGTCCCTTTTCAATTAAATTATAGTAAAAGCCCATGAACAGATTAGAGCTGAAGTTGGTGTTTATTTAAAAGGAATTTCCACAAAAATGTTATATCCTCTGTCACATCATGGCATTTTTCTTTATTACAAAGGAAACCAACAAAATTTCATACAAGCTGAAAGCCTCGCATTCTAAGTTAAGAAAAATTATTATATGCAACAGATTTCAATATTGTAGGGATCTGAAGGAAGTCTAGGGAATTAGACAGATGGTAATTTGGAACGATTTCCCAAGGCAGGCTATTTCAGAAACAGAAAAAATATATAAGGAATCCAACAAGAAGCCAAATTGATGTCACATATGAAAAGGTTTAAAAGTATAAGTTTAAAGAGACTTAATTATCAGCAACTTCTGAACAAAATAAACACTTTTTTGAATAAAGAAAAAGAAAAACAACAAAGAAAATCTTTGTAATTTTCAAAGGGACACAAAACGGACAAATAATGAACTGTGTTCTTTACAATCTAAAAAGAACAAGAAGGAATGAAGGGGCAAATCCATTTGATAACATTTCCAAACCTTTCCTGATTGCCATAAAGTTGATCTTGTTAAGCTCTTCTTGATATTCCGGGACTCTTTAAGAAAACTTTTCACCTCTTGATGCTAGAAAGTATCTGGCACACGCCATATTCAAGTCACAAATTCTTTATAGACTCGAAGTCCATAAGATTAGTGATCTGTATTGTCAGAGTTGTATTCAATCTACGGAGGCGAGATCACATGCCGCTTTCTCGGGTTGGTTCCACAATGTCGAACATCAATGTTTGCCAATAATTGGACACCATGAAACTGATACACAGGATATATTTAGGGCGAGTAATGGATAAACTGGATCAAATAACGTTCATAAAATGTCCTGAAATCAGTTTCGTATTGGCGAACATTAAACTTCCATACAGTGGAACAGATGTCACAAATTTATGTCTTACAGACTCGTGAAAAGGTGTTGGGAAAAGTGAAACTCCTTGAAGCTTCTGTCTGATATCTTCTTGAAAGATCAACTGGCAGAATGTGCCCCTGAGACGCATCCTGGTGTTGGGCAGGTGCCCACTTTGGCTGCAACGTTGATACCGATAAAAGTGGTGTATTTTCAGTGACTGACATGGCCCCGAATACAAAAATTAAACTAAAAAGTCATCGAAAGTGTGTAATTTTTGCAATTGACGGAATAGGCAACAACAACTGCGCGTTTTTAACATCACATGTGATATTATTATGCTTTTATGCTATTCCCTCAGGAAATTGGTTGCTCTTTCAGCTCTTCTGTGATTTCAAAAGCACACAAATGGTTTTGAAATTTACAATAAAATTATTAACAAAACTTTTTATGATTTTATGCTTTTCCTCCACGAATTGGAAGCATCTGCGAATTTAGTTTCTACCGCTATTTCAGCTCTGGTGTGATTTGAAAGCACTTGTGTGCTTTTGAAATCACACGTAATATATAATGAAATTATTTTGAAAACCCGCCACCTTTTATGTTATTATATTCCTTTCAGCCGGCAAATTCGAAGCGCACGCAAATTTCGTCTCTGCCGCTCTTTCAGCTCTTAAGAGATTTTTTTTTACAACAAAAATAGAAAAAACGACGACAGCACTTCAATGAAATTAAATTCATTGGAAAACCTTGCAAGAATTTTTAATTACTTTGATTAATTTGAAAGTAGTTTTATTTGTTTTATTTATATAAAAATGATTTTATAGAAAAAAAAATAACCAAAAAGGAAAACTTTCTTTTCGTCAAGGGCGTGATAGAGGGAGAGCAGGAAGGCGTGGGCTAAAGTATGTGAGGCGATGGTGCAACACACATGTGGGTTAAATACCTCGCCTTTTTTTTGTCGGTTTGCTTTCAAAATAATATATATATCGAAGAGTATCTACACAGGACGGAGTGAGTGATGGTTAGACCAAATTTACCTGCATCATTTCGATTGGTGGCGTTCAAGGTTCTGTTTTATTTTATATTTTCAGTTTTCTTTGCAGAACGTTATATTCGTTTGGCAGGTGTGTGTGTGTGTGTGTGTGTGTTCATTTGTGGTTGAGTTTTCTGTTGTTTTTGCCGAAAAAAGTTTTATTTCCCAAAAAGAAACTTTTTCAATCTAAGTAACAAAAAACTATTTGATATGATTAAAACGCATACGAATGCTCAGTTCATGGTTAACACAAATTAGATTTGGAAACAAAATTAACAGAGCGCTAATATTGGACATTGGGGGAATGGGCCAGTGCACTCAGGGCAAAGTTGTTGATTGCTCTCAACCTGGCGAGAAGCCAGCAGCGATCCCTGAAAATGGACTGGTCAAGCTGACATACTGCCTCCTCGTGGCGCCCCTGGATAGCCCCTACAGCACCCGCTTAGAGGGGAACCAAAGTGTGCAGCGAATCCCCTCTGTCCAGGGGTCTAAACCAGGACCCGGTCCTCCAGGTTTCGGGGGTTGTGCGTGGGGGTAACTTCCCTACCGTGTAAAAACACACTAGTTTCGACACAACAACAAAGAATCAAAACTTTGTTGGTTGAGGCCCAGGTTCACCACGGACTGTAGCGCCAAAAGAAGAAGAAGAATATTGGACATTAAATGAATATTAAAAAGTTCAGAAGGGGGAGGGCGATAAGAGGAGGAGTAGAAGACTAAAAAAATTTATTCAGTTTTATTAACAATGTGACAAATAGAAAGACTGCAACACGTCATTTAAGGCTTTTAAAATATAGAAAAATTTCTACTTATAACTTTTATAGAATTTTCTTAAAATACTATTCCATTATAAAACATTTTTCAATGCAGTCGGCTAGAGGTGGAAATAAAATGAAAATAGCCATTTGTTAGTCACTATTTGCTTAAAGGACTCTTGTATGAAATGTAACATTATCTAAAATTCTACTGCGGCTACTCAAGTTCTAATCTAACAGATAATGAATTGAAGGAAAGGTCCTTTAAGCATATCGAGCGACTGCCGCTTATTGTCATGGAGTTGAAACTTTGGCAAACCGCATCAGAAAAATAAAAGTGGTTTCAAATCGCAGGAAATTGGTGTCCAATTTATAGCACATCTGCCAGCGATGGCCATAATGTTAAATGGCTCATATATCATGTTCGCCGTAGCATCCCGTTGGAACCACATGTCATCTAAGATAGATTTTGTTCAGATAGATATTAATCAATTTAGAAGAAGAGAAATTGGCTGGCATCATTCCATATAAAGCCCTGGCTGCTGTTCAATGGATATATCTTTTTTCTGATGCACAGATTTGCAGATAATCAGAAAAGGAAACTAAATAAATATGAAGAGTTGTCTCGCCTAAAAGCTGAACAGGTCTTCAAATGTGTACAAACGGTTGGCAGATCTTACAGTATTGTCAGTAAAATATGTTCAAACATTTCTTACAACTCTGAGGGCTGCGTTCTTAGAACAAACCGTGTCAGTATGGTTAGAAAAATATGTCTAAAAATATCTTATAAGTGTGTGTGTGCTCCCACACACTCCTTTAATGCTGTCACAAATAGCGGTGTCAGGACATTGTAAGCCAACAATATTTTCACACATCTGATAAGCGTGAGAACTGTCAATTTTTTACTTTGTCCGACATTGTGAACTGGCTCTTGATGAAGATATCAGATTAAAGTGGTGCACCTGACAATGACACAATTGTCAGAAATATATATAGACTGTCAACATAAGTCTTCTGGCGCTGTCCAAAATCAGATCTGGCAAGTTTTGTCATTCCACTGAAGTGACAACTGATGAAAAGCCATGAAATCATAGGATTTTCGTACAGTCATCAGACCAGATAATTTTGTTTCTGGTGGCCAGTTGTCATTGTCACTAAATTGTTAGTACAAATGGTGATATCTTTTAATTTTTGTTTTGTTTTTATAAAATTGTCAACTCTGTAGACGATTGTTTTGAGCTGCTGTTTAGTCCACTAAACTTTAAAGTTGCTGTAAGATCAACTCTAGTCATTATCAAATACTTCAGCTCTGTATGCGCTAATAAAGATCCTGTCGCCAACTTTAATAAATGCTGCCACATTCTTGACATGTCTGATAAGTAATAAAGTACTGAAGAGAAGTCTTACTCTATATGTAAATTGTTGAACCAAATATGTTTTTAAAATATTGTCTTTTAAAATTTATATTCAGTCAGTAAAAATCTATGCACCTTATAAATAATTAATAATAACAAATATTGTATAGCAAGATCTTACAGTATTGTAAGATCTGACAGCCGCTTGTAAATAGCTTTTGTTTGTTTGTCCGAAAGTATTCCTTTATGTAGTTAATTTTAAATTAACTTAAATAAAAATTACAGAAAATCATTAAAGTCATTTGTTTTAAAAGCAGAATTTTGCAGAAACTTGTGCATAAATCAAGGCAGCTGTAAGGTGAGTGCTCGTATGTGTCCTCAAGGCGGAAACGGAAATGCATTTCAAATGTTACTTTTAAGACACTTAATTTTTCTTCCTCTATGTATTTGGGTCATGTTTTTAATAGTTTATTTAAAGTTAAAGTTTGTTTCTCCTCTATTATTATTATTATTTTCTTCACATGCTTGGTTTATGGCTGTGCTCTTTGTTCCCTTTCCTCCCCCCTACCCGGAGCTAAAATTAAATTCCTTCATTTTCTTGCTTAAAAACTTCTTGTGCCTGAGCGCAGCTGCTTTGAAGTGTCTGGTGTGGCGGTGTTTATGTTTCGCCTGAGGTGTGTTTTAAATGCTCAGCTTAAGTTTTGTCTTAAATTTAACCTTTTGCTGCTTTTCCTCAGCTCCTTTTACTTCTTTTTTTGTGAGTCAAGACAAAATACGTGTTAAAGCATTTTAAGTACGCCATAAATTGTGACACATCCGATAAATTGTTTATGGTCGTTATGCACGCAACTATTTCTGCTTTTATACTAATGACCTGATTTTGAAAAAATTCTGCTTTTCCTCTTCAAACTGTTTGCGTTTAAACAAATTAAAAGATTGTGTTTTAGTATTTTAAGTTGGCTAAATATCGTGACAGGACTCAAGAAGGATAATTTTTTAATATTTCAAGCAGAAAACAACCGGTTAACAATGTTGTGGTAGAATCGATAAGAAACTGAATTTTTGGCCGAAATCGGGTCAATAAAATAATAAGAAACCATGAGTTTTTAATGCAACTGCGATAAGCAGCAGAATTTGTTCGCCTCTACTCGGCACAGGAAGGACACAACTATTAAATTTAAAACTTCGTAATCATGCAAGTTTTCACCAATAGTTTGAGTTAAAAAATTTAAAAAAGTTTATAATTTTTATTGATAAAATTATGGATGGAATATTTTTTTGTAAACAGTTTTTTTTTTATAAAATTATAAAACCAATATTTTTATTTTTTAATTAAAAATTTTTTACTATGACAATTTTCTAACAAATAAAACGATCACTATTAGTCATAAATCAAAGAAGTACCGCGATTGCAGCAGTTTTTAATTAAATTGGTCACCTGTGTGGGAAATTTTAACATTTTTTTATGGGAAATTATCACTGTGACAATAATCAATATAAAAATGAAGAAGCCGTGTAGAAGAAGCTCTCAGATTTTCCACACAACAGCTATTATTATGATAAACTTTTACAGACACCATCATTATTGCTCAAATGAAATTATCACTGTAATAATTTTCATAAAAAAAAATTATCATTGTAATAATTTTCATAAAAAAAAATTATAACTGTGATAATTTCTATGGAAAACTGATCACACTGATAAGTTTCATAAGAAAGTTTGCTAATTCTCTTTAAAAAATGTTATGAATTTCAGAAGCAAAATCATCATTGTGATAATTTTCAGTTGTAAGAGTATCACAGTGGTTGTTTTTTCCATAGATTTCTATAAATTTCCTTTGAAAAACTCTCGCTAGGCTAATTTTGAAAAGAAAAATTATCATTAGATTATTATCACAGAGATAAGTTTTATTAGAAATTTTATCATTGTTGTTATTTTTATTAAAAATTTAGCACTGCACTAATTTTAATAAGAAAAAATTATTAATCTTCTTCTTTTTTGTCATCAGTGTGAAATTTTTTATGGATAAAGTCATCCCGGCAATTATACCTGACAGCTGTGATATTTCTTAAGCTCCAAGGAAAATAGAAAGTTTTGTAGTGGAAACGAAAACAATCATTAGTTGTTGTTTGTATGTGTGTTTTTAGTTATCACAGTGATAATTTTGGTGTTTTTTTTTTTGCAAACACTTCTGGAGCCATGCATTTCAATTTGGCAATAAATAAAAATCAACAATCAGCAAATCGTCAACATCATCTGTTACAACTTTTCGAATAAGAGTTAGAAATGACATGTGTCAAATAATGACACTTGTCTGAAAATAAATCACTTATGTTCGTATTTGAAGTCCTTTCACATCACAACGAACGAGCTGCTAAATAAACAAATAACAAATTCTTAAACATTAAAAGAAGCGGCAGAAATATTCTGTGAAATGTTATAGAAATAACAGAGTAATTTGAAAGAAAATCAAAATTGTCGAAATGAAATTATTTCTTTCATACACCAACACTATTTCTTGCAAGCAAATCTTACAATAACACTGACAAAAAGCATGTTCTTACAATGGACTGATGAAACACATATGCGACTTGTCATTAAACTGTCAAACACTTCCATCAAATTCATACTCATATGCAAAATATGAATATGATTTCGTTGTATTTGTCTACACAATTGCCGCTCAAGGATGCGTAACTGCGCCTGCTTTATGTGATTGTCAAATGTAGCTGTTGCCAGGTTGTTGTTTGCAATCCTACAATATTAATATAATTGAATTATAGGTGAATAGGAAAAGTTTGATTTGGTTCTAGGCGTTTCTAACACTTGCAGCTGGTGTGTTTGACTTAATAAATAATGTAAGAAAATTTATTTATTTAATTTCTTAAACATTTTTTAAAATATTTCCATTAACTTAATTTGTCTATTATATTCTGACTTCTTAAATAATCATCTCCTGTAAAGAAATTAAAAAAAAAATGTCGTATTTTTTCACAATCAAACTAAAACAATTATTAAAAAATAATAAACTCATGAAAAAAGACAAGATTAATCATGCAAAGGCGGCGTTATTTACTCCACATAACACGAGTAGAGCAGAGATGCAGTAGACCCACTCCTACACAGTTTTGTGGTAGGTCCTCTGTTTTGCCATCTGTCTTTAATTGGGCATATCTTTGTCATTCATAATAACATGACACACACACACACACACACAGATAATTCAATGTAATCTATATTAAGAACAATGACAATAACAATACAATATGGCCGGCAATCATAGACATCATTATCCAAAACAACAACAACAACAAGGTAATCGTCTGACGACGTCATCATCATTTGATGAAGTAGAAAGAGTTCAGCAACGACAAAAAAAAACAGAAACAACAATCATATTGTGCTTAAAACAAAGCGGATTAAATGAGCAAACACAAGAATATTGAGTATAAATGTCAATATCATTTAAACGAAGAAACCAACTGCAACAGTGGAGCAAAAATTATTGCAGACAGCCAAGTAACTCAACCGGGAAACGAAGCAAAACGCTGCTTTCGAAATAATGCACAATTTTTCAGTACAAATTTGCCATTTTAATAAAATTTTTTCTGTAGGGAATAAATTTCAAAAGAAAACTATTATCTCAGTGATAATTTTCTAAAGGAAATCGAAAATGTTCATCATAAAAATATCAATGTATTCACTTTTTGTGGGAGAAATTATTACAGTGATAGATTTTTAAGGAGGAAATTGTCATGGAGAAAATTTGTTTAGAAGAAATTATCACAATGAGAAATTTTTATGGAAGAAATCAAAAAGAATTTATCACAATGATAATTTTTTATAAAAAAAATTATTTCAGTATAATAACAAATTAATTATTACCCATAGAAAACTGCTTATTGTAACAGTTTCATACCGATTATTGTTCTCTGGACAAATTATTGACTGAATTTCTTTTTCCTAGTGACTGTGAGGATTTTGCCGAAAAGAAAATTTTCTGTTACACCGCGTTATTATTTTGTTTCAACTTTAGCTCCTTTTTGATCGGCCCTTCTACAGAAATATTTCATTTTGACTTTTTCTTGTCATTAAATTTTAATTCATTGCATTGACAAAACGATTGCAGCAGAACAACAACCAACATAAAATCATTTTTATTTTTATTTTTTTTTCACAATTATCGGGATATATTACGAAAAAAAAATGTAAATACAAACAGTAAAAGTACATAAATAAATAATAATAATGAAAAAATTGCAAGGAAATTTGTAAAACTTGACATGTTATATCCTGTTTTAATACACAACAATGTTTGTTTGTGCACAACTTTCAAAGGACACAAGAACGCGTTTGCGGCAGAGAACACACTTGTGCGCAACAACTGCTTATTGTGCACTTTTTTCATCCAACTTTATAATTTATATGACAATTCATTTAGCCTGCAACGAAATTATTATTTACAGAAATAATATTTAAAATGTTAATGAACATGAAGAGGTTTTTCCAAGTGCAACACACAGCAATTCAGGCGTAATCGAACGCATTTGCATACGAGTACCAGTAATTTTCTTTATGGAATTGTATTTTAATAAAAGTCTGCTGAAAGTAATTTTAAGAGGTTGTAAGAGGTTTTAAGCACACAGCAAAGCAATCATTTCAGCTTTGTCTTACCGAGTCCATAAATTCTTAAAGCCTTTTTGCTTTAAAAATGTACAATAATATTTCCTTTTTTTCGGCAAATCCTTTTTTGACACAAAAAAAAAAATTTTTTTTGGTACTTTTGAAAGTGACAGGGAAAACATCTGAATTAAATGGAAATTGTCTTGTTTTAATTAAACCATGTTTTATTTCATTTAAGTTGTTAAAACAAAGATTTCTTTTTATTTGCAAATCTTTATAATAAAAAGCCTGACAAAATACGCTCGTGTTAAAGTCTGCTAATCTTTTGTTTTCCTACGAAAAAAAAGTTACTGGATTTGGTTGGTTTTTATTTCTTTTTTGTACGGTTTTTTTTTCTCTCTGGTGACATTCCCTGCGGCAATCTTGTCAATTACATTGAAATCAATTAAGATGTTGCCAAATAAAACAAAAAGCAGAAGTATTAATAAATAAAAGAAAACAAAAAGCAAAGAAGAGAAGAGAAACAACAACAACAACAAAAATGAATAGAATAAAATTTTTATACAAAAGACACGTAGGACATGTTATACAACAGGGTTTTCGGCATTAAAACATATAAAAATACACACTAATAACATTAGTTAATCAACACACATGCCCACACGCACACACTCGCGCGCACACACACACACACACACACACACACACACACTCACAGAAACCCACACACGGCCACAATCACTACAACTAAAATAGCACTTATGTAATATGTGCAACTAACACTGATTAAAAGCCAAACAGTGGGGCCACAATACAAGAAAGGAAGTCATATTTAAACCTGAAAAACAAATTACCATTAAACAATATTGATTTAAAATGTTTCTAAGGCAGCTGTTTTAATTTACTTAAACCATAATTTAGCTATTCGTGTAAAAAGAAGGACTTTAAGGCTGACAAGTTGACTTTTAACATGACATCATATTAATTTCAAATGAAATACCAATGAAGGGGAACTATTTTCAAACTCTTTATATTCATTTGTAAGATCCTTATTTGGTTTATACGTCGATAGATTCATGTCCTGTTGCAAATTTATGAAAAAAATTAAAGATATTTTTGTGTTGAATACATTAGGAAAACATATTCCAATGATTTATTAACACAAAATCAAATGATGATTGAATTTTTCAATAATATAATAAAATAATTTATTTATAAAACATATTCGATTAGATATTCGTATAAATTATTCGAATAATTTATTCGCATAAGGTATTGAAAAAATTTCTTTTAATAATTTATGACAATAATTTGTGCATATTCGAATAAATATTCGAATAATTTATTCGAATAACGTAAACAAATAAGTTTTTCAAAAAATTTATTCGAATAACGTTTTCAAACAATTTTTCCTAATAATTTATTACAATATCTTACCATAATAATTTGTGCATATAGAATATTCGAATAAATATTCAAATAAATATTCGAATAAAATCTATTTAAAAAAGTTGTACCAATAAATTATTATTATGAATAACTTTTTCATACAATTCCTACATTCGAATAGTTTTTAAAAATAATTGTTCAAATAATTTTTACGAATAATTAATTCGAATAATATGTACAGAATTTTTGTTGGAATAATTTATCACCATAAGTTTTCTAAATAAATTATGCCAATAGTTAAAAAAAAAAATATTCGAATAATACAAAAATGTAAAAAATTATTTATTTGTGTAATTTTAAGAAATAACTTTTACAAAAGTTCATTAATAAAACTGATGAGAAACAAAATTTTGAGTTAAAAAGTCCTTAATATATTAATATTATATATAATTTTTTTTTAACAGAAAAATATGTTTTATTGTAGTTCTCTTCTTTGCTGTTCTCTTTAAAATTTTATGCAGATGAAAGAAATATGTTTTAACTGGCAAAAATATTTTTTAAAATTGGAAAAACACTTTCTGAAATACGAGTCTATTTGCATAAATTATAATTTTTTTTTTATTTATTCGGCCCACAGTGACAAGCATTTGCGAGCAACCGTTTTATAATAAACACGGTCAAAGTGTGTCTTAAAAGAAATAATTTCATTAGTTAAATAAATAAACACAAGAAATTGACTAACGACAACTTCTGCTGATGAAATGCCGCAAACACACTCAGGCACCCACAGAAACAGGACATTCGAACGTGCCCAAACGCATAAAACTCAACTAATACAGGCGCACAAAAGCTCATAAATAAATATTGAGGTCTGGATACTTAAGAAACGGAATTTTAATGCCAAGACAAGTGAAATCTCAAGCCAAGACACGAACCCCGCAGCAAAACATACACACACACACGCATAGGCATACGTGATACGTTAAGCCTTAGCAAACGAGGAAAAAAAAACCCACCGAAGGAAATGTGTCACACACAGATTTTGTCACACAGCGCATACGAGTATTACACAACATTCGAATACACTGACTGGATAGAACACCTGCCTACAAACACAGCGTCACACAAAACCGAATCATTGCCCAGATAAATTCTAATGCTTTAGTAGCATATTTAAGCTAAAATGTGGGATTTTAAGAAGGTCTTTTAGTGTTTGATTAGTGAAAATGGGGTTGGCTAAGATGGAGTTCGTTTAGTGCTGGGAAAACGAAACGGCTGGATTTAACATGCATACGCGTCCATATATGACACTAACACGTGACACACCTAAGAAAGTTTTTGTTTTACTCTATTATTATTCTTATACTTTCATGCCAATACCACAAAAAAAAAAAAGCGTACAGCCGAATTTCGTGACCCGCTAAGGAGTAGGGGCGCATGTCCTTACACACATATGACTTAAATTATACAATATATTAAAGTTGCTTTGGCCGTTTTGGGGCTACAGTTGTATTGTTTTACTAACACAGTTTAAGTTCTTGGTGTTCAGTAGAATTTTCTGACTACTGCAGTAAATGTCGCCTTAAATTAACAAAACTTTTTCAAATTATTGTATAATAAAATTCAGTAAATATATTTTGTCGTTACTGAATTTAAAAACATAATGTTTTGCTGTTGTGTAATTAAAATTCCAAATTAGGCAAATCTTCAAATACGTTGCCAGCAACAGCAACGATTGCAATGCTCGCTAGATCCACATAAATGTACAATCAACCCTGATGCTGCACCTACTTATCTCCATAGAAGCTGCAAATAGGAAGGAGGAGGAGGAATTGCATGTTGCTGAAGTTCTTTCTGTGCAAATTTCCTGATATGATCAACTTCAAGGATTGTGGCAACGTCTTAAGTCGATCTGCCGTTGCTGTGACACGCAGATATTGGCTTATTGTTTATTGGAAAATGTTGCACTAAGAAGGACCACCACCCGGTCGGGACCTAAAATAAAATTTGCACTAACGAAAACAAATTTTAATAATAAACTTTTTATATTTGGACCTGCTTTGGCAGCAGCAACTAAAACACTAATACAAGATCTAATACACGCCACCATTTACCGCTACTAAATGAAAATATTCTTTATATAAGAAAAATAGTGAAAGCGGTCACCATTTAAGGACAACTGCTTTCCTTTCAAAGAACTCCTGAAACACTAACAAACTCTAAAGGCCCAAAAACGACATGAACTCTTTCTTTAGACACTCGTAACTTTTCTTTAGAACCAGTTTTTTCCGGTTTCTGTTTTCATTTCAAAGTCTATTTAATTTGGTATTTTTTTTAAGAAATTCGTATATTTTTAAAGTCCTGTTTTTTTTAATAAAATGAAACAAAATTAATACAATAATTAAAACCGTAATCCTGCGCAACCTCCTTTCATTTTAGTTTTGCATCAAATACTTCAGTGTTTTTCTCTTTGCAGTCCTCATTTAACTCAAATATAAACACGTTTTATTGCAGGTTCAACACAACCAACAATTGCCTTGAGCTATTGACAAATTGATGTTGGTTGGTGTTTGTGTTGCGTATTAAAACGCCAATAAGGATTTTTTTCATTTTATTTTTTATTTTATGGGAAACACAACAAGTTTTCGAATAGCGGAGGCATTAGTGATAATTACGTATTGATTTGTTTTTGCCTTCATTTTAATCCGGAAAAATATGTTTTTTAATACTAGTTTAGGTTGTCTAACATAAAATAAATGATCTGCAAAAAAAAAGATATTAAAGCGTTATTAACAGATGTCATTTTAATCCTTGATTAAAACAAATAGAAGAGGACAAAATTGCCAACGATAACGTTTTTGCTTGCATGAGTTTTTATACTCAACGAAAATGAAAAGAAAAGTTAAAAAAATAAATAAAACAAAACAACATTTTAAAAAAAAATTGTTTAAGTCTAAAGAATTTCTCTACCTAAAAATTTGTTCTAACCCAAAAACAAATTTTTCTATAGAAAACTTTTATTCTGGTCCAAAGCAATTTAAAGAAAAACTTCTAGTTCAAATTAATTTTCCTGTAGAAAATTTGTTCTAGTCCAAAAAAATTATTCTATAGATATGTTGTTGTAGTCCAAAAAAGTTTTCCATAGAGAAGCTGTTCAAGCCCAAAGAATTTTTTTTTGGAAAATTTGTTCTAGTTCAAAACAATATTTCTGTAGAAAAAGTTGTTTTGCTTTTTTATAGAAAAAGTATTTCTGCTCTAGACCAACTTTTCTGTAGCAAAAGTTGTTCAAATCTAGACCAACTTTTCTATAGAAAAAGTGTTCTGGTCTAGATCAACTTTTCTATAGAAAAAGTATTTCTTCTCTAGACCAACTTTTCTATAGAAAAAGTATTTCTGCTCTAGATCAACTTTTCTATAGAAAAAGTGTTCTGGTCTAGACCAAATTTTCTATAGAAAAAGTTGTTCTGCTCTAGACAAACTTTTCTATCAAAAAAATTGTTGTCGTCTAGATCAAATTTTCTATAGAAAAAGTATTTCTGCTCTAGACCAACTTTTCTGTAGCAAAAATTGTTCAAATCTAGACCAACTTTTCTATAGAAAAAGTTGTTCTGCTCTAGACAAACTTTTGTATAAAAAAAATTGTTCTCGTATAAATCAACTTTCCTATAGAAAAAGTTGTTCTGCTCTAGACAAACTTTTCTATCAAAAAAATTGTTGTCGTCTCGACGAACTTTTCTGTCAAAAAAATTGTTCACGTCTAGATCGAATTTTCTATAGAAAAAGTACTTTTCTACAGAAAAAGTTGTTCTAATTTAGCCAATTTCTCTATAGAAACTATTTCTCTTAACATTTGATATTATTTTGATAAAAAAAAATATTTCTCCGCTTTAAATATTTTTCTGCATAAAATGTCTCTTTTTCTTTCTATTTACCAATATTTTTCATTTGAAACTAATAACCGTAACATATGACAGCTTAAAAACTGCAGACACACTCAGAACAACTTCAACACACACACACATACACAGATGCACAGACATTTCTAGTAGTTTTATTAAATCCTTGGGGGATTTTTTATTTCATAAATATTTCTATGCTTCATGGCAGAAAGTTTTATAAAACCTTCTTTTTTATTTTTACATTCAGATATATTTTGCAATATATCGAATTAATCCAAATCCCTACAATAGATGACTAATACGCGCATACCAGCAAATAAATGGTCTAACAAATGTGTAGATGGTGCTGTGATAAAACATAAACACACACACACACACACACACATGTAGACATGTTGTGCCCAACACCCTGGTGTTAGTGTTATGGCACTCCTTTTAATTAAAAAAATAAAACAATAAAATCCATAAAATTATATATTAGTTTTGCCATCATTAAAATGAAACTGTTTAGCTGTTGTGTTCTGTAGGGCGTTAAAAAAATCTAGTAGTGAAAGATGATCAAAATTTTAAAAAGGGGGGCAAAATTTTTGTGCTAAAAACTGGGACTGGCAATTGATGACTTTTATAAAAATTAACTCAACAACATATAACATTTATTCGAAACTGATGAAAGTTTTATGGAAAGATTTGAAAACGTTGTTTTTGTTTGTGAGTGTTTTGTTTATTTTCAATAGAAGTGCATAATTTTAGGAGCACTAAAGAAATATTTTGCATTGCATTGTTTGGGGCGATTTCTAAAACCAATGAAATTTGTTCATTTCATTAATTATACAATTTTTAAAAAATACAAGTTAAAGTATTTGGATAAATTTTTAAACAATAAAATGTGTTAGACCAAAAGTTATGTTTCTGCGAGGGCTTTAATGGTACCAAAAACTCTGGCTCCTTGTCAGCAAATTATGGCCAACCAAGTTTATTATAATGGAGATGAAGTGAAGACGGAGCAATCTTGTTCAAGCTCCAATCAATATCAACCTTAAAGAGAAACTTAAAGAACGCTGGTGTCAGAACCACACAGCATATTATGTCTTTTGTAATCGCCTATAGAGAAGTGGCGTATCCAAAGCAGACACTTGCAAATTCTGTGCTAAAATGAAGAAAGAATAACTGAAACAGTTGGTGACCGTTTGCGTGGCCCTGGGACCGATACAGGCTACTTTCGGACGCACTCATACAATATTATGGGTGTTATGAGTGCCTCTACAGACTGGACATATCCAGCACAAACACTTGCACGAGCCAATGAAACACTTGATTTTAAAACTGCGTGACAGTGGAACGCAGCTGGTTTAGGCAGCTTAATGCCTATCAGCTGGGTGAACAGGATTTGCTAACACTTTCATTAAAGGAACTGATTTGGTGCTTCGAGCTATTAAGCCCTTAACGAAGGTGGCAGTGTGAGGGGCCATTTTGGGCCAGATCACCACAATTATTCATGCATTCCTGCAAAGTGCGACACTTTTTAATTAAAGTCTTTTCTTCATTTTTTTCAACTCAAGATACACTTATTGGCATTTATTTTTGTGAATTTTATTTATTTCCATTATGTCCTTCATTATAAATGAACCACCTTCAAATGAACGCGACACACATGTCAATTTGTAATTGTTTTTTTTTTTTTTTTGGCTCCAACTTGACGTTCAAGGTTGTATTAATTGCCCTTTAATTGCACGAAATTGCACTTTCATGAAACTGAAAAGTGTTTTATTTCGTTTTATAAATACGTTTTATGTGGTTTTCTGTGCTAAATATATAATTTCATTGCATTTACTTGTTCGTACTGGTGTTTTCTGCTGGCTGTGTGTGCGTGTGTTCTGTCTCTCGGGTATGTTTATCATTTGTTTTATTGTTCTGGTGTCAATAGCACAATTGTTCTTATGGCATTCATGCCATCATTCATTGTTATGACAACGTTCTCCAAATGAAATTATAATCATAATAATAATTTTCTTCAGTTTAGCGTCCTTTGTAATCGCCTCTACTGTCGCACAGCTGGTGGCAGGCCCAGAACCTTATTTTCATATATATATTTTTTATATTTTGTATTGCAAGTAAATACAGATTTTGAATTTATTTTGGACTTGGAGCTAAACACACATTTTTTTATGTCAAATATTTTATACTATTTGTTTATTTTTTTCCATTTTGTACAACTACATTTTAATGTGTGAGAACTCTCCAAACAGCCGGTCTTTCTTTTGCTTTAACGGTTTTTTATTTAATTAAAATATTTTATATAATTTTGAAAGGAAAAAAGAAATTTAGCCGGCACAAGTTATTAAAATGTCCTTAAACCTGTTGGACACTCTGTATTTGGTTTTTATTTGTTTAAAATATTTTATATTTAAGAAAAATAAAAATTTTCTTTAACTTTGTTCGTTTGTATGAAATTTAAATTTTATTTTGGAAATTGTCTGACAACTAGTAAATTTTTATTTAATTTTTTTGTAAAAAAATATTTATTTTATTTAAAATTTTATTTAAAATAAATAAAATAATTTTATTTTTAAATTCAGCAATTTTTTTTTTCCTTTTTTGCATTTTATTGAATTTAATTTTTACAGACAAATTATTAAAATCTCTAAGAACTTGCTGGCCACCCTGTATGCAGCTGGTTTAATTTTTTTTAATCATTTAAAATATTTTAAATGTCTTTTAAACTTCAACAAAATTAAGGGTGTGTTTTATGTTTGTGCAATTTGTTTGTATAAAAGTTAATAAAATGTTTGAAAACTGTGTATTTGTTGTTTAGTTATTTTAAATCTTTTATATAGTTTTTAATTTAATTCAGTTTTTTTTTTTGAGGATATTTTTGATATTAATTTATATTTAAAGACAAGTTGTTAGAAAACTGGCTGGACACCCTGTATTGCTGGCTGTTTTTATTTTGAAGTATTTTATAATATTTTAAATTTAAGAAAACATTCTTCTTTACTTTAATTTCTGTTTGAGGAATAACTATTAGAATGTCTGCAAACCTGATGGTTACCCTGTATTTGCTAACGTTAACTATTCTCTATAGAAGCGATTGTCGGCCATCAGTTGTATTAAATATCCAAAGAGACATGTTAAGTTTTTGTTCGCTGCGCGGCAAATGTCAAGTCTTCAGGTTAATTTAATTAAATCAGCGATTTATGACAGATCTGTTGGTGTTGGCAAAAACAATTGATTAAATTATTTTGCTTAACAATTTAATTTTAAATTGCATAACAAAAATAATCTTATAGACAATTTTAATAATCGTTTTCATGCTTTTGCGGCAACACCTAAACTTCTAAGCCGCCTTTTTTTTATTGTTGTTGCTTAAAGCCATATTAATGTGGTTATAAGAGATACGAGTATGTACGTTTTCGTGTTGGTAGGATTTTTGTTAACGATTAAATTTAATACTTGCATTTTAATCGCCTTAAAATCTTTGAATTTAATTAAAGTATTTTAATTTTTCTTTTTTATTACTGTTATTCTTGTCTGCTCCTGGTCTTTTTGTTCCATAATAAAAGAGCTTTAACTTCATATACTTGATATACAATAAAACAAAGCAAAAAAAAAAAAAAAACTTTTAGTTAATAAAAAATAAGAAACATGACAAAAATTTTGCGAGAAAAATATGGTAGGAAAACTATGCAGGGGAATTTGTGTCTGGAAAAGATATTTATGCCAACAACAGCAGCAGCATCACGAGCTAGAAAATCAGCAAAATAATAAAGAAAAGGTGTCAGACAGCACCTTCAGGCGTTAACCCTTCCAGAGGAGGGCATTAAAATATTACAAAAAAAACAAAATAAAAGTAAAATGAGGCAAATGTTGCTTTTAACTAAAAGACCAAGAAATTTTAAGCCGTATTAATAGTAAAAGTTCAGACTGTTATACAAGTCCTCAGCTATTCCAGGGATTTTGCAAGAAAGAAATCTAATAACAGTTACTGTCTAATTTACCAGTATGACTATTTCCTAGTCACGCAGTCACATCTGAAAGCCAGTGAAAAATATGATCAAGTGTGATGAAACGTCTAGCGGAGGAGGCAGAGCAGGGTCAGGACTTGTTGACCTTTCAGCAGTTACAGTATTCGCTATCTACGACATAAACGTGTCAGGGTTTGGTCTGCATCCAGTGAGCAGGTTTTACCCCGTCTTATATCGAACTGTGACACTGCGTTTTTGGGGGTTTCTAGGGGGAAGTGGTTTCAGTTGGCACGGCACACCAAAATTCAAGAAGGTTCTTGAATGACTTCGGTCGGTTAAACAAATTCTGCTGAAACTTTCACGATATTAGTCACAAAAAAAGGCAGAAATCCTTGTCTCTTGCGATGAGTTCCTTGGCCTCTAGGCAGACTAAACTTGATCTCAAAACATTATACGTCAAACACCCGGACGCACTGTACAAAATGCGAGCCAGGTTGCCGCTGGAAAGCCTTGAAAGAGGAATACTGGTGTTCTGTTACAGCTTGAGGTGTCTACTTGGGCTGATACTAAAAAGGCCAGAAGGGGCTCGGTTAGTGATCCATGCTCGGTGATCCAAATATCCTCGGGATTCGGTTATCCGGCCAGAGATTTCTCTCCTTCATAAGCAACTCTACATGCTGGAGAATGTACTATCAAGTTGGGGGCTTTCGGGCTACCAACTGATCTACTTTTTCAATCCAGAGATTTACTGGCGGAGAGAATTGGTTTATCTGATGGCTTCGTAAATAACATGTGGAGGAGTGCTGATGATACATTGACAAGTTAATCAAGGGGAGTTGCTACACCCTCAGATTGGGCAACATTGGCAGCTGCTGATGCCAATCAATTTCATAATCTGTCATAGCGTGGCGTAATAATAATAACCGTATTGTCATACATTTGTAAACGGCAACAACATTCCAAATATGTATATGACGATGGAAGGACAGCTCGATATCGGTTGCAGATCGGGGTCGCCTAATCAATTTGTAGTTGGTAAAAACGCAAATCTGATTCAACTAAAAATATTATCGCTTAAATATATTTAAATAACTTTCCGAAAAAAAATTTAGTTCAGCCGAATTTCACATTCAGATAAATATTCGTTGGTGGACACGGCTTTTCGCTGGATTATTCAAGCGTGAAAGTTTCTTTTTGTATTTTTCATTAATTTGTTGCCCGACCATTAAATATCCTGTGAAGCGCCAATCATTTATCGCGTTCATAACAGAACAGTCAATATTCTTTTCATAATCTATAGACAACATTTCAATTTATTAGTCTATTAATTTGATTGAAAGGTCATGACTGAAGTTCGCGCCGAGCTGTAAACAATATTCCCAAGTAAATAATCGTATCCTAGACGGAGAGTTATACGATTTTAAGGGGCAGTTGAGTACAACAGCAAACTGCTGCAACTTTCCGCCTTATAAATTCAAAAAACACTTTAATATTGATAAATTGATGAACGCTTTTTTTCACAATATTAATATTTTAGAAACAAAGAGACGCAAGAAAAGAAGAAAAAAAGAAATCTGTTAAAGAAGTTGTAAAACTTGAAAAGATTTTCATTTTTGACAAATTATTATAAAGGATGAGCAATAGAAAACAGTACAGGAAAAAAATCACAAGATGTTTTCACACAACTGCAGAGTTTTTAATCTCCCTAAAAGTATCCTTAAGAAGTAAAACCAAGATAAACATTTACACAACAGGATGTTGATGTCCATGTTTAACAGCAACTTGTAGTGCTGCCAGCACGAACTGACAACAGCCAAACTGCGACTTTCGCAAGAATTCGGATGTGCTGAAGCAAAAGAATTTTGTAAATGAAGTCAGAACAGAAACGCAGCAAAAAGCAACATAAAAAAATAAATAAATGAACTGCACGAAGTATGATACGGAGCTTAAAAACCGCAACATCTAAAAAATTTGTAGTCAATGTGGCTGTTAAATACAATTTTCTATTCTATATATATTTTTTAATTTAAGATTAAACACAGCATAAAATGGCAAGCAAAAGTTTACTTTGTAATTGTTATTTTATATTTTAATATTTGATAGAGCATGTCTTCCTTTTCTGCGCAGGATATTGCAGGATGACTTTAAAACTGGTTCTTATCTGCGTTTTTTGAATGCTTTTTACAGTGGCAAAAAAAAAGGCAAATCTTAAATGCGATTTCAACTAATAAAAGGGAAAGAAGCTGCTAGAAAATATTTGCGTCTGGTTTCTAGAGGAAATTTTTATTGCGAATCGAAGAAAATCTCTAGATCAAAAAGAAGTTCTGCTAAAGAAAATTTTAGGCTGGGCCAAATATATTTGCAGAAACTTAGACCAAGTTTGCCTATCAGAAATTTTTGGGTGGCCCACAATTTTTGCCTACAAAATTTTTGTCCGTAATAAACTTTTCTTTAGAAAATTGACAACACCAAATAATTTTTTGTATAAAACTTGGGTCTGGACCAAATTCTTTTCCTAAAAAATTTGTGTCTGGATCAAAACTAAATTTGTGTATCGAAAATTTTAGTCTGGATGAAAAAAAAATTTTTTTGGCAGACAAATTTTGGCTGAACGAAATTTTTCTATGGAAAATTTTTAATAATAAAAAAAAAAGTTTTAATAAAATATTTTTCTGTAGAACTAATTTTTCTGTAGAAAATTTTATGTTCTATAAAAAAATTTGTTATAAAAAAAATTTTTGTCTGGCTGAAAAACTAAACTTTTCTCTTTTATTTCTTTTTTGTTATTATTTTCTTGAACTTTTTATTTGAATGAAAAAACATTTTTTTCCACAGCAATTTTTTTTGAGGCGAAATTTTTGTTGGTCTGCGCAAAATTTTTTATAGAAAATTTTTGTCTAGACTAAAATTTTTCCATAGAACATTTTTGTTTGGATGAAAATAAATTTTTTGACAGAAAGTTTGTGTCGGGACGAAGTTTTTCTATGGAAAATTTTTAAATAGATAAATTTTTGTCCGGATAAAAACTACATTTTTTTTACCAGAAAATAAAACAATTTTCTTGTCTAGACCAAATTCTTTTGTACAAAAGTTTTGTCTGCCTGCTTCAAATTCTTCTATAAAAAGTTTGTATCAGGAGAAAATTTTTACTATAAAAAAATTTAACTCTGAGTGAAAAACTAATTTTTGTTTGAACTAAAATTTTGTAGACAAAAAATTTCCATAACATATTTTTTGTAGAAAAATGTTTATGGAAAATTTCTGTCTAAAACAAATTTTTGTACAGAAAATATTTTTTTACACAAAAAATTTTTATAGAAATTTTAATCAGGCAGCAATTTTTCTAGCGAAAATGTTGCGAGAATTAAATTTTCCTATAGCAACGGCGGACGATTTTCTGGGGATTACTTCCCCAGTTGAGTTTTGTTGTTAACTTTTTTTTATACATATTTTCCCTTATTTGTAGACTAGACGACGTCAATGGCTGCGTCATTATTTTGTCAGTTCGGTGTTTTTTGTGTCTTCATTTCTCAAGTTGTGCTTTTTTTTAACGATACATTTTGTTTATGCAACAAAACGTTGCAAAATGCGAGCCAATCTTTTTTCAATTTAATTGCAATTGCTGTTCAATAAAATGAGACTTTTATTTTAGTTTTGTTTCGCTCATTATTTATTATTTATAGCGTCCAACGTATCTACAGAAATGCTAAATAGCGATAAGTCAGAGATGGATCATTTATAATCGTTAGAAACAATAAACATAAGAAATATTAGTTTTAGCAGTTGAAAGAGGCTGCTGCAAATAAATACAGAAGCAAAATTATATTGTAGAAATAAATATGTTAAGAAACTCAAAACGAATAGTTTAAAATGTCTCAAAAGTTTTGGTTTGATGGCAGAGACGAGTGAGTACAAGGCCTGCAACTTTGATGTCTGTATTCTTATATTTTGTTTTTGCTTTTAAATTTTTCCTTTCTTTTGCGTTCTTTTCAATTTTTGTGTCTATAATGAGGTTGTAACTTGGTCGTTCTTGTTGCTGCCAACAAATCAAAAGCACAAGACCAAAAAGAAATAAATAGTTTGTACTTTTTTTTTTGCTTGTTTTCAAATGACTTCATAATAATATTCAATTTATAAAAGTTTTATTCATTTTATTTATACACAAGAATTGTATTACTTATTTATTCATTATTCTTTGGATTACAACTTATGAGACGTTTTCAATTATTTTCCTTTTTCCATATTCTTTGGTTGTATTTTTTGCCCTTCAACTTTCAACTTGAATTAAACAGGTGCATGTCAAATCAGATAAAACATTTAAATTTAGTGTTTGCAGGCAGGAATAATAATAGTAATTGAATTTGTTGTGCACAAAAGTTGGAAAACCTGATTTGGAATAATGAAACTAACAAGACAAATCGATCAGTTGTTGGTTGGTTTTGTAAAATGTTTACAAAATTCCAGTGAAAAACTTCAGCTAATAAAATACAGCTCTCGTTTGCACCGCTTTTTAGAAATCATTTACATATTTCTGCAATTACATAAAATCTCCAAGTCTGTGAGTTGCAGCAAAAGCAGCCTATTTGCATATCAAATGTAAAAGGTTGTCATTAAAGCCAAAGTGTTTTTTTTTCTCCTTTTTTTGTTACAGCTGTTCAGAAAAGTAATAAGAACAAATCCACACACACACAAAACAAACTGCCCCGAAATAAAATTCACCAGTTGAACTTGTTTTTGCCAAGTTTAACAAACAAACAGACAACAAAACGAAGACGAAATTTATTATTATTCGGCTTTATTTTTGCTCCACAACTATTTTGCTTTCGACATTGTACAAATTTTCCAGTACTTATAATAAAAGCGAATAGTACTTGCCAAGTATTTTGTAATTGAAGTTCAGGCATCAAGCTGTGTTGAATGTCGGCGGTGACGACAACAATTTGCCACTTTGCGAGACACGCAGCCTTAAAGTAGGCAGGCAAAAAAAAAACATTTCTCAACACAAAATGCAAGGAATTAAGTACCACGACACATGGCACAATAAACAACGCAACTGGATGGAAAAGAAAAGGAAATGCTTGAAGAAATAAAATGTCCTCTTTTTGGGAGAAATTCAGATGGAAATTATTTAAATTTTGTTGAAAGGCAACACTGATGTCAGCAATTTTGTCTAAAGGAATAATTAATCGGGACGATTTTATTGCAAAAATTTATCTACAGGATTAGACGAGGGCAAGATTCGAGGAAAAGATCGTATATTTTTTTGTATGAAATTATGTTTTATTGCTTCGAATTACAAAACTCTTTTCACTTCAGGTCGAAAAACGTGGCCATCGTTTGGCTTGACAAAGGCCTTTAATCGGTTCTACAATGAGTTGCGTGTTACAAGAATAAATTCTGGCGTCGTCTTTACTGATCGCTTTGCTTTCCAAATTAGCCAGTTGGAATAGTCCATCGGATTTGCAATGGGCCAATCGGATAAAATGAAACGCGCAGCCATACGATTGAAAACATTTTCCTGATAATAAATCACATTAACTATGTCACCAGGCAGGATGAAAGCGATTGGACGGCATCCCAAGGCGCTCACAGCTGCTCATTACTCTTAATTGATGTGGAAAATTACGGCTGGCCTTTCTTAGGCTCAAGGTTTCTTCTACATCAAATATTGTTTTAATCCAAATAATTTTGTTAGAGTAAAACTTTTTTGTTGAAAAAGTTATTTCAGATGGGACAACTTTTCTGCAAAAACAGAGCGGATCTATTCTGGGTAATTGAAGGCCCAACTGTTGTTATGGTCCATATAAATTTCTACACAAAATATGTTAAACTTAGACGATATTCCGCTACTGAAAAAATTATATTAGTTTAGACATCTTTTCTATAGAAAAGGTTGCCAGACTCCAGAAAACTTTTTTATAGAAACGGTTGTCACGTTGTAGATAACTTTTCTATAGAAAAGGTTGCCAGAGTCCAGACAACTTGTCTATAGAAAAGTTTGCCAGAGTCTAGACAACTTTTCGATGGAAAAGGCTGCCAGAGTCTAGACAGTATTTCTCTAAGGAAATACATGTTCTACCCAAATTTAAATTGTGTAATTTTCTTATAATTAATTTGTGGTCCCTAATGTTGCGAATGGTATTTTACTTGTATGAAATGGTCTCATTAAGAGCCACTCTGCCTGCCAAGGCATTAGCATTTTAAAATCTTTTAATTCGTTTATTTATTTCTTCAGCTCTTTGTAACCGAAATATTTATTTAATAAATCCCTTAAAGCAACTCTTAAGTCGCCAAATATTTGAAGTATTTTAAAGTCTGGTGTTTAAAATAATTTGAAGGATTGTTTAAGCAGAAGCCATGATGTAAAAATCGCCTAAGAATTTACCTTTTTGCCATTAAAAAGTACAAGTATCCAGCAGCAACAACAACATCAAGTGAGATTTGTATTTAAATGAAATAATCTCATTTTCGTTTTGGCTCATATAATATTCGATAAATCCTCTACGAACGACATCCTGTGGCGGCATTTAACCGGGTCGACACAAGCAGGCAGGCAGGCAGGCTGAGCACAAGCACACAAACATGTGGCGGAACACTTTGCATTAAAAGTTTCTTGCTCTAAGAGTAAGAGTTAAAATACCGATAGACATTTACTAACAAGACACATGCAAGAAGATAATATCCGGTGTATGATACTAATACTAATGCACGTTCACACACTTGTAATTGAGGCTCAATAAATGGATGCTGGTGTGCGCTAGAGAATGTCCGTAGAGGGGGGGGGGGGGGGGGGGGGCTTGAGTGCGTACATTAAAGTGCGTGCACATAAACATAAATACATACGAGTACGTGCATTAGGAAAGTATATTCGAAAGGGGTTTCTCAGCTTTAAGAGTGCGTGCTGGCAGAGCGTCGGCACATGTATGTATGTGCAAATACTTGTGCTTGTTGGCAAGTACTTTGGCCATAAATAGAGGCCGCATATTCCATTTATATTGGTAGTTAAGCGCCAAACCAATCTGAAGTTTAAGTCAAATTTATCCCTTTACTTGAGTTTTTTTTCTTGTTATTTTTGTTGTTGTTGTTGTTTTGCTTTGGCCTAAAAGTGCTTAACCTCTTGCCTTAATAAAGACTATCATCGTTTACTAAGAAGTACAATGGCAGTCCAAACGAGCACAGGCTCTCCAACACGCACCGACAATTATTGCAAATCCCTGGAAAAAGGATTTTTCTTTTTCAAAATGAATTTTGTTTTGCGTGGCTTTTGCTATAACCAGGCAGACCTGTGTAATGTACAAATTTGCCACAAATTCCATAGAGAGCCCAAGATTGTGCCTGACTACAAAGGAAGTTTTTAGCTGCAGTAACGATTCAAAAAAATAGCACAATGCCGGTTTCTAACGTACTTTAGGGACATTTAGCAAATCTTGTCATACAGGTCTGGAAAAGCGAAATGGCCATTGGCTACTTAACGCAGCTATTCAAGTGCGATGGCATTCTAGAAGTCTTACTTGTCTTTCGCTTAACTTTTAAGGCTTTCTTTAATGTGGGAAAGTCTTAATTTCTAAAAAGAATATATTTTTAAAATTAATAATAAAAATTGAAAAAAAGATTCTTATACAAAAATAGTGGGTTTCCAACCACTTTTCCCGCTTACCAGCAATTTTAGTTATTGGTTTGGTTGGGGCAAAACGCCGCTGCTCCATCAATACAAATAAGAAATAAATTAATGTTCTGACTGGCAAGAATCCAGAAATATCTATAGTTTTTGATTTATTCCAAAATATAAAGGCAGCTTTTGGAAACATTTTTTATTTGCATTCAATGATATTTAATCAAAGGCAGGATATTCGCAAGTGAAGAGCGTTGATCACAGTCAACAAAATTCATTTAGACCAGACTGGCACTGCATTTCCTTTTAATCAATTCCTACAATCCTGGTTTGGCCATTCACACGTTTCGTATCTTAAAGTAACCACATTCCTTTACCAGTTCTCTTCTGTTTCTTTTCTGTCTTGTAAATTTATTTTGAGAATTTTATCACACGCCCCATTCGTTTTGCGTTTGCTTTTAGTGCGTTTAAATGTCCCTTCAGGCCCTTTGGGCCCGTTCTCACGTGTTACCTGCAACTATAGATTCCTAAATTCTGTTCTCTGCTCCTGTACACAAATCGCTCCCCACTAATGAATATTCTTGGTCGGTTGCAAAATGGGCTTTTCATCTTTGCCTCTAAACTGATAACAATTAATTGTGTGTAGCAGTAATTTGATTTTTAGTTTTCCTCTTTTGTATCCAAATAAATTGATTTCTTGCTTGATGACATTCAGTTTTCTCCATTAATAAAATCAATTTGCCCATTCATCCCCATTAGTCCAATTACTCGTCTAATCTGCATCATTTATAGAGACTTTTACGTTCATCCAAATCCTCTGTCCAACCGATTTGCTTTTGCTGGATGACATTCACTTTTCTGTATTAATAGTCTGATTTGGAGCTTTTACTTGTGATTGATGAATCATTCTTAGGCTCATCGGGATCCCAGTATTAGGCACCTAGCAGGACACCTTTCTTTAGGAGTCGTCCTCGATATTCCCAAAGGTCTGTAATCTCTAACGATCTAATTTAATTTTTGGCAAATGCCAGGAATAAAATATAGCCAATAAATAATACCATCATTCTAGCAAAATTTGGCAGCTTTAACCAACTTTGAAGCTGTTTATTTTGTTTGGCTCTTGATATTTAATGTTCGCTCTGTAACTTCAGGGATCGTACACTGCTAAACTCTCTCTCTGTCTCTGTCTTTCTTCCTCTCTCAAAATAATGAAAATAATAGTGTTTTGTCCACTTTCTATCTGTCTATTGTCTTTCCTTGGCAGTTTCTAACCCAACCCACTAAAATGTCGCAAATTTAACCATCATTTGAGGTTAAGAGTTTAACGTTTAAATGCAACAGAAATGATCAATCAAAATATTAGCATTTTCCACAAGTTATTGACAAATCTGGACTAAATATATCTTTAAGGCAGTTCTTAGTTCTTCTTCTTAGCCCCATCATACATAGAGATCACGTGTCATAAATAAAAAGTCGCAAAAATGCCGAGGGCACCCTCGTGTAATCTGCCAGATTTTCAAATTAATGTATGTTTTCATATGTGCCGCCCTTGTTCTTTTATAATCGAATATCTTTGCTTTTGGGCCATAATGAATACGCAGTAAAAGTTTATAATATGCACTCGTCTCATCCTTAACAAAAGGGCACATAATAATTTTAGTTTTCCTTTTGTTTTGCTCTTCGCATTTGTTGTTGTCTTGCCATAATAATATAAATGAAATATTTCAATTTCGGTTTTATTTTTGAACAGGTTTGTCTTCAGTTTTCTGTGACTCTGTGTGTGTGTGTGTGTGCGGAATGGTTTGACAAAAATGCATAATAAATGAGGAATTTAAGTGGAAAATATAATCAGCTTTTGATTTCTTTATTTCTATATATGTGTGTGTGTGTGTCTGTTAAAGTGCGTATTTCTTGTCATTGTGGTTTCTGTTAAGGCTTTTATTTTCGTTTTTAAGCTGTAATTCAATTTCGTGCGGAATATTCAATTTGCTGCGATGCTGTATTTTGAGCAGACAATAGTTTTGAGTTTTGTCTTTCAATAACTCAAATATGATGAAAGACAAAAATAAACTGCTTAATAAAATAAAAGGTTTATTAAAATTTTGCACTCAGGTGAACTGTTGCTCTGCTCACGAAAAGGGCACAAAAGGGCAAAAAGATATCATTTGAGGGTATTAAAAGGACCGAAACTACTTTTCCACAAATAAATCATATACTAAAGAAAAACAAGCAAAGCCTTTTAAGATATACAGTTTTTTAAGCTTTAAAACTAAAAACAAATAGCCTTTAAAAACACGACCTTTAAAAAAAAGTGCCCTTAAAAAAGCATCCCTTAAAGAAAGAACCTTTCAAAAAGTGTTTGTTAAGCGAAATTCCATTTGAAATAAGTACATTTTAGAACAACTACCTTTTAAAAAAACTGGGTTTTATAAATGTACTTTTAAAACCAAGTACGTTTTAAAAAAAAGTGCATTTCAAAAACGTATATTTTAAGAAACTGTGTTTTAAAAAACTGCATTTTATTACTTTTGAAAAAATACATTTTGGAAAAAGTTTCTGTAAAAAAATACTTTAAAAAAAATACCTAAGCAGTATGTTTCAACAAATACGTTTTGAAAAAAGTACCTTTACAAAAACTACCTTTTACAGAAAGTGTTCTCTAAAAGAACCTTCTAAAAAAGTGCGTTTTGAAAGTAGTACCTTTTAAAATGAGCACATTTTAGATAAAGTATGTTTTAGAAAAAGTGGCTTTTAAGAAAGGACGTTTTAAAAATTCAGCCTTTAAAAAAAAGTACCTTTTAAAATAGGTATCTTTTAAAGAAATTTGTTTAAATAAATGTACTTTTTTAAAAAAAAAGTATCTTCAAAAAAAATATTTTATACATTGAAAAAAGTACTTTTTCGTAAAAGTACTTTTGAAAAAAGTATTTTTTTAGAAACAGTACCTTCAAAGGAAAGCACCATTTAAATTATTATTTTGTGGAAAATTAGTTTTCTGAACAAGCAAATTTAAAAAAGTTCTTACTGCAAAAATACCTTCTGCAATAGTATTATTTAAAGAAAGTACTTTTTAAAAGTAGTAGCTTCGAAAAAATGCCTTGTAAGAAGCGTTCCTTAAAAAAAAAGGATTTTAAAGCAAAGTGGCTTTTAAAAATGGCCCCTTTTAAAGAAATGCATTTTTAACAGAAAAAAAACCTAATTTTAAAAGCTACTTTTTTTAAAAAGTATTATTAAATCAAAAACCTGCACATACTCAACAAAATCTACGTTTTGCGAAAAGTATTTTTTATACCTTTTAAAAAAGTACTTTTTAACAAAACATATTTCTACAACAAGTTTTTTTTAATGTATTTTGAAAAAGTATTTTAAGAAAAAGCACATAAAAAAGTACACAATTTTTAAAATGTACTGGTTTAAAACATTTTAAAAATTATGTTTTTAAAAAAATGCATTTGATAAATGCTTTAAAAATTTACATATTATACTTTTAAGAAAGTTCTTTTGAAAAATTCTATACAAAAGGAAATTTTAAGACTAAAAAAAAAATTATACTTCAAAAAGCAGTTCTTGAAGAAAATATATCTTTAGAAAAATCGTAAAAAAATACTTATTAAGAAAAAGGCTTTAATAAATTTAAAAATAAACTTCTTTCCAAAAAGTAAGTTTAAAAGAAATAACTTAAAAAACACCGTTTTTAACCTTTTAGTAAGAAAATATTTCATAATAAAAATCCTTTGAAAAGCGCAGATATATATTAAAACATTATTACTCGAACAAACGACCGTTACCTTTTAAAAGCATTAACTTTTATAAAAATGTATTATTTGAAATTAACTTATTGGAATGGTAAATAAATAAAAAACGCTTTTCATTTGCATAGAAATAAACAGCGGTCTGAATTTGGCCTGGAAATTTTTTATTCTTAACAGGTTTTAAGTTTCCAAAAATCAAACAAAAATTGAAAAGGAAGCACCAATAAAAAATATGGAATTTCTGCTTTTATGACTTAATTTACTTGAGAGGATTTTGTATGTGGAACACAACAACCAAAAAAAGCCGTAGAATGAGTTTAATATAAAAAAATTAAATATAATACATTTAACCATAATTTATATGAAAAACAATTTATATAAAAATTATTGCCTGGGAAGAAAACAAAAACGTATGAACGGCTGTTTTAATGCAGAAGGAAATGTGGATGGGTTGAGGGTGAGTGTGTCAGTGAGTGAACGAGTGAGTGAGTGTGTGTGCGTGTGTGCGTGTGTTATTGTATAGGCTGGGAACAAAATTCATATAAAACCATTGGAGTTGAAAGTTATAATATTGACATATGTTTTATTATTCTTTGGTTGGTTGTTCAACTCTACCACCCACCCAATCCGGGCAATTCAATTTATACACGTAAACGTATGATTCAGCTTCACATAAACAGGCCAGCAGTCTCGCACTCACACCAGCCCCAAACACCAACATAGAGGTGGTATTCTTTTAAAATTTGTGTAATAAAACTTTGACTTATGCTCGCATATGATGTCTGTACATGTGAAAATAATGGCATGGAGTAGCCTGCGTTGTAGTTGGGGCTTAAGCTCAGGCAAAGCAAAAAAAAAAAAAATCATATAAAAAGAAAGAAAATCCTTTAAACATTTTTACAATGTTCATATTAAATGGGATTTATGTTTTTCATTTTTTCGTGTGAGCTTTTAAAAATAAGTGAATATTATAATAAAATTTCCATACAAAAATCACCCACCCTGCCATACGACCGGTGACAAACACGTATACAGACCTCCAGCTTAGCTACAATCAGTAGCATCAAGAGTCTTAGCTCAGCGTGTGCTCTAGCATGTACTCATGCCTTCTTCTGCCAGCCACTAAATGCTTGTTAATTTTGGTTTGTGTCTTGGCTCTAACCAAAATCAAACCACTTTGATCTGTTGTTGCTTTTAACGCCTGCAGACCACACATACCGCTAGCACCAGCTCATAGTGCCAAAGTAGGGTGTTAAATCTTCTTCGCATAAATATTTTCATTGCTTTTCACTAATGGCCTTAAAGCCAATTTATTTTATATACAAATTTTATTCTAGTGAAAATATTTGCACATATGCAAATTTTTCTACACACTTTCGCAAAAGTTGGAATGTGTTTCGTTTGTGGCTGGGACTGCGAAGGTGTTGAAGCAACGAAAGGGTACATCGTAACTCAGCAAAAACAAATATTTTAAAATTTATGTTTTCTTGTTAACAGCTTTATTATGGTAATTCGTTTTGTAAATTATTGTTGGAACTCTAAATTATTTGTTAAACAAATAATTGTTTGTTCTTTGTTTGCGGCAAATAAGTTTAATGTTGGAGTTGTAAATTTTTCAAAACAAAACTTTTCTTTTCAACAGAAAAACCCGGTTTAGTTGGATAATTTGCTTTAAAAAAAGGATTCCTTGCAACCGCCAGCTTGGCTTCAAAGTAGACACTGCGTTTGGAAAAGGATATTCATATTTGTTTAAAATAAAAAGTTTTTCCAAAAGGCTTCTCTTTTTTCGGTATTTCAAGAAAACCGCTTTTTTTGGGCAAATGAGTGCCTCAATGGATGAGTCGAGTATTCGAGGTTGTAGGTTCGATTCCTATCAAAAACTCTGGCCAAATTTCATATATATTTAACTAATTAATAAAATAGGAAAACACCCAATTCATAACGATACATACATAAATATGAGTGTTGGACTCCATAACCCAACAAACAAATCTATATTAATACAACATAAAAACATAAAAAACGCAAAGTTGGGCATAATTGAAAAATACTAGTATATGAAAAACTGAATCAGGCAAATCGATGCAGTGGTTTTAAGATTTTAGATAGAATAATTTGAAAAAAAGGGGGTGAAACTGGACGTGGTCAATATTTCTTCAGTTTGAGACTCAGTTGGATTATAACGATTATATGATAGCAAAAAATTTTCAACATCTCTGCAGCTGTTCTCAAGTGATGCGAGCAGCAAGGACCGACATTTGATTTTTAAATATATATTTAGACGTACTAATGAGTGTCCTTTTATCTGCATGTGTCCCATCATATATCCGATTATTCTTGTTGCACGATTTGAGATTGCCGACCTCACCGCCTGTCAGCCATTCAATTCACAACAATTCATAAATATAATAGAATAATCCAAAATTATATAGTTTTGAAAAAAAGTTTCAAGCATTCCGCTAAAGATTCTGGCCGCATATTTTAAAATCCACTCTGCTAAATTGATCAAATATTTAAACATGATTAAACTTAACATTTTATATTTTCTCCTATCAAGATTTATATTGTCTTAATAAGGAAGAATCTTTTCGTTTCAGTTGTTATATTTTTATGGCTTTTTGACTCTGTGCAGAAATGCTGTTGTTTGTGCTGGTTGTTGCTGCCCTCGCTGATCATCGTGCAACACAAAACTGCAGGAAAAAATTCCACTCAATTACTTTATGATTTGAAACGTCTTTATTGTTCCGAATTGACGTTTACTGCAGTTGGGCAAAAGTTTTCTTCAACTAAAGTTGTTCGTTGTTCGTTGTTCGGTTCTAGAAATTCTTTTGATTTTGTTGCGTTATTTTATTTATCTTTTATGAGAACTTTTCGGAAGGCGTTTGTGCTGCTTATAAAACGGGTGTCACTTAATGTATCTCATGGTCGTACATGTGTATGAATTTGAGGGGATGGGAATGTTGTTTTGAAAGGGAATAAAATATGTACATATGTATGTGATATTGCACAAGAAAACCCACCTAGTGTGTAAAATTTCAGCAATTCATTCTTTTTTGGGATTTGTATGTAAAAATCCTTTAATTTCATATGAAAATAATATAAAAATCCAATTGATGTATTTCAACAATGCAAAGAGAATGCGCACTATGGCATTGCAGAAGCGTTTTACTCAGAATCTGGTTTTGAGTTTCTGGCAGTGTCTTTCACATATTTTTAGAATCAAGGATGTGTGAATATTTAAAAGGGGTTTTCTAACTGATGCTGGTAAATGTTGATGGCCTTTAAACAAGTTGTCCCATCAGTTGTTTATTCTTCAGTTACTGATGACAGAGATTCGGAACATGTTACGCGTTTGAGCTGCTCCTCGAAATGACAAAACTTTATGAGTATTTCTTGGTAAAAACGTCACTTATGTTGCCAAAAATTATGCGATGGACGCGTATATTACAGGACACCGGCCTGCGTGAAAACTTCCAGTTACTCTTTTGTGGAGGTTCTATGCTGGCACGCAGTCGTCATTAGTCCGTTTTGTTGTGAAAATGAGGATGATGAGGTCATGCCAGTCGCTACAGAATGCGGATAACCCATTTGTTTTGGCCCGAATTGAATGATACAGCAGAAGAGCGGAAAGTGTGTTTTGAGTTTTGGGGCAAAGGTGATGTGTAAGCCACGTCCCGTCTTGTGATGTTTCCTGCAGTCGACTGATGCCCTTGAATTCGGGAGCGGTGTGGCAGAGTTATCGAAAATTTTTTATCTCCGACTGGTCCCATTGAAAGAATAGTCGCGAAACATTTGAGTCATTTAATATTTGGTGCACTATGGCATGCATGAATCTTTTCAGTAAATAAAAATATTTAGTTTTATAGTACTACGCCGCTCTAAATGAAAAAATTCTTTATACATTTTCCTTTCTGTTGCTTAAACAACAGATTTGGAAAAAATTCTAGTTTTCAAATTCATCTCGAACTTAAAATATCTGCAAAATTTAAAAACCACTTTTAACAAATCTTTAATATGAAATAAAAAAATGTTTACTTTTTGAAAAATATTGTTTAATAAAAAATATCTTGTAATCATAATATTTTTTTTTTTAAAATACTTCCAATGACATTTAAAAACAAAATTATGTACTTCTTCGTAATGTCGTTTTATTTCTTTGCATCAGTCTGTTAAAGTTTTTAAGACAGATGGAAGTTTGAAAGTGAATACAAAAAGTTCACTGAAACATGTCTAAAGGAGAACTATCAAAACAGATTACAATATTTTTGCTACATCAACTTTTTATGAACAATTTATTTATATCGACGTATGTATGTATTAATGTCTGAATATACGCGCTTATCCACATAAATATATATTTTTGTTATTATTAAGATATCCTTATGAGTGTTACCGCAGTGTGTGTTTCAGTAAGATAGAACTTTTTGTAGGGTTTTTTTATTTTGGCTTCGGCAAATAAAAACTTATTTTAATCTATATAATTGAAGTTATACAAAGAGCTGTTGTTTAAAATACCATAAAACCGAATTTCGGTTGGGATAGTAGAGTGTCCAAATGCCAGCTTGATCTTTCATTTTAGTTTGCCACATCCTCTTCAACGCTGCTTAAGTCACCGAATGTTGCGGCAATTTTGAGTGAATGCTGGCGCAACATAAACTACAGTTTGCTGCCACAGTATCAGTGTTACTCAGCTTTAATTGCAGTTTTGAGTCTGCTGCTTCAGGGATACATCTCGCGTGAGTCCTTACTAACGGACGGCAGCGTCTTTTTAAGACAGCAAAACGTTTTTCTCACATTTATAAAAATAAATAAATTATGCGTTTGCTGAATACAAGATTTCTAAATCAGAAGCTCGCCTGGTCCTTGTGAGTACAACTATCAGTCTCTTGTTTAGCATCGACTCTAGTTATGTACATAAAAGCATCTGTCCCTTTTTGTGTGTCCTGTCAGGTTTCCTGTTTCAGAAGCTCTTAAATACTCCTAAATTCAAACCTTTTTTATGTTAAATTTTTTCAAGTTTCATTTTTTCTCAAAGTCATTTATGTCAAGAATTGATTTCTTAAGACACTTTTGCTTTAGAATTTGTTTCTTTAATATATTTTTTAGACTCTATTTTCAAAGCCCAGTTTTTTCGAAATGTATTTGCCCTTTTTAAAAACCGCTTATTAGTATAAACTAAAAGTTTTTTTCTAACGCTATTTATCTAGATACTTCTCTTAAAAATTAACAGGGACTATTTTTCAAAGCCAATTTTTTTGGAAAACCCACTTATTGGAAAAATTGCTTTTGTAAAAGATAATTTTTTCAAATTACTCTTCTTTGAAAGCAGTTCTTTTAAGTACTTTTTTAAAGATAGATACTTGTTTCTAAAAGAGCCCTTTTTTAAAGGTAATTGTATCAAGAGGTTTTTGTTTTAAAATATAATTTTCGTAAAAGCTAATTTTTTAAAAAAAAAACTTTTTTTGAAAAGTACTTTTTTCAAAAAGTACTATGTATATTTAAAAAGTACTTTTTTCAAAAAGTACTATATTTAAAAAGTACTTTTTTTAAATAGTACTTTTCTTAAAAAGTATTTTTTTAAATAGTACTTTTCTTAAAAATTTTTTTTTAAATAGTACTTTTCTTAAAAAGTACTTATATCAAAAAGTACTTTTATCAAAAGGTTTACAATTCTTAAAAAGTAATATTTCCAAAAAGTACAATTTTCAAAAAGGACTTTTTTCAAAAAGTACTTCTTCTATTAAATAGAAAAATTTCCAAAAAGTACAATTTTTAAAAAGTATTTTAAAAGGTCCCTTTTCAAAGGTATTTTTTAAAAAAAGCCCGCCTCTTAAAATATTATTATCTTATCAAGTTGCTCTTTTAAAAAGTAATTCTTATTAAAAAGTAAAATTCTTATCTTATTACAAAAAAGAAAAGTTCCTTTTTATTTCTTTCAATAATTTTAGTTGTTGAAGTTTAGCCTAAAATTAACACAAATACGATGGGTATTTGACACATAATTTTGCTGTGCAATTAAGAAATCAGATTTGATTAGAAAATAAGCAACACCTGGACATTAATGACAGATATTAGAGCGATTAATAGGTTTAAAATTAAGCGGTCGATGAATACAACTGAATTAAAGCGATTTATTCAACTTAATAAACGGCTTTAAGTTGAAATGCGGAACTAAAAAACAAACTTTTAATATAATAAATTTTCTAGAAATGGCAATAAATTTTTTTTTTTTAATAAAATTTATATTCGACTTAATTAAATAATAGTTTTTGTACTTTCTAATTGTAATAATGGCAGGCAGACATGAAATATAAGATGTAATTAACATTTCAGATAAGAGATTGGATTCCTTTTTTGTTATTCGGAGAGTCAGCATTTCAAAGCACCATTTAAGGCCTCAGTTTTGGACGGTTTCAATAGGTTTACAGCACATACACCAAAACCCGCCCAAAGCTAAGGCCCTCCATGAGCAGCAGATTTAATTAAAACACACTTTAATAATTATTACCTTTAAAAAGGTGATTCAGGACAGCAATTTACTCACCTAAAACGAGAAAAATAAATGAAATATATTATTAGAGTTTAGGCAGCTGCTATATTTTTCTTTTTTTTAAATGTAATTTGAGTTAAATATCCCGCTTTAGTTTAAATGTCTTTAACAAATCAATATAGACGTTAATCCTGTAAATCAGATTGATTTTTAAATTGTGCAAAAGGTTTTAGCTGTTTATAACACTGAAGGACGGTTAAAAGTTTTGCAACTTTTTTAAGCTTTAACAACAATTAGTTAAGCAATTCAACAAACAATAGCCAGACCTGCGAACAAATACTTACTGTCTATTACTTTTATAGAAAATTAAATCAATGAAACACCCCCAATGGCCTGGGGAGAGAATATGTGTGCGTGTGTGCGTGGGTGCGTGTGTGTGTTGCTTAATCAGCCCTCCGAACAAAACTGAAAGTAAAGTTAATGCTATGAATGTAATTTTCTCTTTCTTTTGCAATCAAACCCCTTTAAAGCCCTAAAATGACCAGTTGCCAAAACAACAACAACAACAACGATTACGACAACGCCAACGACAACGACAAAAACATCTAGAGTAAAAAGAGCCAAATCAAAGCGTAATCATTAAAGTGCATTCAAGTATGTGTAAGTGTTTTTAGCAGAGCAGTCCAACATAAGCAGCGACTTAACTGATATTTATTATTGAAATATAAGAATAACATGTTGAGGGAAAACAGCGTTTTGTCGGGACAAATGAAATTGCTTTACTTGACTTTCAATGAAAAAGTGTCCTCAGAAGCTAAAATGTAAGGAGAGACTGTTGTCAGAAGACTTGAAGATTGTCTGACAATAAATTTATCTGCCAACAAAAATGATCAATTCCTACGCTCGTCAGACTTATTGTTACACATCCTCAGAAGCACTTAAAGCCATACATGTGATGGGCCAGTGTTGCCAATAGAAATATTTTTCTAACAATGGTGTGTAAGATAAATATATTTTTGCAAATAAAACTGAGCGGGCAAAGATTGACAATTAGTTGTACGACACTCGCAAAGAAAAGTGTTCCCACGACTGTCACATGTGTGACTGTATTGTTGTGGCAGAGCATTTTATTGATAATGTTGTAAAATAAAATGTAGCAGTTCATTCACTTCGGACACATTTTGAAGCATATTTTGCTGACAGTGTGTTAAGATCTAACAAATTGGACAACAAAAGGTCAAATTTGAAACACAGCGTGTACGAAAAAGTTACGCAAAAATGCCAGTTTTGTGCCCTTGGAACCTTTACAAATAAATTGCACGCAGAGTCTTTCAGAGTCCTTTAAGACTGTCGGCAAGTTTGAGTTGTCGGTCATATTTTACGACTTCAGAAATCACGAACAAGTCATCTTTACTTAAATTATCCGTTCTCTGTTCATGTCTGCTGGCGCTTCATTAACTTTTACACTAATTTGGGACCAACTATTTTCAATCGCTTTAAAAAGAAACGCTGTTTATGCGGTTTTTTTTTTGGGCCATACAACTTATTTCTAATATGTAAAAACTAATTTGAATCCTTAAATTCCTTAAACATGATTTACAATTCGCTGGCTTTTGTGGTTTTGTTTCATAAGACAGTCCAGAATTGTGCATATCCAAAGGAACAGACCTCCTTGTGTTCAATATATAATATTTGACTTAACACTCGCCATCTCTGACGTGCAATAATACCTGCTCAAACCCAATTCTTACTGACACCGCCAGCACTGGCTATAAATGCACTTAATAACCACAACGAATCAATCAATTGTAAGTGAAAAACAGACGCAACGGCTTAATAACGAAAACGAAATCAGCTACAGCAAAACTTCCCTTAAATTACTGTAATACTCGCCCACACACACACACAAACACAATTACTGGGTTGCAATTACCAAATAATGCCAAAAATTGCTACATCGAAAGCAAAAACGATGGCAGAAATGAAATCATTCAAACTGAACAGTAAAAACTATGATTGGCTCCAATTGCATAGAAGCAGAATATCTCAAGCAGAAGAAGAAGAAGACGAGTAAAATATAAATGCCAAAAAAATGTTGGTACAAATTTAGAGATAAATAATTGATTCAGTGGCTTGAAAAATAAAGCTTTTCTAAATATTTGGCCCTAGAAATGGTCATCGTTAGTGCATAAAACGGAGTTCTTGAAATAAGAGCAAATGATACAATTTTTAAGCCGTTGTAGGCACATACTGTCGCATGTGTCACATGTGTGATCTTTGCTACAAGACCAGTTTCAAAGCAACTAAATAGTTATATTTAAGTTTTTTTTACTGCCACAAAAACGTAATTTTGTTACCTAAATTCGTGTTGCCTTTTGAATTCTATTAATACCGCCACATGGAATTATTTTGCAACAATAACGCAACTGCAGGCAGTCACTCACCCTCATTTTCTTGAGAGTGAACTTAAAATTATGAGCAAATTTAATGATTATATTTGGTATTTGTTAGTGTCCTTTCTTGTGTTGTAAGTTAAATTTTTTGGGCACGTTTCACAGATAAACTTAAACACGTGCTAGATTTTCCTACGTATTTTGTCATTCAAACACTGTGGGGATGTGTCAGCCAGTGGCTGGCCAGGGTGTCACAATATGCATTTTCGGTCGCAATCGCAATAGTCATGTCAAATTAGTAAAACTATATAAGACACAAAGAAAAGAAAAGAAGCAAAAAAAAAACGAACACAAACACACAGGCAAAATGCTTTGGGTAGAGCGGTTTAATGAATACCAGCAGCAATTCCTTAAAGATGTTTCATTGTCTGATGTCACGCATGCCTGCACATGTGTCAAAAAATGACACATTGTTATTAATATTTAAAGTTGTATTAAGGTTTCAATTTAATAAAATGAAAGATATGAAATTAATAAACAGACATCAGATATTAATGTTAATTTTCAGAGGCCTAGCAGGAGGATAGACACAACTACTTAAGCAAATACTTTCAGAAATTGGGGCAGACGAAGCGTGACAAAAATATTTAAAAACACACACAAACTACAAAAGGAAGAGACATGTTACAGTTTCATTTGCAAACTAACATGGCCTTAGAATGGTGCCTGTTTCATAAGTCCTTTGCAGTTGGCAGCTCTTAATACATCAAAGAAGGTAATTATTTGCAAAACCTGATTTCGTTCTTTAGTGTTGCAAGTAAAAGTAGATGTCACGTTTTTGTTATTTAAGGTTTATTTTCGAAAATGTAGGGATTTTATTCACCAATAATAGAATAGATATATAAATGCGTATTTAAAAATATATATATATTTTTTTTTAAATATAGAATTTGTGTGAAAACATTTCAAATGAATATGAAGCTTAAAGTTTTAAACCATTCCTCAAGCACAACAGAAGAGTGATTTTGCAGCCAATAATACGGCACTTCTTTTTAAATTGGATCAGACAGATCATGCAGACGTTCCCACATGAGCAACAAATTGTTAAAGGGAGCAGGAAAAGTCAGTTTCCAACATTGTGATATCTCTACATCCAGGATACCCAGACGCATACATTCTTATGGCAGCCTTATGTTGATTGCTAATGTGCTCCTGTGGCGCCAGTGTGACCCTATTTGAAGCTTTAAAATACCATAGAATTGCTGGCAATGATGCCATACCACAAATCAATTGAGTAATTTGAAAGAAAAAGTTTCATCAATGTGAAATAATTTAGTTTTATCAATATACTTTATTGTTTGATACAATAAACTCAATTAAGTTGAACATGGTCACACTGTTCCTACAGCCCAAGTGGCTGGACAGTCTTCACCTATAAGTGATCATGCAACAATAAATTATTTTATTATTTTTGGTCTCTTCAATGCGCTGAGAACTGCAATGCGAGAGACTGCAAAACGATTTTTTTCTTTTAATGACTGCGCGATTTGCTGCCCAGGCGACTACTAAAAAGATTAACGTGAATCAAATACCGGCAATTGAATGTGATTCTTTAAGGTTTTTTAGATTTTGTTTAAGACATGTATATAGAAATAGCCCCTTTTTTCATTCATATACAAACTATTTTAAATGTTTAGCAGTAAAGCGCAAATTTCTGTCATTTGTGTCTTGCATTTCACAGGAGGCTGTCTAACGATAGACTTGTCTCTCATATATTAAGTTGCAGCTAATAAAAATCTTTAATTTCATTCATTTGGTAATAAAATAAAAAGATTATTCTCTCAATTCTATGCACTTGCGCTTGGGCCAACAGTGTTGCGATCAAATTTTGTAAATACTCCGCAAATGTGTGTATTTTATTTTAAAAGTCTAAAAACTTTGGCGAAAATCATTGCAACATACCGAAAGTTAGTAACAATTAGAGAAATTATTTATGCGAACAACAACCAAAATTTCTTAGCATTTCAAGCAAGGACTTGCTGGTCGCTCATATATCCTTTATTTCAGCTCAGACAATAATTTAAGTTTTGAAATGTGTTTTTTTTTTTCTGTAGTTTTAAGTTTTGCATTTTAAATAGACGCTTTTGTAATTAAAGCCACTTAATAGTGGAACAAACTGCTGAGGAAAAGAAAACTAGAAATTTGTTTCAAGGAAATAAAATTTTGCCTTTCACAAATAACCAAAAGTAAAATAAAGCAAAAAACTTAAAAGAACCAAATGAATGCTAAAAAAAAAAAAAGAATTTGTTTGCAACAACAACAACAACAACAAAAACACAGAAACATTCTTTCTAAGTAGAAAATTGCAGTTGTTGTTGTTTCAAGTCTAGTATTACTTATTAATAATTTTTAATTTCCTTGATGACTGCAAACTTATTAAAAACTTCAACTAAAACAATTTAAGACCAACTAAACTATAGACATTTTATTCTACTCTTTCTTCGTTTTAGAATCAAGACTTTGTACAATTTTGCACGTTATTTTTTAGCTCCTTTTGTTTTTCCGTTTATCTCTTACAAAAATAAATAACAACAAGGACAACTTTATTGCTGGCAGGATATACAGTGTTTGTTATTTAAATGAAACCATTTCAACTTTTTTACTGTGCATATAAATTTTTCTTACCTGGCATTTGCTTTTATTTCCAACAATGTGCCGCTTGTATTATAATTAAACAAAAATAACCTGTTTTAAATGTTTTTCTTTGCCAGGACTATTAACTTTGATGTGAAAAAAAGGGGAAATGGCAAACTGCGCAGGCAGACATTTGACAGGTTAGAGGCAGAAAGTTGCTCAAGTAGTTTTTCTAAGTGCTGGGGCTACGTGGAAGTTTGAAGACTATAGCAAGTCAATAGTGAAAAGTTTTTGTCATGCCTTGGAAATTTATTAGGACACCGTAATTTTTTCTAGTCCTTCGCAACGATTTTAGGAAGATCAAAATGTTCCAAGTATTTCGAAAAATCAATTTATATTGCACTTGTTATATTTTATTATTAAGTTTCACGTTTTTATATATAATTTTCTCTGAAAAATAATGCACGTTTTGTTTCACGACTCCAAAAACAAGATCTTTTGCGCAAATTTCAAAATGTTTTTAGACAAAATATCTTAAGATTTGTTTTTGACCGCAAACTTTTTTTTTTTTTAATAAAAAAGGTGTACGTTTTGTTTTATTTAACTTAATTTTTATTCTGTTTTCAGTTTTGGTTTATAATATTTTCCAAGTCTAAGCTGCTGTTTTGGATTTTATATATAAAGAAATATTTATTCAAAACAAATTCTTATAGTAAAAGTTTTATAAATTGTGTATAATAAATATATATTATAAATTTCTGTTTTTAATAAATTCCGAAAAAAGTTTTCAGAATATATTTTTATACGTGAACAAGACATTTGTTTTGTTTGTTTAAATATGATTTTTATTTATTTCAGAAGCAAGATTTTAGATATTCTTAAGAATTTGTTCTACAGCAGAATGTACGTTTTGTTTTCCTGCTTCCAAAAACAACATATTTGGGCTGAAATTTCTTTAGGCAATTTTCTTTTATACAAATTTAGCTCCAGAAAAATATTTAAAATATGTACGTTTTAATTTGCTACTCTTCAGCAGATTTTGTGGGGTGCAGCAACTTTTTCATTTCCTTTAGACAATAAATTCTTTAGGATTTGGTTTTTTTGCTTTTAGAAAAAAAAAATTGCTGGCTAAAAAATTGCACGTTTTGTTTTGCGACTCCTCAACTGGTTTTAGATATTTATTCACACTAATGCTTTAATTATTTTAGAGAAAAAAACGCTTCCAAAAGAAAAAAAATTACTTAACCATGAATTAATTTGTTTAATTTAATAGAAATTTTGAAAAAATTTTTGCTTGAATGAAACAATTATTGTATTGGACTATAACAAGCCAAGTCAAAAACGTATACTTTTTTATAACTGGAGCTTTTCTGACCCCTAATTATTATTTATTTGCCACTATTACTTAGAAATATTAATGACGGCTTTTCCAAAGGATAATTTCAGTAGCGCAGAAAACAGCCACCAACATTTCAACACAAGTAAATTATATAACAAACGTACCAAACAATTGTTTGCTTGTTGGCAACTTAAAAATACGACATGACACCGGGCAACACAACTGGTTATCAGGAATCGCTGCAAAGTCAAATATGTATGAATGGCTGTATCCCTTTTACTTTATTAATTTATTTCGTGCTTAGAACCAGAGTCCTGTGTAACCATAACTCCTGGTCTATTCAATTGCGCAAAACAAAAAACCAGCGAAAGCAAAATAAAAAAAAATGGATTGTAATGATGAAAGCCTTGTTAATGACAGCTTTCAACAATCAAAAACATGGGCTGTATTATTCAGGCTAATTTTTAATTGCCCAAGACAATAAAAGAAATATTCACTAGTGCACTGGCCAGCGATGAGAGGGGCGAACGTTAATTGAAGCGTTTTAAAGTATTGAAAACTGAAATGATTGACATTTCAACAGGGGAGTTTGAAACTCTGAAAAGAAATCTGAGACATTTTAATGCCAGGTTGCTAGACAAGAGTTTCCATGGTCCTGCTAGAAAGTTTCAAAAACCAAGCAATTAAATTCCTAAACAAAATACCAACTTGTCTATTGCCAGTACTTTAATTAAAGTCATCAAAATAAACAAAAAATTAATTATTCTATTATATTATTGTATACTTTTCATACGAAGCACCAATTAAAGCATGTTTTAAAGCTTCATTAGAACTAATTTCGTTCTATATTTGAATTTCTTTACATTTTATTTCAATCTAAATAGTCAAATTGATATTATAATAAAAATAAAAATATACTAATTTTTGTATTTCTAATTAAAATTTGCTGTTCGTTGTTATACAGCCAAACGTTAAATTTCCCATATTTAAATATTTATGCCTATTAAACTTCAAACAAAATTTGATGCGACTGTTGGGCACAATTTCAACGAAAGTTTGGTCGTTCGGCAAAACATTCCAATAAAAGCGGAGCAAAATGTACGTACAATTAGAAAAGAGTGCCAAAGAAAAATCCTAACAAAAACTACTGAAAAAAAGATGAAGATATTAAAAACAACTTAAAGTCTGCTTTAAATAAAGTAACATGAAGTTACAAAAAAACAAAATATATATATAAGACCTAGAAACAAAACCGATTAAGTGACAATTGACTGGACCAATCATCATAAGTACTCGTTGTCTCCCAGCCAGATTTCCTGCTTCAAAAGTTTGGCGAACGCCAGCGCTCCTCCCACAAGATTAATTGCCTCTACGAAAAAAAAAAACAATTTATAACAAATTTTGTAGCATTAACTTTTTCTCCTCCGCTCAAGATTAAAGTGTTGCACTGAATTTTACCACAATTATATTTTAGGAAAAAAAAAGGCAAAGTGTAACCTACAGAAAAGCTACAGGTGGGAAAAAATCATACAAATAAAATTTGTCTATAGAGAGATTATCGCTCACAAAATGTTATATCAATATTAATGTCATTTTAAATGTCTGTGGCACTCTCTTACAGACGCCCGGATTCTGGTGTTCTTATATCTAATGAATCTGCTGCCCAGAAGGACATACATTTAAGCAACAGTCTGGGTTCTGTTGATTTTAGGGATACGACTCGATTGAGGCTTATTGCCACAGACATGCGACTTTAGGCAACCCTATAAGATAAAGTCTGTGTTCATTAGACTTTATCTTGTGGGGTCACATGTTTTTGGTAGCCGATTCGCTCAGTAGTTTCAGCATAAGTTCAGTAAGATGCCTTGAAAAAGGCATCCTGGTATCCTGATGTTCATCATTTGTTGAAGTGCCTACTTTGGCTGAAGGGTTCTGGCTGTGGCTATAAACGGAGTCAGAGGCACCTGGTTTGTTTCGAGGCATTCTGGCCTGGTCACAGGTTGTGGTTGGCTGAAATGTTCTGGCTGTGGTTAAATTCTAAAAACCAAGTAGTGGCCTACGCTCGTTGATCCAAATGTCCTTGAAATGCTGTTGTCTTATAACCGTTTTCTGTTCTTTGTGAGGAACTAAATGTTAGAGAATATATAGCAGATTTGGTTTAAAACTGATGTATCTTGGGGACTTCGGGCTACCAACTCAGGTGGCTCGTTTTACTTTTACTGTCTACAGAGTTGTTGGCAAAAAGGATTGGAAAGCTTTATTTATGCAGCGAGCAAAGTCGCAGATAAGTCACATGGCGGCGACGATGACCGGTTGACAAGTTTATCAAGTGCAATTTGGTTGTTTAGCAAAAATAGTTTCCTTAAATTTGGCTACCAACCGTTGGAGGGGTGACTGTAAAAGGCTACTGCGTCTGTTTTAAAATGGTTGAAATGCGTGCAAAGTTTGTACCAATCAACACTTTATCTTAATATTGAAATTTATCCTTTGCACGTGCGTCTAATCGTGCGCTTTGGCTTGCAAAATGGCGGTCACAGGCCACCAACATCTGAGTGCAAGAACTGAAACCGTTTTAGTAAAAAAAAAAATAACACTTTTGAAATTTTAACTAGAAATTTACAAAATTTTAGAAGATGTGTTAAATTGAAAGTTGCTTTACGATTTCGAACTTTTCATAGAGGATCTTGCCAACGTCCCTCGATATTGTTTTATGATTTTAAGTTGCAATTCGCTGTTGCATAGTTTTAGGCAAACATTTTGTTATTGTGGCGTAAATTGTAGTTGTTAACCTTGTGCCTCATTGAAAATAGTCATGCCATTGTTGTGTTACCAGAACATTTATGCCTCGGTACTTTTCGAAAAACAACAACAACAGCAACAACATCAAGAACAAAAACATTAGCAACAACAGCAATTGCTTTGCAATTTTGATTGTTTAACTATTTTTGCCAAACAATTCTTGTTGTTAACGAAATAAACTTATGTTTTGTATGTAGTGCAAGTGTAGGTTGTAGTTGCGCCAAACCGGATATGCTGTATGGCAACAAGCCCTTCACCCATATGACGGCTGAACTGGCCTTCAGCTATAAAGCCACACTAAACGAAAAACACAAAAATTCAATTCCGTACTCACGTCGTGTGTAGTCCTACAACAAATGTCTGAAAATACATAAAAAGTTTAATGGTTTAACGTCAGTTTTAAACAAGAATTATTGTACCTAAAGCCAAGGTAACTAACGTTTTAAAATATTAAACGTTTATAATATGTATGTAACATACGTACGTAGCTGGCCTGTTTTTTTTTTCTTTTTTTGCTTATCCTTTTTTTCCTTAGCCGAAGTTTGAAAGTTTATAGTTTTACAAACTAAAAAAGGAACAAATGCCAACAAACACGGTATGCACGGCAGCCAAAAAAAAAGTACGTAAAAACTAAACAGTCACCGGAAATCAGTTAGTCTGTATTTAGACGCCATATTGTTGAATAATAAAGTTTTCGTTTTAGTTTCTTTTCTGCTTTGCCTTATTAAAGTTTAAGTTGGCTTTGCTGCACTTGGTGGCGTAAATAATGCATTTAGTTTTTCTAGAACTTCGAAACATTAAAACTGAAATCTTTAAACTAAATATATATAAAAAAAACTACAAAAAGAAACCTTGGAAAATAATTTACGTGCCCAAAACTGAAACAAAATTCTACCAGAACCCTTAAAAATTATATATTCCTCCTATAAAAACATGATTCCTGTTTCAAACATGAAATTTTGCTTTTGAAAAACTTTCGGGCCTTAAACATCTGTAAAGAAATGAGGTCATGTAAGATCCGGCATGGTCAGGCATGATCATGCATGAAATTTCTGTTCCAAACGATTTTTGCAATTCAAGTTTCTCTATGAAAATTTGCAAATTTTTACAACTTTTCAATACAATTTTTCTTCAATCAACTATTAAAGCATAAAAAATAGTTCCAGAGCTTCCAAGAATGATAGTTTTCTTAAGATAAGTAAAAGAAAAAGTTTCATAAATGAAATTTTGCTGCAGAAATTTTCCAAAATAAAATTTTTCCATATAATTTTTTTTTATATACAAAATGTTTCTAAAAAAAAACATTTCAGGAATAAAATTTTTCAATAGAAAAAGTTTCATAAATAAAATTTTTCTATAGAAAATTTTCAAGAATCAAAAATTCATTTACAAAAATTTCGTGAATTATATTTTTCAATAGAAAATATTCCCAGAACAAAAATTTTTCCAAAGCGAAAGTTTCATGGATACAATTTTTCCACAGAAAAAGTTCTATATACAAAATTTTTCTATAAAAAATATTTCAGGAATAAAATTTTTCAATAGAAAAAGTTTCATAAATAAACTTTTTCTATAGAAAATTTTCAAGAATCAAAAATTCATTTACAAACAGTTTCGCGAACAAATTTTTTCAATAGAAAATATTCCCAGAATAAAATTTTTTTAAAGGAGAAGTTTCAGGAATAACATTTTTCTATAGAAAATGTTTTTCTTTAAAAAATGTAAAAATGTATAAAATTTTTCCAGAGAAAAAGTTTCATGAATAAATTTTTTCTATAGAAAAAGTTTCAAGAATCAAATATTCATTTACAAAAATTTCGTGAATTATATTTTTCAATAGAAAATATTCCCAGAATAAAAATTTTTAAAAGCGAACGTTTCATGGATAAAATTTTGCCACAGAAAAAGTTCTATATACAAAATTTTTCTATAGAAAATGTTTCAGGAATAAAATTTTTCCAGAGAAAAAGTTTCATGAATAAATTTTTTCTATAGAAAAAGTTTCAAGAATCAAATATTCATTTACAAAAATTTCGTGAATTATATTTTCCAATAGAAAATATTCCCAGAATAAAAATTTTTCCAAAGCGAAAGTTTCATGGATAAAATTTTTCCACAGAAAAAGTTTAAAGAATAATTTTCTTTTGAGAAAAAGTTTCAGATATAAAATATTTGTTTACAAAAAGTAAATTTTTCTATCCAAAATTACATGAATAAAATTTTTCCAGTGAAAAAGTTTCGTGAATAAAATATTTCTATAGATAAAGTTTCGCGAATAAAATTTTTCCGCATAAAAAGTTTCATGAATAAAATTTGGCCATAGAAAGAGAAATTTGTATAGAGTTTTTTTCTATATCAATGGAAATTCTACATGCGTGAAAATTCCAATAACTCAATAAGAACACAAAACTTTCCCAAGAATACTTTTTTGCTCGTATACAAAAATATTTGTTGTTTCGTTTAAGTTCAACCAGAAAAACCTCAAAGCTTCAATTATACTCACAATCACTTTTATTCAAAGTGGTATTCGAAAATTGGCGAAAAAACCGCCCCCACCGAAAACACACACGTTCGTAAGAGTATAAGGACTTGTGCTGAAAACTTAAATATCCGCAAGTTTATCCGACTTGTAAATAATAAATGTGAACAAAATACATGTACTCGTACATCCAATACTTCGAATATGCGCACAGACACACGAACATACACTGGCAAACATAAATACCACTCAATATTAAGTGTCTGAAAGTCTCTTAATTAAATTTCATTTTGCAAAGTTTAACCACAAAATTTACTTAAAACGAACTTAAGCACAAGTACTTTTCTACCAAAGTACTTCAGAAATAAGTTGACCGTATTTTAATGACTTGTTATTTTATGTTTTTGCTTGTTTTATGTCTAGAAAAATGTACAAAGGACAAAAACGGAATGAGAAAGGCTGTCGTCGTTGCCAGAAATTACGGAATCATTGTAGGAAATACTTAATTCATACTGCAACCCCTTTCAATTGAAAAGGATATAAAAACAAAACGAAACGAAAAGATCCTTTCATATCAAAAGCCTGCGACAAAGTATGGAAAACAACTTCCAATTGCTGCAGTTTTATTTTTTTTAGCTGAAAGATTAGAGAAAAAATTATGACAAACAAAATGTTGGCAGAAATTGCAGATTAATAAATTTGTCACAAAATTTATGCCGAAAACAATTTGGCAACGATGTTTTTATAATCACTTTCGTTTAAAAAAAAGTTTTTAGCTTCAAAAGGTCTGAATATGATCGCTGCAAGGAATTCTGCTGACTGCAGGCGAAATGGCCACAATTGTCAAATTACTCAAGCGCAATGTCCCATCTCTGTTCAAGCCACTTTCGGTTGCTGGCCATAATCGCGTAATTACCACCCTTGGCTTGTAGTGATCGCCGTTAACGTTCTTTATGTGACCAGCATCGTTCTGACAATAACAGGAGCCATTAACACAAAATCTGCGAATGTCTTTGAACGTCAAGCAAAATGATTGAAATTATCTCAAATGTGACAATTTTTTGTAATGTCATACAGAAACAAATCTAAAGTCTAGAGAGGGCTATATGAGGAAAACTAATACCAAAAGCCATGTGTTTTAAGATCTTGTCAGCCGTCAGGTACACGTTGGCTGAGAACGTTTACTTTTGGCTACGGGTATGATTGAGTTTTTGTAGTGCTACAAGATCAAGTCTCGACCCAAACAAAATACGCCAAATTAAAGATTTTTTAAAAGACCCAGATCTTAGTGTGACAGCATATCAACTGCAAAGATCTGATAGTTTGATGTCATATAGCAGTTGGTTCAATATTAACTGAACCTGGGCACTCAATACAGTTCACACTACACCGCCAATAGTTATAGTCCCGTCATGAAGACTACGGTCACAGTATTGCCTTCTTGCGTTAATTAGGCCTCCCGGGGGAATAGATTTCATCATGGCGCATATGAAATTGTGGGAAGGCGATCCCTCAGTTGGCATGGCAAACAAAACTCTAGGAACTGCAAGTACTATGTCGATTGCAAAAGGATCACAATATTGATTTCTGCGACAATTTGACTCCCCGAGGAAAACGTTTCACCTTTTCAGGCTATAGAGGGCAAGCGATGTCTTAGTTGGCGCGGCAACCAAACTTTAGAAAGTCCATGTCTAACTTCCGTTGTGCAGGTTCTACTGAGACCTTCGTTAATGGTCTATGGGCAGAAGGTGGACGAACAGGCACCTGGATTATATTGACATATTTGTGACTGTGTTTTTTATCCTAAAAGCACAAGAAGGGGAATTGATGGATACTGAAGTAGTGGTCCAAATGACCTGGAGGATATTACGTTATTTGCGTTGCTAGATGTCGGGAAATATATCCACAGGCAAGTTGTTAAAGACCTGATGTTCCTTGAGAATTTCGAGCTGCCAATTGAGGCAGCTGATCTTCCTTTTACTGTCCAGGGATGTACCAGCGGCAGGAATTAGACAGCATGAGCATTCAAATAAGGGGTTTTGTGGTATGACTGGCAGTTGCCAACTGTGACCAATTTCCTAAGTGCAATTGAATCACCATCTCTGACTAGGAGGCCATAATACCAGGTGCCGATGTACATAAATGAAAATTTTCACCATTTTTCTTATTTCAGAAGCTTTAGCAATATTTTTCTTACATATAACCAAAATATTGGAACAGTTTTTTTGTGTGCTTTACAGCTGTCTACTCTTGTATTGTACTTCCATATGCGCCCTCCGGTTGCAGTCACAAATAAATACGAGTGTGTGTCTGGCTTTTAGCCGAAAGTCCAGCTTAATGTTGTTCTTTTATTTGCTGCCGTTAATTGATTTTTATAAAAATTCTTTTTATAAATTTCCTCAATCAAATATAAATGTCAAACATGTACGAATATAAAAAACCAGGTATTACAATTTTTGGTTTTTTTTTTTTTTTTTTTTTGTAGTGAAAACCGCACGATTTCATTGAATTCTAACGATATTATTTTATATACATTTTGGTGGATGGTGCGGGTGGGTGTGGGCCTGAAGCGCGCTACAAATATGTTGTAGGTATTTAATTAATGGGTAAATTGAAATCTATAAATGCAACACATTTATATTATGCACAACAGGACGACGGTTGTATTAACAGTGTGTGTGTGTGTGTGTGTGTGTGTGTGTGTGTGTATGTTGCGCCTTGAGCGCAGTGGCTAATTAACAACGTTAGTCAAATTGAAATTCAATGCGGTACTCATTGTACAACAACAAATTTTTACCATAGTTACAAACCAGAAATGAATTAATTATTTATTTATGACCGAGTATTGTTGCTTAAAGCGTGGCAACATTTCCAGAAGGAGCTTGAGTTGAAATTTGAAATATTTAAAAATATGTTGCGAAATATTTCCCGTTTGCCGTTTGCCACACGTGAACTTGATCTTTAGATAATCTGTAATTTTACTTTTGCCACCTCATTTGTAATATGCTTTCCACTTGTCTCCTTAAGCCATTTGATGCTTGTTTGTTCCTGTTTGATTTCATTAGGCAACAGCTGTGGCTGTGGCTGTGTTGTGTTGCAGCACAACAGCAACATGCCACTGAAAACTAAACCCTCAGCAAGCGCCAAAAGACTGACCACAAAACAATTAAAGTGTAAACTCAATACTCGGTTCGCTGTGTTTAGAGTTTAAGCGTATCAGGCTCAGCTGTGACAGAATGAAAAGTAACACCAGCCAAATGATGAGTCAGAATTAAATGTTGTTTAAGAAGTTTATGTTGATGTTTTGTGTTTTTGGGGGGAGGGAGTCCAAGAGAAGTCTAAACATAGAAATTGCTATTTTGATGGGTGCCGTAAGCAGCATAAGTTGAAAGTTACTCGGCAATCGATTTGTCTTACAAATTAAAATCTATTTAAGCAAAATTTTATCCAGGCAAAAGACTGAAGAAGACAGAGTTTTTTTTTTACTTTCACTGGGTTCTATACTCTATCTTTTATATCATTTCCTATGGCATAATTTCAGCGTTTTTTACGCTTAGCAGGATTTACAAGTCGCAGCCTTTCAACCACAGACCAACTTTTGCCCAAATGGCAACCAGCAAAATGTGAATGTTACACTGCAACAGGCTGTTTTATAAGTTCAGCTTCATTCGCAGCCATACGGCTTTCAAAGCATCCTATTTTTACCTCTATAAAAATATTTTAGTCAAAATATTTACAAGCCTTCTATAAGTATAGTTTTGCTAAAATTTAATTGTACAAATAAAAGATAAATAGCCACGAGGTTTGTACTCAATTTAAATACGATAATAATGAGGTTTGGCACAAAATAAAGGAACTTAGGTCCAATCTAATGAAAATGTATGTTAAAATAAAGGATATATGGCGGGAAGCATTATTCTTGTTTGGATTAGAATAATACCTGCCATTATAATTAAGTTTGTAGTATAATTAATTTTTACGTACAATTAATTTTTTAGTATAAATAGTATTAGTAAAAAACAATATTATATTAAAAGCATGAAGGGCAGAATATGTTATTTTTGGTTTGATTGGAATAAAATTTACTAGAAAATTTAATAATTTGCATAAAAATATTATATAAAAAATAAAGGATATATGGCGGGAAGTTTTATCCTTGCTTCGATTACAATGAAATTTTGCTACAAATTAAAACTTATTATTCTCTGTTCATTTAGAAAATTTCAGTTTAAAAAAGTAAAAATTTGTGCTAAAAAATATTTTTTTTTTAATAAATTTTATATTGTGGGAAGCATTATCCTGGCTTGAACGATACTGAATTTTATTACAATTATTTTTATTTATTATTTTCTGTTCACTTAGAAAATTTCAGCCTTAAAAGTTTTATTTTAAAATAAAGAACATCAGTATGTCCTTTATTATTATTCTTTGTTCAAAAGGATATTTATGGCTTAACCAGATACAAATTTAGGCAATAGGACACACGTAGGACAGGAACTATTATTCTACCTCCAGTTGACCTGAAACTGGCTACAAAACTAGATGTTATATTTTTCCTTAATTTATCAGGAAAATAAAGGACACATGTTAATATTTATTATGCTTATTTTGATGGGATCGACACTGCTTAATTTTTAATACAATCATAGACAAATTTATGCTTAAAACTTATATTAAATATGAAGGACATGTGGCAGAAAGTGTTATCCTTGCTTCCCTTGCAGTGAAATCTGATGCTAAATTAAACATTATTTATACACATATTTCTTTAACACTCTATAACAAAATTCAATAATAATATAATATTTATATATGGCGATATATTTCATTCCTTCATCAATTAAACTGAAATTTGCCACAATATTAGAGGTTGTTATATTTTGTTTATAACTGAATTTTAAGCAATCAAATCCAAATTTATATAAAAAGTTTATTTAAAAAAATAAAGGATATATGACAAGAAATATTATCCTTGTTTGGATTGTAATGAACTTTTTCAAAAAAACTCTGTACTAGTATTCTACAAATATTAAGGAGTTTTTTAACGAGTAAATTAGACATTCCAAATAAAGGACATGCAGAAGTAACTGATGCGGCTGGTCAAATTCCAGTACAATTTTTCGCAAAGTTTAATCGAAATTTTGCAGAAATTTTGTTCAATTCAGTAACTCGAATTGGAACTGTTGTTGAAAGTATTATAAAAGCTGATGACTTCTAAGTGTCGACAGTTATCATTATGACGCTAGAACGTGAATTTCGAAAATAAAGAATATGAATATGTTCGTATATCTTGAGGACGCAGTTCTTTGCTTTGAGAGCACTAAGTTTTGAAGAAGTTATTAATTTTTAATTGTATAACTTTTTATGCGTTCTGGTCACAACTGTTGTTGAAAATTAATCAAATTTTTTCCAAATAAGGATCTATAACAAATCAAAATTTTATTATTCTTTTACTAAACAAATAATAATAAATGTAGAGGTTGTGAAAGTTTAGTTTTCTTTTCTTTTTGTATTTATTTTTAAATTCGGAAAATCTTACGACAAAATGTGAGTTTGTCTCCTTCAAACTGTCATCGTAACCAAACAAAATTGTGTACTTTAAATATTGCTAAAATGTGCTTAAGAGATTTTCATTTGCCAATAAACTAGTCTATTTGCTATGGCTTCGGCAAACAGAAGCTTTAAATTAAAATCAGCTTTTCATGAAACATGAGTCCGAAATAGAGGAAAGAGTTATTTACTGTTTTAAGTAAACAGACATTTGTTATAATTTCTCTAATAACTATTACTTGTGTTAAACAATATGTTGTTGTTGTTAAGTATTGCAACCTCGTCTTGTTCATACACAGATATGCATGTATGTATGTATGTGTTAGTGTTAGTGTTAGTGTGTGTTTGTGTATGTGTTTGAGGGTGTGCATGCATGTGCATGTTGTTTAGATGTTGTTTTTGATGTCATCTTGTTAAATGTCTATCCTACGTATTGTAAATGATGATTAATAGCTTTTAATATGACCAATTGTTTTTATAAACGACAACAACTAAAACCAGCAACATGTTCTCGCAGCTCCCATACTTGGCAGTCTCGTACTCACACCCATCTGTATCTGCATCTGCATCTTTATTAAGCATCTTTGCCTAAATGTTGTTCAGGGAGATGGTATTTATAATGACAGCTACAGAGCAGCTTGACAAATGCAGCAAAATTTCCAAAGAATATACATTAAATATTCCTAAGATTTTGCCCAATGCCGAACGTGCATTTTCACAGTGTTTTGTGCTATAAACAATTTTACAGAATAGTGCTGGCAATATTGTAAGCAATAACAACAATAACAACAAATTCAATTTCTGTTGGCTGTTTAATAACGCAAAACTTATAGATACTTTGTTGTAAAAAGTACTTCAGTTCGATTAAATGCATCAGAAATTATAATTGTAGGACTATTTCATTTCTTATTTGTAATTAAAAAAAACGGTGGAACATTTTTATAATTTCGTTATTTTTTTTTTTGGCTGGTTTTTGCGAAAATTGTTCTTTTTTAGGTTTAACATTTTGTTTTGTCTAATTTTTGGTCTTATGACAAATTTGTTTGACAATAAATTACTTCTTATGGAATTTTATGGTCATGGGATTTAACCCTTAATTGTATTAAGGCCTCAAAAAAAAAATCAATATTAATCTTTCTTCTTTTTCTTCATGGGCTTAATATTTCAAGGAACCGCATCAGGTACTTCCGCAGGAGTTCTTTCCGCCAGCACAGACGCGTATGGTGGCCTTTATCTATCTCCTGTGGTGTGATACTGGGATTTCGCTTTTGCCAGTGTCGGTAGGGTTTGAAATGCCCATTCCAAATAGCTGCTTATGGCGGGCATAGTGGCCTTTGTGTGGTTAGGATTTTTCTATCTAGTCTTAAAGCCCATTGCGCCCTCTTACTATCAAGGTTTAGCAACTTTAGTATCATTTTTATTTTCCTTGGCGATGGCTGCTGTCTCTTATTCGTGAAATGTATTTAACAACCTGCTTAAGAGCAAATTTTGCCACCTTTACAGAGTCCTTAATACAACTTCCATACAATCATAAACAAACAACAACAAAATGTTTTGGCAAATAATATTACGGACGAAACGATTATTTGTGGCCCAGGTTTAAACTTAAGAGTGATAAGTGTTAAGAAAATTCGTTCAGGAAAAAGTAAAGAAAAAAAAAACCGTTTTCTTGGTCCACTAATTCGAACTTTATTTCGGTATATTACAATGGGCCCAATTTGACTAAAGTTTTCTTAAACCTTTTTTTTCTTTATTCGTAGATATGCCTGCAAATATCTAAGCGTATAAGCGCACATAAGAATGTATAAGAGAGTGGGAACCAGAACGTATAAGAGTGTATAAGACTATACGTTTAAGACAATAGTCCAAGCGGCGAATATAAAAATGAATAGGAATGTATAAGAGTGGGAACCAGAACGTATAAGAGTGTATAAGACTATACGTATAAGACCGTAGTCCAAGCGACGTTTAACAACAACAATAACAAGAATGTTTAGGAATGAATAGGAATGTATAAGAGGCTATAAGAAGGTATAGGTGCGTATAAACCTATAATTACACCGAGCAGAATCGACTCATCATATAAGAGAATAATAAATAGTTTTTTTCGCTAAAACTTTGCCGACACTTCAAACAAACTTATATTCTAACCCATGAAAAGCCACCCTGACCCCACCATCACCAATTAAGCCACTCCAATCACCAGCCTTACAGTCTACGTATTAAACCCTTAATAATGCCTTAATTATCTGTTCTTAGTTTTAAATCATTTAACTGCCATTCATCTTTTCCGAATCCTCGTTAATGAGTTTCGAGTTCAATAAAATTATTTCCCCCATTTTGCAAGATTTTTGCTCATGCTCTTGTTAATGGGTTAATGAGCAGGCAACACGCCAACGTTTTCACAATTTTATTTCCATAGACAATAAACAACATAAATATAAAACATTCACTTCATTTCACAGGAAAATAATAAAAACCAAAAACAAAACAGCACAAAATAAAAGAGAAATCATCATCAGAGCATTAATAAATTTCACTTATGACTTAAATGGTTTGTTGCAATGCCATTCAGTGCGTTTTTAATAGGAAGCACGTGTGAAACCTACAAATTCTGATTTCTGTTGAATTCACTCACTTCAGCCTTCCTCAACTTAAACCACGGCATTTATTTCAGCCCCCCAACAAATGCGGTGTTTCGAAATTGTTCACAATTGTGAAGTGATGGCATAGACAGCGTCGAACAGAGTGTTTCTTTTCCATACACATGTACACACATCCATCCATACATATATTTCTTGGGAATGTGCCTGCTTTGACTCTGCAGGCGACAGTCAGCGAAAGCAAAACAAGTGTATTTTAAATATGAACGGGGTATTTAAATTTATGTCTTTCGAGCTGAAAAAAATAAATAAGAAAACAAGAAGCTGCGCCTTTTCTTGTTTCACTCGAATGTTTTTTATTGGATATTGTTGGGACAATTTTTAGGATTGCAGCAGTGAGGAGTACTAATTAAACTATTAGTATAGAGCAAAGTTTTGAATGAAATAAAATAAAAGCTCGTTAAGATACAAATTTGAAAATATTTTAATCGGTGATTTTAAAGCAAAACTACAGAATTAATTGTAAAAAACAGCTTTCCCTCGATATCTAAGTTCTTAATGTTTTTTTTTTTATTTGAAATTTATAATCGAATAATATTTTATTCGCATAATATTTTAATCGAATATTTTAATCGAATAATATTTTAATCTTATAAAATTTTAATCACATGTATATTTAATTCCATTGATTATTATTTATTATTATTATTATTACTTTTTTTTTCTTAAATTTTATTCGAGTAAAATATATTTTTTCAAGATTATAATTATTTTTTAACCATTTTTGTTTAGAAAACTTAATCTTTTTGTTCACATACAAATTTTTAGCCTAGAAAAGTTTAATATGGAATTAATTGTTTTCCATGAATTTTTTTTAAATTGTTTTAATAATTTTAATTTAAATTGTGTGTTCTCGTTTATTAATTTTTCATTTTTCATTTTAAAAAAAGCTTTAATACTCATTTCTACACACGATTTGATTTTTGTTTTTATGTTTTTAATTTTTATGTACTCAAAAAAAATTATTTTTATAAAAACTTCTTATTGACATTTTTTGTTCGAATTTATTTTTATTCCAATATTTTTTATGCGAATTTCTTTTGTTCGAATAATTTTTGTGCGGAATTTTTTTACTCCTTAATTAATTATTTGCATAAGTATTTTATTTGAGTATATTTTTTAACTTTTTCCTCGATCTATTTATATGTATATTTTTTTTATTGAAATAAATTTGTTTCGATTAGATTTTGTTTCATTCAGTTGGTTCCGAAAAGAGGATTTTTTATAAAAAAATAATAAATAAAAATCTTTTGAATCTGTATGTTTTCTATTTTTTTTTTTCTCAAAAGGAGACTGTTACAAATTATTCGATTAATTTTTATTCGAATAATTTTTGTTTCGAATAATTTTTATTCGAATAGTTTTTTGCGAAACATATGTTTCACACATTTTTTGGTTTTAGTATTTTTTTCTTTTAATTCAAATACTTTTCTATTCAAAATGCATTTATTTCTTGGATTGTATGATCGATAGTCAGGATTCTTTTTAACAATTTTTTCTTTACAGAAAAATTGTTACCCTTCTAATGGTGAAAACATGAAAACATTATCAGTCTTAAGTGTGCAAGAGCAAATAGTTCTCCCATTTGGGTTTCTTAAAATTCGTTTATGCTTTTACGAGCGGCTGGCATGTCACTAGTTGACTCTTAATATTTCACTTCAAACTGCCTTACAAAGTGATCTTTAATTAAACATTTGATAAACATTCGTAAGGAGTTTTTATGAAACCATAAAATGTGCAATAAAAACTGTTTATGCTAAAAACTTGTAAACGTTTGATTTGCTTGTTTTTCGCGTGAAAACTTTAAAAATTGTTCAACATGACATTTCCTATGATCGCAGCAATTTCCAGAGTCTGTTTCGTTTTCTGTTACATGGGGCGAAATTGTGTTTGAGTGGTGCCAATGTGTTTTACAAATAATTCTACTAATAAGATTTAATTTTTACAATTTTTTTTCACATTTCTTGTTTTAAGTTAATGTGACATTTTTACATGTTTTTCTGTTCTCCGAAAGTATTTATGGAATAAGAAAATCTTAACGATTTATTAGCATTTAAATGTCAGATTTTGCGACCGAATGAATATTTTGTCTGCAATTTTAATTTAAATGAAGTTTTAGTTGTTTCTCGCTTGTTTGCTTTTGAAAATTAGAAGCCAAAAAAAAAACAGAGAGAAAGAGATTCATGTGGAGTGTAAAGGGATTAATTGCGAATGAAAAATTAACAGGCAAATGAGCAGGCCAGCGGAAAATGATATTTAGATAGAAGACTTAACATTTGTTGTAGTCGCATGTTTTCTAGGACCTTTTAATTGGTTTCATCCCAAACAATAAGTAGGCGTTTTTAAAATTGAAATGCTTAGGTGGCAGGGGAAATACCGTAATAGAAAGAGCACTGAAATTTTACTTTGCTGAAATAGGTTTAAAATTATTGGCACTTGAGTAAAAAATTTTTTGCTTGGTTTGTGCATGGCGTAACATCCAGGGGAAATACTATAGACTAAAAAGAAATTTTCATATAAACTTTATTGGGGCTCGGGGATTTATTTTTTTTATTTTGTGCGTAATATTTTTATATTCGTTATTTTGTGCGTATTTAATTCATCGTTTATCAAATAACTTTGTCGCTTGTGGACCAGTTTTCAAAATGCTTTTTGCATATGGAAGAGGTTCATGGCTTTCTTTTAAATGGATTTAGCGCGTTAATCTAGTATTTAAGAATATCAATATTAAGTTTGTGGAGCAAATATTTGCAACGATATGAAAAGTGTATATCCCCTGTTAGTTATTTTTTTTTTAAAGAAATAAAAAGTATTATCTTGGCCTTTTTTTATAAATTCAGTTTATTCTGGTCCAAACGAGCAATACAATTCCATTGCTTGAGTAACGGCGATATATAAAGTATATCTCTTGACTTTTTTTATATAAATATTAAATAACTTCATCAAACTGCAGTGTATCAAAATAATCTTTAATTAAAAGCGAAATAAACTGACTATCTCCCCTGTTGGTTTTCCTTTTTTTTTTAAGAAATAAAAAGTTTTGTAAATATATTTTTGTATTGTATAAAGATAAATAACTTTATCAAGCTCTAATAGATGAAGGAAGTACTTAGACAAGTCCAGCAGACAAAAGAAATCCTTGGCTTGATTAACTGCAACTTAGAAAGTGCATCTCCCCTGCTAATTTGTGCTAAAAAGTGTTAATTTCGTGTTTTTTTTTGTAAAGAGAAATACAGAAAAATTTATTTAGAAAGTTTTAGCAAGTAAAAGAAATCCTTAACTTGACTAATAGCGCTATAGAGAGAGTATCTCCCTTAATAATTTTACTTTTTTCTAACATTTAAGGTGTTTCTCTAACTCTTAGGCTTTTTTATACAGCTCTTCTTTTAGTCCAAGGCTATAACATTTTACGCACTTGAGCAACATCCACAAAGAAAATATTTTATTTAATTTTAAAAAGATTAACCAAAAATATTTTAAAGTCTTTTTTTATGGCTTGGCCGTAGTTTTTAAATGTTATGGCAAACATGAATGCATTTATTTTTCTTTACAAAACTTTTAAAAAAGATATTTTAAAAACATGTTATTGACAAAGTACGAGTAAAATCAAATTTAACAAAAATGGCAAACTTGAAACAATGCAGAAAAAACACTGAAATTGGATCTTGCCATGACAATGGCCATGGCTCTACACTGATGGTCAGTTTGCCAAAAAAAAAACCCCTGATATGTACTCGTATGTGACAAATTGTTTGTCTCCATTCTCTGCTGTGCTTCAGTTCTTCTCATGCAAACAAAAGTACAAAACAAAAAAATAACGAATAAAATTGAAACTTGAAATAAGTGAAAAAAAAATTTTGTTTTGTTACTATTTTGTTAGTTTGTTTAACTATTTGCTTTACTTCTGGCAGTATTGTCATTTCCATAGCACAGTTTTAAGGGTAATACAATATGGGAATGTTCCAACAAAGCAAAAAAGGACACAGATTAAACATGTAGGGAAATTGTGACAGTTTTGCTAGAACAAAAGTGTTTTGATTTTACATGTTAAACCTTAAAAACTGAACAACATTTGACAGTTTTTTAAATGGGCTCTCTTGCTACTTTTACGGGCAGGTAAGCCGAATGCAGCAGTAAGAGTCAGTCAAGTTTATACAAAGTTTTTAAAAAGCTTTAGAATTAGATTGCCCGCTTTAAACAACAAAATGAGAACCTGGCCAGGGGAGTATATTTCATATCTTAATAACAGCCAGCGCATATTCTACATTGAAACACGAAGTAGAGGGAGGCTATTGAAACTGTTTTTGAAATTAACTTTATAATTAAATCAAAAACTCGTTTTTCCTAAAATAAAATATATTTTATGATGTTTTCTGACACAAAATTTCGTTGTTTTAATAGCGATAAGATACAGCCAGGGGAGTATACATCAAAATTACAATTTTAAAAACACTACCCTGAAAGCCTGTAAATAAATGAACTACTAGTTCCTATTTCTCCAACAATGGATCATGCTTTAGTTTACGACACCAATAGCCAGCCAGGGGAGTATACACTCAAATTACAGTTTAAAGCTGAAAATATCAAGATTTTTCTGAACACAACAACATTTTAATAACTTTTCATAAACAACTTCATGATTGTAAATAATAATGAACATTTTGTTGTATCTCCCCTGTGTTTAAAAAGTTTCTTTTAACACTACTTCACTGCAGACAGTGACTTCGAACGAGGAAAAACAGCTGCTCAAAATGGCTTAGCATCATGAATTTTGTTCAATATTTGGGTAGACCTATGTATCTCCCCTGTGTGTTTTTTTAAAATATTGTAATTTACTTTTACTGACTATAAGTATTAAAAATTTGGCCCAAAAATGCCCATATAATCGCTTTACAAAACTAAGTTTATAGAAAGTATGAATATCCCCGGGTTTTAAAGATTGAAATTACTCTGTACTTTTGAAAAGACAAGGACTTTTAAAAATTTTAAGCAACATAAAACAACAAAAGTACTTTAAATAAAAATAATTTTGTTTAATCTTGAAGGCCCGGTATTTCCCCTGTCTAATTCTTATGACATCGGCAAGCAAATAATCACTTCCACGGACTTTAAAAAAGAGCCAAAACATTTAAATTAAAAATATGTATTTATGTATGTCCTTAGAATCTAAATATTTCCAATACAGTAAATTTACGTCCATACAATTTAAGTATTTCCCCTGTATTCTTATAGATTTTAAAATGACTGCAGACAACGACTTTCAAACACTTTAAACCAAATAGAGAACAGAAATATAATGAAAAAAGAATTATTTGTATTTCCCCTGTTTTTAAAAATATTATTTGAACAGTGTTTGAAAGCGCTTGAAGCAAGTCTTAGCATTTTAATGAAACTGGCGCAACAAAAGCATTTTGAAAATTACGAAAAATTTCGAAATTACTCGTTGTGACTTTTGAAAGAATTTATTTGACTCAGAATTTATCTAATCCTCTTTGGCGGTTAATACTCAAAACTCAGTTGTGTTACACTATCCCCTAAGAGTATGCTTCGAAAAATAAACTAGAATCATGTACGACGAGTTAAATGTTCACAGAAATTCTTTCCGTTAAACGCTTACAAGCTCTTCACACATACACACACAGCCACACACACACACACACACACACACACAAACTTATGCTCTCTTATCCAAAAGCCAATACAACACATTCAAGCAACGTAATTCGATACAAATGTCGCAGTAACTGAAAACACACACACCACATGCATTACAGATTGACACGTGACCGTGCCATGATTTTAGGTTTAACAATGTGACATACGTTACTTTACTTTACTTCACTTTGCTGCTGCCACTTGTATATGTGTTTGTGTGTGTGTGTGTAAGAATGCCGGATTTCGCAATGACTCTGCTCTGGTTTTTCCAGTTTTCAATTGTTGTTAGAAGTTGTTGTCTTATAAATTTAGATTATATTCTTTTTCCTTGCTTAACTTCAGTTGTTGTTTGTTCGCTTTGTCACAAATAAGAAGAAGCAGAAGAAGAAAATACAAAAAATATATAAAACAACATCATGATTTACAAACTGCATTTGTTTGTTATTTGCTTGTAAGCAAACATGTGCATTTCGTATGTGTTTCCAGGCATCAAGAATAGTTACTTTTATATGTTGAAATTATAAATACAATAATACAACAATACAACTCATACGCCCCCAGGATTTTGCAGAATTGTTTTTAACGTTACAAAGAATAAGCGAATGGTTTTAAAATGAAAGAAAAACAAAATTAATGTGTGTTTGTAGCACACAAACATTTAACGTTAGTTGCCGCCAACCAATGTGGCCAATGTTTCAGTAAACGCTGACGTTTTAGTACCTTTTTTTTTTGTATAAGTACCTGTACTTTTATTTATTTTGCTGAAACATATAAATTACCTCAATGGCTGGCAACCTTGAAGTTGTAGCTCCTGCCTGTTCGGCAGACAGTTTTGTGTTAAAAAAATTATCAAAATCTTCTCATTTGGATATCCTTCCAATACTTACAAAATCCTGTTACATTTAAAAGCCCAGTGTTTGGCTGGCTGTGCTTAAAAACCATTTCTGTTGTGCGTTTGTGGGCATTTAAGGATTTTCTGTGGCCTGTGAGTTTTGGAAATTTTGGCAAATTTGCCTTTAAATAGTCCCAACAAATGCTTTAAAAGTTCGATATTTTTATTATTGCTAATAAATTTATTTATTATTTATAGTTTTTTTTTCTGCTGTTCAATTAAAATCAAAAATCATTTAAATAATTAATTAAAAGTAAAAAAAATTCATAAATAATATGTGATTTGTAATGATTATAAACAGGTCAGACAAAACTTCTGTCTGGAGTTATAACTTAGAACTACAAATTTCACAAACTGTGACTTAATTTTTTCTTTGAACTTAGTTTTTTTTTTGCTATTTATATAATTGCTATAACTCGAAAATAGTTTCCTTTTTTTGCTTTTCAGAGCAGAAAAAAGAAAGTTTTTAAGCATTACTTTTCTAAGGCAGGTTGTATGCAACCAAAATGATTGTGGCAGCAACAAAAGCTGATCATCATATTGAAGCCAATTCGCCTGTATGAAATCTATTTTTTTTTTTTATACAGTTTTTGTTGTTAGTTTTTTTTTTTGTTTTGCCCCAGCCGTTCAAAGGGAGGCAGGGAATTTTTGGCAAAGTTTTTTGATTTTCTTTAGATGGAAAAAAAATGTTCTGCTTTTTTTTTTTTAGATTTAATTTTCCTGCTAAAGAAAAAAAAAAAAAGTGCATATTTGTTCAGCACAAAATAGAAATGCAAAAAACGGCTGATGAAGGCGGGCAGAGAGGGTGACTCGCACCAAATACTTGTAAAGGTTAAACATTGCAACTTTTATATGAAGTTGAAACATTGACATTAAACTTTCTCATCAGCTGTGAAGCGAACACAAAAATCAACTCAAGTGTAAAATTAAAACTGAGCAATGAAAAATCATCATCAAAATCTGTGTGCAGGCAAAAGTAAGAGGAAAAAAAAGGGAACAAAAACAAGGAAACTGTTAAATTTCTTTTTTCTGCTGCTCACGTTTCCAGCAACGAGCAGTTACCATAATCCAGCTACGCCAAATTGCTATGATAGGCAAACGCGCGAATCTACGCTTTTGGGTTTAAATACACAAAAGCACACACGCACACACACACGCACACGTACTGACACACGCACACAATAAGTATTTTGCCTCGCTTTTCGCAGGGCAATGAAAAGCACGAGGAAGTAAAATTGCAAATGAAAAAAGCCAGAGAACATTTTAAAAACTAAAGCTTAAATCTAGGGATGTTTGCTTGAACGTCGATACAATGACAATAGCGCAAAATAGAAACGTAGTCAGGCATGGGATTTTTAACTACCAACAATAGAGCATAGACAGTTCTAGACAAATAGGGGATGGGCGGGCGTTTAAATTGTTAAGGGGATATAAGGCAGACATTTTTTCTATACAGTTTTTCTTTTTCTTGACAAAATTACAGAGACAAAACTCCACAATAGGGGCTGCAGACAGACAATTCTGAACTGTTGGCAACAATTTGCAAAAGACGAAGAAGAGGAGGAAAAAAATATATATATAAATGAAGTTAGAAATTAGTTTAGACGCCCCCTATCATTAACAAAACGCCAAACCCTTATGCGAAAAACTCTCAAAAAATGGGGAAAAATAACATTTCCATCGGCAGGACTGTTATTTTTGAGGGGGAGCTAAAACTTTGCAAGAACTGCTCAGTATTCTGAATAATTTGTTACCCCAGAAGATGTACCAAAAACTCGAATTTGCGTAGAGAAGTATGTGAAATTCTGGGATAGATGAAGGTTGAAGGATGTCTCTGAGAGGACACTTAAGTTTTCTAGTACCATTTCACCCTGTTGTAACAAATAAGTGTATAGAAATGAGTGCAAAGAATGGAAATAGTGAAACGGAGTCAGCGTCTCACTCTTTTATACATAAAATCATGGTCGTAGTCCATTTTATTAGACTCGAGGCGCTTAAGGTTTAGGTAGTAGAAAAATGGCAAAGAAGTAAAACTTTTAATCCCCCCTAATCCCTGGCCTTTTTGTATTCTGGCGTTGGTCCTAGGTTGAGGATCGTCCTTCAGTCTGTGGTTTAAGCCTAAAAACGCAAAAACAGGCTCCTAATAATCCTTGTCCTCGAGCTGTTGTTGTCTTGCAACAAGTTCTGTTTATGTAATGAACTAAGATGTGGGGACCAGTCTGATGATCCTTGAGGACTTCGGGCTATTGGCTATGGCATTACCCGGGGGGTCATGGATTACATACCCCGATCTCTCAAGCAAAAGGTTTATGATTTGTGCCCTGCTAAAGAGCTGTCGAACAGTTCATTCCTGTGCAGTTGGTCCACTGTCAGATTAGGCCATTATGGCAGTTGCTGGCATACATCCATTCCATAATCTGGTAATTTTGTAGGAAACTTTTCAACAAAACTGTTAAAATTTTCCTTTTAAAATCAAACAATTCTATGGGAAATTTCCTTTTGGGTATAAATAAATTTCAGTATTTGTCCTGTATTCACGTTCACAGGAGGCAGAACAAGAAGCAGAACAAGAAAAGAGGAGACTGCCAAGAAATAAAACTGACAGCAAAATTATCATAGATGTGAGAAAAGATGTCAATAATGCGACAACAACAGCAGAAAAAAAAAAACATTCCAAAATATGTACGAGTATGACGACAACGATGGGGATACGGCGGTTGCTTTTGATGCTGCTGCCACGATTAATGACGTTGATGACGCGGACGTTATTGAATGATATTTTCTTTTTTCTGGCTTATGACGCCGACATTGAAACCGGAAAATGCTGCGGGTTGTCTTCATTAAGCTGTATAAATTTTCTTTTCTGTTTGATGATTTTTGCATTAACATTTTATTGGTAATTTTTCAAAACAGCAACAACAACAATTCAAACGCACATTTCTTGCCTAATTGATGATATAGAGATATTCTAGTATTTGCTGCAAGAAATGAATTTCTTCTGAAAACAATTTGTTACACATGTGGGTGGTTATTTGTAACATCGATGGCTGGCCGGTGGGAAGGACTTTTATTTGTCGTTTTAAAGAGGGTGGTGACTAAGAGGAAGCCCCTGCAGTATTTTAAGGCACAACAAACTTTTTTGTTTACTATTAATTAATGCTGTCGTTCTTAATGTGTACAGAACGTATTCATAATGTTTTCAAGTGACACGCGTCGTCCTTTCTAATTTGCCGGCCCCCTCGAGAAATTGCAGACAATTATTCTGTCTTAAAGATTGCTTTTGAACTATTTGCTTATCTGTATATTAAATGCTCATGTTATTTTGTGCTTAAAGTGAATTTGCGATGATAAAAGATAAGCAAACTTTGTAGATCAATTAATAACCAGAAGCATTTGGTAGCATCGGAAAAGCCATAGAAGTTCGGAGTTGCCATAAAGTTTTGTGGTCACTTGTGATTCTCTTTGTTCCTGTCTAAGTCTATTTTGTCTATACCGATGATGTTATGAAAGAGCAATAAATTGTTGTGGCATTAAAAACTATAACTTTTTTTGCGTACTGAAAAACTTGTAGCTTAAGAATTTTATTATACAAAAATCATAGAAAATCCTGCCTCCCAAAAATGTTTCTAGAAAAAATTAATTTTTTTTTAAGCAAATTATTAATTAAAAAAACTTTTTTTTCTTATAAGCAAATTTTTTTCTTATAGAAAGAAAACTTTTAAAAAATTTTCCATTTTTATGGAAAAAATTTATGTAGAAAAAAATTTATATCGAAAAAAATTAATTTTTATAAAATTCTTCTTTACAAAAATTTGTCTTCAAAAAAATTTTTCTTCAAGAAAAGTTATTGTCCACAAATTTTTATATACAAACGTTTATATTCCATAAATTTTCTATAAGAAAATATAGATAAAATACAAATAGTTTTCCACAAATTTTTATGAAAAAAATTTGTTTGACACAATTTTTTTTGGCAAAACTTTATTTCCACTAATTTTGTCTTGCATAAAGTTTTATAGGGAAGAAAATTCTTTCTACAAACTTTTCCACAAATAAAACAACAAATTCTTACACAAATTTTTAAACATAATATTGTCTTATACAAATTTTTCCATAGAAATGTTTGTCTTGCCAAAATTTTTCTATAAAAACAATGTTTTGCAAGAAAATTTTCCTAAGAAAAAAACACAAAAATTTTTTACTAGAGAAAATTTTTCTGTGTTCCATAAATATTTTCCATATTGTCTTCCTTTCTAAATAGAAAATTTTCTTCCATATATTTTTCCAAGGAGACAATTTTTCTTTGAAAAACCAGAGTTCCATATTTTTTTTTATATAAAATTTTTATTATACAAAAACATTTATATATTTCGGAAGATTTTTGTGTAAAAAAACGTATATTTAATTATTTTTCTTTAGAAAATTTTATCCTGCACAAATTCCTGTATAGAAAAACTTCCTTTCATCAAATTTGGGAACTAAAAATCCATCTACATTCACATATCTTTTGTATATCTTTTGAAATGTTTTTTTGTAAAAAGAAACTTTTCTTTCTTAGTTGTCACAAATTTTTCTCTTGAAAATATCTTTTTTGTTGTTGTTCTCTGCAAAATTTTGTTTTTAAAAATATAGAAAAACTTATCATCCACCAGGTTTGCCATATAAAAACTTGCTTCCCATTTAATTCTATTTTTGTTTTAATTTAAAGACAATTTTTCCAAGCATTTTGTACAGAAAAAGAGAGAAGCAGAATTTCATACAAAAGAAGTCCTGTTTCGAAAAGTTAACTTTTCTTGTTGTGGTGTTCACAATTTGGTCTACATCTTTCTAATGATTTGTTTATTGAAAGTTTTCAATAAATTTGTTGCGTTCTTACATTCTTTTCTCTACAAAAAGCCTGTTTATTGTGTCATTTTGATTTGTTGTCGATAATGACTATAATTTCAATGACTTCGTTGTTGTTTATTTTTGTTTTAAAAGCGATTAAAAGTTTTAGAAATGAAAATATTTTTGTAAGTCAACAATATCAGAAAAGCTAAAATAAATAGAATAAATAAATTTGCCGTGAGGGCATTTGATTTGTACTCGAAACACCAGCTGAAAACAAAATTGTGGAAATAATGAAATATATTAAACATTTTTAGACTTACGAATAATTTCTGTAACATTTTCTTAAAGACAAATTCTGGGCCTTGTAAGAATAATAGAAAAGGCAAATATTTTGTAGTTTCTGTTAAATAAAATGATTTAACTTGCAGACGTTGACTGTCTGGTCCACCCCCATTTTTTACTATTACGCCCTCATACCCCCCGCTGTTAACAAATTTGTCTTCATGCTCACGCATGTCTGGGTATCTGCTGGAATCACAAGTCCATATGTTTGACTCGACGGCTGTCTGTCTGTCTGTCTGTTATCAAAAAATATGATGCAATTTATAACACAAATGATATTTTTGTGTTGTGTTGCTGTCATTGACATATTTCTTGTCATTTGGAAACATTAAAACAACAACAACAACGACAACAGCAAACACACCAAAACATTTTGCTCGTCTGCTCGTCTGCTCCGATAGTCTCCATTCATTCAGTCATTTATGGCCTGATATGACTTTTGAATTTATATGCACTTATATTTAATGTTGCGGATGTTTATTTTTATGTTATCGATAACTTCTACTAAATATAAATAGTCGTTTCACATTTTATTTCGTTGGCTGTTTCTTAATGGCTTTTTAACAAGAATTATTGCCGGCTTTCTATTGAACGGTCGTCATTGGTACCAAAATAAAATGCCTGATTTTCTCTTGCTCTTGCCTTTAAGTGTTTAAAACAGGAGCCGTTAAGATGTGAAATCTGGCGTTTTACTGGCAGGCGACTAATAAACCGCAATTAAAGAAATGCGGCAAAAGAACGTTAATTTTATTTGATTTTAAATTGTTTAGGAAGTTGTAAACTTTCTATGGCAAAAAACTTATGTGAACAAAGAACACTTGAGTGTAGTTTTTTTTTCTGGCTAAGAAATACTCGAAGTTTTTACAAGGACTTGCAGAAGTTGGTGGCTGATAGTGATCTCTATAGAGGGATGATAAAATTAGTTGCTTCATGTGAGTGTTCTAGACATCGATTAGCAAGAAAGTAAGTATGAGCATCGACCTTTAGGCCTAGAAAGTATCCTTTAAATTCTGATATACTGGTACCATACACTGCATATGTAGGAGTCTACCCCAGAAAAAAAATACAAAAAAATACAAAAAAATACAAATGTTTGTACTAAAAGCCGATTTTTAGGCTTGTAAAAGAAGGCGCTCTGGCTGAGGAGTACAATCGTTGGAGATACAATCGCCAAAGGACTGTTTCGAGTGTGTTTCGTAAATTTGAGTCCGCGGCTTGAGTAACCAATGAACCGGGTACTATAAAAAGATCGGATTGGCATTGAATGTGCCACTAACCGTGAGAATGTCGTGACAGTGGACAGATGCGCTGCTTCATGGCTGAAGCCGGCATCTGTACAAAAGACATACCGTTAACGGGTAAAAGAGAGCGGACACCAACTTGTGGCTGCTAAATGTACGCTCGAGCATTTGGATTTTGTTTACAATTTTCACCACAATAATTTTATTCGAATATCGCATCAAGTCATGCAATTGGACACTCTAACCCCAACTGCCATCAAAAAGTAGAATATCAAAGAAAAAAAGTACATGTGATTGAAATATTTCAGCAGCTGTAAGGAAATCCATACAAATTCGGTGTATAGAAAATACCTTTAAATATAATTTCTGTAAAAATAATCTTAAACTGCTCTCAAATTGCCGCCACTTTAAGACGTTTTGTCACCATTCACCAACTTCGTCCTGCCCTAGAGATATTCAAAATTCCTTTCTGTGCCCGGAATAAACTTTCGCCAAACCAACTACTACTTACTGCCAGCCAATTGAGAGTAAAAAAAAAGGCTCTCAAGCTGAGTGTACAAAAAATCGTATTAAATGCCAAAACTAATGGATGGAAATATTAACATTTAGTTGTCGATTTTTCATTTGTACTTGTATTTATTTTTGTTTGTTGCTCAACAATTATTTATGGAAATTATTAATGAATGAATTTTGTTGTTCATGCTGTTCTAGTTGCAATTGAAAGTTTTTAAGTTGTTGCTTTTGTTCTGCATAAATATTTAAGTTATTATTGAGAGTAAGAAGCATGAAATGCACACACCCACCCACACACACACACACACACACACGCACAGACAGCCATTTACCAACACATGAATTGTTGGAAGCAGTTAAAGATGTCGTTGCAGTTTGTATTTGAGTTTTTAATTAAGTGTTGCTGATAAATAATTATTTGTTTTGTGTTTATGCTTTATTTTGCATAAAAATACAAACTAAATAGAACTTCGCAAAATAACAAAAGTGTAGATAAGTTGAGAGTCTTGTTTCTTCCCCCTGCTCTGCTCTTCGAAATTTATCACTTAAAGTTGTGTTTGCCTGATGATAACAACTAATTTATTAAGAAATAAATGAAAGAAAGATTTATAAACGAAATGGAATTTTTGGTTATTAAAAAGCAATTAATTTCTGAAAAGGTTTAAGTGTTGGAGACTGTTGGCAACCAATTGCCAAAATATCTTAGAAATCGCACACAAAAATATTAATTTGCCACCAGCAATAGATGTAATTATAAAATGTATTTCCGGCTGCTAAACAAGTGATAAGAAATCATCACAATTTCAGTTCCCTCAGGTCCTTGCGGATCGCTTTTAATTTATGCTTAAACATTTTCTTAAGCAAAAGAACAAATACATCAAATCTGTACGTACATTATTTTGATTTGAAAATGAATTAAAAACATGCGCCATCTGCGAATCACTTGCTGCATTTTTATTGTCACTCACGACAGCAACAGCAACAGCAACACCAAGAAAAATGAATCTTTGCCATCTCTCTCTCTTATTGCTGGTCACATAAAAACCCTAAATTTGTTATAATTTCCTTCTAGTTTCTTGTTGCAATTTCCATTTTCTTCCTGCAGGATTCTTGCCTTCGTTCAGGCTTAAGCTGCAAAGCGCAGCCAACACTACGAAGAAAACCAAAGTTTTACCAATGAGTAACTCGCAAATGTCCCCTGAAATATAAAATATTATAAAGTTCTTTCTTTTCATCGCCAATAAACTTAATTGTACTGTTGTTGCTGCTGTTGCTGCTGTTGCTGCTGTTGCTGTGTTGCGGATGAGGCTAGAAACTACACACACACACACACACACACAACAATAACAAATTTTAAGCAGTAGTCGTCGCATAATAATGGCAGATTACGTGCTGAAATTACTGAAAAAGAAAAGAAAACCAATTTCAATTGTGGCAGCAACAAGGCAACGGCTGCAATAACAAGAAGTAAGCAAAAAGGAACACAACAACAACATTAAGATTGGCAACACACTAAGACACATTTAGCACATGGTTGCATAAACCAGCATTAAAACCGTCATTGTTTTAATAAACTACCGAAATGATAACCAGCAGCCAGCAGCCAGCAGCAGCAACCGAACCAAGAGCTGGAACAGGAGCAGCTTTATAAACTCTGGACACTGTATAGTATTTAAGGACGGTCAATAAAATGTTTTTGTTTTTCTTCCAGTGTCCAAGTTCAGAACAGTTTTTTTTTTCTCAACATGCGCAAATAAAATCCAGATAAACAAGTTTGGAAAGACGAGGACAACTCCAAAATTGTCAGCTTGTGATATACAAATTTTGTCCCAAAAACAAAACTTTCTCTAAATTTTTATCATAAATAAAATTTTCTTCAAACATGTTTATAGAAAAATAAAGATTTAATTTAAAAAATTTTCTCTAGAAACTTTTTTGTCAAAATGCAAAATTTCCTCTGGAGAATCGTCAAAAAGAAATTTCTAAAAAAATAAATTTATGGTCAAAGACAAAATTTTTGGTGGAATTTATTGTCAAGGCAAAATGTTAAAGAAAAAAATTTCTATAGAAAATTCATATTCAAGACAACATTCTGTTGGGAAAAATTACCAGTTAAGGAGAAAATTTTGTCTAGTTTTCTCTAGAATATTTTCTCATAAATACAAAATTTTCTCCAGAAAATTTATAACATCTATAATAAAAAAGTTTTCTCTCAAAAGTTTCGTGTTAAGGCGAAAATTTTATAAGACGAAAATTTATTTTCAAGGCAAAGTTTTTTCATTATTTTCTCCAGAATCGGAAACCAAATTTTCTCTAAAATATTTATGATCAAAAACAGAAAAATTTATTGCCAAAAAGTTTTCTTTTTTTAAATATACAATTTTTTTTATATATATTTTTGGAAATTTTTTCTTATTAAAAACCAAAACTGTAGAAAATTTCTTGTCTAGAAAATTTGCTGTCAAAAAAAAAAAAGTTCTCTAGAAACTTTTTAGTCAAAAGCAAAATTTTCTCTAGACAATTTTTTATTAAAGACATATTTTTTGTGTAAATTTTTTTTTATCGAAAAAAACGTATCAAACACTAATTTTGCCTAGAAAATGTTATAGCAAAGCTTGTTCAGCTGACCGACCCTCGTATACTTGCCTCAAATGCAATTATATCCAACACAAAAAAGCGATAAAGAAAATAACTCAAATAATGAACTATTCTGTTGCCGAAAATTTATTTTTTCTAACAACTTTTCTGTTTTGTCTTGTCGTTACATTTGTTTTTCACTTAAAGTTTTATTGTTAACGAAAACAATAAATTTATTGCTGCGACAATGGTTTTTCATTTAGTTCAATGAGAAATACTCTCAAAACAAAGGAGGCAAAACAAAAAAAGTGAAATGCAATAAAATATTTCGAGTGCATAGAACAGAAATAGCAACTACAACTTTCCAAATAGAAAACGTGTTCGAAATTTAATCGACAACAGCCAAGACAAACGGTCCTTACGAAAAGAAATAGTGACCTGAATTTAATTTTTAAGATTTCTTCGGGGATTTTTAAAAGAAAAGCAATTGCAAAAGAACAACAAGAAAAACAGTAAGACCGTAAGATAATAAATGTTTTTAATTTAGAATTTTCGTTCAAATCTCGATTGCCATTCATTTGTTGCTAAAATGGGCTGTAATAAATTGCAATCAAATGGCCTAATAGAGAATTTTTCGTAGACTATTTAGGATATAAATTCGTTGGTAAAACTGCATTTGAAGGGTAGGGCCCTTAACATGGGTTGTAGCAAAATGCAAAAACTTTTCATTTACGTCACTTCCCTGGCAATGTTGTGTTAATTTTTGTCTCATAAAAGCATCTATTTAGAGGATCTTAAATTTGATTCGGAAACTTTGTTTACATAATAAAATTTCAATGTTATAAATAATACAACTTTTTTCTTTATTTGCTTTTTTTTAGTGTCATTACCCTGGCATTGATAGATATTTCATGACGTAAAAGTTTAACAAGTGATCAATAAATTTTACCAAAATTAATAGGTTTTTCTTTATTGTGCTGTTTGTATGTAATCCACAATATTAAGTTAATTCAACGCAGCCAGGGGAAATACTGACACTGTTTTTTTTTTTTTTAAATTTGTGAGATATATTTCTTAATTTACATCATCTATATTCAAAGTAATATTTCATTCATTTCATTCTCTCTGCTTATTTTGTTCAGACTTAATTTGTAGCCAGGGGAAATACCTTAAACTTAAACTTAATGAATTCATATTAGTAAAGTATTTCTTGATTTAATTTGACGAATGACTATTTCAAAGTCATATGGATTTGATTTTGTGATAGAGAACATATTTTGGAAGCCAGGGGAATATCCCTGGTGCCTATAAAATTGCCTTATATAAACCTTATTCTTGTATCTTTAAATAATACACACAAAAATTATGTCATACTTTCAAGTTTAAGATTTATTTGTTTATTTCACTGCTTTGCTTTACACAACATTTATTACCGACATAATTATTAACTCTAAAAATAAGCGAAATTAAAAAATGAAATCCCCTAAAATGAAATCATAATCATAAACTTCATATCTTTTTCAATAAAGTTGAATTATGTCGAGATTTAAACTTACTACCACTCATCATCTACAGCGGCAAATGCTGCTACTGCCGCAACATTATGATGAAATGCAAAAGAGTTCCTGCCGGTTTTTTTTTATGTTTTTGGCTTAAACAAACTTTTCATCTATTCATATTAAAAGCACTTGTGCTTAAAATACACAAACAAAATTTTACATCATTTCCGAGCTAAAAAAAAAAAAAAAAACACAAAAATTGCTGGAGGAAAAAAGTAAAAATAATGAAATGAAATGAGTAAGAAAAAGTTGTTAACGTTGACTTAATACCTATTTTATGCAACTTAATGCAGCAGCGCTACAGCAAAACAAAATAAAATTCTGGCTATTGTTGTTGTTCTTGCTGCTGTTGTTTGCTGAATTGTGGTATATTTAACAGTGTTTAGCTTAGACCAGCTTAAATACATCAACAAAGCGCTCCCTCTTATTTGCCACAAATGAATAAATTCTTGTAATGAAAACCAAGAATCCAAGGCCAAAAGCAAGAAACAACAAAAAGAAAAAGATGGCAAGCGAAGCTCATCAGAATGCAACATTATTATTAGTTTTCCTCGCTGTGTTTTTTTGTTTGCCTCATCTTTTTAGTTGTTTCTTTTTTTCTATGTGAAAGTGCAACGTAGTTGAATGTGATTTTCGTGCAAATATCGAGGGTTGTACGCGGCTGCCAGGCAATCAGCCAGCAGACCGCCAGTTATGCACATTGTCTGTTATCTGCATAAAGATTTATATCAACTCCTTGGAGTGCACTTTGCAAGTAGCCCTATTTAATTTAAATATATGCATTTATTCATAAGCTAATAAATTTTTGCTATTCTACAATATCTTGGAAACGACCAAAATAAGAGAAAACGCTTTAGAATATGATGCGAAGGATTCTTAAAGGATTATTACGAATTTTGTTTGTCAGGACGGTTTTGTGTTTCATTGCTTTTTTCCGTTTCACAGCTTCGGAGTGGTTCTTTCTTTATTTTTGTCTGCAGACATTATTGTAATAAAAGTTTTAATTTTTGATTAATTTTTATGTTTTGCCATTATTGCCTATAAAGATGTGGCAAAGGATACATTTTCGTGCGAGCAGTAAAAGAATAAATTCGTTGAATTCGTCAAGTATTTATTTACGTACCTAACCATGAAAATGTCTGTAATAGTTTTAGCAGCAATGAAAAATGCTGACCATTGAACATATGGTTTTTGGTCCTTCGAACCAAGTCACAATTTCCATTCAAGGATTTAAGATTTGACCAACGAAAACCTATAATTATTTACAACATAAATACTGAATGAAAAGTTAGACATAATAAAATTTCATCATCGTTGTCAAGTTTTCGGTGGTCCTCCAAATCAAGTTGCGATACAAAAAAAGAATATCCTGTCATTGTTAATTTGAGTTTGGTTTTCCATATCAAATTGTGGTACGAAAAATATGAATTTCTATGTGTTACTCTGAAAAAAAGTTGTGATATTTTGCTGATCAGCTGAAATATATTAGTAATTTCGTAGTTTCACCAACACCTGTTGGGGTGCTCTGCTTCTTCGGCAGATTTAGCACCCAGGAGGCTATACATATATTTATATAATCTTTATTTTCTCCTTCTCCAAAAGATGTACATTGCAGATATATCTAGAACTGTATAACAAAGACTTGAAAAGACTAAACAAAAATTTTCTTTTTTTTCTTTTTGCAGATGGTCCTTCGAACCATTGTGAATATATCACGTCCTGGGGAAATTGTTGTATTAGTAGAATTTTAAAGACTAACAATTTGTATTATTAGATTTTTTAAAATTAGAAAAATACCCCTCTTAAGCAGGTCCTTGGAAGAAACTGGTTTGTTAAAAAAAATATGTGTTATTTCCATTTAAATTGTTTATTTCCATTAACTGTTTTGGCTCTTCTGAAACAATTCGTGATGATAATTTTGTATTATAAAAACAGCAGATGCAAGTTCTCTATATCGAATTAAAGAAGGTCCTTTGAAGCAACGGGTTTGTTAGAACTGTACTTAGAAGAAAATAGTAGCATAGGAAAAACATTATGGAACTAAACAGAAATTACCGCTGGAATTGCTCTTTGTTTATTACCATTAAGTCGCAGGGTAATAACAGCTTAACAACTTCAAAGAAAATTCCAAAGAATATACATTTTTTCAGACAGATGGTCTTTCGAACCAGTTTTTTTTTTTTTAATTATGATTTAGGTTCTCAGGATCAGTTTCTGGCGAGATTGTTAAACCTTAAGTAAGTAATTTATTTTCAAGGCCTATTTGGTGCTTCGAACCAACAAGTTTCTCCAAACAGTGTTTAGAAAATTTAAAAGTTAAAAGAAATTTTTATTGCATTGAAGAAAGATGAACAAACTTTAAGGAATTTTAATAAAAATGCTATTCAAATTAACAATTCAATATTTTCCGGGTTTTAAATTCACTTCCAAATAGAAAATTAAGCCCTACAAAACCCCATTTCTAATTTCTGACCTTGAAACATTTTCAGCTCAGGGTGGGGAGTCAGTCCTTGGGATCTGCTTGGCTTAAATAGTTTATTTGTAGTTAAACCTTTATTCTAAATGAGAGAATGTTAAATATTTGTTACGTTTTATGGTGATATCCCTCTCTCTCTCTCTCTCTCTCTCTCTGTCTCTCTCTTTTTTTCTGCATCATTTATGTCCCTCTTCTGGCCTAAATAACTTCTTTGCGCCTAAATAACTTCTAAGCATTTTTTCAATATCAAAAGTTCTTGCTCAGCACTCCAGCTTAATACTAATCAAAGTTATCTTTCATAACACTTTTACAGATTCTTTTCCTATTCATTTGGTTTCACTCCCCTGCCGCTCCCAAATATTTATCTTCAAAGATATTTTCTTATATCTCCCTTCTTCCTTTTACAGTTCATTTCTTCTTGTCAATTTGTTGAGCTATTCTTTGTGTGTTTCAGTAAGTAAATTGTCGCTGGCAAATATGTTTTTTATTCATATAAGTCCATACATACGTACAATATGTCGGTTGTCCCTACAGCTGTTTGTGCGTTAGAAATTTAATTATAAAAATTAAAATTTCATTATGCCATATTTAATTATTTACAATTCTGTATTTTTCTGCAATTGTCTGCTAGAAGCTGCAAAATCTTTACAAATTCTAAGGCAGTTGCTGAAAACAGTATAGGAGAAAAGGCAAAAGGGACAAAATGCAAAATGAAAGCAAAATACAACAAGAGACTGGAGTGCAGAAAAAATAGAATATAAATGAAATGAAAATTAATATTTAATGCATTCATTTGCCGCCTTGATAATTACGCTTAACTATTTCATTGTCAGCTTAGAAATGAATTAAATACACTCAAACCTAAAGCCAGCCCAACAGCCAACCAGCCAACCAGCCAACCAACCAACTGCCAAGATGTTGATAATGGTAACAAGGACATTCAGCAGAAAAAAAAATATATATGTATGTATATAATACTTGAAATGAAACGGGGATATATATTTATATTGTAAAGGTCTTTAGTATGTTTAACGCCTAGAAAATTGCAGCTAATGACAATCTACTTGTTTTTTTCATATTTCCTTTTTTCCTCAATTTAAGAAAACTCATTTACTCTTACACTCGTGTAGACGATTCCAGTTAGTGAAAACGTAAAAGACAAGTAAATTGTCTTGGCTTAAGTGTTTAAATGGCGAGTACAGATGAAGAAATGAAGTTATCGTCTGAAGTGTAGAAGACCTGAAAATGACAAAGAAAATTGTCTTTTAGTTGCTTTTACTTTTGCGAAAAGCACTCCTTAATGTATCCTATAGATTTTGTTGACTTCAAATGCTGCTGTGTTACGAAAGACATGACAGCATCGTCTTAAGTCGTTGGGTGCCAGCGCTGGAGTCTTTTACTATCTCTCACCCACCTGTTTAACAATTAATGTCCTTTTTACACACGCTCCAACACACTACAACAACATGCTCACACCCACACGCACACACTCGCTCAGCTTAACTTTAATTCACATTTAATTTTGCTGCTTTGGCAGTGAAAAAAGAAGCCAGCAATTTTTTTTTTTTTTTTTGTTTCTAACTTTTTGTAATTTGTCTCCCAAGTAATTAGTAAGATTTAAATTGGTTTATATTCTTCTGCATCTTGTTTTTTATTTTCAACTTCCGTTTTAGACATTTTACTTAAGCGCCATCCAGCCAAACACAGAGCGACTGACACACGGCACAGTCTGTCTAATTTACACAAATGACAATGAAATAAGGTTTCATTTCAGTTTTCTGTAGTATTTAGTTGAAATGCGTTTATTTCATCATCATCATCACTTACATGAATTCAGAGCATTTATGTGCTTAAATTACATACTTTATATTCATATACTTGAGCCGAGGCAGCCGTAGAAGTCGTGCAGCAGCAATAACGTCATTGTGGGCCTTAAACCTACAACCAGGTGATGCCATAAATACACAGACAATTTAATATAAGTTAAAGCCATTAAATGTGCTGCAGTTTTTATGTGAGATTTTGTCTCAAGATGACTTTAATTGATGCGTTACGCCGGTGCGAAGGACCAGCGAATACGTTGATTATTTATTATTATATGATTAATTTTAAAGCGAAATTTGTATTATCTTACCGAACATGATTTCTGTTGCCAAATTTTCAAGTCATGACTTACCTAGAAAGACACAAAGAATATTCAAAGTTCAGTTGTTGTAAAATATATACAAAAAAAAAACAAACAAAAAAAAATTCGGATTTTTTTCATTAAAAAAAAATAGAAAGAGTTAAATGATACCAAATTCATTTCCAAAAGTAACTTAATTATTCTCCAGCACAAAAGCCAAAATTAAATAATTAAATAAATAAATTATTACTAAAATAAATTCAGGCTTAAGAATTACACAAAAAAAAAGGATATTTTCTTAAAAAAAAAAATACATTTAATAAACATTTGAAATACAAAATCCCTCAATGGAAAAATTCTTTCTATCGCATTAAAACTAAATCTGTGGAACTGGTGGTTGGCGGTAGCTGTCAATAGCTTGGACCAGGGACGAATTTATGGGAGTTTTGTTCGTGCGTCATGCCAAACACTTCACTCCCTCTGCCTTATATTTTAAGGAACCAAATTGTAGCGACTACTTCAATAAACATGAAAGTCAGATCAGATCAGACGTGGGCGAAACGCTGCCTTGGCGAAGCGTAAAATAATATCGCTGCTGTTTGTGAGGACAGTTGATTGCTTCTGGCTGGCCAGAGCCCAACCTGGCAAATTGTTCGCTGCATCTGTCAGAAGTTCAGCTCATTCCGCAGAATATATTAAACTGCTAAAGACAAGAATGACTGTTCGTTGATGCAGTTGGAAATTTATTGAAAGCGATCATCCAAACGTTGTAAAATTGCACCAAAAAAATAATAACGCGTGACGGCAATTTGTTCCTGTAAAATATTTGCAATGAAAAATGGAACGGCCGCAATTATCCTGGTATTTTCTTTTTAATTTGCCGCAAAATTATTAAAAACAAAATGCGAAAACATTTTCATGTCGCCTAAATATATGTGGATTTGCAGCGCTTTCTCTTCCCCACTTCCTCCCACATTTACATATTTGTTTTTTTTTTTTGGTCTAATCACCTCGAGATCTTTATCATTTTCTGACAATAATTAAAAACATAGAACATGAAAATTATGAAAAATATCGTCGAGTGTGAGAAAAAATTATAACACCTTTTAGCAAATGCACAATTAAAAACAGCTTACGAAAGCAACAACAATAAAAATTACAACATTATTTCATTGTTGTCACTTTTGTCAACAGTTTTGTTTTAACTGTTGTGTTGTTGGTTTTTGGTTGGTTGGCGTTGTTGTTTTTGCTGCTGCTGTTGTTGTTGTTATAACAAGAGTGTAACATGTCTAAATCACATTGTAATTATCTTTAATAATTAAATATCACTGGCATTTTGTGTGTTTGTTCGTGTGTGTGTGTGTGTGTGTGTGTCCTCAGACATGAATATGCATGATATTTCACACTGTATCTGCAAAGAGTTCGTTTATTTTTTTTTTTTTTTTGTTCTTCTGATTCGTTATTCATGTTAACATTTATTTTATTTCTATGTATTTACATACATACATACATAAATATGTGTATGTTTGAGTGCTTTTATATATAAATTTGTTTATTTGAGTAGAAAAAAAAGCAAACCTTCTATGACACGCTAATTTTAGATAATCTACGAGTTAAGTTTTTTGTATCACTTTTTGTTATTGTTGTTGTTATTATTAGATATTCACAGAAATATGGTATGGTTTTCACCTCGACTATCTAGGGAGTAGAAAATTTTAATTTAAGCTTTGTTATGCCGTGAAAGCAATCAAAATTGTATTAAATTGACATTAGAGGAAATTGAATGGAATGCTTAAAGAAGAGGACAGTGATTTGCCATAAATAATTCAGGCGATAGTTGTGGCCAGGGTAAAATATGTAATAAATTCGATAATAAGAAGTTGTTTATGTTTTTGCATTGCATATTAATTGATATTCGAATAATAATATGGGCAAGCAGTTTGCGGGCCAACGAAAAGGAAAATGAAATTATTATTTTTAGTTTTGCCTGGACTTTAATGGCAATAAAAATAAGGAAAGTTTTCAATGGCCAAAATAATGTTAATGTTAAGTTGGGTGTTTGTTGGGAGATGGGCAGCTCCATTTTGGGAACTTCCATCATGTAACCGGTTTTTATCCGAGTCAAAACCGGTTTTTATTCGGTTATTATTTTATTCGGATATATTATATTTTTATTTATTTAAAAATTTGTTATAATTGAAATTAAACAAAGCATAAAAGCACCAGCAACTTAGTCTATCGGCTTATATTCGGATATAAAGAACCGTTTAGAGTACAGTTTTGTACACGTTATGACGTTGTGCACCGGTTTGGTGTGATACCATGTCATTTGGCAACCTCCGTTGGATTCGATGATGTCCTCACTGCCATAAATTGTCTACCTAAAGATGATAAAATAATTAAAATAATTTGCCAAAAAAAAAACAGAGCAGCAACTTAAAATTTAAATTTTAGTAATTTACCTTTTCGAAACATATGTGCCATAAAGGACACAGAACAGCAAAGAGAAAAATGCAAAACAGCAAAACTTTATTATGTTCTTGGAAATCGTAATGGTTGTAACAACAAATTGTCAACACGTACGAATGCACTTACTCAAATGTAAACGGGGTAATAACCATTTCAACATTTCTCTCTCTCTCTCTATCTCTTTCTATCTTATTTTGCTGAACACACAACTTCTTTGACTATTTTGTATGCTTCATGCTCAGCATAGTTATGCTGTTTCTTTGCTTGTGCTTTTTTTCTGCTCCTAGTAACACTTTTAGTGGTGTGTCATTACAAATCTAGGTTATATTACAAATTTCTTTTAACAGTTTTTTTTTCAGTTTGGTTTTTGTTAAGTTTCGCTGGCATCTTTTAATGCACATTTACACTTGACTATATTTATGTGTGCGTTGGTTACGTTTTCTTGCCATTTTAAGTAGACACAAAGTTTGTGTTGGATTTGTTTGCGGAACAAGGACATTTCGTAAGGTATTATTTGTCCGTTTTTTTTTTTTGTGTGTGCCTTTATTTGCCATCGCCGCTAAGGTATTAAAGTTATTGTGCGTTAAAATATTAAGAATTGTAATAAACATTTCAGGCAATAAATATGATATGAAGAAAAAAGCACACAGCAGATTGCATGTTGTCGTGGCTGTTTATGAAGGGACTTAAATTGTTGACAATTTATGCTAAAAGTTTTTTGTTTTTCTTGGGCAAAGCCAGGAAAACAAAATGAGGAAAGAACTGATTTAAAATAAGTTTTATTATAAATAATATAATATGACGTGAATGTGAATGACGTAAATTCTGGATAGAAAGCAACAGTTAAAAGGACAAAGAGTAAAAAGTGCTGCTATTCGCTAAAACAAATCCTTTATACCCGTGACAAAGCTCAGTTAGTAATTAATTAGTTAGTAATTAATAAAGTCTTGTGATTTTCTGAAAAAAGCAGGTCACAACTAAACAGTAAACAGAAAGCGATAAAATAAGTTGTTGTGCAAATACTGCCACATCTATTAAATCAATGAAATGTCGGCCTTCCAGCAATCTTTCTTTTTTGGTAAACAATTTTCGAACAAACATTCACTAGGATTCATTACTGCAGGTTTGTGCTTAATTGTGACTTTAATCATTTCGCTTAAAATCTTAAAATTTGTTGTATAAAAAATTGTTTAAACATTTTTTGGCTTTAGTTCAACAAGACAGGAAAACTTAATACATTTTTTAATGAAAATACTCATCTGAAATCGTGAAAGATTTTTTAACAACTTGAAGAAAACTGCTTGTTAGATATCGGCAAAATTTTGTTGCAAAAAATTAAAGGATACACCAGACTCACATATATCCTTTTTTTTGGTATTTAAATTTCACAAACATTAGTTATAAAATACTTATACCACAGTGATAGCATTCTTATTCGCATTAGTTTATACATCTTCAATATGTTTTTTTTTTTCCTTTGCAAAAAAAAAAAATTACTAAAATATTTATCAGCACTTCAGAAAAATGTTACTACAACTTGCAGAAATATATTTGCAAAGATTCATGCTTAATTTTCTTTTAATTGTTTCAAGGATATGCCGTACTTCCATATATCCTTTATTTTGTACTTCGATTTAAGCATCAGTAATTATGAAATACATGATAAACTGTTCACTTCATTCATAATGATTGCGGTTTTTTTATACTAATTCACAAAAATTTCCTTCTACGGTATTTTTTTCGTTTTGCAATAAAAAGATTTATCGCAAATCCAGAAAAAATATGAGATTACAACTTGCAGAACAATATTTGTAGAAATTTGCGCTTAGTATTTTTGCAATAATTTCAAGGACTATTCAAGCTGGCATATATCCTTTTTTTAAATACTTTTTTTTTAGTTTTAATGATTTAAACGCATTGGTAGCAGTTGAATTGTTCTAGTTGAAATATTTCCTTGATGAACTCGACTTCGATAAGTACAATGATATGATCAAATTCCTCGTACTCTTCTGGTGTAAATTTACCTGCGCATAAAGATCTTCATGAAAATCTTTCTAAAATAAATGCAAATTAGAAAAGTGTTGCAGTTGGCTCATTCAACAGTCTTCATTCTAGACGATACAGAGAAACTTTTACGTTCTAGCAAGAATTTTTTTTTTTTTTTTGAGCGCAAATATTTACCACAACATGACAAACTTGTCCTACTGCTGCAAAACAAATGTTTAAAATTTTTAAATATCTGAACTCAAGTAGTGCTCCACCATATCGTTTGCTGAAAAACATTTTATTTGGCCTGAAAGTTACAAAAGTTAATAACTATTTACAGATTTGACTGTTTTCATTAGCAATTTTACGCTCTTAAAAACTCATTAACATTTTTTTCTTTCATAAAATATTTAAGCAAAAAAAATTCTTTCATGGCCAAAAACATTGTGCTTTTGAATCAAGTGATAATTTATGCATAAATTTTATCATTTAAACTGCCCTCATAAATACATTAATTTAACAGAACAAATAAATGTATTTTTAAAATTATCAGCAAAAAAAAGAAATGTTGCACACAAAAGCCAAAAGAAGGAAAAAAAATTACGAACAGCAACAAAAAAAGGACTTTTATTAAATTCAGCTATTGACTGCTATTAACAAGGGCAACTTTTGACAATTAAGGCCACATTAATGCAACCGATAATAAATAAAAAGAAAAAACATATTGTACAGTCCAACGTAAAGTGATAGGGTCACTTTTGACTGTACCTTATAATAAATTTGAGCAATAATCTCACTTTTCTCTAAGGACTAAAAAGGACCTAAAACAAAGTGGCATAATATGGCACCCTGCATTTCGTGGCATAAAGTTCATAAAAGGGGCTTGGTTGTGCGAACCCAGACTGAAGTGTTCTGCTTGCTGGCTCAGCTGTTACAATCTTTCGCCTGCAGTGAGTGGCAAAGCAGTGCCTGTCAACGAACGTAAGCGTTCGCCTACATTTTCAACAACAAACAACTCATGAAAAGTACATTAATTGCTTTAACTATGAGATCTGTAGGATATGTATGATTTACACAAGTTATAGCTGAACAAAATAGAGTCCGAAAATATTAGAAACCAGGTTTTTCGTTTCTCAAAATATTGCCAGACGTTAAAGTTCGATATTGTGCAATAGGTGAGAAATATCCTTGAAATTACAGGCTTCCACTTAAGGCAATAGAAAAGATATTTTTGGACATGTGTCCATAAATAATTGTAACGGTGTTTGATAAGGTTAGCGTAAGTCAGCCTTCTGCATGTTGAACAAAACAAACAGTGTATACGCATAAACACTGACAAGGAGGACGTTAGACAGCCTATAAAAATCTATGTTCTGATCTGTATCCGCCTGAAAACTTTCTCGTGTTATAAATGAACACCAATTCCAAGCTTTCTTTATGGACGATTATAGTCCATCTGCCTCGTCTTCAAAAATATAGGGACCATATTAAAATATAGAAATAGATCAGGACACTTTTCAGGCAATCTGTGAGCAAAAACCTGTTCAGGTGTGTTGTTCGTTTTCATTTAGCCAGAAATACGAACGGACATCACAAAAACAGCGAACTTACGCTCAGTATTAACAGAACACTTTAAATTGAATTCGATTATTAATTTAACGTCGCCGGCCTTAAACTATTAAAAATGGCAGGATTTCTTAAGTGTCTATCCTTTTGTAAAATTGTGACCCCAGATCATTTGGATGCGTCACGAAATTTCCATAAACTTTCCCCCACCAGATACAATTTTTTCCTTACCCTGAAATAAATGTATCTAGTCTTATCGGTCGCTGGCGTCTACTGAAACAAAATTTGTGATAATTTGAGGACACAAGATTGCAGGAATTTCAGTCATGAACTCTTAAAGGATTTCTGATGGAAACAAAATGATAATACGAGGAAAATTGCAGCTAAAATCAAACGATTTTTAATGAAAACAAAATAATAATGCCAATAAAATATCAGCAAAACTTAAACGATTTTGAATGCAAATAAAATGCCAGTGCGAAAATATTTCAGTAAAAAATTATTTTCTGATTGGAAAAAAATCAAATAAATCAATGAATAGTGTCTATTGTTTTCATGAAATGCTTTGGTAAGTCTATATTCAGACAAAAGTTTTGATGATTCAGAGAATTATTTGATTGAAGTTGTTTAAAAATAAGATTTTTTCTTGCTGAGAAATTTTAATTTCCAGATAATATTTTGAATGTTGCAGTAACACTTTTCTGTTGCTTGTTTAAAAGCGGCTGAAGTTTTTCACCATAAAAATGTTAAGATACGGGAAATCCACATGTTACTAAACTCCTAATTGAGTCCATCAAAAACAGCCATAATATTTCCTAAATTAGCGTAAAATTTCAGGCTGACCTTAAATTTAAGACCGGTCTTTCCAACAAAATGTATGTCAAAATTTCATGTAATTTCCTTTCTATATATAAAATATTTTCTGTTTGCAAAGAGTTTGAAAAGTGCAGCTGTTGTTCTTGGACAACCGTATTTCTTGAACTCGCAGTTACTTTCAGCTCATACACATTTAGTTGAAAGTAAATAAATACACACAAACGCACATCAACATACACATACACACATACACACATACATTTTGGAGTAAATTTTGTATGAAGCAAGAATTGATGTTGTTGAACAAATACAAATATTGAAATAATAATTTTTCAATTAAAATATATAACGTTTATTTAGCACAATAACAAGCAAAAGGAAAACAAACACATGCATGCGACGAACACACACACACACACACAACACACACACACACACACACAAGCACACATTTTTATTTTATTGGTGTATTTGCTTTGCCAACAATGAAGGTCATATTGAACATTAACCGAAATCTAGCGAAAAAAACAGAAGAAAAAAAAAGCAACAACGCCCACAGTTAAAGAAAAAAATAAAAATAGAAATAAAAATAAAAATAAAAACAGAAATACACAAACAAACATCAACATGTGTGTTTGTGTGTATGTGTGTGTGTATATGAAATATTTTAGTCATAATGGTGGTGGTATTGTTTGCTTGCAGTTATTGGCACGTCATAAAAATTATTTACGTAGTAGCTGTATGGTGTGGCAGGACATCCTGGCATACTGCACATAACCGCCGCAGTCCCTGCTACCAATGCCGCCACTTACCGCCAATATTCGATACGATGCAACTGCCATCATCATCATTAACATTTTATAAATGCTTTAATGAAGGATTGTTTAAGTAAACAAATGTGTTTAATGATAACAATGGCTGGCAACGAAGTTGAGGCCTCATTTTTTTTCTTCTTTTTGTTGGACTTTTAACAAAAGGAAGTTTTTAAAATCTGAAATAAAAATTTTTGAGGCAAAAAAAAAATAAATTTGCAAAATTTAGAACATGAAAGTGTTCTTTACAAAATATCATATCAAAATATATATAATATTCTTTTAAGTTCTGTTTTTTCAGGCAATAACTGGTTGTATTTTCTGTTAAGAAGGTACCTCGTCCTTGCCTTTTAAGGAAAATAGTCAAAATTATGCCTTCAGTTTCTAAAACACCTGTTGGTTTTCCAAAAAAAAATATGTGTAGCCCATATCACAATTTTCATACAATATTTCAAACAAGTAAATTAATTACAAGTTTGAGGGGTAAGAAAACACCTAAATGTACTTCAGTTTTTTTCAAACACTATGAAGTTGACATCTGTTTTACAAGATGTAAGACATTTGAACAAAAAGTTGGTTCATCAATATTTGAAACTAGTGTTTAAATAGCAGAACAATAGAATTTCAGGTTTGTTGGCTATTAAAATCAATATATTTTATTAATAACATTTCATTTCTAATATTTACATTTAAAAAATTTTATTTTCAAAAATTTTAAAATTTATCTGTTTAAAGGACGTCTCTTAATGCTATTAACGCTGGCACCAAATTTTGTGAAAAAATCTTTTAAAATAATGAAGGTTGTCACATGTCCTTTTTTTTCGATTCATAATTTTTTTTTTTTTGGTTGCAATTTATATTAAAATGAAATACGCCTCTTAATAATATTTATTGTTGCAACAAATTTTGTAAAAAAATAAATAAATAAAAAAAGTCTATCGCGTATCCTTTTTTGAAAACATAAACAAATCAAAAAATAAACAAAATGTTCCTATTTATACAATATTAATATGATAAAATTACACACATCTTAGCGTTGTTTATTCTTGTATAAAATTTGATATAAGAAGGTTTTGAAACGGATGAGGACTTTTCTTTTTTTTCCAAAACTTAGAAATTTTTTTCATTCAAGAAAATTTTGTTTTGAATTTAAATTAGAATAAAAATATATCTTAAGGTTCTCTAATCTTGCACTAAATTTTGCAAAAAAAATGTTTGAAAATGGTGATATTTTTTTCAATCAACGAAAATTTATTATGAATTTATTTCATGTGGGTATTTTCCTTAAAATGTCAATGAATTTGAAACGAGTTTAAATTCCAGTATTCCTTGTAAAAGGTGGTTGGTTTTATAAAAAGTTTTAGCTTAATTTTAGTTGAATTTTTCTTTATATTTGCAACATGTTAAAAAGAAAAATTCATTGCTGTTAGCCCATACAACCAGCGTTACATCTAATGTATTTGTTTTAGTACTGCTTGAGTATTTCTCTTCTCCCTATTACAAATCGTTCCTAATTTCATGCCAACCATAATTACATATTGTGATGATTGAATATTTTCCCAATTAAATTTTATTCAAGGCTTGTTATTAACAAACAAAAAAAAAATGTTTCTTATACCACAACAGAAATCCAGTTTATAGACCCTTTTAAGTATAGGGTAAACAAAACTGAATACTTTGCTTTGCCAAAGGACATTAACAGCCACAGAACCGGCAACAATAGCCAAGTAAAAAACTCAGTCATACTGAACGACAAACAACTCATACACGTTGTTGTGCCAGTCAAACCAAAAAATACAATCATTGTTTATTAAATAAAAGACTCTTTAAATGATTTCGACTTATAAGTGAGTGTTATTTGTAAATGAGTGTTGGTTTGAATATCAATTATTTTCCTTTTTTCCGCTTTGGTTTTGAGGTCTTAAATATTCATTGTCTATTTTTTAAAAGGGCCCAACTAAATGTTTCGGTTGTCTGGCTGGCAATAAATATATTTATTTATTTATTGATGGTATCTTCCCCGTAAAAGGTGATTACTTGTTAACGTTGCATAAAGTTGAAATGGCAACAAAAATACAGGGTCATATCACACAAAAACAATTATGAATGTTATTATTACCCGTAAAAGTATATGTTTCGTTTTTTTTCTGTTTGTTTTTAAATACTTGTATATGATAATAAATACTGTTTGTCTTGTTTTCAAAGTGGTTTTACCACGTGTCTTGTTGAATAAATAAAAATCAATTTAAGGAATATTAATTGAGTCCCATTAATATTAAATATAAGTTATAAATGGAATAGCATAAAGGCATTTAAATGAAACCTATTAAAAGAAAACCCGTTTTTATGCAATAATTGTCTTTATTTAAACTAATTCAACGCATTACAATTATTAAAATAATTTTTGTAAACTTCAGTTTCAAGCCAAATATATCAACAATTATTAATGCTTTGCACAAAAACTCCTCTTCATTGGATTAAATACATACACGCGCTTGTCATTTCCACAATTGTTCTTCGAAAGGCAGCAAATTCTCTACAGAACAGTGGCTTCTCATCATTAATATATATGTCAAATTTCAAAGCAATTAAGTAACAAATATCAAAACATTCTAACGTGTCTGCGCTGGAAATCACTTTACTTTCCGTTTTGAAATCACATGGTTTCTAAATAACTCATAATCTAAAGAAAAACCAGACTTCTTGTTATTTTTCATTATTTGCCTAAAATTAAGACGTGAACACATAAATTATAGTAAAAAGTATTAATCGAGTTGAAGTATTACTATTTTTTGTTTTCAGAAACTTCGTGATTTGAAAACACGTACTTTTCAGAACATGCCCGGCTATATGTTTTCGTTCAACATCAACAAATTCCTTTTATTTTTCCAACTCAAAACGAGTTGCTTATGACATTTTGTATAATTTTAATCTTTTAAAGTTTTAAATGAAAAGTTGTCAAAAAAATTTCGAAAGGATAATTATATTTTTCACTCTATTTAACACAAATGTGTTTGGATTGCCCTACAATTTTGTGTACGGTTGTAGCATATTGCCAGTAAAATACTTATTAACTATCACTTTTATTATTCAAAAAAGAACCAACTTGGCCATATATCCTTTTTTTTATAAATTTTTTAAGATTCGGAATTTTTGCAATAGAATCATTTAGTTCATAAACTTTATCACAGAATATAGTTCAAAATGCTGGTTAAATTAATTTTTTAGTTAAATTAATAACAAAAAAATTAATAGATTACCAACATTTTTTTCTCTAATATCTGCAAATAATTTTCAAACAAGACAAAACTTCGGATATAAATGTATTTTGTTGTTAGAAAAATATATAAGAAGATTGACCTGAAATAAAAGAGAAACCACAGACTTGTGCATATATCCTTTTTATAGAAAACAGTTGAAATTTGAAATTTTCGTTTAAAAATCAAAATTTTTAAAATCTTTATTATAAAATTCAATTGAGGAATGATTTAATGATTTTTTATAATTATTTATTTAAGCAAATTTTCAAAGGATTTTATTTACTTTTGTTCTGTTTATTGTGGGAAAAATTTTACAACGAAGTTATTTTTACTAGCAAAATCACATATCCTTCAAAAAGAAACAGTTGGAATACGATAGTTTTTTTTTGCAAAACTCATGAGTACTGAAAAACTTGTTATGCGAAGAAAGTTAGAAATTTTAAGAAAAAAATTTTAAAAATAAAAAAATTTAAGGAATAATTATTTTTTTATTATTTGCCTTAAACGCAATTGCAAATAATTTGCTAATTGAATATATATTATTGTCAGCAAGATATATACTGAGTTTCAATGTAGTTGAGCGCAGCACTTCAGACCCTTCCATATATCCTTTTTTTATTCAGCGTTAAAAATTTCTATTTTCCACTGAAAAGCAAGTTTTCTAAAGAATTATTTAATATTTAAATAGGTAGAATTTATTTATTTATATGAAATTATGATAAAATATGGAACAAAATTCAGTCTTTTAAGATATACAAAATTGTTGTAATTCTTGTAAAGCTTTTGGTTGGAAGCAGAGTCCTTCAGCTTACAGTCTGCTTTTGACTATTCGGGTTTTTTCTACCTTCAGAAGCCTCCGTTTATTGTTTTATTAATGAGCTCTTTAAATGCAATTTGTTTATTGCAAAAGAAATAAACATATTAGAATGAAAATAAAATAAATAAATCATAGAAAGGCAAACAGAACAGAAATAAAAACGCCATGTTTTGTATAAGCACACGTTCCAATTTATTTAACTAAAAAGGATATATGTATTTGGTAAACATCTTTATTTTTTCAACGAGTGTGCGCGTGTTTAAATACAAAAATAAACACTTGTCTTTAAGCATGTCTGTGTTTTTGTTTTGCATGTGGCAACAGCCACATGTCAAGAGCTTTTCTTATTTTCTATATTTTATTTTGTTGTTTTTATTTCCAGGAAAAAAGCGTCATCATCTTTACTGCTAAATTCTTACTATCAACAGAAGCGTATTAAACCGCACCAGCAATAAAAGAATTTACGTTTGAAGAACAAAACTGAAGCCATTCGCAGCAGCCTTAAAGAATCCTTATAATATATTTATTTGTGTATGTTTAGCGCGGTAGAGTCAACATTATGCTGCTACTTGCAATTCTCAGGCGGCAGTGGATTTCTTTGTTAATACTTTTCCCTGTAATATTGCAAGGTTTTTTTTTCATAGTATATTTCTTTTGCTTGTAATTTTTCTCTCATTTCAATTCTATTGCTTTCAAATGTCATCAGCTGTATTTGCAGGAGGTTTATGATTGTGCTGAAGGTGTGGGCAGGTTAAGGTGATAAAAAGGGTAATTTCCAGGTGGCAGAAATCATAATTGCATTATTATTTTGCCACAAAACAACATTGAGTGCAAAAAGGAATGATTATCTCGTCATATCCATTAGTCCTGCAAGCTCTTTTATGGCTTCAGTCGAAGAGCGCAACGTTTGCTTGTTTCATGTGACACGACTTCGAAATTCACCACCGATCCATTTATTTGGAAATAAAATTAAGAAAATTGTTCCACGCTTAAAGGAGGGCAGCTTGTCTGTCATTGGAAATGTCCTCAAATAAAACTTACAAACGATTTTACCCCTTCTCTTTCTTTTGCATTCTCATCTTCAGCTTATGCTGCCTCCTGCACTGGCATCTGCTCATCCTAAATGTTTCCATAACAAGTTTATAAATTTTTTTTTGTCCATTATTAATGCCCAAGTTTTCTGTAATAAGTTTTTTTTTCTGAATTACCATGTTTTCTATCTGTAGTTTGGTAAACATTTACTTTTCTTAAACAAATTCCAATTTTAATTTTATATTACAAGTAAATATGGAAAATTTTTCATATGAAAATCATTTCTAGTCCATAAAAATATATATATCTAGACAATATTTAACCAAATATTGTTGATTTAATGTTGGCTCTTCCACAACAGCAACAAGGACTTTTCGAAAACATTTTAACCATTTAAAAGGCATTTCAGACAAACTATTTGTTTGGCACGAGGAGTCAACCTGAGGCATATGAGGGCGGGTGAAAGAAAAAGCAATTAATTTATTAACAGATATTTTAAATAGAGTTTGTTTAAGAACAGCAACAGCAACAACATGTACAATAACAATATGAAAAATAATTGCTTCAAAGTGGTTGGCAACAATGGATGTGTAGTTCCCCAGTGGCCATTCAAATACAAGTTGAATGTAACCAACAACAAACAACATTAACTTTTAGATGGAAACAACCGAATTCAAAATGAATATTCAAGACAGTTTTTGTATGTAAGTAAATAAGTGTTTAAACGTTGGCCAAATCATCAGGATTGTCAGTGCCAAGTTATACTCGCATTTCTGTGTATGCGTGTGTGTGTGTGTGTTCATGAAAAGCCCAATAGTTCTAGCAGATGATTTAAATGAACACCATTAAACAAATATTCCTATTATAATGGATTTTTGAAACTGATTTTGTTTTTTAAAAGCAAATAAAATTTTTCAGCAGTAGAAGTTGTTGAAATTCAAATTAGGCTGGTTTTTGGTTGTTGCAAAAATATTTCGTCTGAAGACTTTGCAGCTTTTAAAACGCAATTGAATATTGAACTGTACAAAATCGTTATTGTTTTTAATATTAATATACAGATTTAGTAACTAAGAAACATTTTATATGCCTGAAAAACATGAAAATAGTAAAACACAGATATGACCGCCATCTTCCTGGCCAAAATGTCTGCCTCTATATAGAGAAGCCAAAATAGAACTCTTTGTCTCTTGTTAATGACTGGCATTTGTACTGGTTTTATTTGATGTGGTAATTTTAGGAAACAGAACAGCGTTAATGAAATGTTTCTAACAGTTTTCAATATTTTGTCACATCTTTCTAAGTTGTTGCAGGGAAAGTATAAAATATATAAAATTTTTGTTTTTGTTGCACTAAAATATATAACGAATAATGCAAAATTGTTGTTGTTAAATTTTGTGCTGTTACCGATATCTTTGATATGCCCTTTAATATAACTGTCGTCTTTACGACGAAGCATGATCTTAACGCAAGAAAAAAATGTAAGGAAATTTTGCGATTAAATAAATATTCTCTGAATTAAATTGCTTGCTATAAAAGCAACTAATAAACATTCAAGTTCAAGTGCTTAAAATATAAAATAAATCAATTAAAGGATATTCGTTGCCTAAAAGTATGGAGAAAAGTAAAAGCACAAAAAGTAGACTACTGTGTTTTTGTGTTTGTAAAAATTGCTTGTTTTAAAGGCTATTACATATATTTTACAAAGTTAAATGTTTAAATAGTTTGTTATGGCTTTTAAAGTACAGGGACCAGCAGAACAGCATCTGCGAAATAACGACATCGGGAAAACCCACAAAAAACCCCAGCTTTTGTTTTAATTAATAACACTTTTATATCTTTAAAAACATTTGAGAAACTCATTTGCATAACGATTATTAAGGAAAGTACAGGACTATTCTGGTTTTTGATTTTATATTTTGTTCTAAAAACTTAACTTGTCTGTTGGAAGGCAGACCCTGGAATACGGTTTCGTTGGTGGCATAAATGAAAAGTGAAACTACAGACAGCTGGAAAGCACTCAAGAGACGTTTTCTACTTTATTTAAAATCACAAAATTAAATACTCATTCAGTTTTATAGTTGCAGCCGTAAAGACAGTCGTCTTGTTACGCATTTACCTAAATTGCCATAAAACGTAGTCATACTGTAGTCAAATTTTGCCATCTCTAACAGCATGAAAGTTGTTCAAGTCATTCGTTTGCCTTGTTTCGGTGCTTTGTCAATACATCTTTGCTGGGTTTTAAAAACAAAATTTATATATTGCCGACAATGAATCTGCGTAAATATTGCAATCAACAGTTCATACATTTGTACTAGAGTTTTAAGTGTTCATGCGTTGTGCAGCCACTTTATTGAGCTAAATGCAGGCACAATAATAACTTCGGTTGTTATGAAAAGCAGTAAAATACGATGGGCACCAAAACAATCTATTTACGAACATCAAAATCCAAATGCATTCACATAATTATCTAAACAATAAATAGAAAATCGTTCGGAAAATCAAAATTTTTTTGAATAAATAACATTTATAAATTAAATAAATAATTATGCCTGCACACACACCAGACAACACCAGACAACACCACACGAGCAATTGACAGACACAGTCGAACAAGTGCTGATAACCAGATGATTGGATGCGCAAACATGTATTTGTGCTAAAGTAAACACATGCATGTGTTTTTGGGTGCATTGCAAAAACATAGAGGCATCATAAATTTAGCAAAATAAAGACAAGTAAATAAGGAATTTGTTAAAACACCTAAATACTGGGCTAAGCCTTTGATCATCGTACGAGGAACAAGTGCTTAGAAGATCATATTAATTAGGGAAATTACTAAACCCCTTATGACACTACATTTTATGTTCATTGTTCAATTATTGGAGAACAGTCGAATATATAGTGTAAAATCAATAAAGTGTAAATCAAGTGTAAAGAATTCAGATATATTGACAAAAAATAATAAATTTAATTTAATTTAATTTAATTTAATTTAATTTAATTTAATTTAATTTAATTTAATTTAATTTAATTTAATTTAATTTAATTTAATTTAATTTAATTTAATTTAATTTAATTTAATTTAATTTAATTTAATTTAATTTAATTTAATTTAATTTAATTTAATTTAATTTAATTTAATTTAATTTAATTTAATTTAATTTAATTTAATTTAATTTAATTTAATTTAATTTAATTTAGTTTAATTTAATTTAATTTAATTTAATTTAATTTAATTTAATTTAATTTAATTTAATTTAATTTAATTTAATTTAATTTAATTTAATTTAATTTAATTTAATTTAATTTAATTTAATTTAATTTAATTTAATTTAATTTAATTTAATTTAATTTAATTTAATTTAATTTAATTTAATTTAATTTAATTTAATTTAATTTAATTTAATTTAATTTAATTTAATTTTGTGGCTGATCACGTTCTTTTCCAAAAAAAAAATTCATTCACTCTCTCAATACGTTGCACCTAAAAGTGATAGGACTTCGTTCACTCTACTTCAACTACGGTGGAGAGTTTTTCCTTTTCCTGGTATATAACAGCTAATAATTCTGAATGTGATTTTTTCTTTTTGTTCAGATCAATGTGATAAAGTTAAAATTTTTACTGCTTAGCTTTTTTTGGCGCCTGCCTGAAATTACTCAGCCGCCCCTTTCCCTGAAATTTTTAACCAGCTATTAATTTTTTTCTTGACAATTACAACAAATCACCCAGAAAATCTTCTGACTTTTGTGAAAGTGTAAAATAATATTCCCCTTTTTTAAAGTTCAAGATTTTTTAATTAAATTCTCTATATAAGCGGCCAACAATTTCTGGAAACATTCTGGAGCCATGAAATATTACAAAATTTGGCCACAATTAGAAAACTTCCTTATGCCCAAATACCACAACCGACAAAAAACCATTTCCCTCCAATTTAAACCAGTTGTTGTGTCGCAACACTTCACAAGAAACTGTTCGCCAGCTAAAGGACGATTGAAGTGCAGTAGTTTAGTTCGGGCAAGTATGTATGTTCAGATCTTAACATCAATACGGTTTTGTTATTCCACAACATCAGTACTAGTACTATTGCAGCAAGACACACAATATAAAACAGAAATACTATTAACTTAAAAGGCGCACACACACACCCAAACATCTGTTTGAACTAATGCTCACTGTAGTATGTCCTTAAACAAGTACGAGTACATGTGCGTGTATTTAATTATATACAATTGTGTTTATTTTGAACGAAAGTATGTATGTTCATACAAAGTTTGTACTAATGTGAATTATTTTCATCAATTTGAATGTGTGTGTGAGTGTGTGAGTGTGTGAGTGTGTGTGTGTATGTGTGTGTGTGTGTGTGTGTGTTTGTGTTGGGGCTCTAAAGTGGTCAAGTTGTACGTTGACATTTAATATTAACATCGCTGTAAATTAAACGTTGTTAACTCTGCTTAACATCTAGCAACTTGTTATGGTGTACGCATGTTTGTTCTAAAACATTAGGGCGGCCACAAATATTCCAAACTATTTTGGTGTCGAGCAAGCGAAATCTACTTCGCATTTAAGAAATTCACATGGAAAACATTTGCACTCGGCGTACTGTAGTCGTAAGTCTTGTTATTTAGTTAAGTTGCATTGAGGTGAAATTGTGTGCAGTGATATCAAATGTTATGCTTCATGAATTTTATTGTTGTTTACTCACACGTATGTACGTTGCCAGGAGTTGTTTGGGCATGTGAATGTTTGCGATAAATAAACGTGTATTGGTTTGAATGAATACAATCTGTGGGTTGCTGTGTTTATTTATCAGATGAAATATCAAGTAGTGAAATTTATTAGTGAAACAAAAATAAATTTAAATTTTTATAACTGAATGATTAAGAACTGCGTGCGGCCAAAATGAATTAATATCATAAATTTTGTGCACATTTTTCTGCATACGAGTGCATTCGTACGACTTTTATCACATGAAAGGCTAATTTTTTCCATGAACAGAATTTTAGTGCCAGCCGCAGAATTTCTTTAAATTCCATTAAAATCCATTAAATTGAAATTTCAGTTCTATATGTAGCGATTAAACGTTTAGCAACATGTTGCTGGGCACTAATTAGTTCTGGAATAGTTTGATGAAAATCACATGGGAAAGAATTTCGAATTTATTTTCATATAAAAATATTGTTCTTTTGTATTATTCATAAAACTTAAATTTGATTTAGTTTTATCTACGGCAAAAATAAGTTGAGACCATAAATTTTGCACCCATTTTACTGCATACAAACAACGTTCATACCATGAAAAGCTAATTTTGTTAATTAATAGAATTTTAGGGCAGCAAAAACTTTAAGAACAGACTTAAAATGAAATCAACGAAAATTTCATTTAAATCCTTAAATCTGATGTTTGGTTTTTTCAAAAGTTTAGCAACTTGTTGCTGGACACTAAATAGTTTTGCAATAGATTGTTGAGAATTATGTAGAATTTTATTTTTAACAGTTGCAAGTGGCAAATGTGAAATTTCTGGCAGCAGTGTCCTGTAGGGCCATTGTTAATACTTAGTAATACTAAATACGGAGCACAACAACAAGCCTGAGCACTCTTAAGACGGAATTAGGATGACGTGAGATCTGTTCTTCAGCCCATGGCACAACATATTTAATTAGTTTCTAGCAACATGTTGCTGAAACAAAATTTTAACACCCTTTAGCCAGATTTTTATCAAAATAACACACAAAAAAAATATTTATACTCAATAAAATTCAGTAACTAGAAGCTGGAGTGTTGCTATAGCTAAATAAATTTCAACGAATATGATAAATTTGTCTAAGTTTAGCAGCGAAAATGTTTCTAAAAAAAGTTTGCCTTAAATAAAAATATCATTAATAAAGTGGCCAATATGAAAGTGTTCCCCAGAAATATTATAAAAATTATACAATAACAACCAAGTAAATTTATTATATATTTATACTAGTGAATAATAAATTATATAAAAAATGTTCACTTATTTTCGAATGCGTTAATCAATTTCTATAGGCGAAATATCTTTGTTAGAATTTTTCTTTACATATTTCTTATTTTGAATTTTAGAAAATGTTTAGCAACATGTTGCTGACAGCAATTGTAAATATTTGAGAAATTAAAACTTAAAAAAAAACCTCTCAAACTTGCAAATATTTGAAAACATATAACAAAAAGTTGCTGGAAAGATTTTTGCTGTTTAGTAACACTGGCTCATGTTTAAAAACGGGCAACAAAATGCTGCTGCCTGCAACATTTCTGGCATTTTGCTAAATATAAACCAAATCATGGTTTAATCGCTGAACTAAAATTTGCAAATTTATTTTCTTGACAGTCTACAACATTAATAACAACATTAAACCTTTAACACTTGCTGAAACAATATTTCCAGCAGTTTTATATTTATATGTGGCAAATCTTTTCTCACAAATAAACCCTTAAATACTGCCATACGCTAAAGCCTTCCTCTTTGTGTATTCAGTAGCGGCGAGAACATGATTGAAGGCTTGAAGACATTTGGTAAATAAAAATATGAATAAATGCTTGAAGGTAACTGCGAATGTTGTTTCTTACTACAGATAGAGGAAAAACACCGCATGTCATACAGTGTTGAAGTATTCCGCTCAAAAGCGTGTTGCTAGCAAGTCTTGCTAGTGTTCACAGTGACGGATTTTAAAGGCATGTTGCCAGAAGTTTTTCCCCAGAAGACAGCAGCACATGATATTTGCTTAAGCAAACCAGCATTATAATTATGGGCCTCCTATATTTTTGATTTGCTGAAAAATGTCGATGAGTTACAGGCCCACCATCATCTTTTTATGGCTTACGAGCCACTTCTTGGCAACAGCATTCAAAGTGAGAAAAGTAACAATATAAAAACCTAAGAAATTGTGTTCAAATATGTAGAGCTGCTGCTCCGTCTAGGATACTGTTTACAATGAACATGATGGCGTTGCCTTTGCTTCACATTCATGCCCCAAAGTCGTATGTTAAATCAGGTCTGTGTTATCTACAATAATGGCCTGTGGCTGGTTTTCCTAGACACACATGCCACATATTTCTGGCGAACGTGAAGCCGAGTTCTTGGCTGTTTTACTGCTTTTTTAATATCATCCCCACAAGATTTCAAAAACTGGATACTTAATATTTAAGCACTTACTTTTTTCCCCCACACTTTAAAAACATCATCATATTTTCAGTTTTTTATTTTTTTTTTTTTGGTGTTGAATGTGTCTTACTCTTATGCCAAGTTTGAAAATTTATACACTCACGCGTGAAATTTACACGCGTAGAGCATAATTTGACAATAATTTCGTCTCTGGAGGGCAAAAAGGAAAAAATCATACTCCTCATCATTGCCAACATCCACATCATGAGCTTCAGCGCACAGGGCTGCGATGCAGGCATCTTATATTTAGTTAAAAATCGCTAAATTTTTAGTTAAATAGGATCAAAAAGATTTGCTAAGTAAAAACAAGACAATTTAAGGTAATGCTTTAAAGTCAAAAGAAAAAAACTTGCCCGGGGCTTGTTAATGACTTGTGTAAAAAGGATTAGGCGAACGGAAAAAGTTCCTTTAAAAAATTCTTTCAAACAAAAACAGCTTTTAGGCAAAAAAAGGGCCACGAACTATTTCAAGAGAAAAGAGTTTTCTAGGAAAATTTTGGCAAAACGCATTTTGAGCGTAAAAAGTTTTCTCTATCATGTCATCACAGTGACCTTAAAAACTGAAAAAATGTGGCTCAACAAAAAGTAACTTATCACGAGAAAAACCTTTTTTTCGGAAAAATAACATTTTCACCAGAAAAGCTGAACATTTTTTGTGTCAAGCTTTTAAATGCAAACCTTAAAAGGCAAAAAATATTTTTATCACGGCAATAACTTTTTCCCGGAAAAAAATATTAACGAACATTTTTCATAGAAAGAGTGAACATTTTTTTTGCATCAAAAAGTTTTTAGAGAAAAAACAAAAAATTAAAAACAAAATTGTCGGTGCTGGAAAATATATTTTTAATCTTCACAAACTTGTTTTTATAGAAATTTTACCCTCGTCTAAATTTTGTTTGAATATAAGACACGTTTGATATTCAGAAACAGAAAATATTAAAATATAATCTTTCTCTATAGAGTCTTTCCAAATGACACACTTTTATTTAGCAAATTTATCACAGTGAACAGATTTTATTTTTAGCCCTAATAATTTTTCCTCGAAAAGCGATAAAATTGAGCTCTTTGAAAATATTATCACAGTGACATTTTTTTCAAAGAAAATTCTAAAGATTCCCGATTTTTCCAGACATAAACCACCACAGTGATAGTTTTTGATCTAGAAATTATATAACTAATAAGTTGTTTGGGAAATGGTTATAAAACTGATAAAAATGTTCCTGAAATTTACTAAAATTTCACTGATAACTGTACAAATCTTTGTTCATGAAAAACTTTGTTCCACGGATAATTAGATTTCAAAAAGATTAGGCCTAAAAACTTATCAATTAAAAAAAAAATTTACAGAAATTTTTGTTCTTGGAAAATCTTTCCAAAGAAAATTCAAGACAAGAGAATCATTCATTAATTAATCGGCCGGGGTTTTCCGAACATTTTTTACATTCTAAAAATTTAGTTTTAATATTTAATTGTGTTAATTTTATACTTTTTCTATCGCAAAAATTAATCACTGTGAAAATTTCTCTGGCACACAATTACAAAATAAGTTTTTTTAAGAAAATTTTGTTACACATTTTTCCCACACTGTAGAAAATTAATCAGCGTGATAAGTTTTCTTTAAAAGAAAAACAAAACTGCGTGATAATTGTTTATAAAAAGTTTATTAAATTAAAGATTTTAGATTTTCGTGTAAATAATAGTTTTATTTTAGAAAAATTGCAATAAAAAATTTACATAAATTTGTTATAGGAAAATCATTATTCTGATAAACTCTCGTGGTGATAAATTTTTTATAGAAAAATTATCACTGTGATGAATTGCTCATGAACAAATTATTGCTGTAATAGATTTGCAATAAAATAAATTATTACTAAAATCAATTTTACTAGTGAAATTATCTTTGCGTAGCAAAATTATGGTTGTGATAAATTTTCTATGGAAAAATTGTGGTGATTTTTCGGCTGGAAAATTCAACTCACTAAAGTTTTCTTTACTTCGATCGATGTTTTTCAAACCTTATTAATTCTGTGTAGAAAATTTAACACAATGATAGTTTTCCCTTGCAAAAACATATCACAAATTTGCGTTTGCTACTCACATTTTTTTTTCAGTTTTATTAAGAGAAAAAAGAAATGCTAAGCAGCTTTTGTTGTTTCAAATTTGAGCTGCTGTTACGGGCTGCGTTGCACAAACAAGAAATTTAACAGTTCCGAACGTCAGGAAAAAAAATATATATATAATAACTACAAAGTATTGGCTGAAGCAAAACTACACCCAACTGTAAGTGAAATAAGAAAATCGAAAAAATATAAATCTTTTTTGCGAGAGTGAAGGGGGGAAATAATAAGGAGCAAAATTAAATGTGAAAAACAACAAAGAATAGAGAAAATTATGGTGGGTGGGTGGGTGTGTGTGTGTGTGTTTGTGTGTAAATAAACGGCAGCTGAAACTGGAGTAAGATGTCGGGTATGATGACGACGATGATGACGACGATGATGCTGCTGATGATGATGATGATGATGTTGTTGTTGGTGAAGTATATATTCTTTTACACAACAAACGACACTCTATGCAACACCACTTCCGTATCCGGTTTCAAACCGGAACCTCAACAAACGCGCTTTAGTTTCATGTTTTTCAAATCTTTTTCTCCGGGTATTTTCTTCTTTTTGGCTTTTTTATTTCCACCAACATTTTCCCCGCCTCACAACTTGCCATCATTTCAGTTTTCTCCCAATAAATGCGGGTGTCGCATTTTGTGGTGTCTGTTGCAGGTTGTTTGCAGCTCGTAACGGTGTAAGAGTGCCTGTATTCTATATATATATATTTTTTTTCCTGTTTTCTGTTTTGGGTATTAGAGATTTTTGTCAATGAAGGTAATTTGCGGAAGATTTTGTCTAGAATTTCAATTAGATTGACGTTTTTTCTTCTTAATATTTTTATGCTTAAATCCTTTTTATGGCTTGTGCAGAACGTATTAGTTCAAATTCAATATTCCCATAACTGTTGCTGCCATTCGGGATCTGTGCAGCCAACGTTCATTGTCATTAATGTAAAAGAAAAACGTTGTTTTTTTCCCATTTACCTCAAGTTTAAGATTGAACGTCTTCTTGTCGGATTTTATATGTTTTTGTCATTTTCATCTATTGGTTTGATAGTTTATCTAATGAATTTTTGAACAGATTGAAAAATTAAATGTTTCTTATCAGCAATTTAGTTATTGTGGCTACGATAGTTGCAGGCTAAAAGTTCAGCAGAGTTGTTTGGATATAAAAAAACAAACAAAATCACTTGCCTGATTGAAATTACATACATAAATACATAATTACATCCTTCTGTGCTAGTGTAAAATCTGTAGAAATTATATATTATCAAATGTTCTCTAACATTTTATCAAAATTGCTGCGGCGCACAACTTTTATAGAACATTTGCCACTCTTCTATAAACAAAATTATCTCTGTGATTTATTTGCCATGGACAAATTATCGTTGCGATAAATTTTCGTAAGGGAAAGTCTATCCCTGTGATAAGTTTTCTGGAGAATTTCTCCTAGAAAAGTTGCCACAGAAAATTTGTGTGCCTAAGAAAATTTCTATGAAAAAAAAATTTGCTGAAATAAATTTTTTTAAGAAAAATTATCACCGTGATAGATTTTCCATTAAAAGTTATGACGGTAATGAATTTTCCCATCAAAAAATATTAATATTTGTAAATTTTATTTAAAAAATATGATTGTCAAGAATTTTCCAAATAAAAAGTATCACTGCGATAAATATAGTGTAAAAAATATATTGCTGCGATAAATTTTATGCTGAAAATGTATCACCATAATAAACTTTATATAGAAAATAATATCACTGTGATAAGTTTCATTTCGAAAATATATTACTGTGATAAATATCATGCAGAAAATATATATCTTTGATAACATTTGTTTAGAAAATATATCACTATGATAAATTTTATGCAGAAAACATATAACTTTGATAGCAGTTGCTTAAAAAATATATCACTGTGATAAATTTTATGTAGACAACATATAATTTTGATCAATTTTGTACAGAAGAAATATGACTTTGATAAATTTAATGCAAAAATATAAATCTTTGATAACATTTCTTTAGAAAATATAACACTGTGATAAACTTTTGGCGGAAAAATCAACAGTATTAAACTTTGCAGGGATATTTATAGTAAAATTGTTACTGCGACAAAGTTTTTGAAGCGAAATTATTACTAAAATAATTAATTTATATAAAAATTTTGTCATTCGACGACTATCATTTTTGATACGATGACTATCACTGTAGTCAGTTATACCAAAAAAATTACCATTGTAATAAATTTTGAATGAAAGACTTATTAGTTTGATACATTTCCTTTAGAGTACTTGTCTTTGTAATAAGTTTGTCGTAGAAAATTATCACTAGGAAGCAATTTCTGAAGAAAAATTATCACAGGGGAATATTTTCCCTGCAAAATTTTTACTGTAACAAATCTTTTGTAGAAAGTATATCATAAGGATAAAGTTTTGATAGCAAAAGGATTACTGTGATCATATTATTAAATAAAACATAATTTTGCGATGGTTTGTTCTGTTCAAAATTTATCACCGGTATAAACATTCCATTGAAAAGTTATGGCCATGATGATGTTTGAATGGAAAATTTATTGCTGTGACAAATGACATATTTTTTTTATAGAAATATATTGACTGCGATAAAATTATCTAAAGAAGCCAATTTAGTGTCTTGGAAATTTTTGCCAAATAAATCCTTTACTGGCCAAAGATAAACTTAAGAGATTTTAATAATAATATTAAATTTAAGTTTAATTTCTTTTCTTTTAAACATGACTTTTTTGTTATCTACTATTATTATTTTGCTTCTAGTTGTTTGAAAACGCTTTTCTTTTGCCTTGTTAAAAGCATTATTTTAGATTTGGAGTTAGAAAAAAGTAAGTATCTTTGGCTGATAAAAATATTTCATTTGAAAAATGCATTTCTGTTGTATCTCCATCTAAATGTGTTCATCTTTTTTTTTTTTTTGTTGCATGTGGGTGTCTGTATCTCTGCTTTCGAAATTCTATTGTGTGGTTTTTTCTATTAATCTAAAAGCATGCAACGGTAGTTGCATGCATGCTCGTGCTTGCTTACAACTTGCTTAAATAAATGTGGCTGTGGCAAGTAAGACACACAATAACAATTGTATTTGCAACAACTTTCGAGAACGAGAGACGCAGGGAGAGAGAAAAATGATTTCTTTTCCTCTCGTAGTTAAAGTTTTCTTTCAGCATTATTGTTGGTTTAGTTGGCCCTTGTTGTGCAGTAGTTTCGGTGGCAAACAAGCAAACACACACCTGTGTAGCGTTTGTGGCAAATGTCACGAGTGGTATGTCTACCTTAAGGATTTTCTGTACTTCTGTTTATAGTTTTTGAGGTCTGTTTCCTTTATTTAATCAACTGAAAGCGCATTTTCCAGTCTTAACCGCCATCATTTGCTAGAATTCGGAAAAAATGCAATTCAATCTTTTTTCAGTTGCTTTTTTTCATCTTGAATTTTTCTGTAAAAATCATTATTTCTTGCAACATGACAGAAGTTACAGTTTCTTTTGTTCACAAAAATATAGAACGCATGTATGTATGTTTGTGTGTCTCTTGGTTGCTTCTTATTTCTAAAGAACGAACATACCTACAGTTTTGTAGTTGCAGCAAGAAAAAATCAATCGTTGTAAAATATTATTGTCAAATATTTTTGCCACTGATACGATACTATATTTCCTGAACGTTTTTTTTTCCTTTCTGACAAACAACAAATAATTGTGTTTTGTATTGATTTCCACATGTTTTTTTTTTCTTCAACTATTTTGAAATTATTTGGAGCTGCTGCTGGAGTTGAAGCAAGAAAACCTTAAACTAAGAACATTTAAAAGTCTGAGCAACTTTTAAGATATATTTTTAGAACATTTTAAATTCATATAAACTGATGCATTTAGCAGCATTAACAGCGTTAAAGTTCAGCTAAACGAAATTTTATTATAGTACAAATTTAATAAAACTCATTTGCATTTTAAATATTCCAATTAAAATACGTTCAGCAAAATTTGTGTTATCAGCAGTGAGTGCAAATTACTTTTAATCCAGTTTTAAGCAAGAACAAAGAAAAAGAGAAGGCAAATAGAACTAAAGGCAGCAGCGCGACACTATTTCCCTTAACACTAATTAAATTCAAGAACTTCCAGAAAGATAAAATCGAAGAAAACGCATTTTAAATGACAGATTGTGAAATTGATTTGCATCAGCAATCTGCCATTATGGCCTAATCTGATGGCAAATCAATTCCACTTGGCGAAGTTGAAAACTTCGCATCATCGTCTTCAGGTACAAACAGGTGGCAACTTCTTGCCAGTTATGAAAATGGCACATAACAGGTACACACATCCTTGCTGGAGAGCTCAGACTATCTCAAACTTCTGCCAGTAATCTAGGCAAATGGAAAAGCTCTGACCATCTGACGAACAACAAGAGCCGGACACATTTTAGTCAATAAAAATAATCCATTATTACCAATATGTACCAGGGCCCTTTTCTGTCCTTTAAGGGTTAAACCATAATCAAAACATTACAAACAAAATTAGTCTAATCAATTGGATAAGCAACACTAAGATCCGTTTTTCAAGGCATCCCAAGGGCACGTTGGTCGCCGTTCTGCCAATTGTCCTATAAAGAAGGTTTCACAAAAACTTTTAGTCTTATGACGAAGGTTTCAGAAGAACCTGCACAACGGAAGTTATACAAGAACTTTTAGTCCTGTGAAGAAGGTTTCAGAAGAACCTGCACAACGGAAGTTATACAAGAACTTTTGGTTCTCTGAAGAAAGTTTCAGAAGAACCTGCACAACGGAAGTTATACAAGAACTTTTGGTACTCTGAAGAAGGTTTCAGAAGAACCTGCACAACGGAAGTTATACAAGAACTTTTAGTCTTATGAAGAAGGTTTCAGAAGAACCTGCACAACGGAAGTTATACAAGAACTTTTGGTACTCTGAAGAAGGTTTCAGAAGAACCTGCACAACGGAAGTTATACCAGCATTTTTTAGAGTTTTGGTGGCCATTACAACCGGGGAACGCTTTGTTTTTCTTTTAAATCATTAAAAAACATATTCAGGTTCTGTTTTATACTCAAAAGATAATTAAAAATGTCACAGCAATATTGGAAGTTATAAATTATTAAACAAATTTTATAATTAAAGGCTTTTCTTTTGTTAAATAATTGTATCTAATAAATTAACTTTAAAAAAAAGATGAAAACATGTTGAGCCATTTTGGGCCTCAATATTTCTAAAAATATTATTTAGTTTCTGGTACCTTAAGCAAAAACACAAAATCAATGCCTTAAAATCTTATGGGTGAACGAACACTGGGAATACCTTGAGCATCACTCTTAGAAAAGAATACATCGTAATTTTGTAAAAGTGAAGAACACAGAACCGAATTGTATGATGAAATTTGCTTTTAAGATAAAAAATATTTTGCTTTTATTTTTCGAAAATTAAACTTAATAATATAATTGTTTAAGTTCTGGTACGTTTTTTTCCTATTTACATTCATAAAGGACTGTTGGCAAGTACATATTTGCATGATTATAGTTTTCACTCAATGTCAGAAAGCAAAAAGAAACCCAGCGAAATATTGCAGCCGATTTTAGATAACAAAAACCATTTCTCTAAATGAAACAGTTGTGGGCAATTAAGCAATTTGGAAGTGGTCACGCGTGTTTTTAGTAGGGAAAATTCTATACAGACAAAATAAGACATGGCCTAATGGCTAGAGATGATTTGTGCTGAAAATTTGAGTCAGTTTTCCACCGCAGCTTCGAAATGCCTGCTGACTGGTGAGGTTTCGAATAGACAGCCGTAATATTTGCAGGCACATCTCAAATTCTCATAAGTTCAGCCATCCTACTGATCGTTTGCACATGTTGTTAAATCCTATACATTTATTGCGAATTGCTAAAGGAGGCTGAAGACACGACAGCCAATCCGGCCAGATGTGGCTTTAATAATGCGATCGCTTTAACAAGTTACTGCTGCAGCAACTTCTTTTGTTTTATGAGAAAAAAATGCTACAAAAAGTTTTTCTAAACTAGATTAGATTTCTGCTTATTGTCCAGCAGCTTAAGTTGCAAGTCCATCTAGTCTAAAGAACTTTCTTGTATTTAAAGAAAATTCTCTTTAGTGGGTTTTTTTGTATTAAAAAAGATTTCAGTTTAAAATTTGTGTGGCAAAAATTACTCCCGTCCGAACAATTTCGCTCGTTTTTGTGGAAGAACAATTCAGTGTTTTCTCGGCCCAAGACTGTTCCCGACTGGTTGTTTGTTTCTGCTCTATGGCCAACTTTCATTAATGGTCATTTGTTCGTTGTGGGAAAGTATTCATTGTTTTATGTCATTTGTTTGTTTGTGTACGAACATGTCATCCACATGATTTTTTCAAAAATATATCTCGGCAATAACTTCTTCTACTAAAGAAATTGTTTCTTTAAAAAAACAACACAAACATTATGTCCCGCCGGAAGTGATTTTCTTTTCAGAATAAGAAAGAAATATTAAGTCATATGTCGTCTTCTGTCCTGAAATCTTCAACTTGTTGAACAATATTTTTCGCTGCTTCTCTTTCTGTGGCTGCCGTTTGCAACTTCACCCTCACCCTAAATTGCTCGCTGGGCTAGTGAAAATATATCGTTCCGCTTAAGTATATTTTAATTACAACTGTGTATATGAAACAATGGTTCATTTGAATAAAACTGTTGCATTGTTGCAATTTCATTTATCAGGCTGTGTGATATTTCGATTATTTTTTTTTTCTTTTCTTCTCAAATTGCTTTTTTGTCGTAGAAAACAACAGCATAAAATTACATTTATGCATAATTAATGCTTTTAGCTGGAAGTTTTCGTTTTTTATGGATTGAAAAGAAAGAATTACAAAAAAAATTATAAAAACAAGGTCAATAAATAAAAAATTTTGCTTGAATTTAAGCTGGAATGTGTTGAGAAAAATGTGGTTTCGAAACGTTCGTTATATCCACGTAACTTTCATGTGCGTCTTTTAAACCTTAACTTTTTATATATTTTATTTAAAATATTTCTACGGAAACTTTCTTGTTTTTCTATGTAGTAAATTTAATAAAAAAGGGGGTTGTTCTTATTGAATTTGGTGAAGTTTTTTTTTTTGATTTTTTTCATTTATTTGAAAAAGTTTCTTTGGTATTTGTTTCCTTTAACCCATTTTCCAGTTTCCTCTAAAAAATTTATTATCTTATAAATCTTATTTTAAAATAAAACCCTTGAATTAAGCCATAAATATTTACAATATATTTCTCTTTATTTTATAATGCGGTTTCCAAAACAATTTAAATGAAAAAAGTTCTTTAACCTTTTTTTCTTTGCTTTGCGTTTTCCTATCGGTAATAAAAATCTTAGAAGTCAAATCAACCCCTCGTGTTTTTTTTTGCTCTCTTTTAATCTTAATGTATAAAGACGTAGAAATGCCAGTATAAGTAGTTTTAAGTCGATTTTGAAATGCATGAACAGTTCGGGGCAAAATAATATAACCAAAAACTACACAAAATGTTGCCTTTAAAGTATAAATGGAAACTAAAGTTTCAGTAAAATATAACATAAAGTTTAACTTCCTGCCATGCCAATATTCCAGCATTGCCACAATAATTATTAACTAAAAGGTTAATCTCAAGATCACGTTGCCCAAATTTTGTCACTCACTGTATGGACTGAAAAAAAAATATTAAAGAATAATCTTGCCAGCCCCATTTCATATTCAAGAATTAACATGTATGGACTTCAATACCTCCTTCGTTCACTGTACCTTTCAAGATGACTAAACAACCACTCAAGCGCTCAAGATTATCAATATTTCATTTAATTATAAACAAGAACAAGGATCTGCAGCAACAATCCTTTATAATGAAATTTATATACATAAAAAGGAAATCAACTGACCGTGTTGTACGAGTATTCTACGAATATTTGTACTTCCATATATAGAACACAAACAAAACTGCTTATTTATGTGGTTAATGAAGTTAAGCGCCACTTTAGATTTCATAAAAGGATTTCTTATAATTTTTCCTTTTTTGCTTGTGTGTTCTCTTTCTGTCCCACTCATCCGGTGCTAAAAAAGATTAAGCATTTCTGGCAAAGTCTTCGGCAAAATTGGCATATTTCAAATATATAGTATTTAATTAAGTAAAGGGCAATGCTCTTTTCAGTTGAGGTAAAACGATTCTGAGCTCGTTCGTTTTAAAGGAACTTGACAGACTTATATGAACTCACTCTTTCCCTATATCGTATGTGATGCCCAGCAGGAGTTGCTTTGCGTATCGCTTGTGATATACAGATTATATTTTATTTTGGGTTGTATTTTAGTGGTCGTGGGAACTACAATGAATTTAAGAAAATAATTGTCTGGAGACAGGACCCCAGAGGCCCAACTCTTCTACTCTACAAGTTAATTGGTCATTTTGTTTTAAGAAAAATTAAAAAACTCATTTTGATTTTTTGATCAAAAATTACAAAACAAAGTTATTTAAAACTGGATTTTTTCCACCACCTTTTGTATTTCCATTTAGTCCTGATTTGTTGTCGTTTCTTCAGCTTAACAGTTCTTAAATACGCCAGACTCACTCTATTTAATCGCCATGTTCTCAGTAATCTGTTCTTTTTTTTTTGTTTGTTGCAAAAACATTGTCGGAAGCACTAATAGTTCTCCATCATTCAAAGCCCTAGAATATTCTGGGGTTCTAATCTAATTCTAAATATGGCAACTCATCTTACAAAATTTAAATATTTTTATGCCAAATTTAGAGGCTTTTCCAGAATTATATTGTTTGAATGTCTTCATGATATTCTCTTGACAAAAGCATTTTTTTTTCTTTTTCTTTGGAAAAATCATCTGGACAAGAACAAGATTTTACATGGAAAATTTGTTTTGAAAACAGCAACTTTTTCAATAGAAAATTTACGTTGACAAAAGCAAATTTTTCAATGGAAAATTTATCTTGACAACAGCAACTTTTTTCTTGTTAGAAGCAATTTTTTTTCTACAGAAAAATTGTCTAAACAAGAACAGGTTTTTTCTATGAAAAAAGTTGTCTGAACAAGAGCAACTTTTTGTACAGAAAATTTCTGTTCACAAGAGCCTCTTGACACAGTCTTGACACTAGTAACTTTTTGTGTAGAAAACATGTCTTCACAAGAGCAATTGTTTTCTATGGAAAAGTTTTTCCTCACGAGAGAAACTTTTTTCTATGGAAAAGTTGTCTTCACAAGAGAAACTTTTTTCTATGGAAAAGTTGTCTTCGCAAGAGCAACTTTTTTTTATGGAAAAGTTGTCTTCACAAGAGCAAATTTTTTCTATGGAAAAGTTGTATTCACAAGAGCAACTTTTTTCTATGGAAAAGTTGTCTTCACAAGAGCAACTTTTTTCCATGGATAATTTATCCTAAAAATAGCAAATTTCTGTATAAAAAAATTGCCTTTACAACGGCAAAATTTTCACTGGAAAAGTTGTCTTGAGAAGAACAACTTTTTTCTATAGAAAAATTGTCACGATAAGAGCAACATTTTAAGATGTCTTGACCACATTGTTAATATTTTTTGCTGAAAAAAATGTTATATTTCTTATTCAATTTCATGTAATTCCTTTAGACGATCTTTATACAAAAACTTAAAACTTTTGTGCTTTCGAATGTTAAGAAATAACTTTATTTAGCTCATTAAAAGTTTTGGTTTCTTTTGGGTCGGCAAAAAAGAAGAAAACTTTCTTTTTGCGGCATATAATGGAGCCGCTGATATTAATAGTTGCTTACGGAAACATAAAAATGTGTGTTTCTTGTTAAGGGAATAAGTGAAATAAATAATTTTTAATAAGCAAAATATTGCTTTGAAATAACCAACCACTTTTATTTGGGAAATTTTTTGTCTAAATAATTATTTATATGTATAAATATTCTTTAAAGTCTGATGGATTTTTTTTGTTGTTTGTTGATATGGATTTTTAAATCCTTCAATTTTATTTAATAATTTATATATTTTGAGCATCTTTTAAGCGGCACAAATAGTTGCACAATTTGTATTTATATGTTTTGAAAGGCTGCACCGAAAACTTTTTTTGGGTATAAAATTTTTAAAGTTTTACAAAAACTATATGTGACGCATACAAAAACTGAATGTTGGCCTGCCTACAAACACACACAGAAAACCTAAAAAACATTAAAAATGCAACATAAAATGAAAACAGAGAAAAAAACATTTTTAGTTGAAGAACAGCAGACACCATTTCCCAAGGATTTGAAAAAAAAAAAAAGTTGTATGATAAAATGTTTTTGTTTGAGTGTTTAAATAATCATAAAGGACATTTATTTTAACTCTAGAGTTTTTTTTCAGCAGCGCTGATTTGCTTTTTTTGTAAAGGAGGGGGAAACGGTTTAAACTGCAACTTAACGAAAACAAAAAGTTTCAAAACAATTCAAAACTACAGCAGGTGTTTTCCAGCTAATTTTCTGTTGAATTATAATAAAAGAAAAAAGTAGTTGCTTGTTCTGTGAAACACCGAAACAAATGATAAAACAAATCGTGCTCTGCAAAAAGAGAAGAATATACGAAATTATGTATTTGTTTGCCACTTAAAAATGCAACTTGCTGTGTTTTCACTGCAGCTTCGTTTTTTTTTCTTTTTTTTTTTGTTTCTTTTTGGACACAACAACAAAATTGTTTTCCAAAATATGTATTAAAAAATAATAGCGAAAAAAGAAAATTGCCAGAGAATTGTATTGTGTTTCAAGAATTGAAATTAAAATACAAAACACATGAAACGTTGTTATATGTTTGCAATTACACCTCCTCCTCTCCCCCCCCAAAATCCCACCACAGTTTGTTATTCAGCATAAAAACATCAGTTCAACTAACATACGCAAAATGTATTCGTAGATAGCGTTTTTTTTTTGTTGCCTGTTGTCCTGTTGTTGTTGTTATTGTTGTTAGGTAGCCTTGGCAGCCCCGTTAAAGGTATGTGTTGAAAGCACAGTTAGCCGTTGCATAAGTGAAATGTTTGTACACAACTGCCGAAACAACACGCGTGCACAAAATTTGAGAGGCAACAACAGGATTAATATGCACTTATGCAGGTATTTATGTCTATATGTCCTTTCGCATGTAAACAATTTCCAAAAGTAGAACAGGGATTTTTTTTTTTTTTTGAAAAATTTTATTGTCGCGTTTTTTTTTTGGAATCTACAACATATACTTGTATTCTATTGTATATATGACGACTTATATGCGTGTATAAGTGAGGGGATTTGGATTTGGAGAACTGCCACGAACAGGACGAATAGTCGTGGCCAAAAATGAAACACATTGAAAGTGCACACAATCGCGGCGTTGGCCGAAATTCGCCAGAACCGCCCAAAGTTGATATAGAGTTATTGCTCAGGTGACGAGGTTTCTTATATAGCAACAAGTCTATATTATGGAATAATACTTTTATATAATTCCGTGTACTAAGAAACCGATAAGGACGTTCTTAAAATACATACATTTACTCATCACCTCAAATAATTTGTGCCAAGATGCATCTTTCGGACATGATATAGTTTTATTTAAAGTATAGAAAATATAGTCCCCTTATTAATTATATTAATATCGGATATACAAGTTAATACTGTCGATTTGGATCACACATGACACAACTGTCACATGTGATTTGTGTCAATAATAACAAATATTGTATTTTACAGCATAAACATCTGTCAGTATAAATCAGTATTCGATGGACGTCAAAGTGTAAATACACATTTTTGTCGTCGTATTTTGCGCCCAAAAGAGATGTGCCGCGGTTGGAGTCTGATAACTTTCTTTCATGTGAAGAAAATGGGGGTGGTTGCTACAGGAGGGCATTGTGTGATTCGCTACTCATGACACAGTGGACGTTTTAGACATGAGCGACTTGAGTCTATGATCAGCTCAAGTCGGAGTGATGTGGATTGTCTATTGCTGTCGCCTAGATTTGTCAGCATTAGACTTTTCTTTTTTGTAAAGATTTCTTGAGCTAAAATTCAACATAAATTAAAAAGGCATTCTGTGACTTACCGCTCCTGACACAGCGGATATTTTATATATGAATGACTTACAGACTATGATCTCACCTCAAGTCAAGGTGATGTAACCTGTGTATCGTAGTCCATCGACTTGTCAGTTTTCTTAAGTTGAAATTCAATGCGAATAAGTAAGACAATGTGGCATTGATGTGCTCATGACACGGCCGACCTGAGATTATAATCGGCTGAATTCGACTCGATCAACTGCCTGTTATTGTCGTCAGATTTCTCAGCATTAGACTCTTCATTGGGCAAGTCACTTGTGTGCGAATAAGCAGCTCTCACAGCCTCTGGTTTGATTTGTCAGACCTAGTCACCGAAAATTAGGCGCTTCAAATACACTTGAGCCGCTATAGACCTGCTAAGCATTTGCCCGATTATTTGTAATGCTATTCAGAAAACTTTTACAGCACAATGCAAAGTTTAGGGTTTATGTATCTCTTTTTTATTGCATATAAATTTAAAAACAAAAACATCCAAATGAAATAACTTAAACAGGACTTCTAAGGACTGTTCTAACATAATAAAATCTCTATATTAGTATATCAAGAGCCGTTTTTATTTCAACCTAAAACTCAGTTGAAGCTAGAAATTTAATAAATAAAATGTTACTTGGCAACAAAAAATATATATATAAATATATATATTTCAATAAAATTCTTTGCTAATTTATTAAAAAATTTAAAATACATAAATAATCCTTGTACTTTCATGCACAAATTTCTTCGTTTTGCTCAACTTGGCCACTTCACTACCAGCTGTCCTTTTATTTTGTTCACTTTTCTCTTTCATCACTGTCAAGTAGATGGATTGGCAACTTATGACCACTTAAAATAGTTTATTCAAAGAGTTCAAACTATTGAACAACTAGATATTTTCAAAGGATATTTTATTGCTCTAAATACTTATTAACAAGTAATTTTTTATGCTTTTAATTGTTTTGCACTATTAATTATTATGCGTCTGTTTGCCATAAGACTTTCAGTATAATTGTCTGGTTTTTTTTTTGTATCTAATAAACAGCAAAAAAAAAAAGGATCTTTCAAAACTGAACAGCGACACTTGGTTTAATTAATATGAAATTCTTCTTAGTACAAAATCTTTTCAGCACAATGAAAATAGGTTTTGTGTTAAAAAGCCCGTCTATTAATTTCTACATTTATATAGAATATTTCCAAATGGAAGTCGATGAGTTACCTTTTGAATATTCAATCTAATCTTACACCTTTTTCCCATCTGTTACATTTAACTGCCCAGCAGAGGACAATGATTTGATTTGATGACTTATCGAAGAGAAATGAACTTAATTACCAACTCAGGCATGAATTATTCATCTTCTACACATACAAATAGGCTTCTAATATATTCGGCAATCGTATAAATATTAATGTTAACGAGGGTGGCTATCAGGTTTGGCAAAATAACATTGTAAAATCAAAGGAAGTAAAACAACTATTTTAGATATTTTAAAATGTTCAATACTTTAATAAAAACAATATTTTCCAGAGCCATTTCTGCCTCAAATAAATTTATATTAAAGTAGAAGTGATTCAATGGAAATATATTTCGAAAAGAAATTTGTCCGATCTGCAGCAACATTCACAATAGAAAACTTGAAAACTTCAACCAAGAGTAATATACGGGTAACTTCTCCTATAAAACAGAGCAACTTTTCCTAAAACAAACAGATCTTATAGAGATTATGCCAACTTTGTTGCTTAAGTTGTCTAGACAAACTCTTGCACTTTGAAAGTTCTTTTGGAAAATTCAAATTTTTTTTATTGATAAAAAGTTGTCCTGACAATAGAAACGTTTAAATTGAAAATTTTCTTTTATCATGCAAAAACAACTTTTTCTATTGAAAAGTTGTCTTAACAGAAGCAACTTTTTCTAGAGTAAACCTTTTCTTTAGGAAAGTTGTCGTTATAATAGCAAATTGTTCGTAGAAAAGTTGTCTTCACCAGAACAACCTTTTTTATAGAAAAGTTGTCGTAACAAAAGCAACTTTTTCCAGAGAAAAGTTGTCATTTATAAAAGCAAATTTTTCGTAGAAAAGTTGTCTTGACCAGAACAACCTTTTTTATAGAAAAGTTGTCTTGACAAAAGTCACTTTCTCTATAAAAAACTTGTCTTGACAACAGCAAATTTTTCTACAGAAAAGTTGTCTTAACAAAAATAAATTTTCTACAGAAAAATTCTCTGTAAAAAAGCCACCTTTTTCTATAGAAAAATTGTCTGGACAAAAAGAAATTTTTTTGATAGAAAAGTTGTCCGGACAAAAGTAACTTTTTTTTATAGAAAATTTATCTTCACAAAACCATCTTTTTGTTTAAAAAAGTTGGTCCTTACAAAAGTAACTTTTTGTTTAAAAAAGTTGCTTTTTACAGAAGCAAATTTTTCTCTAAAAATTTTGCTCTTTACAAAGTTGTTTATTAATTAGCTAATTTTTTCTTGAAAAGTTGTCGTGGCGCTGGTAAAGTTTTTTCAGTTCTTTGAAAACTCTTGCCTTTGATGGAAAATTGTTGCTCTTATTGAAATTTCCATCGATAACAGTTCTATTGTCATCGACAATTTTCATTGACTTGAACCCAAGTGGTTGAATTCATACTCGTATGTATTCAATTAGAGCAGAAAAAGAAACGATTTCGTTGAATAATTTTGTCTCAACTTTTCTGGCATTTATAATACGATTTTGTCTTCTGTCACATCTTGATACGTTTTGATTTTTATTAATTAATCTCTTATATTATTTATAGGACTTTCTTGAATAAAATCTTTTTCATTTAGTCTGTACTAAATGCTGGCAAAAGTGCTGCCAATCATTGGCAAATTAAACACATACAATTAAATGATTGATTGTTATTAATTATTTCTTTGATTCGTTTTGTATTTAATTCTTGAGAAACAGTTTTTCTTCTGGGACAAGATCAAATGGCGTATTCATAAACTAAGTAAATTCGATTGATAGAAAACTTTTTGTTATCGATAAATTTTATATAAAATATAAATATATTTCTTACAAAACAATTTCGTTGGATAAATTTTATACATAAACTATTTGTCTGCAATTTTGTATTTGTAGAATTTTTGTTATTAATGAATTTTGCATTGAACATTTTTATTATTATCAAACAGAAAATTTTTGTTTTGTAGCAATTTTTTGTCGTCCATAAATCTTAATATTTTTGTTATCAATTTTTCTCCTGGGAGTTTTTTTATGGCAAATTTTTTTGTTTAGGCAAACAAAATTTTTCATTAAATTGTCTATAGAAAATTATTATTTTTGCTAAATTTTCTATGAAATACTTTTTGTTATCGGTGAGTTCTCCGAGGAATTTTTTTGTTCAATAAACTTACACGGAAAATGTATAAAATTTCTACATAAAATAAATATTGTCGATCAATATTCCATAGAAAATGTTTAATATCGCAAATTTTTGGTATCAGTAAATTTTATTTCTGTAAATTTTTTGTTTTCTGTAAATTTTCCGCAGCTTTTTTTTTGTATTGATAATTTTTCCTGAGAGCATTTTTGTCAAATTATTGCTGTCATAAGATATTATTATCACCAAATCTTTCATTCTAGTTTAAATTTAGTTATCGATAATTATTATTATAACAAAATTTTTTGTCGATAAACTTTTTTCGTTTCGTTTCTTTTCTCGTTATTAATAGATTTTTTATGGTATATTTTTTTGTTAAGTTAAAAATTATATCGATAACTTTTCTTTTCGCCAAATTTATTAAAGAAAAATTTCGTTGGAGATAAAGTTTTTTATTTATAGTTTTTATTATCGATCAATTTTCTGTATAAAATTATTTTTATCCACAAGTTTTCGAAATTAATTTTTTTTGCTTTCAATAATCTTTTTTTAGAAATTGTTATATTTTCTATAGAAAATATATGTTACCGATAACTTTTGTACACTTTTATCCTTAAAATATATGTTGGCTGTTCGCAAACTTTCTGTGGACAATTTTTGTTATCGATAAATATTAGAATATTTTAAATGTCTTTAGATTCGTTCCGTCATCTTTTCTATCACTATATTATTTGCGTCCTTAACAATCATCATTTAATATTTAACCAATAACAGAAATATTTCAATAACTGAAGTTTATGATTCAATAAACAATTCATTTAAGTGGAAATTATTTACAATTATTTCGCAATTAATTTCATACGTTTTATTTAATTGCCAACAGAAATTTGTAAATATGAATTTCTTTTGAATTAGAAAGAAAATATTTGTTTCATTTAAGCTGAAATTAATTAAGACCAATCATGAAATTTCATAAAAGATGACAATTTGCTCATAAAGCAACGAAATATTTGTGGTGTTTTTTTATTAAAAATTAGAAATTGCACTAAAAGTTTCACAAAACCTAAATTATGTTTTCTGTAATAATATAATATTAAGTTAAATTTTAAAATAAAAATTCATCAACAAATTGTTCTTTTCTATGAAAGAAAGAACCTCTTTTTAATTTCATTGCACTTCTCAAAGAGTCCCCCTTTTTTGTCCTTGTGAACTTGTTTGATAATATTTTTTTTGTTATATTTTTAATCCATTTATTGAATTGATCCTTTCAGCATTTTTATGCTTTGTAAAGTTATTGCTGATAAGAAATATATTCGAAAGTTGAAAACTTTATGATTTATATCCCTTTTCTTATACGAGTACGTATTTATTCTTTATGAAAGTTTTTCTAGACTTTGTTGTACATTTATACCTTAATTTCAATAATTGTATCATGGCCATATTGTAACTTTCAAAGATTTATTCAATCACATTGATATAATAAATGTTATATTTATGACACAAAGACGGCAAAAGAATAGGAACAAAAAAAATACTTTCCTGAAATGAAGTGGATGAAAAATTGTAGGAAGGGGAAAATTTGTGTTCAGCTCAAAGAAATTAAAACTGAACAACATTATGAATAGATGAAAAGGCTTAATTTATTAATATAACTTTCGTTGATTTGCAACTAAAATATTAAACAGAAAAGTCACTTTGTTAAATAATGAATTACAACTAATTAAAGTTGAACTAATAAAAGGACGTTATGAAGGTTAAAAACAACCGTTATCAAAATAAATTGAATTTCCAACTAATTTTTAGCTGTAACATGATGTTAGCGGAGCGTTATTGCGCCTCTTGGACTTAGGAAAAAGTACTTGTTAAAAAAAGTACCTGTTAAAAATAGTACCTGTAAAACCAGTACCTTTTACAAAAGGTACGTTTTAGAAAAAGTACTTATAAAAGATGTATCTTTTACAAAAAGTACAGTTTAGAAAAGTACTTTTCGAAAAAGTACCTTTCAAAAAATACCTTTCAAAAAAGTACTTTTCAAAGAAAGTACCCTTAAGAAAAATTACTTTAAAAAAATGTATTTTACAGAAAAGAATACTTCTAAATAAATATTTTATTAAAAAACTACCATTTAAAAAAACGCTTTCAAAATGTAAAAAAAATATCCCAGCAAAGAGTCCCATTTAAAAAAAATTATCTTTTAAATAAAATACAAAAAAAATGTACCTCCCAAAATTAGCATCTTATAAGAAAAAATACTATTTTAGAAAAAGTATAAAAAAGTATTTTGTTGAAATATATATAAAAAAGATTAATAATCCGAAAAGTATTTTTATAAAAAAAATAGCGAAAAACCTGGCGCTTCTAGTTAAATTTTCTTTTTGAACAATAACATTTTTAAAAATGTAACTCTCCTTAAAATACAAATAGCATTTAAAAGAAAATACATTTTCAAAAGAACTTAATACCGTAGAAAAAAAGTAGTTTTTTGGAGTGAATGAAAAATCTTCTCCTATTAAAAAAAAAATATCTATTTTGTAGCGCAAATAAATCCACAATTTACTTGTTCAAAAAATCACCTTGTTAAGAAATAAGTACTTTTGAAGTAGTACTTTTAATAAAAAGTACTCTTACCATTTAAAAAAGTAGTTGGTTTGTAGCTTTTTCTGGAAAAAAATAGCTCTTTTAAACCAACTCTATTTGTAAGAAACTACTTTATGAAAAGGTAGTGCCAGTACTTTTGAAATAAGTACTTGTGAAAAAAAGTATCAGTTCAAAAAGATACCTTTTTTTATTTCAAATAATCTTGTTAGATTTCAAGCCTTATAAATCATTAAATTTTTAGTTATTTTTCATTCTGAAGTCGTTAAATATTTCGCAGTTGCTTTTTTTTTTTTTTTTTGTTGCCTCCTCCTTGATTTTTTGCCCCTGCATACAAATAAACTACTCTGCTTTTTAAGTAAACATAACCTAACTTATCTACTGTCAATTTGACATATGAATTAAATGACAGCAAATCGCAAACCATAAATATCCCCAGAAACAGGCAAACATTCCATTCAAGCGAATGATAGAAAAAAATGGAAAACATTTTGCCAGAAATATTCCAGCCAAGTAAAAAGAAAAACAGAAAATCATCAAAATTCCCATATGACATATGAAGTTTTAATTTATGAAGTCGTATATGGCTATAAAATCTATAAAGAAAAGAGAAATACACTGCCAGCAATTTCAAGCTGAGTAGGAGTTTGAATGTTTAGGATTCTCATTTAGCAGGTTTTGCACACGTTTGTTTTTGCTACTTCTGGGTTCTTGGTCATAAACAAGTATGAAATTGTTGCCTAAATTCTCGTTGTACTTTTTGCCAAAGAAAAGGCAATTTGGGCAAAAAAAAGCCCCAAAAACAAAACCTGAACAGTGATTTGTAAAGCATCAGGTTTTTCCCCAGAAACCTATTTCATATAATTATCGATATTCCTAGAAATAGTCCAGTCAATTGGCCCAGTTAATATAAACTTTGTTTGTTGGCATTTAACATTTACCCAGCCATTGTTTTATTTTTATATTCCATTTACACCACTGTGCCGTGTACGCTTTGCTGGGATTTTTTTTGTCGTTTAGTTCTGGTCACGGTTTTTTAACTGGCGCTTTACGATTCACATCTATAATAAAATTTACTCACGGGCCAACTTCAACACACAATCGTACACAGCCCTGCGAAGGCAGAAAAAAGAAATGCAAATAAAAAATACACTCCTACATTGAAATACAATAAAAGAAAAAACTTTGATTAATGTTTGCTTCCGATTTGCATAAATCTTGCTTTAGCATATATACAAAAACAACAACAACAGCAACAACAAGAACAACAGCAACTGAAATAAAATTGCTTCAATTTAATACATACACCCAACAAAACAGTTTAATAACGAGCATTAATAATAGGGGAGTAACTTTCTACAAAAACCAACTCACACACACACACACACACAGATATTTTTACAAACTTCTGGAACGTACCATTTTTTTAAGACATCTTTTGAAGTTGTTTGAAATGCCTTTAACTGTTACCCGCAATTTTTATATAAAATAAATCTGAGCTTAAATACCAATTTTAATATCATATTTTAAAATATTATTTTACAGCCTTTTCTTTGAAAGAAGCCCTCTTCAGCGGTTCCTTTTTAAAAGCCAGCATTTTTGAAATATTTTCTTTTAAAACATAAATGCGTGAAAGACACATTTCGTTTGCAAAAGACATTCTTAAACTCATTTTTTTCGAAGATCTTTTTGTTAACGGTCTTTTTGCGATCCTTTTTTAAAAACAGTTCTTTTTACAAAATATACTTCTGCAGAGGCACTTTTGCATATGACACTCTATTTGTAAAAAGGTCTCTTTGATTTCTTTTTTTTTTAAGGCATTTACGTGAACTTTTTTAAAAAGCTACTTTTTTCAAAAGAATCCTTTTTTTAAGCACTACTTTTCTTAAAGGAGATTTCACAATGTTTTTTTAAAAACTTTGTAAAACTTTTTGCCGATCCTTTTTTTTTTTAAATACTTCTTTGAAAAGACTTTTTAATGTCACTTTATAAAATTTGGTTCCTTAAAAGAATTCTATGCTAAAACGACTTTGTTTTAAAAAGTATTTTTATCCCAAACTTTCCTACAAAAGGTTTTCTTTTGTAGGTATTTTAATGTATTTTGAAGTTCTTTTGAAAATGGTACTTTTTCTGTAGTCTTTTTATGGTACATTTTTAAAAAGGTATTTTTTTAGATACTTCTTTAAAGAGAACTCTTGAAAGAAATACCTGTTAAAACGAACTTTTTAAAACATATATATTTTTAAAGAGTACTTTTTTAGAAGGTACTTTTTAAATTGTACTTTTCCAAAACATACTTTTTAAATTGTACTTTTTCAAAGCTTACCTTTAAAATTCTAGGTTTGCAAAAAGTACTATATAAAATGTACTTTTCTTAAAGGTACCTTTTAATATGTACTTTTCCAAAAGGTATTTTTTGAAATGTTTTTTTATAAAAGGTACTTTTTAAAATATGTTTTTCCAAAAGGTACTTTTTAAAATGTACTTTTCCAAAAGGTATTTTTAAAATATACTGTTCCAAGACGTTCTTTTAAAATGTAATTTTTTAAGATGTATCTTTTTAAAAAGAATTTTTTTATAGATATTTTCTTAAAAACACTTTTTTAAAACTGCTTTTTAAGAGCTGCTTTCTTTGAAGGTGATTTATTAAAAGTTGCTTTATTAAAGGTACTTCTTAAAAAAAATATTTTTTTAAATGTACTTTTTAAAAATAGTGTTTGTTAAAAGTTACATTTTTATGTGATTATTTAGAAGATACTTTTTTAAAAAATAGTTTGTAATATGACCATTTTTTTAGCTCTTTTTATAAAAGTTACTTTTTAAGAAGTATTTTTTAAAAAATGTTTTAATTTTTTCAGTTTTTTTTTTTTTTTTTTTGAAAGATACTTTTTCTGAAGAGCACTATTTTGAAAAACTTATCCTTTAAACAGCAGCCGCTTTTATCTTCAAAATTTTGTACGATTTTTGTTACTTGTTTATAGTTTTCCTTTAACGGAATTTCTTGTTTTATGATTTTTTTCCACTATAAATTATTGTCGTGAACTGAACGTTTAAAGGAGAGCTAAAGGAAAACGCAGAAAAAAAAGGATTGGTAAATACTCGGGAGAAAATACATCACGATAAAAACCGGTCTAGTGTTCCTGCTTTTTTTCGCCTCGCCAATATCCTCTTGAGGCGCTTGGCATAAGAGGAGAAAGTTCGTTTGGAATGACAATGGCAAAATGTTAACCAGCCAAGGAATTCTTAAATGCCAACAAGCATATCATGTTATGGCCACAGCTACAAGTAAGAAAAAAACTCTGGCTAAAAACATTTCATAGGAAAAAAATCTGTTTCTTGCTGGCAAAGCGAGCAAAATGCTAAAAAAAAAAATCTGAAATGGTTTCTTTCTTTTGCACGATTTTGCTTGGCTCTTCAAACATTGTTGTTGTTGTTTATGTCCTTCTGCTTTGTACACTATTATTGCGGCGATTGTGTGAAGCGGCACTACAAATGAGAGGTGAAAATATTGGGAGAAAAATTCTAACCAGCAAAAGTTCGAAAAGCAATAGATTTGTACATCTGCAAATGAGGTCAAAGTTGGTTGAATTGCAAATGGAATTAATGATTTTTATTGATTTAACAATAAAAAGTTTTCTTCATTTTATTTTTTTTTTTTTTTTGCCTGAAACTAAATAAAGTTTTAAAGCAACTGTTCTCCCTTTTTTAACAAAATTGTAGATTTTGTGTTGGCCAAAAGAGAAAAACCATTTCATTTAAAATTAAACTTTTGTTGCGGCAAAACATAAAAAAAAACGAACTACTGGAGTGTAACTATTTGACGTTAACTTTGTCCTTAAACTGCTCGTTCAATATACTCCAGTAATAAAGATTAATTAGCAATCATTGGGAAAAGTATTTATCTGAATGATTCAGGGGGGTTTTATTGAAAAAGAAAAAACATCTGAACACATAAATTAAGCGGTAAGCAAAATGACGTTTAAAAAGCAAATTCATAAAAAAACAGCTTAACAAGTCAAGGCTGCACAATTAAGTAACAGTTTTAAAACGATTCGTTATCGAGCGTTATTTTAGGGCGTTCAATACAAAAATAAATTCATATTACGATCATACTTTTGGCACAAACAATTATTTTGCTGTTTTAGTCTGAGATCAAGAATGTTACAAAATAAAAGTTTACTTTAAACTCAAACATTTAATGGGGCAAAGGGCAATATGAACAAATTGTGAGCATCCAGCAAAGATTGGCTCTTCTAGCCAAATTATTCTTAAATATAGTGTCTTTACAACGCTTAGAAATTTATGTCTCGCTTTGATAGTTTTTTGACAAGCAGAAAGCGAAAAGCAAAGAAAAAGCAAATTGTAATAAATCTTATACAAAACAGTGTCCTTGTTTTAACGCAAAATTAAATTAAGGATTTGTTACGTACTAATATTAAACAAATCAAAAGTAAACCAGGCAAACAAAACTTCAACAAACTCTACTATGACTTGGCAATGATTATGATTTGCAGCACGCGGCAGAATACTTACAACAACAACCACAAAATACAATAATGTGTGTCTAACCCACAGATAATTCTAGGCCTTAAAACTTAAAGCATGAACAGAAAATAGCAGAAAAAGAAAATTATGCTCGCACTTTGGCCAACACTTTCGAATAGTCAGAAGAAGAAATTTAGAACAAACAAGAACAGACTCAAGAACGGAGCGTAATGCAAAACAAACAAACAAACGAACAAAAAGAAACCAACACAACAACAACAACAAACTAAAAACGAAAACTAGCAACAAACATCAGCTTTAATGGTGAAACATAAATCATTGAAACTGACATTTCAACATTTTTGCAGAACTGTTGGATTGAAACAGAAGAAACAAAAAAAAAAGTTCTTAGTTTTGCTGCACAGAGTGAGTGTAAGTGTCAGTGTGACTGTTGAAGGTAGAGCTTAAATTAGGCACAGACACACACCACAGTTTGCAGCGACACAGACACACGAGCCTGTCACAGGCGATACGATATGAGTGAGTGAGTGCAAGTGTATGTTGCGGCGTGTGCTGGTTAATGAGTGAGTGAGTGACTGACCGAATGTCTGAGTGCGTATAACTTAAGCATACAAATTTTGGCGTAAGCATTTTAGACATGTTCAGAGCAAAACTAACTACAAAACAAGTACAACAATTCCAAACTAGAATTACAAACAACAACTGCAAACATATTTACGAAAAACAGCCCTCACGTCTTAAATTGTACTTCAAGAGCACTAAAAAAATACCAGAACGCTTTAAGACAAAAATGTCTTTGCAAAAATAATAATGAAATCTAAATTTTAGGGGTAACCTTAAAAAAAACCGTTTTGGCTAGAGTTTAATTTAAATTTTTTTTTAAATATCTATATATTTTTTAAAAGGACATTTTTCTTGCCATTAATTAAAAAGTTAATTTTTTATTTTTATTTTATTGTTATTTTCTAAGAAATACTTCTCTTACAACAAGTAAAATTTTTTCTGTAAATTATATAAAATACGTTACAATAAAAGCAACTTAAAAAAATAGCTTGTCAAAGAAAGGCTTTTCTAGAAAAGTACCTCTTTGAAAAGGCCATTTAAAATATACGGCTTATAACATTTTCAAAAAGTACAATAAAAAATATGTTTCTAAAAAAGTACTATTTTAATAAAAGTACTTTAGAAAAAACATGGTATTTTGCCTTTGAAAAACATCTGATTAGAAAAAGAGAGAAAAAAGTTATCATTAGGTAAAAAAAAGTATCCTTTTTCTTTTTAAAATAATGCTGTTTAAAAGCGTACCTTTAAAACCAATAGTTTTAAATAAAATACATTTAAAAAATATGTTGTAAAAAAAATAAATTTAAAAATACCTTTAAAAAAAGAATTTTTGAAGAAAATACCTCCTTAAAAATAGAAAAAAATTCCTTTACAAAAATAACTTTTTAAAATCGTGGCCTACTAAAACGACGGCTACAAAAAACTTGTTTTTTTAAAGCTTCTTTTGATATAAAAATACTACTTTTAAATACCTTTTAAAAAAGGTTTTTAAATACTTGGCAAATAGTACTTCTTAGAAAATTCAAACCGCTTCAGTGGCTTTAGCTATTCAGACTTATTATAATTTTAAAAAAAGCAAATCAGAAATAAATCAATAAAACTTCTTACAAGAACAACTTGAAAAAACATACTTAAAAAAATTTCTTGCAAAAGAAGTACTTTTTGTAAAACATAAATTTTTTAAACATTTTTTTAGTTGTACTTTTGGCTAAAAGCCCCTTAAAAACGTTTTTATCTTAAATGGTTTTTTATAATACAACCACTTTTAATAATAACCTTTAGAAATACTTATTAAAAAATTTTCTTTTTTCGCAAAATAGTGATAATTAAAAAAAACCGTAATAAATTTAGAAAAAAGGTGAAGAAGGTATTTTTAAGGTAATTCTATGTAAAAGTACTTTTCTGAAAAAGTATTATTTTCCGATACTTTTTTTTTCCAAAGTACCACTATTGAAAGGAATTTTTTTAAAAGCATATTTGTTTAAAGGTGATTTTTCCAAAAGGTACTTAAAACGGTACTGCTGCTTAAGTACCTCAAACAAAACTCTTGTTTAAAAGCGCATTTTAACAAACTTTTTTTAAAAAATACTTTTTGAAAGACACCTCTTTTTAAAACAACAGTTTCTGAAAATAAAAAATTTAAGTATCTTGGAAAATAAAATGATTTAAAAAAAAACTTATATATTGATGAAAAAAGTTTTTTTCTTAAAAAATTCCTTCTTAAAAAATTCCTTTTTTAAAAAAAATTTCCTTTAACAGAAATTGTTTATTACTAAAAATTTATATTTTCAAATGTATATTTTTAAAAAATAATCATACTTTTTTTTATATGAAAAATTTCGTCTGAAAAATATTTATGGCTCTTATTGTAATCGTTTGTTCTGGAGATAAGAGCGGCAAAGCGTTGGTATGACCGACCACTAACTGCTGCGTTTAGCAGCTTGTGTATGTTTTAGAGCAAATGCCCATAAGACTTGTGGTTTTTGTTGCTGTTGGGAGTATTAGTGTGATTGCTAGAGAGCAACAAAACCAAAGTCTGAAACATATACCAGGGATATGAAAATACCCAAGTGACCCAAATAAATCATTTTGAAATTGAATGCCAGTGACGACTGACGACTGACGAATGACCAGGCAACTGAACGGAGTTTATGTTTTGCAACCAACACCAGCTACAGCAGCAGCAGCAGCAGCAGCCGGAGCAGCCGGAGCAGAACAGAAAATAACAATAACAAATCTTCAGCTGAACAGTTTTGTAACAGTTTTTTGTTGCTGTTCTTTTATTTGTTTAACGTATTTTGTAAAATCATTGAAAAACTCCCCCTCTGTTTCCCCCTCTTTTCTATTAAGCAGAAAAATGCAAAAAAAAAAAAGAAAAATGGTTTCGAATGTATGATAAACTATTGTAAGCTGTTTTGTGTAAATATCTTGTGTGTGTGTGTGTGTGTGTGTGTGTGTGTGTGTGTGTGTGTGTTAATGTAGCCTTAAGCATTTTGTGCTTTAGTTTTTGTTGTTGCTGCTTGTTTCTAAAGCATGATAATGCATTCTGCCTGCCACTCTTTATCTCTTATTCTACACTTTTATTCATTCATTTAGCTTTTTATTTTGTACTCATAAATTCCACATTCATTTAGATTTGTGTACTGATCCATAAACAGGATGTTAGTCATTGATTTAGTCACTTTCTCACTTTCAAACACACACATACACGCACACACATTCATTATGTTCGTTCTCTCATCGTAATTATCATCAGCCGTATTATGCATGATGGCCTAAAGTTTATGAACTATTATTTCAAACTGTTAGCAGGAGGCAAAGCAAACAAAAAAAAAACAGGAACAACAAACACAAAAACAAGAACAAATACATGACAGGCACGTTATAGGACAATGGATTAGGAACAAAAAAGAATATCATAATGGTCACAAATGATGATAATGTTGCATGAAGTGACAATATGGCTGGAAAGCTTAAAACAAAAATGATGACAGGAAAGTAAGAAAATTTATACAGCGTGAAGGCAAAAGGCTGGAAAAATTTAAAAATTTTAATCACTTGCAAATTATACTTTAAAACAGACATTTTCAATAAATATTCTGCTGGATTTAAATTACGAACACACACACACACACATACACAAACACACACATGCCGGACAGGTTTGTCCATGTGCACATAAAGAGGATTGTGGTTTTTGATTTAAGTAACCACTTTTGTGGTTTTATTTATTTAAATCAATTTTACCTTTATGCATTTAAGTAAACCACTCTCTGTAGCCTCATACATGACACTTACAAAATTCATTTCATATACGATACTCGCACACAAATAAGAATAATTTTGCCAAAATAAAACCTTTTTCAAAAATAAAATATTTTGTGTGAAAAAGAAAAGAAATGAACAAATTTTTAATTGAACATTGTTGGGTGTTAATTGAATAAAACACATGTGTTTTTGGCTATCTAATACGTATTTATACTATATAAAAGAAAAGAAAAATGTTAAGAAGCAGGCGAAAAAAGGACCTTTTTACAAAAAAAAAATGCTTACTGATAAAACGCTATATTTTGAGTCTCTTGGCATAAAGACTATTGCTGGCCTGACATAAACTTCTATGGGCAGTGCATGGAAACCTAAAGCAGAGACTTTAACGGGCATCTGTTGCAAGACAAGAGAGCCTTGGGGACATTTCGGTCTGCTTAAATTCACGTTGTCATCAGTAATTACCAACAACTCTTTTTGCGTTCGAAGTTCTAAGCCACAGCTTTGTTCTAAGTCATCCTGGAAGCGTGTTGCTCTAAATTATATCAACTGATCCTTGGAGAAGGTTTCGCAACCATAAGACTACTCATTAAGTCAATAGAGCAAGGAAACCTTCCCATCCTTGCAGAATTAAGGACACAACGTTTCCAAGAAGAAGAGAATTTAAGTTCAGTTGACAGGAAGTAACTTGCAGGTGGTGCCAATTGTTTTGGTTTTGTAAACAGCTGATTAGCAGCTAAGACCAGATATGGTGCACCTTGAACCCCAGCCAGAAGCTACATGTCTATAAAACCATAAAACACAATAAACAACCATTTCTGAAGAGCTTTAAGTTTAGTAAGCTGTCATAGTGAAGGACTTACGGCTGGCCCAAGGACACTTTATATCTTATGCCGTAACGTTTGCAAAATATATTTTAGTAGAAGAACTTTTCAAAAAATATATTCTACTTATTGTAAAATGATTTGATACTATAGTGACATTTTGTAGAAATCAGTTTGTGGTTATTGTAATTATATTTTTGTTAATCTGAATTATTTTTTTTTTACCATAATTTTCCTATTCTATTTGAAATGTACAACAGAATTTAACATTTTGTTGGCAACTAATGATATTAAATTCATTTTTGAATCACTTTAATGGCCAACATTTATGCTACTCTTTGCCTAAACAATTATGAATGAAATAATAAAACCATTTTGTCAAAATTAGACAATATAAAAAATTACAATTTAAAAATTGTATGTGACAAAAACAATGTCATCATCATTTACAAATCAAAAGTCATTCAGACAAAGCAGCCACAGTGGTTCAATGACTGTGTGAAATATATGACAATTTAGAGTCCATAAAGGTAAAATTTCTGCCATATAAAAAGTAGGAGCGGGGCAGAGTGAAAACCCTTCAGAATTGAACAGTTTCTGAAATAAAGATATCAGCAGCTTAAGGGCACCCAACCATAACATTGTTGTGATAGTAATTTATTTATATTTATTGTGCTTATGGCAATAATGTTATTGTTAAAACTGTTGTAATATAAATTATTGCTCGCTCATATGATTTAATTTTTTTTTTTTTTACTTTCTCTTAAGCTATTCCTAAAACTATATATGAACCGTTGGCAGGTCTTACAATGTTGTCAGACATGAAGTTCAGATGATTGTAAAAAAGCCTTTAAAATGTATCTGCCAACAAAATTTATACCGTCGTATTGTAAGATTTAAACTGTCCTTTTAGCTGAATGTAAAAAAGCCTTTAAAATCTATCTGCCAACAAAATTTGTCCAGTCATATTGTAAGATTTAAATTGTCGTTTCAGCAGATTGTAAAAAAGCATTAAAAATTTATCTGCCAGCAATATTTGTTCTGTCATACTGTAAGACAAAAATTGGCAATTTCACACGATGGTGGCAAAACCTTACAATTTCCTCTGTTAACGAAACTTGTCCCGTCATATTGTAAGACAAAAATTGGCAATTTCACACGATGGTGGCAAAACCTTACAATTTCCTTGGTAGGCCTTTGTTTTTCCAGCTGCCAACAAAACTTGTCAGTTCGTATGATAAGCCACGAAAATGTTCATATTTGTCAGACATCGTCAGAAGCCCCGAAGAATTTGTATGCAGAGGTAATTTTGTCCATAGAATTGCTAGTATTTCTCTGCAACCGGCATTATTCTGAGAAAAATGAACTTAAACACCAACTGTCAAGAGAAAATTAGCTCAAAATAACTGGCAACCTAAACTGTTGTCACAATTGTGAAATATATATTATGCAGGGAGCAGGCAACAGCTTCGCGAGACAAAAGTTGACAGTTCACACAATCATAACGCACGTTTAGGCCTATTATAATATCTGGCAATATTGTAATATCTTTACACAGCTTTAGATGTTAGAGCGGCTTAAAAACCTTGTCCCAATTTTGCCCTCCTTTGAGTCACTGTTTTGTTTATTTTTTTTTTGCTTTCCAGAGTATGGAAACATACACCAGACATACGAGTACAAACGAGTACCAGTGTCAGTAGTCATGCCCGCAAAAGTTTTAAAATATGTGTGTAGTCCTGTGCATGTCTGTGCAGGTTGACAGTTGAATGTATCAGCAAATGTATTGAGTTTAATATTTGGTAAATTGTTTTGAAATTGATACATTTAATCGTATTAAAATTCAAATTGAAATTACGTTTTCTGACAACTTTATTGATGTCACATACCAAACGAGCCGGCTGCACTGCGTTAACAACTGCTGTGTCTGTAACTAAACAACTACTGTTGCCACTTAGACAATGATTTGTTACATTTGTCTATCAATTTTTCGTTCAAATCGACATTTTTTTTTTTTTTTGGCAATACATCAACAACAGGAAGTGTTTATTTGAATTTATTAAGGTAAATAATAATTTATTATGTATGTCAATGTCTAAGCAATAGGAAAACTTTGTTGCAGCACGATAATTGCTAGTGAAACTGTGATGAGCATTTAAATACTAAATATGATTTGTTTGAACTGCTTTTTGTCTCTTCTAATCCGCAACTTTCGGTGGGTGGGAAGAAATAAATTTTGTTTCTACGGTTTTTGCGTTTCAAGAAATCAAATTTATGGACATAAATGTTAAATTGCAACTTTGGATTTTTTCTTAACACTATTAGAAGTCAATAGTGTGTTTCTGCTGGGAAGGATCAAAACCCAAGGATTAAAAGAATAAAATATGAGACACAAACTTGCTTAAAGTTTTGACACATCTCAAAGTAAAGTTGCAATACAACCGCCAGGTCTTCTTACAGGTCTCCAGAAATGCTCACATCATTTGACAGAAGGACATCACACTAAGATATACCAAAAGCAAAGTGTATTTTTTTAGATCTAGAAAATAGTTTAAAACTTGTGGCACATATTCTTTCATAAACTGTTTCAAAATAGAATATTTCTATCTGCTCAATTTTTCTTATACAAGAAAAGCTAAAGTATTAGGAAATTCAATAGAATTGGGTATTCTTAAAGTACCTGAGTTCCAAGAATAGGGGGTATTTCGGTAGATGCTTCACATTTGTAACTTTAAGTAAAACAAAACGAGTGCAAGATATCATCAAAACTATTGTATATTTTTCTTAAAAAGGTCTATTTATGGCATTATGTGTGACTTATAGCACCGAGCGAACCTCTAAGGCAGTTTCACTGAGTGAAACGCATCCACAACGGTTTCATTTTCCATAAGAGTAGCCTATAAATCAGCGACTTAATTTTTTAGGTTGGCTTCGGAGATCCGAGTTGCATCAAGTAGAAGGTATAAAAATATATTGCAAGTCATGGTGAGTATTTCTAGGCTAAACGAACTTATAATCCAGTTACTGTTTTAGTATGTGAATGGACTCAATGTTTGCATATTTTAAAGTATAGAAAAATCTCTGCATGATTTTCTGTTGCTGGACATTCAAAATCACTAGCAAAAATGAAGAGAGGCTTGTGTCAGATGGACAGCCAGGAGGCCCTAAAAAGCAGAATGCGTCATCTAGAGAACTGATCAACTCTATAGTAGAAAATTCTTAAACTTTGCCTTATGTGCGAAACAGGTACCTGAAGGGGCTGAACCACAGGATTGAGCTTAAATTCAAGATCAGGTCACATTTATTACATTTCGGATTTCTTTACAGAAGTCTGAATGCGGAAGGGAATGCAACGTTATCGGGCTTCATCGCTTGCATTTCGCAGATCCTGGAGAGTTGTCCGCGTAATGAAATCGTGGTTGCTGGTGATTTCAATGTTCATAACTCATCCTGGCCTCACCATTCGAGTCGCCCCGCAGAATCACCCATCGCAATTAGTGCATGAACCAACTGCAGCTCTAGAGTTTGTCTGAGGCAACTTAATTGCCATGTTCTTGCCTTAATAAGGAAAAATCTTTTAAACTGGGCTTATCATTGATTAGGAACGCATTATCAACATCTTTAACACTGTATAGTTTTACTTGGTGTTCGTAAGTAGAGACTCAGAAGCAATTTGTTTATTTCGTTGCCGAATCAGTTCATTATCCATATAAATAAAAATATAATCTAATCAGGATGCAATTAATATCCTGTTCTTCTTTGCCACCTGTACTTTAATATTTAATATTTTGAAATTAAATATATTTATTTAATACTTTTGTCTTGTCATTGGCCGCATGATTCTACCACAATTTTTGGCTTTTTTTCTTTTATTCCTTGATTTCTTTTCATAAAATTTTTATTGACAGTCTTAAAACTCTAATACAAATCCACACGCCATTAAACAGCCATTTATTGCAAGTGACATGTTTTTCTTTTTTTTTCTGATCATATAATAACAATTTATTTAATTCTTATTTAATGTTACTTTTTATTTATTTGATTTTAAGATGGCTTTTATTTGATGCTTTTTAATGGCCTGTTTTGCAATACTTTAAGTGAGTTTCTATTGAAAAGTTTCAATTAAGTTTCCATGTCATTTCACCTAAAAAAAAAACTACTCAAACTTGCTAGATAAACTTGCGGCGTTTCGTTTGTATTTAGTTGGAAGGAATAGTTTAAACTGCTTTGGCGAATAGGGGATACACTTGAAATTATACAACTTTAATATTTAATATTGGCCTGAACAATAGAGCAGCTTGGCCACCTTCTTTTGATTACAACTTTATCAGTTATTGCCAAGTGTTTCATATTCGAGGACCACACATTAAAAGGATAATTTTTCGGCCGCAGCCATTGCATTTGTCTAACTTTCTGAAACCAAAAACATTTGCAAGAAACAGTTTGCACTGAGTTTTTGTTTTACATGTTAAATAAATTGCATTAACTTGGCCCGTTTGGCGGCTGAAGGCAAACTTTAACATTAATTTATGTTCACATTATGATTAAAATGGCAGGTTTTGTAAGCAACATTTGCACTGTCTTAACTTTTTCTGTTCCATTTAGTTTTTTTTTTTTTGTGAGAAACTATTCTGTTTTTTTCTCCCTCTGTCTCTCTCTCTCTTATCCCTAATACAAATGCAATGTAGTTGTTAAATGTCTTTTCTACTTCATTTACACCATTTGGCCTCAGAGGATGCTTAAGAGCGAAAAAAAGCACAAACACCAGAAGTAATATGGGAATATTTACTGGCTGCTTTAGAAACATTCCCTTGTGCCAAACAGCTTATTTTCATTATGCGTATTAAACGCTCAATTCACAAGTCGGTGCAAATAGAGTATTTTGCAATGTAGTCTTGTGTAAATTTGCTATATCATTCCAATACACACAGATATTTGTGCTTCTCAAGGTTCTCGAATTCAGTTCCAGATCCAGTTTGTAAAACACTATTTTGCAGTCAAATATATCTAGAACAGTAATAAGCACGATTAACTTGCAAAACGCAGATAATTATGCTACACTTTATTCTGATTAATTATTATATAAGTATGCAATACTTATAATACAATACGATGCAAGCAGGGGAACTTCACTAATACAACGACAAAATTCAGGGAATTGCCAAATATGATTTTTGTTCTTCCTAATTTTCGTGAAAAGTCAGAAGCATAATTATGAATTTTCCGAACAGTTTAAATTTCAATTTCAGGTGTTATGAAATCGTCATGATCTGACACTAGTAAAAAAAAAACAGAAAGGAGCAAGAGATAAGACATAAGAGAAAAAAAATTTCAAACAGGTACTTCCGAACTATGACCCCAAAATGCAGCCATATTGCTGAAGCTACATCTGATTCCAGCACGACGAACATATATCATACTTATACAACACTTGTGTAGTAAAACTTTATCACCAGGGCTGGATACAACGTTCAGGAATATCAGTAATTTATAAAATCATTTTGAGCCAGTGTGTGTCCTATTCGGCCCACACTTTGTTGTATTTTATCTAATATATGGCCACTGCATATAGTTTTTACCGTATAGCTGATAACTTTGAGTCTGCAGTTTTATTTAACCACTCATGGACAACCAAACAACAATCATCTGCAAGTTCTTTGGAAAGCATCGCTGTTGTACTCAAGATGGCTCAGTAGGAATCAAAATAATTGATTTTATGTCCCTCAAATTTAATCTTTTACAGACAAGAACTGGACATATTTAGCGTTAAAACTCAAAGCTACAGCAGTACGAAAATAAACTGAGCCTAAAGCTCATAAGGAGGATCGTTACTAGTAAGATTTTATGTTCGTTTAATGGGTTGACGAGAGCGGGTGGAAAGAAAGAAAAAATCATCATCAGCGTTGAATGGATACGGTGTTCAAGAACTTGCCATGCTCCCCCCACCATATGCTGTGGATTTTGAAATCACCAATCCATAAATATTTTCGAGTGATTTTGGCCTGCCCAATATCGTTTTATTTTCGCTTCAATTAGATGGTTTAGACACCAACACTATATACAATATGGCGATACTGGTTACACCTCCTGATAAATGGAACATCCTACAGGAGTGAATTTATGAGAAAACTGTCTCAGATAATTGATACATCCGCCAGGAGTGATTTGATGACAAGACTGTGTCAGTAAGAGGTGATATGAACAACAAGTCATGATAAATGGAACATCCGACAGGAGTGATTTCGCGACAGGATTATGTCAGCAAGAGCTGCTGTGAATGGGCTAATGATACTGTGTAAATCGATTGCTTGAGACTGTTTTGATAGAGTGTTTTTTCCTAAAATAACAGATCTATGCAAATCAGCTGCAATCTATAGCGGCCAGTATTACCCCTGTCATTCTTAACACGGCGCTTGACTTGCGCATCACAGGGGGCGAAAAATTTAATAGCTGGAAGTCGCCGAAGACTAAATTTTAGAATATTAAATTCCGAAAAAAATTAATCCCATCGATAGCCGAAAAATTTACAATTACGTCTCGTACACAAGCAGCCTTGGAGCAGAATAAGAGTTAAGAAAATGAAACGAAAATAATTTTCTTTAAGGGGTTTTCTTCGCTGAAATACATCTTTTGTAAAACAGACCCAAAAGCTGTGACAATTGCACAAGTTTGCCATCATTGCCGCACACGATTGTGAATCGGTCTATAGTGTTTGCAATAGCGATTTGAAAAGAAGGAAAAAAACCAAAAGTATTTAAGTTTTCTTAGAAGATCTTGCAAATGTATTGGGTTGGCTGCAGGAATAAGAGAATACTTTTATACCTTCTAAAGTGCTGCCGTTGACGGGCGGGTTTCATTCTGTAGTTTTGCCCGTTTACGTTTTGTTTCTTCAACTGCTTTATTTGCGGCAATGAATAATAATGAATAATATTTTCCGTTTCTCTTTTCTCTATTATTTTCTTGTGCTATGAAAATTATTTGCAGAAAAGTGTTGCAATTTTCATATAATTTAGCTTTTTTTTCTACGTTCTATTGTTGGGTTTGGCGTGTTGTTGTTGCTTTTCCTATAATGGCTCTTCAGAAAATCATAAGAAAAGTAGATTGGAAAATTGATTAAAATTTATGAATTATTATGTGAAACATTATGGAAAATTTATTGGAATTATTTGCAAATTAAAAATGACTATCAGAATAGAGGAATAGCAGGTCATTTAGATGCACCAATTTAGAGGTCAAAGGATGTAGTTGTAAATGAAATTATATAAAAGATTTGTACATGTGTAAGAAAACAAATTGTTACAATTTTCTGTACAGAATTATATTATTAATCAGTGATGTTTTTGTAACACTTTTCTTACACAGTTGTCTTAAATTTTTATACCGCTATAAGCTAAAGTCTTATGTTCTTATACTCCTAAAGTCCTTCGCTCTTATACTGTTATACTCTTAGAAGTGAAACTCTTATACCAAACATTGACTTGACTATAATCCAAACTATTTATAAATTGATATTTGAAAAATAGATTGTCGATAAAAAGGAAAGAATATATTAAATGTTTAATTAAAGACCCATTTAGCAGGTCTACAGTTTTGAGTTGAATATATAATTAAAGAAACCACTAGTTTTTTATGATCATTAAGGTGAAATAAATCTTTTGTTGAATGAACCGAAAGCAGAGGCAAATGGAAATATATCTATCAGGAAATTCTTCGCTCATATAAATGTTTCATAACCATGAATTACTGGTAAAAGGGGATGCCAAGATGGCTTAAACGAATCGGAGGTCTTACAGTCTATATATTATAATTAGTTTGAAGAAGGCTGTATTTATCAGCCAACATTCCCTCTGATGGTCCAGATCGTACATTGCAGAAATACTAAAGTGCTCGTACCTTGAAACAATTAGATGGTTTTCAAAACCAACTCCTATATCTTGCCATTTTGAAATTCCCAAGTCCTTTTAAAAAATTTTTAAAAGATTGTTAAAATGAAATCATACGGCAATAATAAAGTCATTTGCATCTTAAAACCCCTTAAAACCCTTTGATTTCTTTGGGTCCACCCTGTTTATCTTGGATTTGCCTTTAACATCCCTGGGCTGTGGTTCTAAAGCGCTCTGCCACTATGGAACACCGGCGGCATAATTTTCTCTTCTCATCCTCTTACGTTTCTGGCATCTGCCTGCAGAGTTTGCATCCTATTTCATTTACCTTATAACTTCTATATCGATTCGCAACAGCAATTGCCTGAAAACCCCACTAAAATAGCCAGTTGAAATCCTTCAGAATTAACCAGCATCCAATAAATGTTTACATTAATATTTATCCTCAGAACTCTTTATCCCCTCATAAAAACGTACTGTTTTGCTAAAAATATACTCATTAGTGGTGTCGTCGTACATAATTTATCAGGCACTTTTTGCACACATTTCCCTGTTAAGTGTCAGGGAATGAGCAAAATGTATGCACAAATCATAAAAGGACTAGAAAATATTCAAAAAGAAAAACAACATTTTCACTGTCATAGAGAAATTACGAGAGAGAAAAAATACACTTGCTAAACTGTCTGTCAAGTTGGCTGAAGTTGTTGCATGAATGTCAAGAGAGACCGTCTCAAAATTAGCTAAACAGAATGATGAGAAATTGAATTTTTTTCTATAAAAGGATAATTTTTGCTGAAGCAGAAAACCCCCTAAAATACTCAAATTCTAGATATTATGTCTAATAAACTTTTGTGTTATAAAATAGATATATTTCTGATCAAACATATGGTCCTTCAAACTTCATTATAGCGTTTTGCCATGACAAGTTGTGGGACACACAATTCCATAGTCCTGTGAGCAGCATGAAAGGTTTTGCATCAGACTGTTCTCCACCAACGCTTGTTTAATACAAGTCTAGTGTTCAGTTGTTTTACGGCTGTGGTCCACCGTACTGTGAGTGATCCTGACACTGATGGTGACCGATAAATGAACGAAACGCAGGCATCGTTGGACTGACAGGACACCCATTTTGATAAAACAAAATGTTTGTAACGTTCTGCAACATGAAGACTGTCTCATGTGAGTCGGCCAAACCTACTGAATTCTAGCCAGGAAAAACTGCCACAATTATGAAAAAGTTTTGCATAAAAGTCAAACCGAAGCGCCTGAGTAATACTGACCTCGTTTGGAAAGAGTAAAGTTTGCCATGTTCACTTTGTTAAATAATGATAAAAGCAAAATCAACAGCGTTGGTCATACATTTTTTCACACACACACACACACATACATTTAAATGTTTAGTTATTCATACAAAGATGCATATTAAACGCCAAAAAAATAAATATGTAGGAATACAAGAATATATCGTTGACCAAATAAAGAAAGGGGCGTCGATTTATAATATACGACAAAGTCTTTGAAATTACAAAACATCGTTATAGGAATTTGGTTTAAAGAGGAAAACTCACGTACGCCAGGATTTTGCAGGGCAAAGAAGTGATATGAGGATTATGCAGGATTCCAGTTCGTTTATCGAGCAAAATATTACAAAACTTAAAAATTCGTCTACATGGAACAGCCCGTAAATTACATTAAATTATATATTAAGTTTGAAATTTTTGGCTTCCCTTGACTTAAAATTGTGTGTTTTTTGAAAAAGGTGATAAATTAAAGGGCTCACTTCATTTAGTTCAGCTCTTTTGGTTCCATGGACTTCCTGTTCGATACTTTCATATGAAATTTGCAAGTCAAGTTCGTTTCATTTTCGATGATTTGTTGTAGCACAAGCAAAATTAAATCCATTTTAAAACTTAAAATCATGGTTTTCATGGTTTTTAAATTTGCTTCTGCCATTTTTTGCTGCAAACTGTTGGTTTTATACCAAAAAGTCACCAGCTATAAGATTCGTTGTCATACAATTTAGTTAAAAGTGAGCAATGAATGAACGGATCAGTTGGAAGGATTAATTGCCGGCCAACTAACAAACCGCCATAATTCTAATTAACAATCACAATGCGATGCAACTTTTTCCCTTTAAGCCATCGATATGTAAGAGTCGTCCTTACATGTATGCGTACATACACATATAAGCAGTTAATTATGCATAATATGCGACATGTCTGCATTAATTTGTTGGCTTTACAACCACAACAACAACGGCAACAACATGAAAATATTTGTACAATACAAACAGCAACTCAGCAAACAATAAAATTATACTAAAACGAGCAAGAAAAAACCAACTTAAATGAAGACAAAAAAGCAAACAACACAACACTAAATGATGAAAACAAAGCAAATGACAGTAAGCAGGCAACCAACCACAGCAACAACAACAAAAACGGCAACAACACGAACCAGTCAACCAACCAACCAACCAGCCAACCATCCAAGCAACAACAACAACAACTCTAATAATGATATACATTTAAATATGTGCATAAATTGTTATCAGTATGAGTGTTTGGTTGGTTATCACACTTTTTTTTGTTGATATATGTTAACATTGTCGTTGTTGTTGTAGTTGCTGTTGCTGCTGCTGTTGCTGCTGTTGTCGTTATTGTTGTCGTTATTGTTTTTTGGCAAAATCAAACAATAGACAGACATCACTTTTGTATAAGTTTGTGCATATTTGCGCATAATAATAGATGGCCATTCGCACATTTCGATAAAACAGATACACGGACACTCAAACTAGTGCCAACTGTAGTTGTTGCTGTCGCTGTTGTTGTTGTTGGTTAGAGGACTGTTTGCTATCAACGACATCAGCAAAAGTAACAGCAGCTGGAGCAGGAGTCGCAGCAAAAACCAACAATAACAATAATAATTTTCAGTTTAACAATTTATAGCAGCAGCAACAACCACAACAACAACAACAAAAGCATAAAATTCTAATTAAATTTTTTAACAAGTCATAACGCTTTTTTGTCTCACACCCCTCTTGCGCACTTACTAAATGACTTTGTAGTTGTTTGTCTTGTTTATTGTTGTTGTTGTTGTTGTTGTTGTTTTTCTTGTATTTAATATGAATTCGCAAGTTTTTATTGTTCCCCTGCAATAAGTTTTATAGCCTTATCACATATATAAATTCGTATAAATTTATGTATAAAATGTGGCTAAGAAATGGGCTTAAGTTTCAAAGGACACAGAATTGTTCGTATTATATTATTTTCCTCAATTTAGCAGTTCGCATATTCTTTGTGATTTTCTATTTCTGTTTCTAGCAATTTCTAGAATTTTTGTTTTATACACGAGTAGTAAAACCCTTCATACAGCCCTTATGACACTAGACAATGAACCAAATCATTGTTCAATTTTAGTGTAAAGGCAAAGTCGACAATAAAAAGCGCAGGGAGTTGAGATATATGAGGAAACACAGCAAACTGTCAAAAATTTACTAAATGTAAACAAAAATTGACATTTCCAGCTTGAAATACTAAAAGTGTAGATTAAGGCGCGGTTTTTGGCCAAATGAAGCGATTTATCGCTTTTCTTCTGTTCGGTTTTCGTGCTCTTCTAAACAAAAAGTTGCCAACACAAAAAACAAAAATTTTGCTCACTTTTTGTTATCGCTGGCTGTTTCCAACAATTGTTTGTTTCTTTCTATCAATTATCTAATGCAGCAATTGATGAAAGAAAAATGTTGCGTCATAAGGGCTAAGGAATGTCTCCTCTCATAACCAGACATTACCAAAACCGGGACAGCTTCTCATAACCCGACACGTTTTTATTTCAACATTTTGCGATTTTCATAAAAAAATATCATTATCAAGACGTTACAGATTTGTACCGTACGTTCCTGTTACATAAACGTCAATATATAAAACTTAACGCTGCGATGTTTCCCACTTTGGTGTGATTTGGTCCTGCTACTTATTAAGGACTTGCTGCAAACAATTAAATGTTGTACAATAATGTATTGGCGGGCGGTATGGCAAAGATGTAAAATTACTCTGGTTTGGCTAAATTCCTACTGGCCAGCAAATTTTACACTGACATTCTTGACGGCTATAACTTACAATCTGCTGAGGTAAACCTAGATTTGCAAAACCTAACTTTTTTTGTTAACAGATAATAATGATTGTGCAAGCCCCTGCAGAGTTTTGATTTTTATTAAGAGATCGTAAGAAATCTTTCACTTGCTAAAACAATTTTTACATACATCGTTATTATTTCAAACTTAAACTTTAATATGAATATGAAACAGTTGCACATGACAGTTATATTATTATTTTAACCATAATATGTTTAGTGTGAAAAACAGTACATTAACCACTAACTGATCTGCGATTATTTATCATTGTTAATTGAAAATGTTTTATCTTAAAACCATTATTATTCGTCCGCAATCATGCTAATTTGTTATCTGCAATCATATAATTTAAAAGAATTATGTGCGGTTCTCTTATAATATTGTTCAAATAAATTTCTTTTGTATAGTTTCTTGGCTGAGTCAAAACTCTTAAGTCACTGAACACTTGATTAAATTTAGTGTTTGAATATTTGGCAGCCCAATTTTGAATATCAATGACATTATTGGTGGTTATAAAATTAGCCATAATATACTGATAACAAGATCAAATATATGATTATTTGAACTACAACCATATATAATTTAAAAGCGGAAGGCCTGATGCTCCTATAATATTGTCCTGTCAAGCATATAAATATATATATTTTTTTTCGCTTGTACTTGCCGGGTCTTTGCTGCAGCTCGTTCAATTTATTGTTGAAGAGTTTGCAGGGAACTTTTCAGTGGCATTATTGTTGCCATATTATTTATTTAAACTTGAATATTTAAGGCATTAAAAAAGACACACACACACACACTCCTTTGGCACACCGTTGGCCCGTACACCAACAAACTCACAATTAGATTTCTTATTCTTAACAATCGTTAGTTAAAGTGCGATATCCTTAAGCTTTTGCACACAATAAAAGAAAAATGCCTTCAGTCTCTGTAGAGTATTATAATCATTTTGCCACAAGGAAGAGTGGAAAAAAAAGAGGAGCGAAAACCAGCAGAGGAAAAAGTTATATTGGTTTAAGTGAATGTGTGTTCTTTTAAGTTGTGGTAAAGAGTTTTGCTGTTGTTGTTTATTTTGTTGTTTTTTTTTTTTTTGTTCCTTTCCTTCTTTCGGTGCCTTCAATGTGTTTTTGTTGTGTCTTGATTCCTTTATTATTTTCTTTCATTTATTTATATTCTTTTTCATATTATCTTGACTATTGCAGTGGTAGATTTTCTTTATATACATGTTTATATATATTTTTATTATTTTTATGCTGTTGAATGCAATTTTAATTTAATTTAAACTATTTGCTTGTTGTTGCTGTTGCTGTTGCTGTTGCTCTGGCTGTTGCCTGCACTAAAGAGTTCAGGGAAGGCAAGTCTCTTTACTTTTTTTTTATCTGTATGTGTATTTTTGTTCTCATGATTGCAGTTGCTGTGTTACATGTTTGCAACATTAATGAAAATCCTTAACTATCGTTCAAAATATTCCTTTAAAATTTTAACACAACAAAAGCATCTTTTTTATCCTGTCTTTGATGCGGCTGTTTTGTACAAAAAAAACGCACAACAAAAACTGAGACCACATGCTTAAAAGCTCTGCCATATACTTTGGCTCAACAAATCAAATTGAATATATGTATAAAAACTTATCAAAAAATGAAACGAAAATTAATCGCTTTGCTCAGCTACTCAGCTGCCCAATCCGCTGGCAAAACCGGAAAAAAAATCTCCTTTTTGCTGCAATTTCAAACTTTTTGCCACATAATTATTGTGTTTTTTTTTTTTTTAGTTTTAATTTAAGTCTCCATTAAACAAAATCCTTTTAGACTTAACATTTATTAAATGTTTAAACTTTTTAACTTACGAAAAATTAAATCCCTTTATAAATCATTTAAAACCGAGCACTTATACACAGAGAAATGCACACAATGCACTTTCTTACCATTCAAATTTCTCGTATTCTCGGTTCCATGGCAGAAATATTTTCATTATTATACAATTTATTTTGCCATTGTCCCAAGTCTAAGGTCTGAAGAACAGGACAAACGGCAGCGAGAGAGAGAGAGAAATTATTAAATAACAGAAACAAAATGAATTTTATTGCATATGATTGTCATGCAAAATATGTTGGGATTATTGAAATGTCAACGTTTAAATAATGCAAAATATTAGAAATAAATGGTTATAGCAATAACAAAACATGTGAAATGAAAGAAAATCCTTTTGATTTTTTTCCACATTTTTTATTTGATAACATTATTTTATGCAAACCCACATCCACACACACACACACACACACACACATTCATACATACATACATTAGTATATAGTTTGTTTCAGCTTTATGTACACAAAATATGTAAATACTACCTACAGTCATATAAAAGTTAAGAACATTTTCAGTTGGTTGTACAACGAAACACACCAACATACTAACACATTTGATACGCATATGGCAACACTTCAAGGCAAACGTGTACAGGCAGGAGGCAGCCCAACAAATTTACACTGACACCAACTCAACACCCGCTGATACGTGCACAAGGATGGCTCATCTAACGAAGACTCTTAAGAGAAGTTTCTTAGAGCAAAAATTCTACAGGTGTTTTCTAAATAAAAACCTCTTCAAATCTGGAAAACATTTCAATCTACAACTTTTTTTTTACAAAAAGAGCTTCTTCTCTAATTAACTCTTCTATAGAGAGAGTTTATCTGCTACAGACCAACTTTTCTATAGGAACATTTCATCCAGTGTAAAGGATGAAAATTGCTACAATATGGGCACATTTTCAACGCAAATAGTCCAGACAACTTTTCTATACAAAAAGTTGACTTAACGAAAACAACTTTTCTGCAGAAAAAATTTGATCTATTCTAGACCACTTTTGTATACAAAAAGCTGACTTAATCAAGAGAACTTTTCTGTAGCAAAAAGCTGATCTAAAAAGTTGATCTATTCTAGACAACTTTTTTATAGAAAAAGTTGATCTATTCTAGACCACTTTTGTATACAAAAAGTTGACTTAATCAAGAGAACTTTTCTGTAGCAAAAAGCTGATCTCCTTTACACCAACTTTTCTATAGAAAAAATGGATCTCGTACAGACCAACTTTTCTAAGAATGTTTTTTAAAAAAATTCTTTTTTAATTTTTCTGGTTTATCACTTAATTTATTTTATACTCTGTAAAATTTTTATTAAAGCGAAATTATTGGGCATAAGAAAACTGATCGCTTAGAAACATGTTGTAGCGATTTCTTTGAGCCCTCCTGTTGTTCAGTGAAATATATACACTGAAGCGCTAAAGGAAAATTGTAAGCAGTCTACACATATTTGCATAGAAACCAAATGAGATGTTAGGTTTTCAATTGCCCCGACTTTCCAACACACACGAACACACACACACACACACACATACACACACAGAATAACTTAATGCACCTACAAACCTGCAAAGTTATACAAATATAAATTTACATTAACATTTCAAAATAAAAAGAAATCATCTTGATGGGACCAACTGAAGTGGTTTTTTTTTTGGAAATAAAAAACAAATTTTATAAAAAAGAAGGTGGTGAAGAATTTAGTATGACCTATTTTTTACAATTAAGACGATTCTTATAAATACTGACCTCGAAACCGAATCGCTGGAGGCAAAACTCATCTGAATTGTCATTTATTTGTGGATTGAGACATATATTTTAAATGTTTGAAATTTCAGGAGTTTCAAACTCCTCAAATACTCCGTCACACTTATAAAGACTTGCAGGACGACAAGAAATCTTCTGTCGATGTAGCGTGAGCCACTAGTACTTTTCTTTTCCATTTTTTGGTTGCCTTTTGCCACTTCATTTTAGCATAAAAATCCAACAACTTTTGAAATATCAACCTAAAGTGAAAAATTCTTCAAGACACACTCAACCGTAAACAAATATTCCAAAAGATGGCGTGCAAGTGTGTGTGTGTGTGTATGTGTGTGTGTATGATTGAATGTCTGTCTGTGTGGGTAAGTTTAATACTGGGTATTATTTTCCTCCTTTGCAGGTAACACAGTTTAAATGTATGCAAATGTTATTGGCGATGATGGAACCTACAACAAATGTATTGTTCCTTTTATTGTAATGTTTTTAATCTTTCTCTTCTTGTGTTTCGCTTGCAACTCAATTGTGGCTGCAGTAAAAAAACGAAAAAGAATTAAAACAACAAAAATGCCAGCATTGTTGCTATTGTGTTGCTTTTTCTGTCCTAAAACCATAGCAAATACGCATTAAAAGAAAGAAAATTTTAAGATCCTGCGAAAAGTCAGTAAAGGATTTGCGAGAATTTACCTGTTTGCCTTTTTACGGTTTCTTCTGCTTTTAATATGATTTTCCTTGAAAATTTTGTAGTACCCCTGGGAACTATTGTTCGTATTGTTGCCTAGAATATTAGTTTGGTTTTTGCTTTGCTAAAAAGCTTTTCGATTCTTTCATTTCAAATATGAGTATAGAAATAAATTGTTGTTGCTTGTGTTTTAATTTTTCAAAAGAACAACTAAATGTTATATGGAAAATTATGCCATACAAAAAAAAAAGGAGTTTTCAAAGTGACAAATGGAATTAGTGTTTTTCAAAACACTTCTCCCTTGAATTTGACAAATATTCCCGAATTTGTTTTGTTTGTACGGTCGGTAAATTTAGGGATTGCCCTCGTGTTTGATCACAGAACACATAAAAATAATTCCTTTAATAGTGACTTTTTTTTAACATTTAAGTTTGTGGTGGACAACAAGTGCTCTATAAATGCTTTGCTTAAGTAGTAAGAAAGCAACAGCTCTTAATAGTTCATTTTCTGAATTGTAACTCATAAATGCTTGCCAGGACTTTTTATTTAAATTAAATAAAACAGCAACAACTAAATAAAATCTACTTGATGTTCTTGAGCGATTTCTTAATGGAAAAGAATTTCAGATAATTTTACTCACTATTCTTTACTTTCCTTTTACTTCAAAAGAGTAAATTTATTCTTCACCAAATTCGAAAGTAATAAGTTTTTGTTACACAAAGAAATAAATATGCAGCTACCAAACATTCTCCTACACTTTGCCAGCAAATTTCTTATATTATAATTTTTTTTTTTACAGAGGAAAAATTTCTATACATTTGTAAATGTTGTTCATTAAATGGCTTTGTAAATTGCTCAAACAACCATTGAAAATCGTGAATTCTTTATAATGCTATTCGTATGTATTTCTTTTTTTTTTATATAGAACAATAAAAGCAAGTAGAGAAGAAATATTTTACTAGTCGCCGGCAAACAATTAAAACAAAATTTGAGATGCATAAGAAAAGTTCTTTCTTCCTTAATCCAATTGCTGTAAAACGTGAGTGAGTGGGTTGTCTTGCTGCTACAGAAACAGCAACTGTAACAACAAAATGTGTGGGTTAAATGTATTTAAAAACTTGCTGCTTATAATTGTCGCAAGCGGAAAAAAATACCTCAAGTCACATTAACTTACACTCTAAAGTCTAGCGTGAACTTGAACAACTTGATGTGTAATCCACTACACGACTACTTTTCACAAGCCGCAAATAAAATTCGTTATAATCTAGACTTTTGTGTGGAGAAAAAGTTGATCTAGACTAGAAATTTGTTGCCATAGAAAACAAAATTTTTAAACAACAAGTTGTTCTGGACACGGCAACTTTCCTACAGATCCAGTCCAGATCAACTTTTCGAAGGGAAAACTTCTTTTAGTCCAAAACCGAAAACCTACAGAAAACTAGTTCTAGTCCAGAACCAGTCCAAAACCAGTTTTCTGTTCTAACTAGTTCCAGTCTAAGACCAATTTTGCTATAGAAAAGTTGTTTTAATCTTGATAACTTTTCGATGAAAACTTGTTTTAAATTTCAATTGTTTAATTGTTAATTTTAAATCGTACGCCAGACCAAATTTTTTTTTATAGAAAAACATGTTCTAGTCTAGACCTTTTCTTCTGTAGACAATTTTTTTGGCAGAAAAATATCTTCCGTTCTACACAACTTTTCTATACAAAAAGTTCTTCTGATCGCGACAAATGTTGTGTAGAAAAACTTGTTCTAAACTGGAAAACATATTCTAGGCTGGGCAAATTTTCATAGAAAACTATATTCTAGTCTAGACCCAGTTTCCTTCAGATAAACGTGTTCCAGTCTAGACAACTTTTCTACAGATAAACCTTTTCCTATTTCTACAACCTTTAGCTAAATTATTTGTTTTTCTGTAATATTCAGTTTTAAATGAAAATAATTTTGTTGTCTCTAATAGATTTTCACATGTTTTCAAAAGTTTCAACGCTTGTATTTTCTTCTTTCTTATTTGTGTGTGTGTGTGTGTGTGTGGGTGTGTGTGTGTGTGGGTGTGTGTGTGTGGGTGTGAGCCGGCAGGATGTTAATGGACGCCGGTGTTAAAGTTTCGATTTAAATTTAAATTAAAAAAGTTAAGCATTGTAACAATTTTTAATTTAAACTTTACACATTTCGTACTTTATTGCCAGCACTAAATGCTTATCCTTGGCAGGCTTGTTAACTCCTATTGGCTGCCAGCGTACAACAGAGTCTAACATTTGTCTTTAGTCGTACTTTTACGATTATTATATTAACTTTCTTTTAAGACTATTACATAGAATTAAGGTTTAATGTATGCAAAGTAAATTTAATGTCTTTAATATATTTAATTTTTATTAAATGTATGTTGTTGCTGGTACGAAATAAATTTAAAATATTCTAAAATGAAAATTTTACAATATAAAAAGAATTTAAAATATATTTATTACTGATGGCAAAATATCAGATGTAATTTATAAAGTTTGTCAGCATGGATTAAACATTATCTTAAATTTTTAAATTTGAACATAGAAATTGTCTTAAATATGGAAAGGAAAATGTCAAAGTTTGTGAAAAGCAGATAAATAAGAGGAAAACTGTCAATAGAAATCACATTGTTATTAGTCTCCATTAGAAAAAACTTTTAAGTTTTGCTAAACTTTAAAAAGAAGTGGAGCAGAAAGTTCGTGCCTAAGGACTAAAATAAGTTTCACAAATGATATGATGGACTTAACAGGGGATATGAAATAATAAATATATTCTTTGATGGATATAATTTCATTAGGAACATGTTTCTATACAAACTTTTATTAATTAATAACTTTTGATACGCTTTAAAAATATTGGTTTAAAGGCACAAACACAAAGCAGAATGTCCTGCCTATTGGTATAACACTGATGAGGTGCTACCAGCCCAAAATATACTTCAAACACTTTCTGCGTCGCGATAGAAGCAGACCATCTCAGATCTTAGGCGAATTGGTATCAGCCTAAAGTTCACAACTCTCTGGTCTTAAGCCTCGCCTTTCGTCGGCAAATAAATTCCATCTGCAATGATATTTCTTTTCTTAGTTGGCAACAGCTTCTAAGTTTTGATTTTGTATGAGTAAAATTTAAAAGTGGGCGATTAAGTCATGATTCTTGTGAACCACTTATAGTCAGCTGCACAGATAATGGCACATTTTACGTTCATTTTCAGCTCAGCCAGTGTCCTTTCATTTGTCCATCCTATTGCAAATAGTTCTCTCAGTAGAGCGTTTGGGCAGATCGTTAAAAGACGCAGCGAGCACAGAATCGACTAAAGAAAATATAGAGAATTCCAGAGTACTACAGCCAACTATTCTAAATTCTAGTTGGCAGGCCTCTTGGCCAGATCCTGTGTAATATTTCCCAAAAGTGATATTTAAGACCAAATAAACTACATAAAAAGCCTTGATTTTCAAAATGTTGACGTCCTCTTTGGAACATCCTGTTTAATATATCTGGGAAACCATTTTGATTTAGCGGATGTGAAAAGCTGAAAGCGGACTCTTATATTTCTCTAGCTCCGAACTTATTATTAAACACAAATTGGGGGCTTTTATAAGGGCCAGTCTTGTGCAGTGACAAAGAAGATAGTTTAGGGAGATAATTTTTGCTAAAAGGAAATTTTACAAAGTGGTAAAATTGGTCATAACTGTAACGCAGTGTAAAATTATATTCATCATATATCCATTTTCTTTAATTCTACATTTTGATAAATTTTATAATGTAAAGGTATTTTTTTTTTAATATTTTTATAAAAACAAATTTGCCGCCAAGTTTTTTTTTTTTGTCTATTAAATGAATCATGAAGAAACCCTCTCTTTAAAAAGGATGTATTATTGGAGGAAAAGGAATGTATTTTTTATTATTATTTTTTAATATTAAATAAAATATTTTTTCACTTTTTTCTCAAATAATGACTTGTTGCCCCTTGAAATTTAGATATTTCATTACACATAACACCCAATTTCCTCAAGGGCCAAATTCAAATGTGTTGCAGTGAATTGTTACTGATAACACAAAAAAAAAAAAATGCTAAATAGAAGTATTTTGAAAAATATTTAGAACTTACCTTCTGCATTATCAATTTCATTGTACATCTAAACAGGATTAACAATCATTTAAGTGCCACCTTGTACTAGACTAAACGCAGGAGCAGCTTGTTTTTGCAGTATTTGTTGTGAAAGATCAACGAATTGTAGACGTCTGTAGTCCTTAAACAAACAACTGATTGATTTTATTGCTACAAGTAGATTTCGTTGAACCCTTTGCTGCATTAGCTTTTGCAGTATTTGCCAAATTTCAAGCACAATTTTCATTAGGTATAACTATATGCGCCATATTCTGCAAACTATTCCGGGGTTTTTCATTAGAGAAGTAATTTGCTGGAGCTGTTTTAATGGGCTGCTGATTGTTCTAGTGCTGGTCTTCTTATCTACGCACCTTAATAATATTCCTACATGTTGTGTTTAACACAATGTACTCGTAAGTTCTAATACGCTAAATGTGTTTATGTTTAGCTCATCGTAATGTTTATAATTGACGCAAATATCGTTGTCCAAACGCACGTAACAACTGAAGGCCAGTTAACAATAAATCAAACTATCATTGAAAGTATTGTTGAAAGTCAATAAGGCAGGACCAAAACTGTGTTGATTTGCTGCAAATAACTTAGGGAACTATATTTCAGCAGCCGCAGTATGTGTTTGTTTGTTTTTTTTTTTTACCTGACGTTGAAAGTACTTGAAACATTTTTTTCTTTGAAAATTATTTCAACATTTCTTTTTTTGTTTTTAATTTTCGTTGGCAACTCTTTTTTTTAAACTCTTCTGGAGTTTGTACGCACAATCACAAACTTATAAGGCATCCATTTAAATGGAATACTCGTAACAAAAACACACACATTTGATCACGGCAGCGGTAAAATAAATATTTAAATTTGATTTTTGATGCAGTGCAGTTAATGGTAGAAATCTGGGATATTTTAAGTAAAGTTTTCTTGTTTCAATCTACAATGAAAAAGGACTTATAGAAAATTTCTGGAAACAGAAAATAAATGGATGTCTTTTTATTTAAAGCTGTGAGCGATAAATAAAATACTTTAAAAATAAACTACTTTTTAAAGAAAGTACTTTAAGAAAAGCACCTTTTCAAAGAAGTACTTTAATAAAAAGTACTTTTTTTAAAAAGTACTTTTTTAAAAAAAGGAAGTTCTTTCTTAAAAACTATTTTTGAAAAAAAAATATTTTTTTGAGAGTACTTTTTAAAAAACGTATTTTTAAAAAGAAGTATTTTTTTGAAAGAGTATTTTTTTATAAAAAAACAATCTAAATATAATTAATTTATAAAAAAAATACTTTAAAAATAAGCTACTTTATAAAAAAAGTACTTTTTGAAAAAAGTGCTTTAATAAAAAGTACTTTTTTATAGAAGTACTGTTTTAGAGAAGTACTTTCTAAAAAATTATTTTTAAAAAGAATTATTTTTTGAAAAAGTACTTTCTAAAAAAAGTATTTTTAAAGAGAAGTATTTTTTTTAGAGTATTTTTTAATAAAAACAAATTAAAAATAATTACTTTCTAAAAAAAATACTCTAAAAAAGTACTTTAAAAAAAAATTTTTTTTAAAAAAGTTCAAAAAAAAATTCTTAGAAAAAAATAACTTAAAAAAAATGTTTAAAAAAAAGTCCTTTTGAAAAATATTTAAAAGCAAATGTCACGAAAAGTCTCTATATAAAATAGAACAGTTTTATAAATAAATTTAAAAAATAAATTTAAAAAAATGTTACCTTATGAAAATAGAGCCTTAAAAGATTAAAAAAAATAAAAATAACACTTGAAAGTCGTTTTAAAAAAATATTATATAAAATAATTATATTTTAATAAATGCACATCAGAAAAAAAACTATCAAAAAATTGGTACGTTTTTAAAAAAGTACCTTTGGAAAGCATGTTGTCATAACATATTCAAAGACATTATTTTTAAAAAAATTATATTTGGAAATAAGTACCTTCCAAAACACTAAAACAATTAAAACAAACCCTGCATATCTTTTTTCAAAATACTTTTAAAAACGTACCTTCAAAACAAGTACTTAAGAGGAAAAATTTCTTCAAAAGAAGTTCCCTTTTTAAATTATTAAATTTTAATATTGTTACTTTTAATTTAACGTCTTCTTAAAACCCAGCTTTAAATAAAACATATTTTAAGAAAATATCTTTTGGACAAATCTCGATTAAATCAGAACTTTTAGACAAATAATTGTTTTAAAAAAGTACCTTTATATCCAATAAAAGTACCGTTTCTAATACAGACTTCAAGTGCCTGCCACTCTAGTTTTCCAAATGGGACTTTAACAATCAATTTTTGTAAATTGTTATTTGATTTGGCAGTTTATTCTTTCAACCCGTTTTGCTTGTACGATTTCTAACATTTATACACGTTCTTTTCTATTTGCACAAGGTTTAAACTAACGAATAAACTGTTTGTTTTACTCAAATGTATTTATGCATTATTGTTTTTTGTTTTTTCAATTTGACAAAATCAGTTTGTTAAAATAATGTGCAAATACTTCTGATATGTAGATTTATTAGCAAAAACCAATAGTCAAATAAGAATTTTTTATTTAAATGAATATTTAAACAAATCCATTTTTAATGCGCGCACTACAAAACTAATATTTGATGAAAGTAACAGAAAAGGAAAAAATTGCCAAGAATACTCTAAATATTTCACATTTTAAAAGCCTTAAAAGTTGTTTAATGGAACTGCAGGAGGCGAATACGTTATAAAATATTTGCAAATAACTCCTACTGAACGTCATACGACAAACAAGTGTTTTGTGGAGGCGCGCACCGCGTATGATTAATATTATTTGTGTCTTTTCTGTGCATTCATAACTTAATCTTAAACAAGTTGCCACAATTAATAAAAAAATTTTAAAAAAGAACTTAAGTTTAATAAAATTAGAGGCAGATTTGTATAAACAGTTTTCATTTTCTGTAATACAAAATTGAAATAATAGTTTAAATCGAATAAGATGGTATAAACTGTCGGATTTGAAAATAAAACCATAAGAATCCCTCAATAATCACATCATGGTTTTATTGGAGCCGTGACTTATGGTTTTGCCAGACTTTTCGTTTAAAACAACTGAAACGCTGACTTCATAAATACGTTATAAAGACGGAGGAAATTACATGAAGTGGGCGCTAATTAAATGAAATAGGTTTTGTAAGTAGAAGGGAAAAATTTAAGAAATTTAAATAAATTTTTAATTAATTTCAGACAAAGCGAGGCTATTGAACAAAACCGGTGTTTTTATATTCGATTGGTGACGACATTTTCCAGCAGCAACAAAATTCTTAATAATTTTAATTTTCACCACAAAAGCGGTTAGAAGTCCTTGAATTAAAAATTAATAGCTGTGATTTACAGGATGTTATTTTTTACCAAGTTACACTTTGGTTTGTGTTTTTTTATTTATTTTTTAATGGTCAGTTGTAATGAAATGAGATTTATTATTGTATTAATTGCCGGCCCCACGATATCCAACGTTAAGGTTCGCCAGTATTTTCAAGCCTAATAGAACAGAACAATGAATCACTCACAATAACGACATGTTGGAATGTCAAGCTCAGGCGGCCAGTCAGCTCTTTTCTAATCACATTTCTGCTGTTCAAAATAAAAGCAGAAGTTCGCATTCTGCAGCCTGAAAAAGGCCGTTAGTTGCATCTTACTCCTTCCGCATAAACTAGATTTCTTAATTTTTATTTAATTAATAAGATTAGGTTTTCGTCTGGTTAGTCACACTATTAACAGGACTCGGTACCTTCAGCTGTTACCTGGCCTTTGTTGTGGCCAGAGAAAATGTAGAATATGTGGACTGCTCATTGGCTAATGTGAGTGGAAAAAGCTGCGTTGCATGTAAATTAGCTGACAAAAAGCATAAGACAATTAACTGGTATGTCTTATTTTTGCAACAAACTGTTTACAGGCAGTTAAAATTAGAGAAGATGTTGCGCAAGTGACAGCTATAAATCTCTAAAGTCTACAGCAAATGATAATGTTGCCACAAAATTTGTTGCATAACGATAAGATAGTTGTAGCACAATAAAAACTCTTTTCGCTCGACTATTTCTGGCCATTTCGTCTGACAAAGATAGAAGCAGGTGGCCTCTGCTTCTGAAGGCAAAAAGGCGCCTAAAATCGACGACTAGTGTCATTTTTCATTTGTATCTGTAATACTGAATATAAAACACACCCTCCTCTAATATATCACTTTTTTTTTAAATCTAAATTAAATTATTAAATTAAATAAATTATCACACAAATTTTTCTAAGGCATTTGTGTGTCTAAGTATTTGAAAACTAATATTATTGTACTGTACAACAAAAATGTTTGCTGATTCAATGAAATTTCTGTGTAGCTGTTAGAAGAAAATATTTAATAGCAATTAAATTAAAAAAAGATTTTGATCATGGTAAAAAGTGTCCTGTAAGTTTGCCCAAAAATTTTCCATAACAATATTGTGATTTATTTAATTTATGGTCAAGGAAAAAAAGTGTGCTGTGATCTTCCTCTAAAAGTGTGCTGTGATATTTTGCTTTGCAGAAAGCAATTTTGTTGTTTCGTTAGCAATTTTATTAAAAACTGTTGCTGAAGCTTTTGCTGCTCATACGCCATATTATAATACAAGACAAACAAAATTCTAAGAATTTCACTTCTTCCATTAAGGCTAATACTTAGATCCTTGTGCGCTATCCAGTATAGTATTTTCTAATTTTTTCTGCTCATAAGCTACTGGCAGTCATAAGGCCTTTAGAAATCTTTAAAACTATAATTCTATCAACATTAATTGAATATATTCTTTTAGTCATTTAAAACAAACCATTTTTAAGATTTTCATGTTATTGTCTTATATAAATTATTAATTTAATTTGTAAATGCTTAAAAAGTCTTTTATTTCTTTTCAAGTGAACTACATGTAGGTGGAGAATTATCTTAAGACATATAACAAGCGCTCTGTCTCACTTGTTCACTCTTGCTGTTCTTTAAAATCTATTAATATTTTATGCATTTGCCAAGTGTTGGAAACAATAATTTGACCTAAATAAATAAATAGTTTTTGAACTGTTACTGAGCTGGGCTGACTGAAGACAGCAAGACATTGACAAATTACAAAAGTTTGTTGCTTTAAACAGAAATGAGGTAAATATTTAAGAAATTGTTAATTATACTAATAGTTTTACAAGAGATATTTTTAATTTGTTTAATGAAAACTTTAAGCATAGTTTTGTGCATTCACATGTTAATAATTCAAGAATTTTGTATATTTTAATAACAATTTTCGTAATAAGAAAAACTCAAAATTAAATAAGCAAAATTGAAGGGAACTGCAGCATCATCACATTTGTTTGTTTAAACTGGATTCTGAGCTTTCGAAGAAAATTATTTAACCTTGATTTTAATGTAACACAGAACAAAGTGTAGAGATTTTCATTCTTTTAATTGTCAAACTAATTATGAAACGAAATTAATGTTTTATAAATTACTTAAAGGAATTGAAAAACTGAACTCTAGGCCATGTTATATAATATACAAAAAACAGTAACATGACGTGACAAAACTTTTCTTAATATTCGAACTGCTTATTAAAGAACTAAAGTAAATAATTTAATCATGTTTTTAAAGGAAAATAATGCCTTAAATAAATTTTAAAGAGAATACAATAAATGAAAGCATGACGCGACACTTTGGCCAAGTTTTGCATAGTTGTGGATGTACAATAAATGCAAGTAACTACAAATAAGCACTTACTCAAATAAGCCAAAATCTGCGGTGCCTTAAAATATGTCTTTGAAAGGAGAAATATCCACAACTAGATTCGAATAATCGTCTCAAAAATAACTTTATAACAGCCACAGAGATTATTAAAGATATTCCTTAATAATATTGACTGAACATTCACATAATTTAATAATTTTGAATTTACTTCATGTTCAAGTTTTCATAACTTTATTTTTATATATTATTCGGATAATTTCAAACGAATAATGAAATCAACTCGTACTTTTATACAAACTAAAATTAAATTTTTTTAATGGGAGTACATTTTTTTATTTGGCACATAAAAACAAACGTATTTAACAATTAGAACACGATTTCCTAGATTAAAAGATTAATTTTGAAAATTAATCGAATAATATTTATTGAGCGTAAAGAATTTAATAAATAGATTTGAGTTCAAATATAGAGAAAATTATTTTAAAATATATTTTTCTATAGAATTTTTTCCGAATAAAAAAAATATATTCGAATAATTTTCTCCGCATAAAAATTATTCAAAATTTTTTTTCGTGTTTTTGGTGAACAATAAAATGTTCCATTAAAATTTTTGTGCAACTATGAACCAAACTGTTCGATTAAAAATTGTATATTCGAAAATTTTCCTTAAAAATTGTATATATTTCTGTAATAATTTTTATAAACATATAAATAAACAACAAATATTTGAATAATTATTGGCGAGCTAAATAAATATTCAAATATTTTGTTTTTGTTTTTTAAATTTAATTCAGAATTTTTTTCTTAAACGTTTAATGATTTTATAAACATAATAAACGATTAATCGTATTCATATGTATTCGTGCATACACGTTTTTATAGAATTCGTCTGCCAATATCTAATTTAGTTTAAAACAAATATTCAGCCTGTTTTGTTAAAAAAAATATATAATTCATTATCCTACACACTCGATTTTTTAACGTTTCATTTTAAAATAATTACAAGCAAATTCTTAATAGTTTAGCATAAATAAAAGAATGCCAAGTTCAGTCGTTTAATGAATTTAATATTTCTAAAAACAATCAGCATTTCTTATTTTATTATCCTTTTTTGGGCTTAAAATTAAAATTTGAAACTTTTCACCGCCTTAAAGAAAAATGCCTTGTCGTTTGAATTTCAATTAAAAAAAAAATATTAAAACGCTTTAACAAAATATGTGAACACGGTTTTAAGATTTAACTTTTTTGTAGCACCTAAAAATTTCATAAAATATTAAAACTCTGGGGTTTTTTGTTTGCTTTACAGACGCGCAACGTTCGCTTTTCAAGTCAAACGCTTAAACAAAAATTTTATATTTAAAAATGCCCCTACAAATATGCTAATTTTTGCTTTTAATTTCTATTTAAAAAAAAAACGTTTTCATCTCGCTTTCCTTTCAACAGTTGGGGGGAGCTTTTCTCTACTTGACCTTGCAAATATGTTGTAAAAGTGTTAAAGTATTATATTCTTTTCAACAATTCATAAAATTCAGCCATGAGATGTTTGAAGGTTTTTAATTTAAAAGATAACGTTGTGGTTGTTTAGCAATAAATTTTTAATTATATCACAAGCTTTAAGTTTTATTTGTTATATTGAAATATCAAAAAACAGAGTTTTGGGCATTTTTTTTAAGATCAATTTTATGTAAAACGTATTTTTTTATTTAAAATTCAATTAAAAACGAATATTCTGTTCCAATATTGGTTACTACAACAACACCTGCCCGCAATATTTAAATACTTTCAACAATTTTAGCAAAAGCGCTTTAAACTACAGCAAACTTTTAGGCTGTGTAAAAAAATACTATATATTCGTATTCGAAACGTTTCACTCCGTTTAGTGCATTTCCTTTTTTCGGGTTTTTTTTTTTTAATATAAACATATTGATTAACTTGGGTTGGGGAAGAAACGACATTTTTTAACATGCGTGCTTGTATATCAGGACCTGTCAAGTTTCGAGACAAGTTAATATGACAACAAATTTCTATGACAATAAACAACAACACAGAATCCTTTATACACTAACAAATGCCAGAAAAACAGAAATGCAAAAAAAAAAACTGCACAGAAATGAAACAAAAACCAACAAATTACTTGGAGCTCTCCAAGACTCGCTTTTGTACACAGATTTACAAAAATTTGTTTAGCAATAAGTTTTCATGTGTGTGCACGTGTAAGAGTGTGTGTTGGCGCGTGTGTGTGTGTGTGTGTCATAAATCAAGAGGAGGAAGGGAAGCAAGTTTGTCGGTATTTTGCTTCATTTTTTGTTTTTTTTTTGTTTATTTTTTTTTTTTTTGAAGGCTGTATTGTTTGTTTATGTTGCAGCCAAGTGTTGAACATGTGAGCTTTACATATGGTGGCAAAAAGAAAAAAATATTTAAACAAAATATTCGGCTGGCAATTACTTTTTTTCTTAAATAAATTTCACTTCTTTAATTTTGTGTTTTATATTTCACTTTAATTAAAAGTCTTTCATATATTATTATTTTATTTTTGTTTTAAAATTTACACTCGTTTTAATTAAACATTTTTATTGGAGCACTTTTTCTGGTGGCAACTTTTTTTCTGTAGTTCGTTGCTTAAGCAAACGGACGCACGATAAACTCGTCTCGTCGTAGACTGAAATTTTTACGTTTGCCTGAAAATTCATAAAGGATGCAAAATAAAACACACACTTGTACACCCATACACTTGCACACCTACAGCTGAAACTCACACAAACACCAACGTTTTACATTGCAAAAGAACAACATCAACTTTTGCGTATGTATTTATGTATGTAGGTCTGCATGTGAGTGTGTGCAAAAGCAACAAGAACATTAAATAATAGCAGCAGAAAACGTAGCTGGCAGCAACAACAGAAATGCCAACAACACAAAGAACAACAACATTGAAAGCGAATATTGGCAGCAACAGCCAGAAACGTAAAGAAGGCGAGGAAGAAGAATAGAGGGAAAAAAAACACATAATACACAGAACAAAACTGCCATCGAAGCAACTAACGACTGAAAACAACGACTACGACCACGACCAACACAAACAGCAGCAACAGCATACAAATTGTTCCTCAACATTTGGACTGAAAGCACAAAATGAAATTCATGCTCATTTTATTGTTCGTATTGCTGTTACTGTTGTTCTTGTTGCTCTTGTTGTTGTTATTGTTGCTACAAAACAAATCTCTGTATAAATATTGCTGCGTTTTTATACCCAAATGTACGATAATGAAAATTAAGCAACAATACCCTCGCCTTCAAACTCGGTTGCGAAAAGAGACTGTGTCTCAGACAGACATTTAAACATCCGTTCAACCTCTACCAACATTTACGAATATTGAATATACAGAAAATTTGCTCGTTATATTAACCTGCTCTTGACTTTTCCTGCAGTAGCGCTCACACAGACATTCAGGCACGCACAGCAATTCAGCGCCTTGTAAATGTAAAACCTGCTTACCTTTGTGCTCTTTTACAAATTTACAAAATTTCCTTTAGAGCGCCAATCAAGAAAATGTCAAACAAATTTTCGCAGAAGCGTAAAAAGAAAATTTCTCCCAGAAACGACAATTGTTATATATTTTTGTCATCAAAAAATATTTTAATAGAACTAAAGCAGCATAAAAACCTCCAAATGACATACATTTGCTTAAACACTCGCGAAACGTGCTCTCATTCTCTTTGCGTTATTTGAGTTTTCACAAAACGTATTTGAGCTGTGCAGCCTAAAGCTGTGCTGCGTTTATGCTCAAATACCAAACACCTAAAAGTATGCTATACATTTAAAACAAATTCACTCTCCTACTCCATATCTATTTGTCTGGCTATACCTCCTTCCTCTGTCCAACACACAAAACAAAAAATAGGAGAACACAAACGCTAGTTTTGTTTAACATATTTGTGGCTGTTACTTGCAAAACTTGTGTTTGGCTCTGCAGTGAATCTAAAGCTTAAAGCTCTTTAGCCAGCTGCCATGCGAACTGTTAAAATAAAGCATAGTTTTAGGTGCTATAATGTTAATAGCAATTCACTAACTCCGTTAAAGCTTCCCTACGACATATTAATGGCTCATATATGAAAAGACGTTAAAAATATTTGAATATTAACAGAACATAAAGCTTTTAGGAAAAATATACTCTAATATAAGTCTAATTTTTAAAGACAGTTTCCTTTCTGTCGGTAACCTGGCAAAATATTTTTTAAGTGTTATTCATACATTTTTTGTAAAAAAAATTATAAAAATTAATATGAAGATAATTTTTTACCTGAAAATTTTGTCGCTAATGGATTTTTTATGGGAAATTCTGTGGAAATTCGTCCACAAATTCTCCTTATAAAATTCGTGCATCGTTAACAAACATATTTTATAGAAAATTTGTTTTCTTTGGAAAATTCAGATTTTCTTTAAAAACGTTTCTAATCAATATATTTTATTTAATATTTATTTATCTTTATTTATCATTTAATTATATCATATGATTATATTTTGATATAATTGATAAACTTTCTAGAGAAAATTTTAGTCATCAATTCATTTTCCATATGAAAATTTCATTATCGATAATTTTCTATATGAACATTTTGTTATCGATAATTTGCTATAGAAAAATGTGGTGGTCGATCATTTTTCTGTAGAAAAATGTTGTTATCGATAAATTCAGACAAAAAAAATTGTTCAGCGTTAAACTTGTTGCAGATAATTTCTTTTGGAATAATTTTAGTTATCGATAAATATTTAGTCATCTATAAATTTTTTTGTAAATGGATTATTATCGATAAATTTTCTATGAAAAATTTTTATTTACTGTGAATTTTGTAAAAAAAAATTTTTTAAATTTTTCTACAAAAATTTGTGCGTCAATAAATTTTTATTATAAATTTTTTATTGTCGATATATTTTCTTTGGGAAAATATTTGCTGTCGTTTGATCTTCTATGGAAAACTATTGCTACCCATGAATTTTCTATTCATCAGTTTTGTTATTAATAAGTTTTCTTACACAAATTTTTGTTATTGACAAATTCTCTAAAGAAAACGTTTATCGATTAAGTTCCACGATGTACCATCGATAAAATTTTCGTCGAAGAGATTTCTTTGAAAGGTTTCTATAGAAAATGTTCTATTTAGAGATTTATCGATAATTTTACATCTCTGCAATCGACAGGATTTTTATGGAAATTTTCCATACAAAGTTTTGATTATAGTTATATTTTGTTCTGAAAGTTTTTGTTTTTATAGAAAGTTTTTGTTGTAGAAAAATTTTGTATCAAAATTTTCTGTTATAAAACGGTTTAATAAAGAACTTTTTTTGCAGAAATATTTTTTTTAAAAAGTATTTGTTTTATGTTGTCCAATTTAATTTTAGAACTTCAAACTTAACATTTTCAAAATAATTTTGTAACGTCTGTTAATTTTGAAACTTCTGTTAGCAGATCTGTTGTTCAACTTCCCCTTCTTTTAACTAACATTTATCCTTCCTTTAGTACCATAATTGTCTGCCACCAGCAGTTAAGCAGAAAGTTTTGAGTTTTGCAGCCAAATATTTAGCTGGCAGATAAGAACTTTCCTGAGATAAAATTTAACGAAATCTAAAATGTATCTTAAAGAGAGAAACTTAAAGGGGAAAATACTTATTGTATCTGGTTACCCCTGCTGGCAGACTTCCCCTTAAACAGAGGCAATCACAACAAATGAGCATAATGCTGACAGCAGAATCAGGGGTGGTTCTGTTGACTTCCTGGCAAAAAACCTTTAACTATTTTACAGACTACGCGGACGGTAAAAAATATGTTACGGAATGTCTGTGGTTGCGCACCCAAGAAAATGTAAAATTTAAAGTAAAATATTTTTGTTCTGTTTTTTCAGTTTGAAAAATAGTTTAAAAAGCTGTTAATATTTTATTAGTTTGATTTTTGCGCAAAAGCTTTCCTTTTCAAAATGTTTATGTTGCAATAAAATTTTAAAAGCTCTTTGGCACTTTTATTGCTCTTTTATGTATTTGGTGCAGTTATTATGCACTTTTTATGGTGGTCATTAAATGAAAGTTGTTTTTTAGTGCCGAATAGTTGTTGAGTAAAGCTTTTCGATGAAAGTTTTTTTTCCACCAGTTTGTTATATATATTTGGTTGCAGTATTTGAATAGAAACGCTATTGCTTTTTAGGAATATCTGTGGTGTGGGTTGGCATTCAGTTGATGGGAAGTTGGGGATACACAAACAATAATTATATTAAAAAATGGCCAATTGTTTGTAGTTCTACGAACCGGTTTTGGTTACTTTGACAAGGTTGACACTATTTATATACTCGTGTATTATAGCTGGAGGTGGAAAAATCCAACTGACCATGGTCCTTCGAACCACATTTAGTTGCTATTCTAAAGCCCGTAATAAGTCAATGCTGTGCTTGATTTTTCCTTCTAAGACCCAGTTATTTATGCTAAATTTATACCGCTGACAAACCTTGTAATTGATTGCTGATTGTCAATTGTTAAACTACCCTCATATCAGCTGGATGCCAATCCTGCTACTGCGTACTAATTAAGGCCCACTTACATAATAAGTTATTGTAAACTCTTTGTGGTCCTTTGAACCAGCCAACGAAGCAAATTACTCAATTAATATTTATTACTACTCGAAACTCCTTCTAAGTATGTCGTACTAAGTTTTTTAATTATATAATACTTTTGTCCTTTAACCCAAGTTTTTTTTTGACAACTTGCCGATATAAAATGTGCCTTTCATTTGTTTAAGTTTAAATTTTCCCATCACCAATTCCATCCAATTCTCTAATACTTTTTGGTTAAGTATAACAAGAACTGGCCTTTGACAGTGCAACAAGATTTTAAACTCTTTATTAACATCTTCTCTGACAGCTGTAAGTGTCCGGTTGTCATGTTACTGTTACACAAATTTGTCTATAGTCCTTCCAAACAGCCAATTTAAGAACCTCCAGACCTGCTAATAGTGCCTGGTTATCAGGTTGCCATTTTTATATTTTCCATATTTCTTAAAGGAATCGCAAAAACTTGATTAAGGGTCCTTCGAACCAGCCATCTGAAAGCCCACTATATCGGCTACTAGTGTCAGTTTGTCGTGTTATAACCTTCTAAATTGTGATGCAAATAATTTATAGAAATCTTTTTGATGGTCCTTCGAACCCGTTAATTTTGTTTATTTGATTACGGCAGCTTAAAAGCTAAAATTAAATATTTTACCAGCATTACTTTTGGTCTAGCCCTGGCTTTGCTTGATTTCCTAGTTCATTTTTTAAACATTCAATGAATAAAGAAATAGGAAAACAAATCCTTCTAATAGAATAATTTTTATAAAACAAAACTTGTATTTAAACAAAATATTAAATGTTCAGGAAATGCAAACATTTACACGCACATGTCCAGTTTTGAGGAGGGTGTTGAGGCCGAAGAGAAAATATTTCTTAACTTAAGTCTGTTTTTTCTGCTGCATGTTTCTTTGGCACAAATTAAAATCCTTTGACCATATGTAGCTAAAGATAAGAAACAGCGTAAGAAAAAACTTAAGTCCCTTTTGTGGATAATTTATGATTGGAAATTCTATAAGCAAATGTTTGCCAACACACAACATTTTTGTAAGTCCTTTGGACACATTTGTAGGCATTAATACATTCAATATTTGTATGATAAACTTAAAACAAATACAGCCATAAATATTTGCCGAATAAAAAAGGTCTTATCGCCAGTGACCCATCTTAATGCCACATTTTATTTATAATTTTTTGTTTATTTTTGTTTTTGCTATATTGTGATTTTTGCAAATAAGGCAATCGACGGATGGACGGGCAACTGCCCCTTGCTGGCCTTTTTGTCAGGATGTATTTTTCTTGTATTAATGTTTTGTGTGTAGCTCGGAAATGCAAACTGAAATTTAATTTTAAGCCTCTTTTGTTTTACAATAGTTGTTGTTAGTGCAAGTGAGACGTAATGGACGTTATTGAAGGAAATGTCACCCCTTTTGGGTTTTTGCCAAAGACAATTGACTCTAAAGTTCATTGATGAACTTAACTTATGTCAAAATATACGATAAGTAATCCGGTATTTCATCAACATGAACTCACACACAGACACATTCACGCACTTGCACACTTACACACACACACACACTCACACACTCACACACACACTCTTACTTTTATATCTAAATAAACAAAATGCAAGTGAAATTCCATTTTATTCCAGCACAAGGGGCATCTTTAATTTCTTGCTCTTGTCATGTGTCTGCCTCCCTCCTTCAGCTCTCCAGCTTTCGCATTGTTTTAGACAAAATAAATATTTTCCGTTTAATGCTCCTGAAGGTTGGCTGTCGTTACATGCGCTCACGCATACATTTAAGCATTAATTTACACTAACATGCCTTTCCTTTAAGTCCATTATTGATGACTGTCTGGTCAAAAGTCCATGTGTTTAAATATTTGTTAATCATTTACTACATTTTGGCAAATAATTTAAGGGATTGTTTCTTGTTGTTTTTTTCTTTTGCTTTTCGTTTTTCAAGACAACAGGCATCAACAAATTTATTATGGTGCTTAGTTTGAGCAGAACAAAAGTTTTACAGAAAAGCGGGTTTTAAAGGACCTTTTTTTTAATAAATTTTTTTTTATAAAATTTCTTTTAAAAAGTGAAATAAACAAGTATTTGTCGCAGCTGCAGTTCATATTATATTCTAAGAATACAAAATCCTAGATTCAGGGAAATTTTAGCACCATCATCTTTTATATTTGATATGTCTTAAGGAACCGTGAAGTTGGTTCGGGTAATTGAAATCCCCTAATGAGGGAATATTGTCTAGCCGGCAGCGCTAAAAGTCCTCTTAAACAGTAAAACAAAACAAAAAATTAGGTAGAAAACGTATTTCATGGGGGCCCGCTTAACATTAAAGTCCCATTAGAATATCAGGACGCTATTTAGGGCGTTCGTCTTATGCAGAAGCATCGTGGGAGCACACATGTGCTTTAGTCCTTTTAAGGCATCAACAAGTATTAGAAAAACAATTTATAGGGAGACGTGTTTAACGGCTAAGGAGACTGTTGGATTTGTAAGAGCGGCAGGAATGCTGGGAAAGGACGAGAAGAAGAAGAGGTTCAGAAAAAGAAGAAAATATTACTGGTTGTCAGTCAGCCAGGGGTGAGTTATTCGCAGAACTTTGTTGGCGCCTATCACAGACACTGACCAACAGCTGATTGTCCCCTACCCAAGTACCTGTTTTTTATTGGCTTAATAAAAATGTATTTGTGCAGTTACCTGAAGTGCACAGAAAGGGATGGGAATGAAATTAAAAACTTTAATTAAAAAAAAAAAATAAACCGTTTTTTTCCATACCTGAAGATCCTTTATTTTTAAGTATTTATTTAAGGATATGTTTCAAATTTAACCTCGCAGTCTATAGCTAATTTAGTCTCTAATTGCTATTCTGCTTAAAAGCTTGTTCGTTTGCTTTTTCTTTTATTTTCTTCTGTTTGACATAAACTGGCTGACTGACCCACTTTTAAAGTGCCACATAAAATATGTGCATAAAATTCAAAATTTTAACACCACAAGTCTCTGGCACAAATCGTGTACTTAAGTTTATGTGTGTAAGTGTTTTGTTCTTCTTTTTGGTTTACCCAACATCATAATGAATTTGTAAATATTTTCCAAGCCTTTTTTTTTTTTGTTTTTTGTTGGTTTCCGTTTGTTTTGTTCGTTGGTACCATTTCACTTGTTTCACTCAGGTATTTCTAGGTTGTTAGAGAAAAAAAGGCAAAGAACATAAATTAATTCTTAAAACTAACACATACCAATAAATCTGGTTGGCAACACTCGCACAACCATATTTCAAGTGAAACAACAAAAAAAAAAGAGCCATTTATATATACATCAAGTTTAATAACTCTATTTCTTTTTTGACTTTAACAAACAAGGATACTTTTTGGTATTTAACTGGTTAAGGTATAAATTCAACCAGACAACAATTATACTCGTACCTTAACAGACACACATACGTTTTTATGTGCTTTAAGGAGCAACATTTGCTGTGTAGCATTTGAAAATACACCAGACTTGAAGATGGTAGCAGAAGATTTGTTAGGGCCAGGATATGACCATAAAAATGACTCTAAATGATCATCAACTTAAATGTTGAGTGAGCAAATACTGCCATAAAAATAAATGAGTGAAGGACATCGTAAAGTATTTTATACGTGTTGCTGTTGTTAATGTGGATAGATGAGCGTCTCTATCTTAAGATTTATATATATATATATATATATTTCTTTTAATGTTATTTCATATCGATGTTAATCTATTAACACTGAAATATTTAATTGGCTACAGTAGAGAATCCAAAAGATGGTTGTTATAAAGTGTAGACGGAAATCGCAAGGACTTTCAGAATTAAGATAATGGCAAGCAGTTAAAAGAAAAAGTTTTAAGAAAAATGTGTCTTCTAATCAGGAGGTTGTAAGAGAAGAGAAACCTTTGAAATATTGTAACAATACGGCAAAAACTTGTAGAAATGGCTTCTTAATTTCTATAACAAATTTTATTAAATAGGGCTGCAACGACTTGCCCAGCTCCCATATATCCTTTATTTGAAAATAAAGTTGTAGCTTCTGGTACTCGAAATAAATTATATTCACACTTTTCTCATGCTATTATATTATAATTTATATTAAATATATTCAATTATTGTGGCGCCTAGAAATATGCAATATTCTTTAGAATATACTGCAGCTGTTGCAAGGATGTGCCTACTTTCTGTATGTAATTTGCTATAGTAGATGTTAAGTTTTGTTCAATTCCAAGCAGACATGTTTCATTTGCAAAGTCTTAAAGGTGATCATACAGTTGAGATGTGTGCCTGGGCTTAACGATTCTAGTTGTGGTCTAGACCTAAAAAAAAGTAGAAAGAAAGATTTCAGTAGTCTTAAAGGAGTCCAAATGTCCGTTATCAAACACCTCTGTCAGTAACAAAAAGTTAATATTTTGCCACCAATCTGTCAAGTTTTGGTTCCCGAAGTGATAAGAAAAGTATTCTGTTAAAAATGGTTCTATAGCTCCAGCTCTTTAGCTGGACTCTGATTGGCAAAGTGACTTTTCATATGATCTAGGATTAGCATATAAAAGAAAGTTCACAGAGACAATCTGGTATGTCATGGTGACAAATTTGCCGCTAATATTCCACATCATGACGGGACATATTCGCACTGAAGAGAAATAAAATGATTGTTTTTCCCTTGCAAAGCAGTTCTAACAACATCTTGTAGCTGATTTTTTTTACAAACGAAAGCTTTTTTAATATTTAGACTTTAGAAATAAAAATATTATAATTGTATTTGCATGGCTGAGCAAATTTAAAGGCATCTTAATGCTGATCGTTCAATACAAGAACTTTTTTTTATATATAAAATTATCAATAAACTTTGTTATCTCGAGGAATTAAAATCTTGTTTCTCTAGGGGCTCAGTTCTCATTATTTTCAGATTCCTCCTTTCTGGGGCAAAAACTGTTCAAAGTGTAGAGAAAAACCTCGTTTGTATTTAGTGCGGCGATACTGGTAAGACAAGTGCCCTACGCTGTTCTCCACTGGTACCTTAAGGCGCCTAAAATAGACATCCAGGGCTTTTGGAGTTCTCTTAAAGACTGCTATTATTTTAATTATAAATAATTAACAGAAATTTATATTCATTAAGCTGTTAATGCGCTTTCTAAATGCATACTGTAGTATGACTTACAAAAGCTGGGACTCGCTTGTATATCCTTTGAAAAGTTATCAGATTAGCATCCAATAAAATTCCTCATGGCAAATAACTTTTTGATTGACGCCGCAACTCAACAGTGTTGCACACATTCAATTCCAACTTTTCCTCCCCCTAAATTTTAGTGAGATTAATTTCATAATCTTCATTTAACAATCTTCCTTCGAAATATCCTGTCAGTTGGGCATATTCGAATTTTTTCACTTCAATTTACGTTTTTAATTTCTTTTGCAGTTTCTACTTTGTAATTCAATAAAAGCTTTACTTATGCTTCTAGTGGCCATCAAGGAGTACGAGTAGAGATATTAAAACATTTGCAAAAATTCCTGCTGCAAAAAGAAAGATTTATTAAACTGGTCATAATTTGCTTAAAGCCAAGTCAACGCCAACACCAGCACCGACACCAACACCAACGTTGTATGCGACTCCAGCTGTTCATGATTAATATGCAAAAATTAGCTGCAGCAGGAGAACAAAAAATACGTGTAAGAACAGCAAATCATAAAAAATGGCTACAAATTTATGCAATTTAAAAAGGACGTTAATCAGAATATTAAACTTAAAGCTACACCTGCAGACTTTGAGTTTTGTTTATTCGGACACAAGAAGCAAGTCCTTAAAGAAACAGTTTTATAGATATCTGAAGCTTTATGTTTATGGAAATCAGCAAAAAAAAAAAAAAAAAAGGAAAAGCCAAAAGGACTTACCGTTATTATGATTGAGAAAAAGATTTTCCACTTCTGTTGTATTATTGGCTGAAACACCTGCCACAAGACCTGCCGCTACACCAGCCGCTGCAGCCTGTTGATCTGCTGCCAGATTTGGTGTTGAATATTCATATTGATTGCTATTGCCAGCAATTGATTTGTAAACATGTTGTGTCAGCTGCTGTTGTTGTTGGTGCAGTTGTTGATGGCGTAGCTGTTGCTGCTGCTGTTGTTGCTGCTGCTGTTGTTGCTGCTGCTGTTGTTGTTGTTGTTGTTGTAGGGAAGACGATGTATAAGGATTGTTATAAATATTGCGTGTATCGTTACTGGCAGCTGAATTAACTGAACTCAAGCCATTTGCCGGAAAATGACGAGATTTCCCTTAAAAGATACAACAAAATAAAACAAAAACATAGAATTTTATGGAAATTTATTTAAACAACATGTTGTGCAAGGAAAACACGAGATACAGAGTATTTAAATCTAATAGTTTCTGTAGTATAATAAATTTTTCTTGTTGTTAATGTAAGAAAACGTTTTGAAGTAGATTTTGTTACGTCTCCTCTCCCTAAACTTGTTAGAAGCTGCAAAAATTTTGAATTCTAATGGAATATTCAGAACATACAATATTCTATGACATATGGGGGGATAGTATTAGAACAATGACCCGTCCCACAATATCGTACATGAACCTACGCCAGCACTTTGAGGCTGGAAAATCTGACTATTTGGACGCTATTTACGAACTTGCTTTTCTCAAATTCCTGCTTTGCTTAAATTCAACAGTTGCGACATCATTTCAAGCTGGCCAGTCTAAGTTGACGAACGTTAACGTTCGACATTGTGGCCAGCCATATAATAAAGCTTTACGTTCTGAAACAGCCAGTGACATTTAATTCCAGCACATGTTTCCCATATATCGCTAAAAGGTCAGCCTATTATTCAATCAAACGTTAATGTTCAGATCAGACCTCCCCACATCGTCCCGAAAGAAATACGTATGGAAGTCATCGTCAAGCCGAAATCCCCATTGGATTCTTTACTGGCTTTTAAGTCCCATGTAAAGCGATTTCGTTCCAACTTCCATAAGTTGGCTGCAGACGTAATCTCTGATTCAACTACGGATTAGCTTCCAAGGGCTGCTGTCAACAAACACACCTCCCTCGTGTTAGTAGAACTTCCGCCCCTTGTTCAAATGCCGCACTACATGTGTGTCCCTCCCTCGATATCGAACGCTAACGTTCACCTATAAAATTACTAATAAAAGAAACATTTCACATATTATTATTAAAACATCCTTTATATTAATTTCCTTAGTTTGTTTTATTATTGATAATATTGATGAACGTTAGCATTCGACATCGTGGGATAGAGTCCAAACTACGATGCATAAGATGTTAATGTTATGGTTGTAGTCTGTGAAAGGATGTAAGTAAATCCTTAACACCATCCCGAAAATAAAAATTATTGCAATAGAACGATTTTGTCATATATTTTGCACGACAATTTGGCAAAACAAATGAAAGAAACTGCCTGGACTGATCCTCCAACTGTATGTGTACCTTTTACCAAGAGTCCAAGTTAGAGTTAGAAAGTCCTTTTCGAAAGACGTATCTGGAGGGCTGGCAGAAACCTGAAAGTTTTCAAAGTTGCTTACAGTCAACTTTACATGTTTTTCCAAGCAATTTCATCGGGAATAAAAACAATTTTCTTTACAAAAAAAAAAAAAAAGAACAAAAACATTCAAATTAAAAACCATAAAACAAAATGTATGGAAATTTTCTGTTGTTGTTATTGTTGTTGTTGTTGTTGTTGTTGTTGTTGTTAGCCTCTTGTTAATTTTCACACATGAATTATGAAACAATTTTATATGTTTTGCGCTAAGCTCCTTTGAGGGGGGGGGCCAAAGCCCCAATAGAATATAAAATATTTGTTGCGGCCTGACAGCGAAAGAAAACTTGACGTTGCAGGTAGTTGTTGCTGATGATGAAGGGGGGAAGATTTTGTTTTTTAAAGCCGGAAACCATGACAAGCAACTGCTTTAATGACGTTGTAAATATGTACAAACACATATTGCCAGCCCCAACCCCTTCTCCATTTTTAAGAAAAAAAACCTCTTCACTTAATGTCTGCCACAATCAAACAAACCAATTTTTTGGGCTACAAATAAAAATTCTCTGGTTATTTGCTTATTAAGGCTGTGCCTGTGTCGCATGTCCTGGTGACTGTGTAAGAAAGTTTTTATCTGCCTCGTTTTACTCGTTCCTTAAGCTGCTGCGATTGTCTGTCTATGTGTGTGTGTGTGTGTGTTTTAGTCTGTCTGTCTGTCTGTCTGTCTGTCTGTCTGTCTGTCTGCCTGCTGGCTTAACTGATTGTCGGTGCTTATTGTCTTGTTTTATTTTATTTCGTCAGTGTGTTGTTATTTAATGGTGTGTACGGGAATATCTGCCGTCTGTATGAGTGAGTGCTGGCATTTATTATTCTTGTATTTCCTTATTAATTATGCAAGCGCTGGAGCAAATCACCAACAATTTTTAAGCAGAATATTCAAGCCTTAATATATTTTAAATACTTTTTTCTGCAATAACAAATTTGATTTAATTAAGCCCAGCGACAAATTCGATCTCAAAAGTAACAGCGTTTCCTGGAAGTTGTTCTTTTTTGCATTTAAATCGTTTTAAACTTTTAACATCAATAAAATCCAAACAAGGAAAAAAAAGCCAAGGCAAAACGCAGGAGCCTAGAACATTTTCTCCACTTCATTGATTTGTTTACGAGTCGTACCAAATCCCAGCAAATTTGTTTGGTTGTCTGTTAAACTTTGCCAAGACTGTTATTTTTAGATGTTTTTCTGCTTTTCGAAAGCCGGTTTATGGTTGTTTAACTCTTTATATTCGGTCTTTATGAGACAAACGAACAAACAGGCAAAAAAAAAAAAGAAAGAAGCAGCGAAAAATAATGTCATAAATAGTCGTCATATGCCTATAAAGGATAAATGGCAAATCAAAACTGAAATGGGCCAGAGCATGTGAAGTTTAGAGAATATTTTTGTTTGCTTGTTATTTTTATGGGCTGGCAGCCGTAACAAAAACTTATGCTCTCACATACAAACGCATATAGTTCAGCCATAACAAAATATGAGCAAGTTCTTGTTATTTTCGTTTGCAATCCTGTGTCAGACACAGCGGAAACAGAAATTTACAACAATTGCTTAGTGAAGCATAAGACATATAAAACCCTAATAATTGAGCTTTTAAGGCCAACGTTTATAAAAAGCGTAATTCAAATATCAGATGTTGTACAAGATAAAAATCGTGACAAATGCCAAACCAATAAATTTTAAGTCAAATAACCCAAAAACATCACTTAAGAACTTTAAGAACGGCCAACAGCCAGTGTCTTCTTACAAAAAAATATTCTTATTGTATTCAACACAAAAGTCATACTTTTGCTTAATAATTTTTTTTCTTTCTTTCTAGATGAAGACATATTTTGTGCGAGAAAACAAGAGAATTAATTGAAAAGATTTGTCTATCATTCCATGACACTCTTCTCACATGGGAGACATATTTTCCTTACGGAAACATTTGTCTTCTACTGACAACATAATTTTCTTGTACCCAACTTTGGATTCTTTCAAATATAATTTTATTAGAGAAAAATCTATTTTACAAGACACATTTTTCTTATAGCAAAAATGTATCCTCCCTTGTAAATATGTAAATTTTACTTAAGGAAGCATTTTTCTTCCTTCGAAAACACATTTTCCTTATGGCAGAAATTTGTCTGTCTTTGATGACACATTTTTCTTATGGCAAAAATTTATCCGCCCTTGAATATCTATATATTTTTCTTATGGAGACATTTTTCTTGTGTGACTTCAAACACTTCCCTTATGCCAAAAATTTGTCTTTCTTTCGTAATACATTTTTCTTATGGCAAAAATTGTTTTTCCATTAAAAACGTATTTTTCTTACACAAATATTTTTCTTTGATTAAAGACACATTTTTCTTATGCCAAAAATTTGTCTTTCTTTCTTAATACATTTTTCTTATGGCAAAAATAGTTTTTCCATTAAAAACGTATTTTTCTTTGATTAAAGACACATTTTTCTTATGCCAAAATATTTGTCTTCCTTTCATGACACATTTTTCTTATGGCAAAAATAGTTTTTCCATTAAAAACGTAATTTTTCTTACAGAAATATTTTTCTTTGATTAAAGACACATTTTTCTTATGCCAAAATATTTGTCTTCCTTTCATGACACATTTTTCTTATGGCAAAAATTGTTTTTCCATTAAAAATGTATTTTTCTTCCAGAAACATTTTTCTTTGATTAAAGACAAATTTTTCTTATGCCAAAATATTTGTCTTCTTTTCATGACACATTTTTCTTATGGCAAAAATAGTTTTTCCATTAAAAACGTATTTCTCTTACAGAAACATTTTTCTTATGCCAAAAAATTCGTCTTTCTCTCATGACACATTTTTCTTATGCCAAAATATTTGTCTTCTTTTCATGACACATTTTTCTTATGGCAAAAATTGATTTTCCATTAAAAACGTATTTTTCTTTGATTAAAGACACATTTTTGTTATGCCAAAAATTTGTCTTTCTTTCGTAATACATTTTTCTTATGGCAAAAATTGTTTTTCCATTAAAAACGTAATTTTTCTTACAGAAATATTTTTCTTTGATTAAAGAGACATTTTTCTTATGCCAAAATATTTGTCTTCCTTTCATGACACATTTTTCTTATGGCAAAAATTGATTTTCCATTAAAAACGTATTTTTCTTACAGAAACATTTTTCTTATGCCAAAAAATTCGTCTTTCTCTCATGACACATTTTTCTTATGGCAAACACTGCAATTGGCAACACAGTTTTCCTGTTGAAAGGTTTGTCTGTCTTAGATTGTACATTTATATGATGACAAAGTTCAAAGTTTTATTGTGACAGAAATTTGTTTTTCTTTCAAAGCATATTTTTTCTCAGAGACACACTTGCAGAGACATTTTTCTTATAGCAATAACATTTTGCATCGAAAAAGCGTTTTTCTTGTTGAAAAGTTTGTCTTTCTTTGATGGCATAAAAGTATTTGTTCCTTTGCAGATATATTTTTGTTATAACAAAAATTTGTCTTGCACTGCAGACATATATATTTTTTATCGCTTAAATTTGTCATTCCATGGAATATTTTTCTTATAGAAAATATTGTTTTTCCATGGCCAAAATACATTTTTCTTAAGAAGCTTCAGTTTTGCATTGTTCCGGAATCTATTGTTTTCTACAGTCCTGTAACTTCAAATTTTGGCAGAGGTTGTCCAGGTGCTGAGAATTTCTCTGCAAACTAACAGCAATAGCAAAGATTGTTCCTTCATATCCTGAAATTCGTCAGCTCGTCAGGATGTTGGGGTTCTTCATCAAGGACTAGTAGGCTGAAGTTTATGCAACGCATGAGAAGAGCAAAGTGCTGGGAATGTCGCGTGAGTAAAATATTTGCATATATTGGCTATAAAGACTTGGCAAACACCTCGACAGCTGTACCTTGGAAAATATGGCCGCTATCGAATGGCAAACTTGGTAGATCTCATCATTTAAGAAATTTTGTTAGCAAAAAATAAAAGTTAACTTTCCATAGAAAACTTCGAACATGTTTCGAAGTTATAAGCACATGTGTTGCCAATCTTTGTATCTTTCAATTTGCAAAGTTTTGGGAGTAAAAAGGGTAACTCAAACTTTAAATAGAAAATTTGTATAAATTTCCAATCCAAAAAAGAATAGTAATAAATATAAAATCAATGGCAATAAAATAGGCCTTAATAGTCATGTTTAGATTTTGTTCAATGCATTTGTTTTCTGTTCACATTCCTTTGGGGCGATTTGATTTCAGTGAAGTGAATCTGTTTGGGGTTTAACTGGCTAAACGGTGAAAATTTGCCAAATTTATTTAAAAGTATAATAAATAAATTTCTAAGGATATTCCTAATAGTCCTGAGTGTAAAATTTATATGTTTTTATTAAGGCCACATAAATAAACAATAAATACCAGTTTTACTCCCATACAACGGATACAACTTTTAAAATCAAAAGCGAGGCTGAGGCTAATGAAGTTTGGCATAAACCCACAAGTTGAAGAAAAATAAAATTATGAAAGTAATTTTATGTCTCCAATGTTGTCCTTGTTATTTAAGAACTGAAATCATTCCCAGTAGCCTACATTTGAAAACACCTTGGGAGAAGCCATTAATTGGTAATTTCCCTGCAATTTGCAGCTACAAAAAAAAACCAATTAATATTCCATAATGTTATTTTCAGCCCTGTTATGCCAGATGGTATAAGAATCTAATATTTGAACTCAAAATCATTGGTTGCTTTCCATTTTGTGCCGCAAAACTTTCATTTATTTGCGAAAAAAAAAAATCAATTTGTGCAGATATTTTTACCTTAATATTAATGGGCACAAATATTCTGCCAAAAATATTCATACGATAGAAGAGAGTGTTAATGAAAATTGCAGATTGGCAAAATGGCTTGGAGCTTTTTTTTTATCAAGGATACAAATGCATGGAGAAATAAATAGTCCTAAGTTTACAGTCACACACACATACACATTGAATGTGGCATCTTCCATGTTTGTTGTTGGCATTTGTATTAGTGTTTAATGAAAATTTCCTTTTCGCTTTGATTGGAATTATCTTGCAATGAAAATTGTTTCAATTACTTGTATTGGGAATTGTGTTAAAGGAGGTGTTTCAAGGATGTAAGATTGAAAGTTGGGTAATTGGAAGATAATAGAAACACTTAAAGGAATGGCTTAGTTTAACCAAAAATACGCAATAAATCTTTGTTTTTCGATATATATTTGTCAAAGTTGATGAATATACATGTCATAAGAAGTTCCCTATCATTGTGTATAAAATGCTTGTAAGTTGATAACAACTTGGGGTATTCAATAACAGACTTACTGGTCAAATGTCATCATAATTGTTGTAAGAAAAACATAACCTTTCATATATCCTTTTTTTGGGAAATTTATAGTTTTGGTCTAAAACTCATCAGAATTTAAAAATTTATTGCATCAAAAAACTCATTAAAAAGAAGTTTCTGATCAATTGAAGTAAGGAAAATTTCAGCTGTCATATATCCTTTTTTTTAAGCCCGTTAAAAGCTGTCATATATCTTTTTTTTAAGCCCGTCAGCAGCCGAAATCAAAATATAAAATACATATTAAAAATTATTATTGTTTATACTAAATAAAAAATTCAATTATGCTAAAATTATTTTATCTATGTATTTTGTTGTCAGGACGAATTTTTTTTAAGAAAAATAATTTTAGCAGCAGCTGTGATTACCATGCAAAACTTGCCTTAACAACTTGCACAGCTAGTTGATAAAGCTGTGTAATAATTTTTTGAGTCCATTAAAGCAAGGACATGCTTGGCCGCCATATATCATTTTTTTGGTTTAAGGAAATTCCAAAGTAGAAATATACAATACAGCTGATATTGGTTTCACTAAAGAATTAAAATCAGATGTTGTATACAAATATATATCCTTCATTCCGAATCTTAGGATCACATAAAGCCTTATAGAAGTCTTTTTACTCTTTGATTTTTGCAGATTCTTAATTGTGCAGAATTTTCTTGGGGGACTTATTATCGTTGCATTCAGTTAAGGAAGACTGTTTTTTATTTGAAAATCTACACCCTTTTGCTGGGTTATAAATTTACCAAAAATTCTACACTTTCATATACAAATATTCATATATCCTTTATTGAACCATTCTAGTGGCCAGCTTTAATTAATAAGTATTTGTGGTATTGTACGCTTTAACTTCACAATTCATTTTGCTTGGATCAGAGGAAGGATATGATTATCTACCATATAACCTTAATTTGAGGAGTTAAATTTAAGCGTATCTAATAATTAGAACGCGGCGAAAGTTTATGATTCGGCTGATTTAAAATTGTATTACATTTTGAATCAGAATATGCCTGCACTCCAGATATCGTTTACAAATTGCAAATATCCTTTTATATATCCTTTACAGATTGCAAAATTGCTGCAGCCAAGCAATTGTCTTAATTTTGCCACAAAATTTTCAATTACGCGCTTCATTTAAGTTATTGCAGTGATAAATTTTCCTTAAGTAATATTTCTTTCAGTGTTGGATACAAACGTAAAATAATAAAAAAAATAGCAATTTATGCACTCAATATATAGTTTTGCATTTAGGTGTATAAGTGCATGTATTTGTGTCGAAATAGGGCACTTGCAGGCACATTTTTTGCCTTTAACTGCAAGTTGTTGTCAGTCAACTACATGTTTTGATTTCATATGCAGGTCTTAAGTTAAAAGGCACAATATATGGAGAAAATTTATAAAAAGCGATAAACTTTGATGTACAAACAAACATGGCGTTGCTTTAAAAGAGGAACGTGTATATTATTTTCATAACAACATCCTTCGAATTGAAGAAATGCTTAAGCCGTTTCTCTATTATGCCAGCGTTATATCCCAAAACATTTATATATATTATCAATTCGGACATAAATACATGTGTGTGTGTGTGTGTGTGTGTGTGGCATAATTAAACGATTTATGATGTAATAATAGTGGGTCAGTAATATTAAATAATGGCTGGCTTTAATACTTGAACATATAAATAAAGCTGTTTGATAAACAAACAAGGATATGGGCACAAGCATATACTTATGTATTTACCTGTCAATATAACTCATGCTCTTGCTTGTTCGAAATTGCAGCCAGCAGGACATTTACAAGTTTTATAAAAAAGTTTCGCTTAAGTCACTTCCAGCAGATAGCAAAGCAAAATTGTCGCATAATTATGAAAACTGTAAAATCAACTTCACTAACAAACCAAAAACGAGATTTTAAAATATATCTTCCAAAACACTTCCAGCAGTTATAAATGCGATCTTTTAAATGGCAGATCCTGCCATAAAACTTCTTTTTACCTAAATTTTAAGTTGGAAATGGGTTTTAACGAAAATTCAATTATTTAATCAAAAGTAGCCAAGATGATACATTTATAACACTTCCAGAGGGTAATAATGCGATAGTAAGTACCGACCACTACCAAAAAACTTATTAGATTATATTCCTGCTTAGGCCTATAATTTGAGAATTTGTTGCTTTTGTTTGTTAAAGAACGAAATTATATTCCGAAGCAGATGAGAAAATTAGGCAACTATTTTCTTTGGTTTTAGTTTTTATAGCTCGAAATTTCCAAAAATATTTCTGAACAAGGATGTACATACATCAGCAGCACTTTCCCTATTATCCTCCCTTGCCAACTTTTAACCTCGAAAAAAACGAAAATAATACCTATAAAATATAATATATAAATTATTTATAATAATATATAAAATAAATAATAAAAATAAATAATATATAATAAAATACTCTGAAAGATTTATTTTCTTTCAATTGTCAACCAGCCAACCAAAAGGTCACATGTTTGCCACCAAATCTTAGTATCCCTTAGCCAGGACATGTTTGTTGGTATTTACAAGGACATGCATACATTTAGTCTGACGGCATTAGAAAAACTGGCGACTAATAAGATAAATAACGGAAGTTTAACAAAAATGAAAGGAAGTTATTACACCCTACAGGTGAATACAATATTATCAATAAGCATAAATTATTAATATGTGTTTATTTTTAACACCCTCATTGATAGAGACACGCACACAAGCAAATAACAAGATTAAATTGCATTAACACGCACGCAAATAATATTAAGGACAAATAGAGAACTCATATGTATAAATAGATATTGAAATTGTGTTAAGAATTACTTGGGTAGAAGTATGCGTGGAAAATATTTGTATAAAAACTGGTTTCGAAAAATCTTTTACTCACAAATTGCTTATGAATTAAATAGGATGGATATAAGAGGAGCAGTTATTCTCCTAAAGCGATTTGAAAAAAATAATAGATTCGTTAAGACTTTGCTTTCTTCCATTACCAAACCAATTTTCCTACAAATTGAATATTATTATTACGCTATGCTTTATTACAAGTAAAGGATATAGGGCAGACACGCCAGTCCTTGATCCAGCAAATGCAGGATTTTCCATACATGTTACTAAATACGTTTTACAAGTTGTAGTAATATCTATAAATAACTAAACTAACATTTTATTTCGTACAAAAAAGGATATATGACAGAAACCCATGTCCTTGTTCCATTCAATACAAATTTTAATCATAGATATTGTTAAGGACGTTTTACAAGTTATTTTTGTTATACCGGGTCTAAAACCTTATGTTATACATAAAGGGTATAGGGCAGAAACGCATATCCTTGCTGTAATCAACGCAACATAATTCCATAGATGGTACAAATAAAATTTCACAAGTTGTAGCAATAGATTTTAGCCGTTTTAAGGTCTTAATTTTATTTTCTAAATAAAGGATATATGGCAAAAGCATAAGTCTTTGCCACTTTCAATGCCAAATTTTCTATAGTTTTTATGAATTAAATTTAACAAGTTGTAGTAACTCAAATTTATTATATTAAAGCAAAAATTTTATTTTCCACCTAAAGGATATATGACAGAAACACAAGTTTTTGCTTTGTTTAATGTGAATGTTTCGGAAAATAAAGAAAATCAAGTTTTACAAGTTGTTGTAATATATTTTTTGTATTATTTTCGAAGCTAAAAAATTGTAGGCCAAGGATGCATGTCCTTAAAGTCATTCGGTTTCAATTTATAGAAGACTAAAGTTATTACCGACTAGTGAGGTCACAACAACAACTGGACATAAAGCGCAATAAGTCATTGCGACGTACATAAATAATTTTTATTTTTTAATGAGCAGTAAACAATATTTTTGGTTTTACAAGGCTCTTGATAGATTTGAGGAAAAAAAGGATATATGGGCAGCATGTCTGTCCTGGCAACTACTAAACTGAAATTTGGTATACTGTTTAAGGCAATACGTTTACAAGTTGTAATCAAAATATTTTTACACATCACGCACAATTGTTCTTGCAATATAAAACTAGTCTTATATTTGTTCATAAATTTTGTAAGGCCCTTCAAATTCGCCTCAAACTTAAGTTGTACAATTTTCCTAAACTGCCACTGCTGCTTTTTTCTTTCGATTTATATCCTGACTACATGATATTGTGATAATAATATAAAAATTTAATAAAAAATCAATTTCAATTCTAGTATAATTTGATTTCAAAATGATGTTTATATTTTTCTACTGGCTGCTGTTAATGTAACATCATTTGCTTAGCCGGTGTGTGAAAGGCGCATGTAAATGAAAATAAATATATTGATGTATATGAAAATACGTTTCGTAAGACAAGGCTGCCGATATATCAAGGTTTATTTCATTTATTTATTTTGTATACGTTCATTAACAGTATTGATAGGAGGTTTTTTTTCAGTCTAATAGGAATACAAGGGACAGGAACATTTCTACTGAAGATTGCAGAGTTTTAAAGTTGAGATTTTCCAGGAAATTTAAGACAACAAGCAAACGATTAATGTAGTAAAAGGACTTTTTTGTAGTAGTGCAGTCTTGAAAGTACTAGAGGCAGTTGTGTTTGAAGGCCGGCATGCTAAAAAGTATAAAATATACATCTTTTTTGTTTTAAATAAAGAAATCAAAAACGCGACAAAGGCATTTCTTTGGCTGATAAACACTCTCGTTAACTTTTGGGCGCCTCTCTTTTGTTTGGCATTAAGATTTTATGAAACCAAATCCCATGTCGCATCAAATCTTAAATGTTGTCACGTTTCTTCTAACAATTCACCATAAGCTTAAGGAACTAATTTCTGTCATATGCTCAAGAACAGACATGCGAAGGAAAAGAACATTTTCGATACCGCACAACAAATCCCAAAAGTATGAGGGGAAAAAACGCAACAGAAGGAGAGTAAAAACCCTTTTTAACGCCTCAATGCATTTGCATCCCATTCACAGTGTTCAATACAGCGGTTAAAGGACTTTCATTTGTTTGATTTCACAACCAACCGAACACACACACACACACATAGAAACTCTTATCAGTGATATATTATCAACAAATAAATTTTGAATGAAAATGAAAACTAAACGTTTTTAATTTGCAACACATGGAAAACATGTGCTTACCCCGAAAGTACACAACAAAAACAGGCACAAGAAACCGCGAACATTTTCAGAAAACAATAGCAACCCCTTGAAAAAAAGGTAAGTAAAACGGGCACAAGAAAAGGGACGCTTCTACTTATTTCGAAGAGCGTTTCATTCCCTAGAGATCGATTGCCGCTTAAACTTTTTATTTCTTTAGGATTTTTGTTTAACAAACGGCAATAAATTGGCAAAATAACAAATTGTGCTTCCCCTGCTGCCAAAGGACATTTTTACGGCGAAAACGCTTTATAGAGGAAAACCGGATTTAAAAAATGTATTTCAGGGCATTTATGATTGCAAATTAATGCGTTGACAAATTGAAGTTAACCGTGTGTTTGGACATGTCTGCTCTAGTGTAAAGCAAGATTTAGCAGAAACCCTGCAAATGTCTGTTGTCGATTTATTTTGTCGAGAAAAGTGTTCAAATCGAAAGAATTTCAGTGAAAATGGAAAAATGCTCTGCAATGAAAAATTTGTATGGCAGAGTCTTTGACACCTATAAATTATTTTCTACACAATTGTTTTGCATTACAGAAATATTTTCACATGAAAAATTATTAAATTTTTTATAGAAATATGTTGGATATGAAAAAGTTTCCATAGAAAAATTTTTAAAATTAAACATTTTCAATTTTTTATACGAAAAATTTTTGTTGTGTAAAATTTTTTTATGAAAAATTTATGAAACGAAAAGTTTTCTTCACAGAAATTCTTTTATCAAGATTGTAATACAAAAAGAATTTCGAAATCAAAAACATTTTTATTCACAAATATTTCGATTTAAAATTTTTTTTTTTTTAAATTTTAGATATGAAAAATTTTAAACAGAAATTGAAACAGAATTGAATTATTTTTTATAAAAAAATATCCTCTACAGAAAAAAAAAACATAAAAATTATTTGGCATCATGAAAATTGTTTGTAGAAAAAACTTTTGATTACAAAATTTTCTATAGAAAAATATGTTTTGAGTTCAAAAATTTTATAAACAAAAATTTTCATAAACATTTTTCTCTAAAATAATTTTTGCTTTGAAAAAAATTCATAAAAAAGTTGATGATATAAAACATTTTTGTGGCAATTTTTGTTAAAAAGTTTTTGTTTAAAATTTTTTATCGAGAAAAAATTTTAATACGACAAATGTTCGCTGAAAACATATTTGATATAAAAAAATAATTTCTAGAAAATTTTTAAACCAAAAAATTGTTTTGATAAAAAAATGTTCGCATAAAAATATTTCTATAGAAAAATTTTTTATATGAAAAATTTTCTGTGAAAAAATTTATGATAGGAAAAAATATTTCTGGAATGAAAAAATTTCTATAGAAAATTTGTTTTGTTTTCTAGGAAACGTTTTCTTTTATATATATATATTTTTTACAGTAAAATTTTGGACAAAGTTTTTATCGGAATCGTTGACCTTTTGATCAAGTTTGGAAATTTTTTACGTGAGTTTTCACTTTGGTTGTAATTTTTTCATTTGCTGTGTCAGTATCAACAATTTCACTTTATTAACATTCATTTTTGTTAACATATTTCAGAATTTGCGTTGTTTTATAAATTAATGCAAACAAAAACAAAACAAACAAAAGCCGAGTCAATGGAAAAGCTTTTGTTTCATTGACAGCGCTGGCTGATCTTCAACTACATTTCAAGGGTGACACAACTGTCATTGTCACTGTGTTCAAGTTCTCTTACAGTTATAATCCATAGTTCGTGTGGATGTGTGCTAATGCTCAGATGCTGATGCGTTGGTGTTGGTTGATTTTATGCAAGTCTTTTATTAAAGTGTTGGTGTCGTGTCATGCTTTTCTTTTGATTTAATGCGACTTCTACATGGCTCTGCTCTTAGACTCTTTCTGCTGCCTTTTGCAAATTTAACTTGGCTAGTGGTAAGAACGAGTTTTGTTTTTGTTCTCCTTTAGCTCTCAATCATGATTTTGGTTTGTGTGACACATACATATATAGTGCCGGTAGTCGCTCTGATGCTGCAGATAACGCCGTCTTTGTTAGTGGCAACGTGAATAGTTATTTAGATTTTTGGAAATGCTTTTAGTTTTGTGAATTTCAAATCACACCAACATCTGTTCAAGTATCATGCTAATGCGATTTACAGAAAAAACAGCACTGTCTATAAAATAAACTCAGTGAAAGGACATGTAAATTAAAATAGAAGAAGAAGTATTTATTTTAAAGGAGGGGTGTTTAAAGGATCTAGTGGTTGCAAATTTAAAGACTTTTGGGTTATTAAATGTTTAAACTAAAGCTGGGCTAGAAAAGTATTTCAAAGGTGGCGGGAAATCTTGACATTAAATTGCTTTTCACATTACATATGTATATATGCAAATAGGCCATAAATTGTAGCATACTTTTAGGAATTTGTTTTTTATTGATATTTTTGTTTTACCCACCCGAATATAAATCATGCGAAATTTATTTAGGTATGAAAATTTATACATTACTATGAAACAATATCGCTATTTACATAAAAAACCATACGCTACAAGCCATAAACACATTAACATATATGTAGATACCAACAATAAACACATTTTGCTTAAGTAAACATTTAATCCACCAACTTGTAGACACGATAAAAATAAAAATATAAATGCTAATATACAAATTATAATATTAAATAACCACAAACTCTGGCATCGCTTTTTCCAACGCATTCCCTGGCCTGGCCAGGATTTCTAAGTTCCCTTATCAAGTACATAGAATAACAATAAAACAAATATATATAAATTTATTTGCTTATAAAGTTAATAAAAAAAGTAACATTAACGCAAAACGTTTTTACATTTTCATTTCCGTTTTTGCTGCTTCTTTTGTCTTGCTTTTTTCTATGTGGAATGTCTAACTTGTGGCATTATCAAATAATGAATATCAAATGAAATGCTGCTTATCATTTATTTGCCGACGAAAAGAGAAAAAAAATTTAAGTCGGACACCAGCACACACGCATTTACACGTACAGAGACGGGGTATCATCTTAAGAAAAATATTATCAAAAATTATTTTGAAAACAAAATTAATGGAAATAAAGTTAAACAATATAATAAATACAAAATTTTTTAGGAAATTTTTTGAAAGGAAAACAGCATTTAGAGAAATTTTTTTTATATAAAAAACATTTTCACCGGTTGGAGAGATTTCCATTAAAAAGATCTATAGAAATTTGTATAAATCGTAAAAATTTCTAAAGATAAAATTTCAACGCCATATAAACTCTTTTTGTTGGAATTTGAACAAAATACTGCCAAACACTTTTCATTAGATAAATTTCTAAAAATTTCTTTAGAACATATTTCAAATAGAAAAAAAATCTATAGAAATTTCTTCACGTCAAAATAATTTCCATTAACAAAATTGTGAAGAAAATTCTCCAATCCTAAAATTTTTTCTAGAACTGGATTTTTAAAGAACGAAAAATTGATTAAAAAAAACTTTCTATAGATTTTAAGCTCATAGAAATTTTTGAAAACAAGTGAAAAAAATGTCTATAAAAAATCCTTTAAATGGAAAATATTTCTGAAAAAAAAATTTAAATGGTATAACATTTTTCAAAAGCAATAATGCTTTAAGGAAAAAAGCATTATAGAAAAACATTTCTAAGATAATTTTTCAAATCGCAAGAATTTCTGGAGAGAACTTTTGAAGCACTTCCTGTGCAACAAACTGTCACCCTTTTTCAACTTCAACAAAGTTAACGGATCGTAAACAATTGATACCTTGTTATTGCTATTGAATTTAAAATATACAATAATAACTTCTCTATCTTATTTTTGAAATAAAGGATATATGGTAGGCCAGCAAGTCCTTGCACTTTTTACAACGAAACTTGGCACAGAGCTCACGAGTACAGTTTTACAAATAGTAAAGTATTAATAATGTGTTTCGATTATTTCTAAAATTTTAAATTTGTTTTTAGAAAATTCAGTTTTTGTTTTAGGAAAATTTTTTGTTCTGACACCGAAGAAAGTTGAATATCTTAAATTATATGATATTTAGTTAATAAAAAAAACATATTTTTGCTCCTCAAATTAAATGATATTTATTTTGGAAAATAAAGGATATATGAAGAGCAGCCATATTTTGGCCCAGATGTTAAAGAAAATTACCGAGCAGCTAAAGGTTACCATATCACAAGTAGTAGATGATTTTTTTCGGCCATAAGATAATGGGTAGAGTTTCAGTTCATTTTAGACATGAAGGATATTTATATGAAACAGAAAATTACCAAAATGTATGGTAAAAAATTTTTAATAGACTTATATGCGTAAATTCTTCATAGAAAAGGTGTCAATTCAATTTCTTTTTGAGAAACTTTAATAAATAAATAATTTTTGTACAGAAAATTTTTTTAAGAGAAATTTCCTTACAGTTAATTTTGCACCAAAAGATACAAACAAAAAAGCTTATTGATAATATTTGTTATGTGTTATCTTTTCTTCATCATAAAACATTTATGCAATTTTTAATTCGATGTGTTTTTTTTTTCTGAAAGGACACGGATCCGTCGGTCGGTGAAACCCCAAATTTGCTATCAGTTACACATATTGACGTTATTCCAAGCGCACTGTCTCGTCAATATTTATGGCAAGTTATTTACACATTAAATCTCTAGCTCTTGAAAATAACTCCCTATTGGCAATATTTCCAGAATGTTAAATTCTCAGCTTCGCTCCCCGTCTTTCTATGTTATGTTAAATGTTATTTAACTCCCAGCAAAAGGATAAAAATACTTTAATTTGAATGGCGAACAGTTTTCTTAGAAGTTTTCTCTAGTTGCTGTCACAGCAGCGATGGTGATGAGGCCAGTGACCGCAAAGAGGATCTTAAAAAGGAAGCAAGCAGCATGATGAATTTGCCATTAGGCAGCCGTAAATATTTCATACATTTTCCTAGTCTTTGAATGTCTGAACGTAAAAGACCAGCCACGAAGAAAACGAGCCAAAAAGCCAAACCTACGAGCACCAAATTCAAATTATTCAAATTTGAATTTCATTATTTATGCCAACAAAACGCCACCACCAGCGCCTGCAAAAAGCTTAAAGGATAAACACAATATTACGGATATAAAAAAGGTACGAATTTGCAGCTAAAAACAAGAACATTTACTCCCCGTTTTTTTGTTTTTGCTCTTTAAAACTTTCCCTAAATATTCAACTAATCCTTCTTATAAACACGGAAAAAAGGGATTTTGCTGAAGGTGTTTTTGAGGTGTGAATTCGTTGTCTCTTTTGTTTGTTATTGCTGCAATAAAATTTTTAGCTTTTAAGATTCAAAAACAGATAATTTTTGGTATTCTGACTTTCTCTAACTTTTTTATTGAATTCTTGTTTGCTTTTTATCACTTCGTTGCTTCGTTGCTGCGCTGCATTCCCTTTTTTCATTTGCTTGACATTCATTTTGGTTTTTTGATTAAATTTTATTTGGTTCTTCTTTTAGATTTTTCATTGAAATATTCGTGAATGTTGGTTGGCAAATATAATTAGAATTGATAAAATATTCAAATGAACTTTTATTGTCTTTGTTGTGGACTTTGTTTTATACATATTTTTTCATGCAGACACACAAACATACACACACACATACAAAACCCTACACACGTATAAGACTTTAAATTTAATGCTGAGTTTCTTTGCTAAAATTATCTTAAAATACGCGCAATAAATCGACCTTCTTTAAAACTGTTTGTATCATTTTCTATCGATAAAGTTTGTTATCGATAAATACTCGTTCGATCGATCTTTTCCTATACATGAATTTCATAAATTATTTTGGTTTTCCGTAATTTTACTACAGAAAAAAGTTTGTCATGAAGCAAAGTTTTTGCTTCAAAAGAAGTGGGTCTGTCATTGTCATCACATGCTCGTGCATGCAACTTAGAAGCGTTCAGTGTGTGAAGGGGTTTTCTTGCCTCTTTCACCAAAAACAAATCGTTTCGTTTTACGGTTTTATCTGCTTTTATCTGCCTTTAAACAAATTTCTTGCCAACTCAGTGACATACATTTTTATTATAACATCTGTATAATTATAAACATACTCGTAGCGGGACAGTTTCATTAATCACGAAACTCTGTTTGAATACGAAGCACAGACAAGGTGCTGAAAACCACATCTATAAAAAACGTGAAAAAATAATGATATACTTCCTTAAACACAACGTTATTAAATACAAAGGGGAAGCAACGACTTAAGGTCCTGTGGGCAGTGTCAGCAGCACCAACGTTCAGAATAAAATCACAGTAACTTTCGTAATTATTGTTGTTACTTTTCATTTCTGTTAAATATGGTAAATCATAAAAACAGCCTAAAGCAACAACTGTCAACGTGGCATTAGCTAAACAGACCATCTAACTGGAAACGATTTGCCCGACGAAGAAAGTAGAAAAATGAAATTCTAAATCCAATTGCCTGCTGTGAATGTTTCCCCTCTCGAAAACAATAAAACTCGAGTTTGAATGGCTGTGGCTGTTGATGATGGTCAAACGTGGCAGAGACACTAACACACACACACGCCCAACGCCACCAGTGATTAAAAACGATATATTTGACTAGAGTTTAGGCGGCGACTTTGACAAAAGGCAAAATCTGAACAAGCAAAAATGTGTGTATGCATATTGCCAATGGGGTGTTGACGAAAGTTATAACAATTCAAACGCAATAATTATGACACCCCACCGAACGTGATTCGAACACACATGACAGACGACAAGTCAAGTTTGGATGGCGCTACAGTTTTATAACAAAAATTGTCGCAAAAAAGTTTTTTTTTTTTGTCAATCTCTGCCACATGAAATATATTTTATACAAATTGTTCTCTCACATTAAAATAAATTTATAGAAATTTATGGGTCATATAAAAAATTGGCCTAAGAAATTTTTCTGTTACATAAAATATTTGCCAAAGAAATTGTTCTGTTACATAAAATATTTGCCAGAGAAATTTTTCTGTTACATAAAATATTTGCCAGAGAAATTTTTCTGTTACATAAAATATTTGCCAAAGAAATTGTTCTGTTACATAAAATATTTGCCAGAGAAATATTTCTGTTACATAAAATATTTGCCAGACAAATTTTTTTGTTACATAAAATATTTTCCAAAGAAATTGTTCTGTTACATAAAATATTTGCCAGAGAAATATTTCTGTTACATAAAATATTTGCCAAAGAAATTTTTCCGTTTGATAAAATATTTGCCAGAGAAATATTTCTGTTTCATTTAAAATTTTTTTTGGAAAGGTTTCCTGTCACCTTGAAATTTTTCCATGGAAATTTTTGCTGTCACTTAATCTATTTTCTATAGAAAGTTTTGCTGTTACATGAAACAGTTTTTATAGAAATTTATTCTGTCACATAAAAATTATCGACTTTGTTTTTGTCACATAAAATATATTCCTCATAAATCTTTTCGTCACTTGACAAATTTTCTATGATTAATTTTTCTTTTTCCTATTAAAATATTTTTTACCATATAAAAAATTTCCTCATGAAATTTATTTTGACACGTAACAAATTTTTCGAAAAATATTTTTTGTCACGTAAATTTTTAAGAAAGTTTTTCTAAAAATATATTTAAAAAAAATTATTTTTTTTTAACAAATTTTTTCTCTCAGATAAAAAATTTTCTTCAAAAATGTTTTTTCTCACATAAAAATGTTTCTATAAATATATTTTTCCTCAAGAGAATTTTCTGTCACCAAAAAAAATTTTATAAATTTTGTTTTTCCGTATAAACTATTTTTGCAACAGGAAAAATTGTCTGTGACAGAATAAAACAATTTTTTTGTGACATGAAAAATTTTACGTATAAATTTATTTGCTGTCAAAAAAGTTTTCCATAAAAATATGTTCTGTTGCATAAAGAATTTTCTATAGAAATTTGTCACAACATAAAAGATTTCTCTACAGGTTCTGGTCATATAAAAAAAAATCCCGCAATACGGAAACAGACATATTTTATTTTTAGACTTTTGTCAGACAAAATTTTTTTCGAATTTGAAAATGTTGCCCCGAAAATTGTCAGTGATGACTTTGCGGAAAACTTTTCGTATTGAAGATATGAAAAATAGTTTCTGTGCATATTTTTTTAGGCTTTTTGATTTCAGTTTGCAATAAATCAAATCCTAGAAATACACTTTGAACTTTTTTTTTCCTCTTTCTTTGATGTTGTTTGCAACACAATTGTGGCACAAGGTTAAAACAAAACAGTAATACCAGCTTTTTTCAATATCCTTTTTTAGAGGTTATTTCGAATTGGGGTGACTGAAAATATGTTTGTGTTATAAGGACGTTTTTTCGCACACACAGAACACACTTCGCTGCCGTTATACGATCTCAGGGGATGTTGCATGCAGCTAAAAAGCGTTTGGTTTAGTTTTAATGAACCCTGCATTTGTAAAATTGCACCTCGTTAAAGGAAACGAAACGTTTGTTGTGTGTTTTTTCATGCCATAATTTCATGTTTTATTATAGTAATTTTTCAACATTTTAACAATTGCTACAATGTTTAACCCCTGCTTTTGTTATAAAAACGTAGAAGTTGTTATTAAAGATCTTGTTACATTTCTGATTTGTTTTTTATGTTTTCTTTCTCCATGTTCTCACATTTAAATACTCGTACACACTCTTTGTTGCGTAAATGACACATCAAACGTTTTACTCAATTTCTTGATTAGCCGGGTTGTTGTTAAATAAAAATAAAAAAAAAAAATGCCCAAGAACAGTAGGAGGTGGCATGTTTCAGCTTCCTTTTTCCATAATGAGCAAAATATGTTGTGTGTCAATTGAAACAGAAATCTGAGGGATATTCTGAACAATATAAAATTCTGTACATTGTCATTCTGTTTTGCTTATTGTCAATATGACAACTGCCAGACATCATTACGCAAGATGTGATATGTTTTTCATTAATTATATTTGAAGAGCTGGTTTTAATGTGCGATGTTTTCTTTATCTGCTTATGATAAATGATTAGTATAATGTTGTATTTAAAAGCAAAATATAATGATTTTTCAGATAAAAATATTTTGCGGCACAGTTTTTGGAGACTAATTAGATGTGTGTTATGAAACCTTTTAAGTTCTGTCAAAAGAACCAAAAACCAAACAATTATTTAATGAGTTTGCACAGAAAGTCATTTAGACTGTCGCAGTCATCACAGAAAAGATTTGGCAGGTTGCTAAGAATTCGCAAGAAATTCTACTTTATCAGCTAAACGAATTTCCTTACAATAGGGGCAAGCGTGTGCCCAGCTTTCATATATCCTTTTTAGTTGGCCACAAAATTAAATGCAGCAAACGTTAGTAACCATTTCAAATACTATAAACTTAAAAGCTGCAATAGATTCTATATTATTTGAGCAGGACTTAAGACATTTTCTGTTTATCCTTTATATAAAAAAACGAACTGAAAAAACTACCAACTATCGGCTGACTAAAAAAACTAAGCCACTATTTATGAAATGATAGCCTTTAGCTTCCTGGTAATTTTCTTTAACATCAGAGCCAGAATATAGCGGCTCTTCATATATCCTTTATTTTTAAAATGAAATTTAGTTCGATTTAATGAACAAACCCATGTTTTTATTGTCTTAACTAACTTATTATTTGATATAATTAACTTTCTTTAGTGTACAGAAATTTCCTTAAAATACAAATTTTTACACGCTTTTGAAAAATTTCAAAATTAATGAAAACCTATTGTTAGTACTTTACTATTTGTAAAACTATACTCTTAAGCTGTGAGCCAAGTTTCGTTGTAAAAAGTGCAAGGACTTGCTGTTTTCCCATATATCCTTTATTTCCAATTTAAGATAAAGGGATTAGTATCTTGCACAGGCAAGAACAATAACAAGGTGGTCATCAATTTTCTTAAATCTTAAGCATTTGGAGGAGGAATCTGCAGGTTTATATAGAAAAACTAAATATATATAAAGGAGAGATATCGTTCGTTTTCAGCAAATTTATTGAAAAATGCCAAAGTAGTTGCTGTAGCACTGCGTCAACGAATGTTCAAAGTTCTGAGTCATTTATTGGCAGAATTTTAATATAATAAATTGCTTTAAAATTCGCTGCCTAAAATTAATAAGTTGTATATTTAAGATATCCTTTATTTTCAACGAATTTAAATGAAATAATTTGAAGCTCTAATTTTAATGTCGAATATTAAAAGGATAAACCTAGTTTTCTGCTTTAAAGCTCGCATAAAACAGCTTCGGTGGTCTTGGAGTTGTAGCCGAGAAAAATTCGAGTACTTTTAATTCAAAAATTCCTAAAACTACCAGCCAAAATAAAAAAAGTCAATATCAATAGATAGAAGTGATTGCTGGCAATTTATAGCTACAGGATATTCAAGGGCCAAGCCGTGTGTAATAAATTTAATGACAATTGCCTTAAGTGGTTGTCTAACTGTCGTTTGTTCTCTATGAAATCTGTTAAATGTGAATTTCTTTGAATTGTTTTATTATTAAAACTGCGCTTTTGTTCCTTCTGTTGTTAGTTTTAAGCTGTTATGCTGAAAATAAAGAAAAACGTAACGTTTCTTTTTGCTTTCAGATTAAATTTGAATTTGTTAACAATTAAATCTTTATATAGTTTTTATTTACTCTTTCCCTTGTTATTGTTAAACGAAATGGAAATTCGATAATAAAAACAACCCTATTATTTACTTAACAAACGTCAGCTCAAGTGACACAGTCTCAACAAGAGTCAAAATGCTACTAGAGCCTTAAATGAAAACAAAAATATATATAAATTAAAAAACCGGTATAGAAAATCTTTATTTTGTTGGGTTTTTTTTTTTGTTTTTGTTTTTGGTTGAAGTATAGATAACATTTACAAATTGCATAAAACAAGCCAAGCAGAAACGGGCGAAAGAAGAACAACAACCAGAAGGTAGTTTTGAACTAGACTCCAATTACTGGAACAGCCACCCTGTGTCATGAAAAGCAGTTAAAACGAACAAAATACTAAAACAAAACAGTTTTTGTTTTTTTAAAAGATTTGCAGTCACCACTTTTGTTTTTTTGTTTTTTTTTCTTTTTTGGAAAAAGAAAAATCTATAAACGATGCTACTGAAACGCTGATAAGTGCTGATGTTGTTGATAAGATGGTGCCATGATAATATAACCCAGTTAAGGGATGTCACACACAGAACTGTTTATTATTTCTAAATAATTCCGTTTCGGTTTTTTTTTTGTTGGGTTTTCTAACAAGATCATGGGAAATATCAACAACTTAAATTGGTGAGCCGGCAGTTTTAATGAATTTTTAATTACCAGTCGTCAGAGCGAAACGTAACAGAAACCAAACAAAGACTACCGCAACAAAATGCATTTAAAGGTTTTCGAGCAAAGCAAAATAAAAAGTTTCAAGCATTGAGTTTATGCAATATTTAATAACCATCAAACAAGGACCGTGCAGGCTCTAACAAGCAAAGGATTAAAAATCATTCTAATTTTTTTATATATGTATTTTGCATTTGCTGGGCTAAAACCAATGACAAGTCCTTTACACCAAATTCACAATAATAGTGCATAAAGGAAACAGAAGAAAAATATAATGAAGCCTGTAGAGGAAAACCTTTGATGGCAGTGAGTGCTGCTTGCATTTGGCTAAAAAGAACAAAACCAAAAAAAAAAACAACCAACATACAAAGACAATGGAAAATTAAAGAAAAAATTGCTTTTTGATCTTTTGTACTAATAGTAGTGGCTCAAAAACAAACAAAAAAAAACTCCGGATATATTCACACACGACAAAAACAAAACAAACAAAAAACCAAAGAAAACTTTCAACAAACTTCAACTTAACACTTGACATGAATAAATGTCTGGTCAGTGTAATCCAAGGATTAATTAAAAATTTCAGACAGATTTCTGTTTTTTTAAATACTCGTATTAATATTTTTTCGAATCTTTTAGGGTTATTGGCTTTGAATGATAGATTTCATTTTTTTTTTAAGTTAATTCTCTTGTTCAATTTAAAATATAGAAAAAAAAAACGGTACCAAAAAATAATTTCAGAAAAAATTCTATTTCTTTCTTTAGGTTTTTTCGATGGCAAAAAATGAACTTGAGGAGTACTAAAATACGCGAGAATTAGAAAAACGTATATAACCAAATTGTAAAATACTATATAACAGAGCAGGGTTGCCGGACAGCCGACTGAAGTCGGTCTGCGACTTTTAGTACGACTTTTTTTATAACCGTGACTTTTTTTCTAATGCGTGACTTTTTTTCCTCTCCCTTTTAATCTAAAGTTTCTCTTAAAGAAAAGGATTTGATTTGCAGTAAATTAGAAATTTTCTTATAATTTGTATGACAAGCAAAAAAATCGTCAAAATTTGACCACAATTCGTACAATATTTATTGTTCATTTGGCATAATTTTTATGAATTTTACGCAATCCTGTCACAATTTTTTGCACATATTCGCCAGTATTCGTGTACGTTAAGAATAAATTGTTGAAGTACAAAAAAAAAGTTCAAAGTTGCCCAATCCCAGTTCTTAGTTGTCAGTTGCAAAAGCCGAAGGATAAGACACGGCGGCTTCTATATGCCCCAGAACACAATTTCTTCCAGTTCAACGTAATATTTGACAACAAGTGCTCGTATCTATATAATTTTACAAGAATACCTGAACTCTGGATATCCGTTCAGAGAAAAAGCTGTTTTTCATTAGTATAAATAATTATTTATGGTCGTTTTGTTGTTGAATAAAATTGTTTAGGTCCTTGGCTCTTGGCTAAATAAGCCAACTTTCACTCTTATATTTTTACTCTATTGCTAAATTTGTAGTCTCTTTTGTTTTTAATTAGAAAGTAACAACGTAAATTTTAAGTATCTCTTTTCGCTTTCACTTTTATTCGTTCGTGTTGGGAAGGAAAAAATTATCATAAAATTAAAATGTTTTCTCCAACATTTGCCATTTCATTAGAAATTTTCTGAATAAATAACCAAAAACAAAAAAAATTTAAATATCTCTTTGCTGTACAAATATTGTGAAAATAATGTTTTTATTGTTCTTCGAGAATATCCCTAGAGGTAAGTGTTGTCTTAAGACAGGATACAATAAAGAAAGCGGCTGACAAGTGTTGATAGCTGCTGTTTGAACACTGCTGCCACCGCCTCTGCTGATGGCATTATATGGCAGTTTATTTTGTTATGACAATTGTCTTTTGGTTCTTTTTTCCATTCTCTGGCTTTTGGTTCTTACTTGAGCTGTTGCTGCTTTATAAGGATTACCAAAGTTGATTTTTAGCTTCTGCACTTTTTGGCGTATTTCAAGCTCCTTAATTCGATGCCAACCAGAGTAGAAATAAAGGTAGAAATAAGGATATAGAAACAATGGCCTCTGGGGAACGCAGCTTGTTAGCAAGAATTTTACGATGTTTGTTGGAAAATTTTAAATAAAGAACGAAAATTACCAGCAAAAAAAAAATGGTCACTTAATTTTAACAAATACCGAATAAAAACGGAAATCTTATTAAACATGATTGTTATGAGAATATCTACTTTGTTGCTTATTTTTTCAACGAAAAAAAAAAAACCAGACTGGGAGCCAAATTTAAGCAGCAGTTTTACTAGAAGAAAAACATACATTAAAATATTTGTAAAAACAAATTAAGCAGCTGAAATTGTGTGCAATTTATGTTTTGAAATTGTTAGTGGGTGGGCGGTGGCCTGGTGGCAGGGGGTAGGTAAACATGTCTGGCTGAATGATAATACTAACACAATGACCCTTAAACTAAACCCTACACTATTCCCTTGAACCGAATGAACAATATTGGCATATTATGACAAATATTAAGGTTCAAAGGACCAATTCTTGAACAGTTTGTAAGACGATAAAACTTTGTAATCCACCAGAGCTAAAACTTTTATTTTAAAAACAATATTATTATCACGATTTCTGTGCAGGCCTTTAAGAAACATTTTCGTTATTTAAGTTTCATTATTATAGTTAGAAAATCTTTAGATATATGATGAATATTTTTGGACTTTTCCCAGCGACTCAAAGCCCCACGAGTACACCATTTTCTAGCTGACTCGAAGGGTCACTATTAACGTTAGTTTAAGGTAAAAACAACCTCGTTCTTCTTCTTCTTCTTCTTTTGGCGCTACAGTCCGTGATGTACACTGGGCCAGTGCACTCAGGGCAAAGTTGTTGATTGCTCTCAACCTGGCGATCCCTGAAAATGGACTGGTCAAGCTGACATACTGCCTCCTCGTGGCGCCCCTGGATAGCCCCCACCAGCACCCGCTTAGAGATGAACCAAAGAGTGCAGCGAATCCCCTCTGGCCAGAGGTCTAAACCAGGACCCGGTCCTCCAGGTTTCGGGGGTTGTGCGTGGCGGTAACTTCCCTACCGTGTAAAAACACATTAGTTTTGATACAACCGCAAGAAGAACCTCTTTCTATATATCGGAAACGTAAGGAAAATTCCATGATTTTTACAGGGATTAAGAAAACGAATATTTTCCTTGATTTTGTAAGAAACAACCCTAGAAATATATCAACGGCTCGAAGAAAAAGTATATACATATATGATTTTTCACAGCAGTTTTTGATGTTTCGCAGCCATTCCAAATATTAAAAAAAAAAAATCATTAAAATGAGAATAATGGCAGTAAATCAGATATTCTTCACAGCGAGCCGCAGAAGCAGTAGTTGAGTTTTTGCAGCAAATCGAAGGACCAGTTATTGAATTTTCACAGCTGTTCCATCGCCAGACCAATAGTTACATTAGTCTTAGCCCTAACAAAAGCTCGATCGAGAAGCAGCCTGATTTTTCACGGTTTAAGGGATCAGTATACAACGAAACAGTATTTGATTATTTTGGTGATTCGAAGGACCCATATTTGCGATAATTTCCAATTGCAAGGAAACTTCATTAAAGTTTTAAAAGAAATATTACAAAATATATCTATATTTTTTTTTATACTTTCGATTTCTTACTGTGAGGCGAAGGACCAGCATTTGGCTTAATTTCAGAAGTGGAAAAACTTATTAAAATGTTGGCGTTGTGTTAAAAATATAGCAAAAACTGTTAAATATGTTGTAGCCAATCAAAGTATTATTTTTCTATTCGATATTTCCCAGCTATTCGAAAGACCAGCAAAAGAAAGTTTTAGTCATTATTAGAAAGTTATTTTCAATTTTCTTAGCAGCTAAATTTTGATTCCGTTTGATTGTCAGAAACAGCACAAAATGCACTCAGTGCAACCCGTGATTCTGCTAAAAATTTAAAACACAACGTCAAGAGTTTCAGACGATAATTGAAGAAACAATTAAAAAAGATTAACAATTACTTTTTTTTTTGTTTTAAAAAACATTCCCGATTTGCTTATTTTAACTTTAAAGTCATTATATACATTTTTTTTTAGTTTTTATGGCAAAACTTAAACAACTTCAGTTTATTAACTGCCAAAAGAAATTGGCGTCTTTTAGAAACTTTTCAAATTTCAGTTGCAAATAAACACATTGTTGAAAATAAAAACGTTACATATCATTTCCTTACCAAATGACGGACCATTACGAAATTGACAATTTCATTAAAGTTTTGCGATTTCTTAAGCAAAACACTTATACACGAAATCAAAAAGAAATAAAAAACTTTTCAGTGATATGTTTGAACAAAACACACACACACACACACACACACCTAAAACAAACAATGAAAAAAAAATAAAGCACCTAGAAAAAATTTCAAAATTGTTGCCTTATGCTCCATAATAGAAAAATAATACTTTCCGCCACAATAACTATAAGGAAAGTTATAAATCTTGCTATACCTTTTTCTCCTTTCTTACAACAACAACAAAAAACAGAAAGCAAGAATGAAATGAAAAGAAAGGAAAACTTACAAACAAGACGAAACTATTTTTGTGGCTAAGAACATAAAATAAACGAAATAGATTCTTTTGTTTACACAATATGTCGAAATTACACCCACAAACTTGAACTTTATAAAGACCAATAGATTTAAAACTGGATAGAAAATACCAAAACCAATAAACTGAATCAGCATCAATTCCACACAGCAGCCCAAGAATCGTAGTAAACGAAATTGTTGGCAAATGAAAAAAAAACCGCAAACTTTTGACAAAGTGAAATTTGAACAAGCAAAAAGGAAAAACAACCAAAAGAATTTCGACTAATAAAAATCAGCCACTCAAGTGCAAAAAAATCGCGCTTAACATTATCTGGGTGCTGCAAATGAAAAGAGAAAATGAAAAGCATTGGAATAAGTGAAAAAAAGAAAAACTTAAGAGCACAAACTAAATCTTTGTTATTATCCTTGTAGAAAAACACGCTTAAAATATGTGCTCCCTACCATTATTGCTGTTATGAGTATTTGCTGAAACCAACAGGATCATCTGTTATATGGGATAAGTACCCTATAAAGGAGTGTTAACAGGAAATCTGAATGAGGTACAATTTAAGACATGTTTCTGGTCCCGGCCTGACTCGTTCAAATGGATCAATACAGTTTCAATTTCAATTTCAATTTCAATTAAAAATTAGTGTCCAACCACATTGTGGAGATTTAACACGCTAAAGAGTTTTTATTGTCTGGTTGAAATTGGTCCTACGAACCAAATTGTCTAACTTAAAGAAATGTTGCTACAATTTCCCTTAATTTGTGGCTTAAAATGAAATTTGTCATTCAAAGGAAAGGAAAGTTGAAAAGTTGAATCATCTGTTTAAAGTGTGGGTGGGAGAAGATGTTCATTAAAAACTCTTTGTTTTCAAGCTATATTTAAGGCCAAAGGCGGTAGCGCAGAGCCCAGAGTTTTAGTGAAGACTCACAGTTATAAATAGGACTGAAAGCTGGTAATGCAGATTATGGGGCAGCAGAGTACAACATATTATCGAAAAATATATTGATTGCTGCTGCTTTGAGCTCCACAAAAGTGTTGCTGTTTGTAGTCCTTCGAACCCAATTATAAATATATCGGCATTGCAGACATTTTATGGTTCAAAAAAAACGCATTAACTCTCTTTGTAGTTTAAAACGCAGCAGCTTTTCCGTCCTATCAATCAACTATTACTAATCAAACGACGACTGGGAACAGATTTTCCCCCGCGTTGGCCAAACTGGAGCACTCCGATTTCTGGAGTATAAGAGATGCCGCAGTCGCTCGATTATCTTGGCAACCAGAACCATAGGAATCTAAGCCTTTGTCAGATTGTAAATGAAAAAACTAAGACCAACTTGAACCGGAGGAAGAGGTCGTCTTGCGGCTTCAAAGTATGTCGGTTAAGGACAGCTTTTGCATGTGACCTTTCGTCTAGCCAATTCATATACTTGGTTCTAAGTTGTGCAGGAAATTGCTGTCAGGAGTGTTTAGGTATGTCTTCAGCAAGGAGTTGCTGAATGTTGCCAAGGATTGAATATTTGTTAGAAGTTGCCAATTGTTTGTGACCGGTACGCAGCACAGAATAGACGATGAGTCCTTGACAAATGTATCTGCGGACTTGCACCATCGTAAATTTAGGCCGCAACAGCAGGTACTCACGTGACACAAATTCTATCTGTTCTCAATCAATAAATAGAAATTTAAATATAATAATAACAAATTAAATGTATACGAGTTCAATGGAGTATTAAAAATCATTAAACTCTCTGGTTGGGAAAGAAATTATCATGTCAAAATATGTATAAATCATAACCGTGAAATTTTAGCTGACAGCCAGCAGTTTAAACCAAACTTGTGATCTCTCAGCTTTCGACTTAGACAAGACAAATACAAAAAACAGGATCCAAGTTGCCGAATATCGAAATTCTATCTTCATTAATAAACAGCAAAACTTAAATAGATAAAAACGTCTTAAAACTTTAGGTCATAAACCTGTTGTCGCAAGATTCCGAAATACTTCTTCGGTTTTCCTAATTTGTCCTTAAAATTAGCGGTATTTGAATTCTACTCAAACCATTTTAAGTTTCAATTGTTACCCCCAGTTGTCTGTGTATTAAAAGTTCACTGTGAATTCTTTTTATTTGCCTTGACTTCACTAAACAAATAGTTTGTATAGAAAATGAATTGATATTAAGAATTGAATAAAAATAAAAACGTTGGTTTTTCCACAACAATATTTCTTTCTTTTTCGGGACTATTCTTTTATTCCTTTCTGCATTCGCTTAAGAGCATTTAGCCCCAAAAAAAAACCTGCAACATAAATAAATTTCCTATTTTTAAAGAAGCAGAATGGCTGCATTTGAGTGCAACTGTTTACCACTTCATATTATTAAGTTTTTATCCTTTTCCAAAACAATGTGTCTTACAAGTGGATGGACTCATTCATGCATATTCTCTAGAGTATATTTTTATCAAGACAATAATAAACTCGTTTGGCTAAGATTTTATTAGAAAATTTGCAAAATATCAAGAAAAATGCATTCAATGCGAAGAAATCCATTTGCCAAAATTATTGTATGTGTGAAAATTTCATTAGGCAATAAAGGAAAATCACAAAACTTTAAACCTGTCAGATCTGAACTTTAAGACTCGAAGAATACAAAAATGGTAAATAATATATGAAAAAAGTTATTGAAATCCTTAACAATTTTCCACAGAATTCAATCTCATGAAAATATTTATCTGACACGGAAAGTTTTTCGGATACTGAACAATTGTCAGATTCTGATCAACTTTTCTATAGAAAAATTATTTAGATTCTGATGAACTTTTCTATAGAAAAATCAGTCAGATTCTGATCCACTTTTCTATTAAAAAATACTTCAGTTTGTGATCAACTTTTCTATAGAAAAATCAGTCAGATTCTGATCAACTTTTCTATAGAAAAATTAGTCAGATTCTGATCAACTTTTCTCTAGAAAAATTAGTCAGATTCTGATCCACTTTTCTATAGAAAAATTATTTAGATTCTGATCAACTTTTCAATAGGAAAATTAGTCAGATTGTGATCAACTTTTCTATAAAAAAATCAGTCAGATTCTGATCAACTTTTCTATAAAAAAATTATTTAGATTCTGATCAAGTTTTCTATTGAAAAATACGTCAGTTTGTGATCAACTTTTCTATAGAAAAATCAGTCAGATTCTGATCAACTTTTCTCTAGAAAAATTAGTCAGATTCTGATCCACTTTCCTATAGAAAAATTATTTAGATTCTGATCAACTTTTCAATAGGAAAATTAGTCAGATTGTGATCAACTTTTCTATAAAAAAATCAGTCAGATTCTGATCCACTTTTCTATTGAAAAATACGTCAGTTTGTGATCAACTTTTCTATAGAAAAATCAGTCAGATTCTGATCAACTTTTCTATAGAAAAATTAGTCAGATTCTGATCAACTTTTCTATAGAAAAATTAGTCAGATTCTGATCAACTTTTCTATAGAAAAATCAGTCAGATTCTGATCAACTTTTCTATAGAAAAATCAGTCAGATTCTGATCAACTTTTTTATAGAAAAATCAGTCAGATTCCGATCAACTTTTCTATAGAAAAATTAGTCAGATTCTGATCAACTTTTCTCTAGAAAAATTAGTCAGTTTGTAATCAACTTTTCTATAGAAAAATCAGTCACATTCTGATCAACTTTTCTATAGAAAAATCAGTCAGATTCCCATCAACTTTTCTATAGAAAAATTATTTAGATTCTGATGAACTTTTCGATAGAAAAATCAGTCAGTTTCTGATCAACTTTTCTATAGAAAAATTAGTCAGTTTCTGATCAACTTTTCTATAGAAAAATCAGCCAGATTCTGATCAACTTTTCTATAGAAAAATCAGTCAGATTCTGATCAACTTTTCTATAGAAAAATCAGTCAGATTCTGATCAACTTTTCTATAAAAAAATTATTTAGATTCTGATCAAGTTTTCTATAAAAAAATTAGTCAGTTTGTGATCAACTTTTCTATAGAAAAATTAGTCATTTTCTGATCAACTTTTCTATAGAAAAATTAGTCAGATTCTGATAAACTTTTCTATAGAAAAATCACTCAGATTCTGATCCACTTTTCTATTGAAAAATACGTCAGTTTGTGATCAACTTTTCTATAGAAAAATTAGTCAGATTCTGATCAACTTTTCTATAGAAAAATTAGTCAGATTCTGATCAACTTTTCTATAGAAAAATTAGTCAGATTCTGATCCACTTTTCTATTGAAAAATACGTCAGTTTGTGATCAACTTTTCTATAGAAAAATTAGTCAGATTCTGATCAACTTTTCTATAGAAAACTCAGTCAGATTCTGATCAACTTTTCTATAGAAAAATTAGTCAGTTTCTGATCAACTTTTCTATAGAAAAATTAGTCAGATTCTGATCAACTTTTCTATAGAAAAATTAGTCAGATTCTGATCAACTTTTCTATAGAAAAATTAGTCAGATTCTGATCAACTTTTCTATAGAAAAATTAGTCAGTTTCTGATAAACTTTTCTATAGAAAAATCAGTCAGTTTCTGATCAACTTTTCTATAGAAAAATTAGTCAGTTTCTGATCAACTTTTCTATAGAAAAATTAGTCAGATTCTGATCAACTTTTCTCTAGAAAAATTAGTCAGACTCTGATCCACTTTTCTATAGAAAAATTAGTCAGATTCTGATCAACTTTTCTCTAGAAAAATTAGTCAGACTCTGATCCACTTTTCTATAGAAAAATTATTTAGATTCTGATCCACTTTTCTATAGAAAAATCAGTCAGATTCTGATCAACTTGTCTATAGAAAAATCAGTCAGATTCTGATCAACTTGTCTATAGAAAAATCAGTCAGATTCTGATCAACTTTTCTATAGAAAAATTAGTCAGATTCTGATCAACTTTTCTATAGAAAAATCAGTGAGTTTCTGATCAACTTTTCTGTAGAAAAATTATTTAGATTCTGATCAACTTTTCAATAGGAAAATTAGTCAGATTGTGATCAACTTTTCTATCAAAAAATCAGTCAGATTCTGATCAACTTTTATATAAAAAAATTATTTAGATTCTGATCAAGTTTTCTATAAAAAAATTAGTCAGTTTGTGATCAACTTTTCTATAGAAAAATTAGTCAGATTCTGATCAACTTTTCTATAGAAAAATTAGTCAGTTTCTGATAAACTTTTCTATAGAAAAATCAGTCAGTTTCTGATCAACTTTTCTATAGAAAAATTAGTCAGTTTCTGATCAACTTTTCTATAGAAAAATTAGTCAGATTCTGATCAACTTTTCTATAGAAAAATTAGTCAGTTTCTGATCAACTTTTCTATAGAAAAATCAGTCAGATTCTGATGAATTTTTCAATAGAAAAATTATTTAGGTTCTGATCAACTTTTCTATAAAAAAATTAGTCAGTTTGTGATCAACTTTTCTATAGAAAAATCAGTCAGATTCTCATCTGTGCGAAATTCTAAGCAGTTTTAGTTATAATCACCTTTAGACATTTTTTATTTTACAATATAATTTTTATATGTTAAAGATAAATGTTTGCATTAAATAATGAAATGTCTTCAGTAAATTTTGATTTGACATCAGTATCTCATTAAATGAAGGTAAAACGAAAGTGTTTTAATAACAATGTCACTTGTCTACACCTCATTTTCTTTTAATTTCTTCTTTCATTATTTTGTTGTAATTCCGGCTACCAACTGCCAAATTAAAATCTTGCTTAAACACCAGGAAAACATAGACAACCAAACAAGCGTGTCGACGAGACTTAAAGACAAAGGATACACCCTTTGCCCCTTTGGATGCGAAAGCAAAAAACTCCACTGGAAAAGAGTTTAAAGGGAATAGGAAAAGTAAAATTGCAAACAAGAGATCATGAACTGTTACAAGTTGAGGATAATTTTACAGCTCTCTGTTGCTTTTTGAAGTTGTTGGTACATGAAGACTTTGTCAGGTGTGTTTTTCGGCGCAGGAATGAGTGGGTGGAACAGAAGCATAAAATTCGGTTCGGTTCGGTTTAACTTAAGAAGCTTGTTAGAAAAAAGTTTATTCCTTTAAAGTGTTAAGCCAACCCAGCAAAGAGTTTCACAACCAGCGACACATTTTGATAAAACTTCATGTGTTTGAGTCCTTGTGTTTGTGCTCAAAGTTAAAAAAGGATTTTTGTTATTATTGATATATTGACACCAAAAAGTGTTACTAGGTTGCACATCTGTGGACGAGAGCAGTGACACAAAGACATGGATTAAAATGTCTTAAAGGGTGACGTTTATAAAATGTTAAACATTCCACCAACAAACACAGCAGTTGAACGTAAATGTAACTATTTAATTTTACACGTTACACATTTTAATTTAATATAGAATTTCTTTTTGCCTCTGAATTTGTTGTGCTTTATACGGTACGCACTTTCCTAACTTGTCTTAAGCCCAAGCGGGAGATGTTCTGTATCCATAAAAACTTGAAATTTTCTTCTGACACATAAAAAACAACACTCTCACACACACACACACACACATGCCTACAAATGAGGATGTTGGTATCCTTTTCGTTTGCAAAAGGCAGTTGAAAATGAAATTTAATTAATTTTGTAGCTTGATTGCATTTTAAATGCTTCAATAAATGTTCACCGAGCAAAGAAAGTGTTTATGAGAAGAAAAAAACTCAAAACCAAAATTATGAACTTTTTAAGAGCCTGTACAAGCAGCGTCGGAAGGGGGTCTCAACCGAAAGAGGTTTTATTGAAAAATTCATTTGTTGGGGTTTCTCCATTACAATTTATCAGGCAAGCAGGCATTTTTATGATTTTACATGGGCTTAAATAATTTATAGTTCGTTTATTTGGTTTTGTTTTGTGTTCTTATTAATTTCATATTCATACGATTATTTGGTTGGTTGTCTTATGAACAAATAGTGAAACTTCTTTTAGCAACTGAAAGCAACAACCTTGAAAATAGTCTTCATTTTACAGCAGAAGCTTCCGTTAAAGTTATTGTACAAGATATTTTTGGAAAAATCTTAAGAATTTCTCAAGTAATTTAATACAACCTGTGAAGAGTTTTAACAATTCTAACATTGAATATTTCGACAGGCGCAGAATAACTTTTTTTTTATTGGAATTAAGTAATTTCTTGATGCCACATATTATTATTTGTCTGCCAGATATATTCAACAACTTCTCAGTTAAAGACCGCATTCGCATATTATGCAACATTGTGTCTATAGTTCGTTCTAAATTTAAGGAAATAAAATATAAGGTTTTTAATCCATTAAAAAAATACCTTCAGCAAAAATTTGCACTTTCGCTTCTTTCCTTGAAATAGAAGTTCAAATCGTCTGTAACTTAAAATAAAAACCTTTTTGAGTAAAAATTTCAAAAAAATTATGATCTTGTGTCAAATTGCCAGTAATTTTTTTCCAAATAACTTATACGCCAAATATGTCAAAATTTATACGCCAAATAAGTCAAAAAAACTTATACGTCGAAATATTTATACACAAAAAAACTTATACGCCCAAATAATTACACATCCAAAACTTAAACGCCAAAATACTTAAGCGCCAAAATACTTATACGCCAAAATACTTATACGCCAAAATACTTATACGCTAAAATACAGACGCCAGTCAGGTTTTGAACAACTTTAACATGAAATAGTTTAAACAACTTTCATATTTTCTGTAAAATCCCCTGCCAGGTTTTTTATGTCTCTATATCCCAAAATTGTGTCGAAGTCCTTTCAACTTGCCCCTAAAAAAAATATTCTGGATGTTCCTACATCAAAAATATTTGTCAGGACCTGTAGGCAGCTCCCCCCACTGTAAAAGTTTGTGAGAAAATTATTTTTTATCTAAAAAGTTTCTTAGATGCTCAATAAAAAACTTTGAAAAATCTAAAAACTTAAAACTTTTTTTTAAAAAAATGTTTCAAAGGTCATGAATAAATTTTATTTATTTTTTTAAACTTGCAACGTACATTTACAGGATATAATTACACACAATAGGCGAAGACCATGTGCCCATAATGATCTTAACAGTATTTTTTTTGTAGTTCAATTCAATTTTACAACAAACATTTTTACCAGCTTCTATATAATTTTCAAACTTCAGACAAATTTTCTTTAAGAAATTCTCTGCGAAATTTTGATCAACTCTTTCGGTAGAAAAATTTCTCAGATTCTAATCAGTTTTGGGGACATCTTTTGGGTGCAGAATTTTTCACAGACTGTGAACAAGTTTTGTAAGAAATGTCGGCTGGGTGTAAAGATTAGTATTTCGCTTCTGCTGTTTGTAAGAAAAGTTTACAAGAGAAATTGATATTTTTGTGGGTCCCACGATTTCCCAGCTCTGCGTAAAATTTGACTAGAGAACACATGAACTCTTTGCCACACGCTACATGGCAAACAGTGTTAGTGTGTGGCATGTTGTAGGAAAATATTGTTACAACCTCTATTTGGCGTTAAGGTTTTGGTAGATTTTTGTTATAATTTTTCTGCTCCTTTATTGCTGATATTTGCTTTTCTAATTTCGTCTCTGTGTGTGTGTGTGTGTGTGTGTGTGTGTTTGTTTGTTTGTGTTTTTTGTTGCCATTTTACACAATCATATTTTGTTTGTTTCTTTTTGCTTGTCTTTTGTGCCCTTCGTTTATGAATCTTGTTGCCACAATAACACAACATCACAAAAATAAACAACTTGACTTGTTATTTTCTTTTTTTTATATCTGAGTGCTGATTTTATGCTTCTTTTTCAAGCACATAAACGAAAGTGGTTGGCTTGTGTGTGTGTGCGGTAGTGTGTGTGTGTGTGTGTGTTTGTGTGGGTGGACGTTTGTGTGCTCTCTGTTTAAAGTGGTTTAAGTGGGTTTTTAATAAATTTACGAGTTTTATATTAAAATTTCATTATAATGTTTTAATAAAACTAAAACTGTTTTTGTATTTTTAATTACTGCTGCTTTAAGTGCCGTGTATTTATGCTGAAAGGCAAATAATATTTAGTCGGTGGTTGTCTTCAAATAATATTGAAATGGAGTTGGTAATAAATATGTATGTACGTACCTTTGTTGGTGTGTCTTTCCAGATTTGGATCTTTGATGCCTGCAAATAATCAAAAATACCAACAAAAAAAATCGTGTTAGAAATATATTTTATATGTATTAAATTAAGGAAATCTGTTAAATATTTAAAGCCACACGCAGCGCGGACAATTTTGAAACTTAGCAATTTGTTTAAGACTTTGTTACACATCAGTTGACCTGTTGCGGTACTCATTAGTCCATAATGCTCTTCAGGAGGGTTCCTACAAACCGCGTAATAGAACCCACAACCACCAAGATACCACGTCAGAGTAACAGATGTTTGTCTCTGCAGAAACCCCACCAAACTCTTTGGCCATTCACTTATTGCTTGCAGCGCCCCCGCTTAAATCCGATTTATCTGAGAATTCTCGCCCTGACCTTTTCACCATCACTTTTATCCTGAAAGGATATCCTGCATCATCTTTATATATAAATATGTTTATTTAAAACTCTTCTCTGCTCTTCTCTGTTTTGCCTTCCCTTCCTCCTCAATCTCTTTCCTACCCATCCATCAGCAATTTCTCATGTTGTTTTCTTTTCTCTAGCTTCTATCTTCTTTCCTTGTCTTCTCTTTTCATTTCTTTTCTTCTCTGCTCTACTGCACTCTACTCTATTCTGCTCTATTCTATTCTATTCTACTCTATTCTGCTCTACTCTATCCTTCTCTACTCTATTCTATTCTACTCTATTCTATTCTACTCTATTCTGTTCTACTCTACTCTAATCTACTCTTTTTTCTTCTCCCTTCGTTTCTCTTTTCTTTCTTTCTCTGTTTTCTTTCGGTTTTTTTAATTTTGTTTGCTTTGATAAGTAGCTTGGGAGGCAGGTTTCAAGACCTCCTGGTCAACTGGTCTGTAAGAATTTGTCCTCCTTAAGAAGCATGCAAAAGTCTGAGCCAGCACGGCTCTTCGCACTAATAGCATCGTTAATCTGCTCTATTTCTAAGAACAGGCTGTTTAAGGCCGCTTGTTGAATTAATAATATCTAAAACGCAAAATTCCTAATCCTTTTTACTAAACCATTCGGAGTATTTGTTGGTACTAACGGAAAGTTGTAATTAATATTTAGAATTATTACACATATATTTTCTTAATTCCATGATATCCTCAAAGTGTTGCTGCATAGCAACAACAAGCAATTTTTTTTTTTTTTTTTGCTCTCATCTGCCTCTACCCAAAGGATATTTATAACACGAGTACATTCCAAGGACATTAAATATGTACGTCTAACACTTTAACAGGCATTATGAATGTTTGATGGCAGATAAAGTTTTCCAAATCCAATAAATACCATTTAATGTTCAAATGTCTTTTTCGGTCTGTCTGTGTATATATCCTGCGAATTCCTTAAACCCATAACAAACAATTACATTCAAATATTCGGCAAACAAAAGTTTGTGTCGTTTTGCTTCAAGGTGATTTTAATTACATGAAATTAATTTGGATTAATGTATGACAAACGTAAATTGCTTTAGAGGCATATAAATTATTATGCCACATTAACAGATACCATAAAAAAAACCAGAAATGCCACCCTGCCGCAATTTGTTTGCATCAGCCTCTAATAATTAAAAGTGCCGAAAAATATGTTAATGAAAAAGGTGGAAAAAAAAAAGGGGGGGGGGGGGGGGGGAAGAAAAATATTCAATTGACAAAAGAATATAAATTACTGGTATCTGAATTAAATATTTGGAGATAAAATTTCTCTAACATAAAGATGCCGGCAACTTTTTTCTTATTCATCTTCAAATTTTTTTTTTTTTTTTTTTTTTTTTTTTTTGATGAAAAATAATTGTCAGCAACTTTTTTATGACTAGTGAAGTTGTGAACAACTTTTCTGCAAATAAAATTCTTATATTCTTATTTTGCGTATTTTTTTCTAAAAAATGGTTCTTTGAAACATATTTTCGGAGAGAAAATTTCTTTAACATAAAGTTGCCGGCAACTTTTTCCTTTTTATCTCAGAAAGACTGTAGACTGTTATATTCAGAACAGCATATTTTTTTAGAGAAACTTTTTTGCTGAACTTATGAGATTCCGAGCAACTTTTCCATTAAAAAATGTTGCTCTTTTAGAGAAGGAAAACTTTCGGATACTGAGTTTGAATTGTAGGCATCTTTTCTTATGATTTCTTACCGAAAAACAAGTTTTTCTTTAAAAACTTGTTATTACGAGTAGAAAAAATGGCCGTTTTCCTTAGAAAACTGGCTTTTTGCTTTTAATTTATATGTTGTCTCTGCTTTAAGTTTTTCCCATTTTCTACGTGTTTGGCTTTTGTTCTCATTTGTTTATATAAAAATTATTTACGAATCCTTTAACGCAATTTGCACACACAATAGACATTTTTCAACACAACATGTTTATGTTGTTGCCTTTTTATGCGTTTTATTTGTTGTTGCTGTTTTTATGAATCTTGCTTGTTAAAATAGAATTTTCAAGCGTAAATGTGCACCAGAGTAACACAGCTCTTTTTCCATATCGTTATTCGTTTTGTTATTGTGCAGCAAAAACAAACAAAAAACAATCACAACAACAACAACAAAGACGTCAAAGCCCCCTTTTTATAGTGGTAAAAACTGGCTGCCTGTCGTCCGTCCGTCCGTCAGCCAGCGAGTCAGTCAACGAACTAAGAAACAAATCAGTCTGTTACTTACTTGGCTGGCAAGTGCGAGAAAAAGACCAACCTGAAGGAATGAATGAATGAAAATTATTCAAGTTATCCTGGCCCAGAAACTTTCAAAGGATTTTCTTCCAATAGATTTTTCGTGATCAAGCTTTAAAACGGAAACGTGAATTGTGGCCCCCCCCAAAATTAATGTTGTTCGAATTGTTCGTACCGGCTTTTTGCACCAACAAATAACGCAACGCACGACTGACAATAAATAGACGTGCAGATGGCGCTGTCGTGGTCTGAAGAACATTTTGTGCCTTTTGCGTTCGTTTTGTGTGGCGGCGAAAAAAGGAAAGAAATAACTTTTAAAAATTTTATAAATGTTTGTAAAGCAATTTTTTCAGCAATTGTTTTGTTGTTATTTATAATGAAAAATATATATGTCCGTGTGTGTGTGTGTGTGTGTGTGTGTGTGTGGCTCGTGAGCAATTTCATGGTTTTATGGCTTTTCGACTTTTTGTCGTAAATTGTATTTCTTTTTTTTTCCACTCCTTTCTGTTTTATTTTTTCCATTCCCCGCTGCAGCCTTTTTTCACATTGACGTTTAAAGTTTTTGGTTTTAAGAGTTTTGCAATGGAGTTTCCTGATGAGTGAAAAAACTGAAAACTGTTCTGCTGTTAATTGAATATGAAGGTTTTGCTTAAATGTTAAGTGGCAGTGGGAGCGCAATGTGGAACAAAAGGAACAAAATCAGCAGAACTAAAGAAGCCGGAAGTAACTGTAACAATTGCTAGACTATGAAAACTTAACTTAAATTCAAATTTCATTCAACAAAATCATAAATATATCTACAATACAATATGGATATACATATATTTTGGATTTTTGTTGCAAAGAAAGCCCTTAAAAAAATTATGCTAAACATATGGCCAGGAAGTAAAAGCGAATACTTTGTGCTTTCCTTTGGCGCAACATGCTAAACAACAAGTTAAAACTCATTTCCTTTTGAAGGGGCGCAAAAACAACTTCTAACTGCTACCAAAATTTTGTTAGAGCAAAGTTTTAAAAATCAAATTATAACTTTTAAAAATATGATAAAGTGTTAAAGCACGCGATTATGTGTTCGGTGCTAAAGTGAAAAAAGGCGATACAATTGCAAAACTCCAGCAGGTCACTTAATGACAAAAAAAAAAAGGAAAAAAGAAGCCAACCAGCAGAGTTGGAAAAAAAGAAAAAGTTGTTGACAAATTTATTAAAATTACGGTATGACTGCAATTTAATAAATAAAAAAAAAATACAAACTAGCAAAATTGCTTATCACACGAACCGTAAAAGGACATACAGAGGTTTACAATTACGGGTGTAGTGAAAGTATTTTGTAGCGAATGGCTGCCACTTGATGGTGACCCTCACGTATTCTCTTAGGTTTAATTGATAGCGTCCTTGATGTTGAACCAGCATCTGGGGAATTGGCTGTCATTGTTACGAATCGTCCTGCATGGGCAGAGTATTCACAACGGGAGGGATATATTTAAGTTCCCTGGTTTAACAAATAAAGCATCAAATTTGAGAGGCCAACAATCCACCAGCGAGTCCAAAGACCACCATATGATGAAGACGTGCGGTTTATACACGACCATCATCTCTATTTTTGGCCTATTTGCCAGCGCTTAGCAACGTCTTTTGCTTTCAATTGAAAAATTTGATCAACAACAACATGTGGATTGAATAGGGCAAGGATTATCAATTAATTACAGCAACTTTTCTTAACAAATGACAGCAAATTAAGTTGTTGGTTTTGAAACAGTATCAATTCACATGGAATGCTAAAAAGTCACTATTTGATAAGGATTTTCGTCTCATTGTCCTATAGCCAGTGATATAAATCTATTATTAAGAACTTTGTTTATTTTTGAATCGAATAATTTGCTCGCCAGCAACATCTAGCAAATACAGCAGCAACTCTGTGAGGGCAAAAATTAAATGATAATTGGCCACTGAGACCGGGTAGTTTTACACTCTTGAGAGTTCTTTTCATATGTTTTAATTAAAACATACGGCCACAAACCACAAACGTTTCTTAAAGCCATCAAATTATTCCATATTAAGGCAAATTTTTGCTACAGAATAAAGGAAAATTTGATATTTTGATGAGAAGCGGCAAATAGTGCAAACGCGACAGACATTTTTGTACGATGTCCTAAATAAGCCTCAAAATGGATTTAAATATACTATGAAATAAATTTGGTTTTTTAACTCCAAAAGTTCTTTAGTTTTATTTTATATTTTCTTTAATTTTCAATTTCTATTTAAAGCATTTTCTTTAAATTCCTATTTAACAAAATGCGGTTCTTAACACTGGACTTTCAGCATCAAATCATAATCAAAAATAGTACAAAAAAAAATTATTAATGAAAAGAAGAAGCAAAAACATACTCTAGCACGTACAGCTTAAATATATGAACTTGCCAAAAAGGACATTTTTTTTTCCTAATTCTGACAAAGTCAAATAACATCCTAAATACACAATTATGTACAGACAGACCATCTTCATTGAAATCGCAAACTCACAACAGCACACAAATCTATAATCAACACAATTAAGCTCTTTTTAACCTCATAAAATAACAAATTGTCATTGTATGTCTTAAGTGGATTTACCACAAGTTTACAGAGAGAGAGAAAAAAAAAGAATATAAATTGTAAACACATACACAGACAACTAAATACACTCATAAACTGATACTTGTATAATATATTTGGAAAATTCATGACACTGCATTACAACTACTGCAATTGCAGCAAAATCAAATACGTAGACAACAAACAGTCACATAAAAGTGTATAAAATAAAACAAATATTTGTGGGGAAACTGCAAGCAAAGTCGCAAACTCTCCAACTCCCTTTCTATTTATTACTGTCGCTGCTGCCCCTGTCCCTGGCCGCTCTAAACTAATACTTGTCGAACAGGCACAGACACAGACGTATAAATAAATCGTTAACTTGATGATACACAAATACAGCATGGAACACCAGTGCAAGTGTGACAATGAGTAAGAGTGCAGAACTGCAAAGTGTCTCACAGTGCGTTTTGCGATTAGATGCATACAAATGTGTGTCTGAGTGCGGTTTCTGGATTCATACCACATACACAACGCATCAGAGAATTCAGACACAGGGATAAATATGTAAGTGCAGAAATGTTGGGTAAATATAAATAACAACATTTTATTTCGTATTTTATTTTTCGTACACAAGAGCATTTCGTAAATATGGAAAATATAATCAAGACAATAGTTGCAGTAACTTAAGTTTTGATAGAATGCCTGCGAAATAAAATTAGAACTTGAAAATCTTGCTACAGACATAAACAACTTCACAACAAATCAATCTGGCACTAAAATTTTAATGTCTAAAAAAAGGATATTCGATGATTGCAATTATTTTTGTTCCGAATTGAATATAATTCCTTATACGGCTAAAAGATAGTCTATGACAAGTTGTAATCAATTTTCGTTGCGTTCCGTTCAAGTATTTCGGAAATATAGAATATTTAAGTTACATTTTTTTATAATACAATATTTTGAAACAATATTAAAATTATTACAGCACAACTTAAATAGTTTTCAAAATATGCTTAACTAATATTTGTTTCTGCTTCATTTTTGAGCTCAAAATTTAAGCTATTTAAAAAAAAAGGATATATGACTGGTTCGGCCATCTTTGGACCGATTTAAATATTATTCACCACAGAGCTAAAGCACAACATTTGTAGAGTTGTTTGTGATTTTCGACCTATTTCGTAAAAGTATATTGTAAATATTGATATAATATTAAAAAAAAAAATTTTAATCCTTGATATAGGCTTAAATAATCCTATAAATTCACTCAACTTTAAGCTTGTTGTGCTTTCATTACATTCTTATCAGTTGTATGTTAAAATGTTACTATACCAAAAACAAAAAAAAAAGGATATATGACAGTCACGTTTAATATTGCTTTGATTTAGCTATTATTCACCACCACACTTTAAGATACTATTTGCCAAGTTGTTATCAGGTTTTGATGCGTTTCGAAAATTAAAAATATTATAGTAGCGTTAAATTTTGTCACAAATACTTGATAAGAAACGATTAAGTTACATCGTTCAAATATTTTATGAATTTCTATTACATAAACTAAATGCTTTTTTTAAAAAAAAGAGAAAACTAAAAAGAGAATTTGGAAAAATATCCTAAAACTAGTTTTCTTCAATTTGTCCCCTTTTTAGCCTTGATGGCTTCCACCACATTTTTAATTGACTTGTTGTTGGGCTTTAAAATATTTTGTATTTTTTGTGTCATTGTAAACTGACAGCTTTTCTGTGGTTTACATTCGTCCTTGCTGTTATGTGTTATAGATTTTTAGGCACTTTTCAAATTACAACGCGTACTTTTTTTTTTTATTAGTTTTTGTTATAATTTTTAAATTAATTTCCCCTTATCATTTTGTCAAAACCACAAAAACCATTATTGTTAACCATGACAAGTTTTTCACTTAAGGCTAACAGTTTCAAATGTTATTTTCAGTTTATTGCAGTCGTATTTAAGACTTAAGGGACGCCATATTAAAGTCAAATAAACATTTAACAAAAAATGTAGACAATTTCTTGTGTTTCCTTATAAACGAAATATTTGAAATGCCGCAGACATTAAATGAGTGGTCGCTCTAAATAGATTATATTAAAAAACAAAAACAAGAACAGAAAACAAAAAGAAACCAACGGCAACGGCAAGAAAAACATGAAGTATTAAATGAAATTTACCACAAGACTACAATGCAAGACCGAAGTTAAGTTCCAAGCGGACTTATTTCAAATTATCGGATAAAGGATATATGAGCAGATTTTCGATTCATTAATTGTTTTTAAAATGTTCAAGTGCGCTAACTTTTAGCAGATATCACGAGTATTGTCTAATAATTATTAAAGTTATATCATTAAAATTATTAGTCGTTCGCAAAACAGGGACATCGAACCTCTTTGAAATGTTGTAAAATATCTTACGTTGCTTTCGCAGAGCAGCCAAAATGTCTCAGAATCAGGACTAAAAACGATAACCATGAGTCCAGAATATGCCGCGCAGCACTAGAATAAATTTTTATACTGTTTAAATCACATGTCCTTTGTGTCTATAGTATCGAAAGCGGAACAACAGAAAAGTAAAATCATTGACTAGTTGCTCTCGCCATCGGTGCTAATGGCATTTCAAAGACATATAGATCGATGACGGTTACGTTGTCGGCAGGCTTTGGAATCCCTTGTATGTCTGGTGAGAGCTCAAAGCTGACAACTTTGTTGCATCAGGAATCCTTTTATTAAAACATGAAGTGATAATTTTGCATTATAATTGCAATTAGCTTCCAACTGTGCTGTATGACCCATTCAACCAGGACAAGTCACCGTTTTTGGTCATTTAACTGCATCTTATTGGTGACTTTGTTCACTGCTCTGACGTATGTCACGTCAAGTTGTGTTTTGCCAAACGACAAGTTCTTGGCAGCGCGAACTTTCACTAGTCCAGATTATCCTACACTGTCTGTGAAAAACAGTGACAGTGATTTAATTTCTACAGATCTTACATTTTGTTGTCACGCGTTCGTTGATTCAGTGACTCCTCAGCCAGTGAATTCTTTCCACTATGCTGGGAGTAGTCGTTGTTGCAATAGGATTATGGCGACTATGAAAACAGCTCAAAGTTATGGCATCCTTCCAGGACAATGTGGCCACTTTCAACTGCCTCCGTTGGAAGACCCGTTCTTTTGAAATATGCACTAGAATCCACATAAATTTTCCTTAGTAAACTTCAAGAGCAAATAGCCTTGTGACTTGAGCTGTTGTGTCATCAGACGATGTCCTGGCCTCACAATTTGTTTTTCTCCAACAATGAGTTAAATAAGTTTTTATCGAATGTCTTTAATTTTAAGATATTTTTTCCACTGCAAGGAAATTCCATTAAACGAATTCCTTTTCAACTTAAACGCATTCTGCCCCTTTTTTCCATTCGAGTTAAGAGACATTTATTTGTTTTGCAATGTTTACTTGTCTGCAAATATTTTGTTGACTTTCTCTACCAACGTTCCTACGTTTTGTGGGCCTTTAGTTTACACGCATGGCAATGCGGTCTGATAACATTTTGCTACGTCTATATTTTATATTGACACAAAATAAATACAAACGAAAAGGAGAAATGAATTTTTGATTGCGAAAAATTTAAGACGTCATTTTCAGTTAAAAAATAAATCCAATCAAGACAATCTTAAGTTATTGGAATCCTTGTGAGAAGAGCTTCCTGGCAAAATTGATGAATAAATGAACGTTTAGTAGAAAAGGTGAGGCTCCAAACTAAACTGTTCTGCTTTCCCTTCGCTTCAAGGATTTAATGCGTCAATCAACCAGACCAGTTGCTTCAAGGGGAGTCCTGGTCACTCAGCTTCATATAGAGACATGAAGTAGCCTATAACAAGCATAATGTCCTGTGAATGTTCCTGCCATTTAGGGAATAAATTAATACTAATTTCTTATATTAAAAATTAAAAATATAATTGAAAAAATATATATATTATTATAATAATATTTGTGGAATTAAAATATATAAAAAAATTGTTAATTTTGTTTGACAAAAATAATTTTTTTATCAGTAGAAACTGCTAATTTACTAAAAACTGATTTCAGAGTACTCTTAGGCTGTTCCTATCCTTTTTTGACTTGAGTTCCGTGCTCCTCAGAAACTGTTTTGAAATGTCCAAGATCATCAGTTTTCTTCCAACGGTTGTTATGCGTTTGTCCAGCTTTGCTTTAAGGCCACTTCTGTTGAGGCCAAAGGATACACAGGGTCCTGTGAAAATCCCTCACTTACCCTTTTCAAGTATTTATATGGTAATTAATACTATGCGAATGGTTTTTAATTACAACATAAAAATAGTTTCATGAAAACCCCCCCTAAAAGTTCAAGTTTCAAATTGCTCTCGTTTGTCCTCCTTGGCACAACTCTTTCTTTTCTGAAAGGGCCTCGTTATACTCGTATGTGCACTGGCTTTAAGCTTCACTGTGTTAGAAAATCCTTTAACAAAACCCTGTAATGCTTATGCATATTTTCAACATATGCATTGTGAAATATAAACAAGATAACAGCCATTGACATCATTTTATGTGGCCAAAAAACCAAAAAAAAATCTATAAAGATTTTAAAACATTTACAAGATTTTCTTTGCTGCACTATTGTTAAGAGTTGCAATATGTAGAGCGTATGTGTTGCATTAAATAATAACAAAAAGGACACAAAAAAAAAATATATCTAAAAACATGTTGCAATTTGTTTGGCAGTTATAAATATTCGTACATATAAAAATTCTGTGCATGTAACGACTACAAAAACTAGTCAAAGCAAAAAAAGAGCTTCACTTAAATAAATTTGCATTTAAATGTTATAGAAGTAATAAAGGAATTTAAATTACAAAAAATAAAACTCTATTTAAATGGAAAATTTTGTGCAATATTCTTAAAATAATTGAAAATTTTAAGAATTGATTGTACTACGATTTTGCTAAGTGTATGTTGGAAATTGCCGTTAATTAGAAAAACCGATAAAAAGTTGTGGCAATCCATTGTCTATGACTTTATAGCCAGTATTTTGAGGCCAACCTAATCATATGGACTTACAACATTTTACTGTGGCAATTTTTCTAAGTGTATATTGAAAATTATTGATATTGAAAAAAAATTAAAAAAAAACACACACATTTACAGCACTTATACTCTGCTAAACTCTTATACTCCTCGCTTCAGACTTCAGAGCCGTCAGCCGTCGACTTTTTTCACTGACATTAAAGCAACGACGCATTAGAATGGCACAATTAATATTTCTTTTTTTAATGCATCTAAAACCTTTATTTTTTAAAGCAAATCTAAATCAAGGCCAAGAAAATAAAATTAGCCGTCAAAGTAGATTAAAACTTAGTTGTCAGTTGAACACTGATAATACTGTGAACCGAGGGCCCAAAGTTTTCACCATTTTTTAATGTACTTTTAATCATTTTAAGGCATTTTTAAACTTTATATCTGTCGTTTCATTTTTATTAAATGCCCAGCTGTTTGTTTCTTGTCACTGACACTGACTAGTGATGTCAGTCTTTAAAAAGGCTGGCTACTCGAAATAACCCCTTTTTATCGATAGAAAACCCTTCGCATGTAATAAAATTGGATATTTTATTATGATGATGTTTGTTACTTCTTCAAGTCATATCTCCCGTCTTAAGGTTTATTATGCGAGTTTGACTCCTTGAGATGTGAAAACTTTTAGTGATGGGTATTTAACCAGACTTTGTCTATGCCCCAAATGCTTGGCCCGCAAAACTTTTTATGCCGCTCTCTTTTTTTTTTTTTGTTTTTGCTAAAATACATAAACACTCTTATTTCAAATCTGATAATTCGCACTCGTTTACAGTCTTTGTCTACAACAAATAAATAAAATAAATGTTAATCCTTTAATTATGTCTCTCTCCGCTGAAAAATTACATTAAAAGAAAGCAAAAATAAAGAGAGAGTTGGAGTTGCGATGCTGCTGGAAATGGAAATAATTTTATGCAAGACGAGCAAAACCAAAAGAAAGGAAAGAAAAAACCGGTTTATTAACAGCAATTGTTGGAATATGAAAGCAGGAGGCTGGGGCGGCCGGGGTGGGAAAAATTATAACAATTGCGTTGTAGTGCTGCAACAAAATTAGCTGGGAACGAAAAACTGGGGAAGGGCAGGCAGCAAAATGCTTATTTGAAACAGCAGTTTTGCAGGAGCAAAATTCATTTTACTAATAAAACTTGTGTTTGTAGCACAAAAAGGATGCCATTTTAATCACTGTGCCAGACAAGACCTTCAGAGACGCCAGAGTGTTTGTTTTATTCTCCTGCATAATCATGAGTTCACAAGTTAAACATAAATTTCAAAAAATTAACTGCCTTAACAATATCACTTGATTATAAAGTGATAAATAAGCAAAAAGGAAGACTTTTGTTTAAAAAAAAATTATTTAATGTGTTTAAAAGTATTGATATTTTTTTATTTTTTGCCCCTAACAATTCAATTCTATTTCAAAATTGTCTATGAATATTTACGTATTTAAATTATTTATTAAAAAGCCAAATAAAGCTACAAAACACTTCAATACAAATGTTTCCGGCCAAGTTTTTGTTATACATTTATAAATGTTTTAAGGCTTAAATAAATATGGTAAATCTAAAATATATTGGTAACAATTGACACAATGTCTACCACACAATTGTCACAAACTGATTGCACACTCATGCCCACATGCAACATTAACTTGTGCTACACACACAATTTGCAACAGGGCAAGCGGAGGGGAAAAAAGCAACTTGCAACGAAAATAACGCGGTTGACATGAGCACGTTACAAGTCCAAAGGTTGCCATCTGTGTGTAGGGTCCTTCTGACTCGTTATAACTGGCTTTATGTGCAAATGGTATTTTTTTGTGCTGCTCAATGCAGGAGTGGGTAGTAAATGTTGCATGTTGTTTTAAAAGTTGTTTGATCCGTTTTTTGTTTTCTTTTTTGCTTTTTTTTTTTTTTGTTTTTTTTTAACATTGTTTTTATTCCAGCCGTTTGGGCTGCATAAATTTTTGCAAAACGAACAACCAACTCGACACCAAATATAAAACACCAACTACAAAAAGCTGCTTGCTTTTGGTGGGTTACGAAAATTAATGCAACTGTCATGTTTTGTGCCACTTGAAAATGCATTTTAGCGTTAAATGCAAATACACTTCAAATGAACATGTTCTTTTTCGTTTTCGACATATTTACAATGTTTTAAATTTGAAATCGCGCCGCACCAGCACAGCCAACCCAACGCACATCCACTAAAAGCGCTAAAATATTTAAGTGGATATAACAACCTCATCAGGCCGGCCTTTAACTAGAGCGCAGCTCTTCGCAAAACTCATTATCAACACATTTGATGTTGTAAAGTTCTGTGCAAATTTTTGTGTTGTGTAAATACGCGACAAACTAGTTAAAAATGTTGTAATCGAAGCAAACAAATCATTCCAAATGGCCAACAGTGCCCTGCTGGTGCTGTTATTTAAGGTCCAGAGTGTACAAGTATCAATTGAAATTAACAACATCAATTGCAACGTTCGGCTTAACGAAAATTGAAGGCAGGTTTTGGAAATTCTAAGAAAATATCCAAAAAAAAAGAAAGTAAATTGTTTAATAAATTAAATTATCTTGTCTTGGAGATTTTGTGGCAAATACGGCACGGCACTGCTTAGCCGAGGTCCCAGTGTCAAATATTACCACCAAAGGACCAAACCTTAAAATTACTTATTCTTCAGAATGGGATGTACCAAAATAAAAGTGATCAAATAATACAATATTTTTACTTCAAATGAAATAAAAAAACACTCTTCATCTTTAAAAAAAAAAATGTATATTTTTCATCCACGATAACAGTGTGTTTGAGTGATGGCTTCAAAGGCCAGCACCAAATTGGCTTCAAATTAAAGAAAATCTATATATTAATCAGTTGATGTTGGTTTGACACCTTTAAAAGGCGCTCAACTGCCTGACACCAAGTCTTAATTGATGATTAAGTCTTAAAATCAAATTTATTATTTTCTTTATTATTCGTGTTTTTTTTCCTTCAGCAGTCGAGATAAAGCCCTCGTCGTTGTCAGATTAAAGATTAATTGTTTATAATCATAAACACAAGCCTATCAAAAAAGGTCCAAGCCAGACTCACAAGATTAGCAAAATTTCTAATGTGGGCTAAAACTATTGTTTTCTCCTCAATTTTATTTGTTCTTGTTCCTTATGCTTTGGAATTTTTATTCATGGGCCGATTAAAATAAAAATTTCCTCAAGCTTAAACCGCACAATTTCTAAGATTTTTTTAATCATTTTAGTTTAAAAAGAAAATTATTTTTGTGAAAAAGGATCCCTGAAGAGATTCGCTGCAATTGCAGCTTAAGAAAACATTTGAAAAACACAATCTCCCAAGTAATCACTATTAAATGGCATAATTTAAAAAAAATTTTTTTAGTGCTAAAATTTCATTGTATAAAAAAAAAGGATACATGGCACATCAGTACATTTTCGCTACAATTGAAATAAATTTTGGAACAGAATTTAAACACATTAAAATGCAAGTTTTTTTATCATTGCCATTTCGTTTTCAAAAAAGGATATATGGAATGCTAGAAAGTCCTTGCTGCAACTGCACTAAAATTCGCAGCAGAGTTTTAAGGTATGAAAATACAAGTTTTTTAAAAATCATCATCATTTAATTTAAAAAAAGGACATTAAGGACACCAGGAATTCTGTGCTCCAACTGCTCTGAAATTTATAACAAAGTTTAAGGGCATGATAATACAAGTTTTTTAATCATTATTTTTTAATTACAAAAAAAGGATATTAGAGACCGCACCAAGTCCCTGCTCCAACTGCTCTGAAATTTATAACAAAGTTTAAAGGCATGATAATACAGGTTTTTTGATCATTACCTTTCAATTAGAAAAAAGGATATTAGGAAACGTACCAAGTACCTGCTTAAATTGAGCGGAAATTTGAAGCCCAGTTTAAGTAGCTGATAGCACAAGATTCTTGACCATTATTAGAACGAAACTTCATCCATGAAAGTTAAAATAAACTTAGAAAGAAAGTAAATAAGTTAAAGGAACTTAAGGCTTATTTTGCTCTAAAACATTGATAAGAAAGAAAATTTTAGGAAAACTTTGATCATATTTTTAGCGTTCAGCAAAATACTTTTATTTGAGCAAATTAAATGGCATTTTTAAACTTTGCCAAGGTAATGATTAGTTCTACGATATTTTTAAATATTTCTGTTTTTTTTAGAAAATTTATTTTATGAATTATTGGCGCTAAAAATACTGCTCCAAATTTGTTATAACTAAATAATTTTTTGAATTTTAAGCAAAAAATCTACAAAATCTCTGCTGCTGGCATTCCAAGCTCTGACTTTTTTTATATAAAGGAAACTTATCTTTGCCGCGATTATAAAATGCACTTCTATCGCTTATATTTTCACTTCGCTGCATTCGCACACATCAACAAAAACACACAGAAAACAAATTGTGTTTTAAAATACTTAACAAACTGGAATTTAAATCGATATCTCAATTTCGATGGCAAACGAAAGACCGACCACAGCAATAGGGAATTAAAACATTTTGTCCTTTAACGCAAAGAACGTGCTGTAATTGTTTTAATTCATGTCAAATAGCACTTGAATCGACAACGAAAAATATAGAAAACAAAAAAGCGTCAACAACAACCATATACGCAGTCAATCTGAAAACAAATACTAAATAAAGTCACCCAAATACCAAAACCAGAAAAGACTGACACACCCACACGAATGGCAAAAATTCTGTCTGGAATTTACAGGACAAGCAAATAAGAATGTAAGAGAATACATGAAATAATCAACGGCAACAACAACAACAACAACAGCAGCAACAACATCATTGTCATCTACGAATTGCATTTTATGTTTTGTTTATTTAGTTGGTTGATTGTTCGGTGTATTTTGCCCAGAATTTTAGAGACCGTTCAGTCAGTCAGTCGTTGCGTGTCTGTCCCTGCTGTCTGCAGGATCTTTTGTGTTACTTTGAAAATCAATTAACATCAATCAAACAAAATTGTATTTTAGTTTATTTTGTTGATTTTTATGTAAATAGTTGTGATGTGCAAACACATTTTTACGCATTCACTTAAATACAATAACAAAAATTGTATTCTCGTTCCCTTCGCCAGAGAAGGGTTAAGGACAGAATCAGCATAAACAAATTTATAAAATATTAAAAAAAAACCATGGAAAAGGTAATCAAACTGACTTGGCTCTAAAAAAAAACAATAGGAAGTCATTAAGAAACTAATTAATAAATCGGATATATAACAAAAAAAATAACAACTTTTTAAGACAAGAATTATTATTAATTTATAAAAATAAAAATATAAAAAATTCAAAATAATATTTAAAACTTCGGCTATTTTGCTCCAATTAAATTGTACATCTAATGCACTTGAACAACTTCTTTATTACAAAAGGACTCTGCATGGTGGACAATAGAAGGACACTGGTGGCTCCATTGGGACGGATAATCAAGATTACAGGCAGGAAATCTTTAAGTTGTGTCATACAGGAACTCCAAAATCCACCACCAAATGTTAATTGAAAGAACAGGGGTCTGTGTGTCCTCAGGATATGCTCTTCACAGGACATACTTATGCTCATCATGATTGATACTGCCGTGACAAAAACGACCTGGCTGAAGCTTGAATATAAAATCGCAGCAAGAACGTGTTCGTAACTCCTGATGCTACAGCAGCCACAATATTATAAATGAGTATCTTTCAATAGATTTTATTTTTGGTTAAAAATTTTACCATTATTTCCCATAAAAAAAATTTTGTTTTCGAGCTTTAATCCAAAAAACACCATAACAATAATTTCGAAACTCAAATAAATAAAGTTTGTGGTAAGTGGCAATACAAACGGTGCCAGGATAAATCTACTTTTCTTGCCTCCTTTAATAAGATCCTTAAATAATGTCCTTAAGTGTCACAGAAGTTGTTCACTATTTGAAAAATTTTGTTTTCTTGATGTTACCATAAGTTTTCTGGCCATTGGTCTAATGACCTCAGAGATCTCCATATATCCTTTTTAGTGATATATAAAATTTTATCTAAAATTATTATTAATACGCTTTAACAAGATAGTAGATTAGAAAAAGTATCCATGTTGGCGGTGCTAAATCTTAAGACAGTTAATCCAAGGACAAGTTTATTCTTCATATATCTTTAGAAATAAAAAGGGCAATTTGAGGCGTAGATAACAGGTACATTGAATGAAGTCCCCATCACAGTTTGTACAATTTTATTGTCAAAAACAGTGAAAAATTTCATACGAATTGCTGCAATAGAAAGACATGTGGCCATATATCCTTTATTTTGGCAAACATTTTTTGCCAATTATTAGTTCAGGTATTATTTTAAAAATTTTTAAAAATATTATTTTAATCAATGTGAAACGGGTTTCGCAGTCATATATCCTGCTTCTAGCACACAACTCTGGCAGCATTTGCTAATGTAAAGCAAAGCAAAAATTAGTTATTACAAGAGTATCCTTAAGAGATTCTCAGGCAAATATTTTATTCAAAGTGCCGTATATGCCCACTTCTATCACTTTTTTACTAGAAAATTTGCAACACAAACTTGCTATTACCGACTCCATAAAACGTCCACTGTGTCTCTGTACAGTAAGTAGCCTTCAATTTGTCACATGTTGAAAATCAAAATACTTATAAAATTTCTTTCAATTTAAGTTTCAGTTTCCATTAAAATTTCTAAAAATTGTCTCTTTTCTAATGATACCAATTTTCGTACAGCATGTCGAACAATTTGTTAAATATATCCTCTACACAACATTTTATTTAAATAAGAAAAAACTTTAGCTTGTATCTTGTTTACAAAGTTATTGTAAAAGTAAATAAATAAATTTTTGCTTGTAGTAGTGACATGTAGTTTCCCAAAACGTTGCTTCAAGTAACATATGATGCACTTTGACATTTACACAAATACACACACGGAGCAGAATGCAAATGCATGTGGAACGTCTATTTGCACCTCAACATATAATAAGGTGCTGGTGCAAGTCGTACAGGGCTGGGAGAAGGTACATGGCGGAGCCAGAACAAAATGTTTAATTTGGTATGTGGTTTGCTGTCAACTAGAAACAAACAACTACATTGTTGGCATTCTGTAAAGAAGGGTTGAACACGAATGGATGTTTTAGGTATGGGCCGCATTTGGAGCATAAAAATACACAGAGAAAAGTATAATTTGTATTGTCAGCAAACAGGGGCGGGATAAACACATAAAATTTTAAAAGTTGGACTTAAAAGATGATAGAACTGGCGGCGCATTTGCCCACAAAAACCTTCTGCAAACTGTTATACGATTTAAAAACTGATTTCTCTTAGTGTTTTCTATACGTGCGTAGTACATGTTGCCGCATTGAAATAGTGTCCACAACCAATTCTTGTTACAAGCATATAAGAACATTGTTTATTTTAGAAAATAAACGAGCCGTTTTAAATGAAATTTATATAAATGTTTGTTGTAAACGCATACGAAAAAACATGTACCACATTTATATAAAATATTCGAAATATGCATTTTTATCCGGTACTCGTATGTGCGTAGTGGTGGCCAAAGTGGAAGCTGGCAAATAGACAAAGACATCCCTACAACAATAGCAATAGCAATAGCAATAAAGGTTAAAATAATAGTATGAATATAAAAATTTGTAGCTGCAAAGGTGAAACAGTTTGTAAGGAAGTTTAAAGGACATTGCCGCAAAATGTATTAAGCAAGTGGATTGTGTGTAAAAAGAAAAGTGTTATACAGCTGAGTTGAAAGTTTGCCACAGAAATAAAGGAAGACATGTTGCTTTCAGCTAAATATTGTAAAATGTTTTTTAGAATTTCATATAGGGGAAGCTTTATACTCATAAGAGAGGATAATGTAAATCGAAAGGATATTCATTCAATTAACGAAACTCTCTAGGCTTTTGGAAATAAAAAATTATACTGCAAATTTTAATAATAATAATAAAAAAAACAAAAAATAAATTTGTTTGTAAAACTGTACAAACTTAAAACTTGTTATATTGCAAAATATTGTATAGTATAAAAAAACTGTTATACGCGTTTAGCCAATGGCCGTTTTAAGTTAAAATATATGCAATTAATAAGAAATCACAATACTTAAGAAACGAAAGGAATCAGCCGCTTATCTAAAACAAGTTAAAAAACTATTTTATATATAACAGACGTAAACTGTTATACAAACATTCTTCTGCAACATAACCTTAAAACATATATAGTTTGTAAATAATTTAAAAGCGTTGCACTGTTATTTAAAGTTATCAAAAGATTGTTATAAAACCGTTCTCAGTCTGATACACCAGCTTTGTGCAAGTGTTATACAAAGACTCTAAAATTGTTTTATAAAGGTTGTAAAACTTTTTCGAACACCTCTTAAAGTACAATAATTGTAATGACACATTTTGTAATACTAAATTATTGGTAGTACTATTAAACTGTTATACATATTATACAAAAACTAATAGTGGAAAATTTTGTAGGGCTATATAGTTTTTGTCATTCTAAACTATGTTGTTGAAAATATGTGTATATGTAAAACTATTATACTACAACGTGTTATACCATAAACTGTTATACATCTGTAATATAGTGTCAGGGAAATATCGCATGTATGAAATAGAGAAATTTACAGCTATTTCGTGTAATACTGATGAAATTTAATCTATTGTTAACTGTTATACACAAACTGTTATACCATAAACTGTTATACATCTGTAATATAGTGTCAGGGAAATATCGCATGTATGAAATAGAGAAATTTACAGCTTTTTCGTGTAATACTGATGAAATTTAATCTATTGTTAACTGTTATACACAAACTGTTATACCATAAACTGTTATACCGAAACTGTTATACATCATAATTTTTATTATACTGGCGCCATTTCCTATATGTATACAAAATATCGCATTTGCTGACACAGTGTGGCTAATCCTAAGTGAGATACCTGCAATAAGCCCTGCTTTATAAAAAAAGGGAACTTCTTTCCATTCAATTCTTTTTTTTTTCTCTCATTTCAATTTTTAATTATTTTTTTGTGCGGTTTCCTGTGAATCCTTTTTTATTAATTTTTAAATAATTTAATTTCAATAGTTCCTTTTTTAAAACCTCTCGAGTTTACGCCAAATATTCAAGCACCCTGTATAGAAACATTTATGTGCCATTTATGTGGTAATGGCAGCCATAATTTTACGCTCATATACGCAACGTGCAAAAGACAGGTGGAAAATACAAATTTGTATTTTCTACCTGGTTTCAAAATAACAACAACTACAACATTCCATAAAACTAAAGGCGTGCTTAAATTATTCTAACCTCAAACAGCCGACAATGTTGTTGTTTGGTTGGCTGGCACAGTAAACATGTTAAAATAAATGGCAAACGAAGAAAATTGCCAACATGAAATCGGGCAGGAAGGATGGATGCTCAAGCGTAATTGTTAAGACAACGAAGCCGACCGAAACTCTAGTCTCTGTGTAGGGGCAAACATTTGGCGACAGCCAGGCCCACGCAAAAGTGGAGGCTATAAAGCGTTATGCTTCCGTTAAGTTTTAAAGTGTTAAAATATAATATTTAGTATAAGTTTGAACTGCAAGTTCATAGCTGTGTTATTTGAGCACTCCTGATAGTTAATGGCCACCAATTTATTTAATTTTTTGAGAAACGTTTTAAAATGAATGAGCCAAAAATGATGGCGGCTGTTTAACAGAAAATCAATTGCCCATTAAAGAAAAAACACTGTATTTGAAATTTGAACATTTGTTCATTTAATTTCCAGCAATTTTATGGCGAAAGTTGTTTATCGGCCGTTTGTTGCCAACGATCTCTTGACTTTGACTTTAAATACAAGTTTAATTGCCTGCCTTATGCTTAATAGTTTTTTAATGCCAATACCTTTTAAGGATACACAAACCTTGATTTAAGCGTATGCATTAAAAAAGTTCAATATCTACAATTTCGTTCAATATTCCCCCCTCCAAAAAAAAAAAAAAATAAAAAAGTTTTAAGTGCTCTACTCGTTATTCTCGAATGCAGTTAAGCCCGCAGTACCATACATGAAAAATGCAAGGATTTCAGCAAATAATTGTGTGTTTATTTTCATTAAACAAAGTAGCAGAGTAAAACAAGCAGACTTCACTTTCAAGTGAGTTGAAAATCATATAATAAATTTGTTTAATTGAATGTTTTCCACATTTAAAAGCGCCAGTTGTTCGCATGCCAATGAACTGGAGTACAGAATAGGAATATAAAAATATTTAATGTCCGAGAAACAAACAAACAAACAAAAGAAAGGACACGTCTCTTAAGATGTTAAGGAACACAGTAAGTGCCAGCTATAACTCTCTAAGCAGTTAGAAGGAACGGAGAGCGAAGGTGAGAAGGTGAGAAAGTGAGAATCGTAAACAAATTTTACGTGTTGTCATAAAATTTTATCATACATTTTATACAGTTGCTTCGGACAGAAATGTCCATAAAGCCTGACTGACTTTTTGTTACCAAAACCAAAACAAAACAAAAATCCAGTCAGTGTGCCAATTTGCCTCTAAAACAAACACAGGCAAAAAAATAACAATATTAACACCTTTATTGCCATCCCTGCATTTAAACTTATAACAGCAGAAATTATTTATGCTAATGGCCGGTGGTAAGTGGAAATTAGGACTTGTGAAAGGAACTTGCAGCGCAAGGAAGCGGGTGTCTATAAAACTTTTACTTTTGCTGTTTTCCAAGACTTATCTGGCATATATCCTGTTGATGTCGCTATTAGCTGGTAAAACAGAACATTTATTTGACCCTTCAGCCTTGTAAATGTACAGCAGTCAGGCAACGTGAAATGAGTATAACAAAAACGAGAAAATTTCCTTCACTTTGTGAGTGGTTCGTCAAAACGTTGAACTGTCATTGTTGTCATCGTCTTCGTGTTAAAGTCATGCCAGCGAATACTTCTCAATGTTTTTCCGCATGAAATTTTATTGTTAGAAGCCTAAAAATTAGATTCTTGGTGAATTGTGTTGTGTAGTATTAAAATATTAACCCTTAAAAGTGTAGCGTTCTGTGTTCCATAAAATATTTCTATCGCTTCTCTATATCGAACACAAGTTGTTCTAAATAAATAAAAGAAAACAAAATTGAAAACTTTAAGCCATTTAGGTGTCATTTACATATTTTATATACATTTAAATCACATGATTTCAAATCACATGTGCTTTGAAGAACACATGTATGATATTTTTTTATTCTGCAAGTCACATTTCAGTTTCTCAGCATGTTTTTCCAAAAGCTTTTATTCTTATTTTGATGATTTTGAAATTCCAACAGCAAATATAATTTTTCTAGCAAAAAAGCATTTTCTTAGTTTTAAAGTATTTGTTTTGCTCTTCGATGGCAGCCTCCTTAAACCATCTATTAATTGTAATGGTTACATTGATTATTTTTTTATTATCCTTTGTTGTTTGTTTTAGCGTTTTATCTACAAAAAGCGCGTTAATTTGTTGTTATAGGTTGACAGTATTGTTGGCAGAATCAGTTTCTGTCTGTGAGAGGAGAACAAAATAAGACGCTTTCAAAATAACAGGGTTCCGAACATATTTCCCTTCACATTTATATGGAATATGTAATCGAAAACCCGGTTCTGTTCTGAGCATAAAAATTCAAGTAGAACTCCGTACAAATTAAATTGAGAGCGCAGCTGATAAGAGAATCCTTTTCCTTTTGATAACATGTTTGCTGCTCTTCTTTCATATAGAAATTTCCATGTAACTGTCAAATTTTTGTATATGACATTTTAAAACGATTTACAAACAAAAAGTATATAATCCCATTCGCAGGTAAACTTTTTTATTTACAAAATAAATTTGATTTAGATGGAAAAAAATCAAGTCCTGTCAGCTCACCATAACAGACCTTATTTTGCCCTTTCTTAGTATTAAGGGTTAAACCTAAACAGCCGCCATTTGACCACATCTAATGAAATATGCACTCCACTTCGTTGTCCTGCCACTTCTTCACATGCTGTAAAAAACGAGCACAAATATATTAGGAAAAACACCATCATCAAAATGCTGGCCAGGTCGTCATCATCTCCAGCCATTACTTTATCTCAAAGTATTTGTGAAGATGTTTGCGTGAAATTTCTTGCTTTATACTCGCATGACTGTGCCAAGACAACTGTGTAAACGACTGTTTTGTGTTGCTTGTATTAGAGTTGCAGCATTTGAGGTACTCGTAGCCAAGTAAAATATTCCGTTTTAGTTGCTGGCTCTTTAATAATATGAGTCTGTAATTTCCCAAGAGTGTGTTTAACTTTGACGACTTAAGTTGTAAAACTTAAACATTATCATTTTATACAACCAAATCAACGTGTACCGACCCGGCTATTACTGAAATTACTTGCCAACAAACGCACACGCTACCAACGAGCAGTTTTTTTTCCCCTCATTTTCGTTTTTGGTCATCTACTTGAAAACTCACAAGTCTTAAACATAAAGTCCTGGCAAACAAAAACAATTTAACAACAAGAAAATTCGACAAAGGTACAAAAAGATATGTTACATTTTGTAAGCAGATCACAAATGTTTTATGTTTGTGTATTCTTCAAAAGTTTTGTTAGTGTTTTTTTTTTTTTTTTTCTTTTTGTTTACTACAAAATGTTCTTGTGTTTGCACTGCTTTTGCAGTGACATGTTGATGATGTTGACCTTCATGAGTTGTAAATTTTTTACCTTTAAGATGTTTTGCTTGCCAGGAAAAGTTGTTGTGTTCTTTTTTGCCAGCAGGAGTATGTTGACAGATTGTATTACAAAGATGACTAACAAAACTTTGGTTTAAAACTTTAACTTTATACTGTTCTGTGTAATAACAAAGTAAATGTAATCCGTTTGGTAAATTTCAAAATAAATATTTAAAAAGCCGACATATAATTAATTTGGCTTTGGAAAGTTGCTGATAATATATAAATATTTTTAAAATTTAAACCGTAAAAATATCAAGTCCTGCAATGATCCACTGGCTGACTTTGAGTTTATAGCCCTTACAACAAACTTTTCAAAACTCTTTGTTTCGTTTAAAGTGTAAGTCCTTTTTATGCCAGTCTTATGATTTTGTTAATTAATTCAATTTTGGCAATAATCACACACATGTTGCCAGCTCGTGCAAAAAAGCAAACATAATTGCGTGTTGAGAACGGTGTCTTCCACAATGACACTAATCCTGCTTGAAGTCGCGTGTGCCACACGCACAAAACGTAAAGTTGTTACTTGTTTTTTCTTGTCAGGCTTAAGGGGATGCCACATGCTGTAGTTTTGCCTAATCGCTTATAAATATTGAACTTGATAAAGTGTTTTATAAAGAAAAGAGCAGGAGATTAAAAGACTGCTTCTACCTGCAGAATTCAATCGAATACTCCTTCAGATCATTCTACCGAAGGACCCTAAGAGAAACCAGGCCCTAAAGCAGTACTCCAGCCTGCACTGGGCTAGTAATAAGTACATTAGGCTTTGTTGATGTATATTAACTATTTCTAACTATTATGATGATTTCGGCTACAACAATTAACTACCAGGACACTAATACACTTATCTCACAAGAAATCGATGCATGAAATGTACGGCAGGACTTGTAAAATAATTGAAACCTTCTATATCGGCTTTTAAGCATCTTTTAATTTATTTTTTTAATTGTTTTTCTGTCGCACAAGTTTTGCCATTTAAAACAAAATATTATTGTAAATTAATTGTTTATAAAATATATCAAAAAACGCCATGAATTTTCTAACTCAAAGGACTAAAATTAAAACTAAAATCATACCTTATCTTTTCTAATATCTTATACAACGATAACTAACACTTTGTAAAACAACACCAAGTCATATAATGGTCTTTCGAATCATATGCTATAACACGTCTAGGCCATGGCACTATAATCGGTATTACGAAAATCAAACTTTATTATTTATTACATGAAGATAATTGAGTCTTTTGTCAAACAAAACTAATCAACTGATTTAAGACATCAACTGAACAGTAGGTCCTTCGAATCCTATGCCAGTTTTAAGAATGCTGTTAGCTGATCCTGCCGTTTGGTGTTTACGATTGAGAGTTATTTGGCCAGAATCGCCATCAGTTTGCTACTAGTTGTCATTCGATATAAAGAGTAAAGGTTTCATAAAACAATATGGCATCCCTGTGTCCTCCCAATTGCATAAACTACTGAAGAAAATCTTTGCGCAAACTTAGTCTGTATAATAGTGGTTGAAAATTACTTCAATTACCAAAACAAAAAATATAACAAAGTTTCCCCGTTTGTCTGACAAGTCAAAAAAATTACGCATTTTTCAATTATTTATTTAGTGTCACATGACTGAAGGGAATACGCAATTTATTTATTTTAGGGGTGAAATTTCTTAGCGCCGACTTAAATCTATATATTGTATTATTTATTAGAAAGGAAATACTTGAAGAGATTAAAAATTGGCAACAACTTGCAGAAATGCTGACTGAAAGGAATCATAGAAGCATAGAAATCCACAATTGTTTATTTATTTTCTTTGCAAAATTTTTTTAAACTTAAATACTAAATTGTGTATGTCCTGAAATTTTCTTTAAAAAGCGATTCAGTTGTCAACTCACTCTTACCATTTCTATTGCCATTTTTTTTTTCGTGTATATGATTATCCGCTTTTATTATTAAACAAGTCATATCTTTATATTTACACCATTAAATCCTTTAATAACAACGACAATTTATATAATACAAAAAAAAAAAAATTTATTGAGCTGTAAATGAACATTTATGGGCATGTGTGTGTTGCGCATTAACCCTATCAGCAAATAATTTTAACAATCTACATAAATAATGCAATATTATATATCAAAATATATGTAAATTATCCAGGCAACTAAAAGAAGAATATCATAAATCAAATTAAACATAACGAAGTTGAAGTGGTTACCATCTCAATAAAGAATTTGAAGTTAGAAAATTGAATTTGTTTCAAAACAAATGCCTTCGCTAAAACAGGAGCACTTATTCCTTTAAGATATACATATTGAAGAATGGCAATAAGTCGGCCCAAAACATGAGCGTATGAAATATTTTAATGTGTGCAGACTTAAAACAATAGAGTCCTTTTTTGACAATTCCTCAGAAATTAGGGACAGAATTAATAAAATCTACAATATCAGTATCAAGCTGAAATCAGAAATTGTGGTTTTGTTTTAAATAACACATTTACTTAAGCAGAGAATTTGAAATAAATTCATATTTTCGCTGGCCCTGAAAATAATTTGTTTCAGTAAAATATTGTTGGATTAGTTAAACATTTTTGTTATTAACAAAACGCATATTTTTATGATGAGTTTAAAACATATAAAAATATTATACAAAATTTTTTTTATAAAATTTTTTTTTATAAAAGTCCTTTAAGGTCAACAAAACTCAATACATTGACTTCAAATCTTTGAAAGGAACGTTTGCCAAATAAAGTAAGATGGAGGCATCAAAATTTTTAATATTGGCTGGAAAATTCTAGAGCCTGTCAAATATCCTTTTTTTTTTTGTTTAATAATAAAAATTAAAAATTTAATCAATAAAATATTGTACATATGAAAAGCGAACAAAAACTGCGTTATGAACAAAATGTTTGCAAATGAAAACTCTATAAAAATATTGAATTATATTTTAAAAATTTATTTTGTCCTGAGTGAAATTATTTCTATATGAATTGATATTTTGTTATAACCTTAAAATAAGTAAAAACAATGTATACAAAATTAAAAAAAAAAATATTTTAAGTTAAAACAATATTAGTCCAGGTTTTTGCTTGCAAAAATCACAAAATGTGTAACAAATAGGACTAAATTTTGCCAAATGAATTCATTTAAGTGTTAGTAATTTATAAACAAACAAAATTTTAGATTTGGATTGAAACTGAAAGAGCTGCCCATATATTTATTTTTTAAGGTTCTTGCTGCTTTATTTCTTTTTTTTCAACAAAAAAAAAATGTTATCAACTTAATTAACTGTTTTAGAAAGAAAATAAATTAAAGTTGTAAGTTGTTTTGTTTGCTAAAACCACAAATATGACACAAATGATGCTAAATTTCCACAAAGAATCCATTTCAGTCTTAATAGTTTATATGTAAAAAGTTTTCGAATTTGGAATAAAACTTAAAGATCCGTTCATATATCCTTTTTTAGGGGGTTTTTGCTTGTTTCTTAAAACCTTTAATTGCTTTTTCTTTCTTCAGCAAAAACATTATATTATGGTAGATTAATTAACTGTTTTAGTAATAAAACTAAAAATTGAGTGTCAAATGTTAACTTTGACATAAAATTAGTGAAAAATGTCGCTGGTTTATTATTTTATGTTGCGTAATAAAATTTTATAACTCAATTGCTGATTGTCATAAAACTTTTTCTCCTTTTCTGCTTCTCTATATAATATATTTGTAATTTTAAATGATTAAATTTAATGAATTTTTATCACCTTCAGCAAATAAACAATATTTGCGCATATTTTCCAGCTCACATTAAAAGACATAAACGAATATATGCATGTACTCGTGTGTGTGTGTGTGTGTGTGTGTGTGTGTGTGGCCCATGTAAATTCGCTTCAATGTAGAATTTAATATGTATTATTTTTATGGTTACGTGTTTAATAGTCAAAATAAACATACATTTGCATTCTATAAATCCCAGTAAATCAACACTGAAATATCGTTTACTGGTAGATATATGTATTTACAAACGTATAATTGCAACTAATTCCAAGCCCATTTAACAATATCAAACACGGAAATAATGTTTGAAAATAAACAACAACAAAAAAAACCATTAAAACCAAGAACAATTAAAATGTTAATTAGGTGCTAAAACAAATTGAAATTGATATGATTAACCTGAAACATTCAAATGAATTAATCTATTATTTAAGATAAATGTAATGTTATTATGAAATGGCTGCAGCATAATTTGTCTTTGACACCTGAGGAGTAAGAAGAAAATGCCTTTTGCAAAGAGTTAGGGAAAAGTTTTAAAAGCAACCTAGAAAAAAGTTTTTGGTGCCAAAGGATTTTTATTGAAAATAGATTTTTACCAAAAAATTAATTTTTACCGAAATCAAATTTGTTTTACGTAAAAATTCTTAAAACATGTTTAAAAGTTTTATTTTTAGTCGTCCAAAAAAACCAAGAGGAAGCTTGCAGACTTTTTGACAGAAATTTCGAAAAAAAAATGTGTGAATGACAACTTTTACTGAAATACTATTTTCAAAACTTACACACATTTTAAAATACATATAAAAATAATTTGAAATTATATAAAAAAAAATTTTATTCTTAAATTTAAAAAAAAAGGATATATGGCCAGTTCATTCATTTTCAGACACAGAGCCACAACATTGTATATTCAAATTAATTTTATGCAAGCACATTCTTTCTATTAATTTAAAAGAATTCAAGAAAAAATTGTGTTCATTATTAGTCAAAATATTTAGTAATTACTAAATTTTTTTATAAAAATTGTTGCTCATGAGATTATTAAACATTAAACACAAGCAAGTATGTTATGCTTCATACTATTTTAAAAACTTTGGAACACTAAATTTGAAAAAAAAAGCCAAAAAATTAAAAAAGTGAAAAAAGGATATATGGCCGACTCATTCATTTTCAGACACAGAACCATAAAATTTTACATAAATAATTATTATTTAAAAAGAATTTTATAAAAAAAATTTCAAATTTATTTAGTTTATAAATGGTTTTTAAACACAAGTACTTGAGTTTATAAAAAATGTTGCAAACAAACAAAAAAAAAACATAAATGTCAATTTGTTTCACAGGCCAAATATTATAAACGCCATTTAGTTTTTTTCAAACAATTTTTAGAAATTATATGAAAATAAAATAAAATACTAAAAATGCTTATAAATATAAATATTCTTTTAGAAATGTCTTGAAGATTTTCTTGACATATAAACAAATTTGTTAATATAACAAAACTTTAATTAACTCTACGAAATGTTTAATTTAAATTTTTATTTTATTATTTCGACTGCCATATTCTTAACTTGTATCCATTTTTTCCCCTGCCCAGCAAGTTTTCTTTCAATCTCATGCCCTTTTTAAATGAACACAGCGAGTTTTATTTTTCTTATCGGCTAATTACTTTTAAAACATTTTGTTTATATCACATTTGTGTCCTTTTAATTATTTGCTTACATCTTAAAACTCTTTAACAGCAGCCAAAAACAAGAGTTTTAAGTATCATTAACTTACAATCAATGAATTGCAATTGTTTAAGGCGTGATTCAAGTGGAATCGAGTGGAGTGGGGCACAGCCAAAAGTATAAATAAAAAACCAAATTCAAAATGAATTTTATTATTGCAATAAAAGCGTAAATGGTCGTCGACTACAAGTCCTGATATCATTGTTACGCTGTCATTGATAATAAAGACACAAAATAAGATTGTTTTTGCTGGAAGCAACGGCAACATTTATTCATTTACGAGCTGTTTGATGGCTGGAGTGGGAGCAGGCATCATTATAACTGGCGTATTATCAAATTTACCCGCAGTCAGCCGCCAAAGTTTCTGTTTCTGTTTGTGATTTGCCTGTTGTTGTTGTTGTTGTTGTTATCGTACTTTCTTTCTTAACAGAAGTTAACAATTCATTGAACGTGACTCTCTTATCAATACATTTTAGCGTTCTAAGTGAGTGTATTTGTTGGAGAATGAAATAAAGCTCGCAGTGACTTTGGCAGCAATTAAAATTTGTTTGGCTGTTATATTCGCATTTTGTGTTTGTGTGTGTGTGTGTGTGTGTTTTCTTTCTTTTTTTTATGTTAAATGGGACTTCGATTTTGTAATTTTCTTGTATCATTGCGAATTTGAATTATTTGGTTTTTTTTTTCTTCGAAGCCTCTCAAATGTTTTTGTATAAAAGGGGGTGATTGTCAGTTCAATTCACTCCTTTTCTAATGCCTGCTGTGGCCTGGTTCCTGGGGCTGGTGGAGGCAGTCTAATGCTGGCAACGGGGACTCAAGTTTGTGCAGAAGGAGGTGGGTTTTATTCTGCTCGTTTGCCTGGCAATTGAAATGTAAAAATGTTATAAATAATTTTTCTTTTATTTTCAAAGTCTTGGTTTTCTGAAATTACTGTCAAAATGGGCGTTAATTGTGTGGGTTTGAGTAGATAAGCACGTGATTTTTTCTAAAATTCTATATCCCGAAGGCTTGAAAAAAGTATAAAATAAATAATATTTATTTCTTGTAACTGAAGTGAGAGCTGGGTAAAGTTTTCTGTTTTAATTTTTCTTCAAAACAGGCGTTGCGACGTACAAATAATAGACCGTATTCATAAGTTCTTGAGTTTTTACTTCATTTGATTTTATTTTAATTTACATAAAGGGCGTAAGTTTGTTTTCTTGGCTTTTTTTTCCTAAGATGACGGCTGCTGTTTGAAAACAGTTTGTACAGGCCCTCACCAAACGGGGAAAAAAACTGAAAACTGAAAAATGAAAAATGGAAAGGAAATTATTTTCATAAAGATTTCAATGGGAAAAACGTGCACCAAAAACCATAATTACTTGGCTACATAAAAACGTAACAAATACGTTCAGGACCAAAGTTTAAGTAAATAAAAATGTAAATTCAAACAAACGAATAAAACGAAAATAATAAAAACATAAAGCGAAAAGCATTTGGAAAGTCTGCTTTGCTGAACAAGCAAAAAGAAAAGCGGCATATGGCTGTCAGATAAAATGGGATCCATAGAAAAAACTGCCTTGGTAGCAGTAAGTCCTTTATCCTGGCAGGATAATTCATAAAAGAGCGTTGTTCTAAAGCTAAGATTTACTTATTAATGGGCTTTATAGTTTCAAGTCATTTAGTTTCTATAAAGAAAAACTAAAGAAAATCAAAATTATATGTGAAAACTTTCTTAGGAGGAGGGAGTGGTTCCTCCAAACCTTACAAGTTTCTTGCTTGAGATTCCCTAAAAAAATATTTTTTCTAAGTCACAGTTCGATAGAAATGTGTTGTACAATCTTTATTCTTGCAATTTTTTATCAAAAAACTAAAGCCAGACACTTTCTAGCTAGAGGTCCTTCGCACCCACACAACTTTCGCTCATATGCGCCTAAAACATTCCCTGCTTCGAAACAAACAGATTTGAAAGACATATCTGTGGTCTAGAATTCTAATTCAATGAATTTAAAATCAAAAAACTGACATCATAAAATAAAAATAAAAAATTGTATAAATTTTCTCGTACTAACTTCTTTATTAAGGCTTGAATTAAGGCTTTAAAATAACTCTTTGCTGTGAAGCAGCTTAATTCATTCGAAATGCAGAACATAAAGATATTTAAAATACAAAAGAGAGGAAGAGAAGCTTTCTAGCTGGTGGTCCTTCAATTCCTCACAACTTTCTACAACATTCTTTGGCCCATATCGTAAATTTAAGACAAATATGTACATATTTATTGCTTTAATATTTCGTCTATTTAGCACCGTTTCTAGACGTTCCTTAACAATCCTGTTGTATTTTTTGTTATATCTATATGGTCCTTCGATCCAAACCCTTAACTTTTATTTTCTTTACTGTTTGTAAAAACAAATATGTGCAACAACATCATTAAATGAAAGTTTTCCCTTTAATTTACAATACAATTTTGAACAAAATCAAGTTTAATTTGCTTTGTTAAAAGCCTTTAAAAAGTTGACACCCCCCAAAAAAAAAAAAGTTATTCTCGAAAGCAATTATTAGAAAAAAAAACTTCTCATTAAATTCAAACCGAGTCTGATTTATTACTGTTATTTAAATGTGGATAAAAAGTGTTTGCGTATGTGCATGTGTGTGTGTTTAGACAACATTTGTTACATTTGTTATTTTTCAATTTTATAAAATATACAAAATTTCTATTCTTCTTTTTGTTTTTGGATTGGCATCTGCAAATTTTAACTACAATTATTTTTATAAGGGTTATTTAAGCCAACAACAAATATACAAGAACAAATTCATTTCTAGCGCAAGAGCAACCCAAAAAGCAGGGTACGAAACAACGGAAAGCCTTCAAGGGCTTTTCTATTTGGTGGGTTTTACTATTTGGTAAAGTATCGAGCAGACACAGGCAATACTTTAAAAAGAAATAATTATGTGCGTAGAAATCTCGAAAGTTAATGAAAATATTAGGGGGTAACTGAAAAAGAGAATTTTTTATTTTGAAAATATTTTATATTCTATAAATTTTTTTTTTTTTTTTGTAAGCAACTGGCTTGAAAGTTGGTTAAAGGATGTAAAAAAGTCTTGTTTATAGTCAGGCAAAATAGCGAAAAAAATAGCTTGCTTTTAATCAAAGCTGTTCATATATCCTTTTTTTTTTTTTTTTTTGGACCAAAAAATTGTTCTCTATTTAAGAAAATGATTTGAAACTCATTTTAAGAATTAAAAATATAAAATTTTGTACAAAACGAAACGAAATATGGAAACCTTCCTTTTTTTGTAACGACTTTGCAAATATGAATGTTTTAAGAACTTCCCTAATTTGTTGTCACACAACAGCATTGTTGAGCCAGTTTCAGTCGTATGTATGTACATGTGCTTGTTGTTTTATGATGATTGTATTTGTTTTTTGGTTTTCTTATTTTAGTAATTATAACAACAATATAATAAATGTCAACCCGAAAGCTGTGTGACAAAATGTTTAATCAACTGGTATTAGAAAAATAAATAACGTGCCGAATATAAAATACAAGACCATAGAAGAAGGGGGTGGCCATTTTATATAAATTTATGGGATAAGATTCTGGCAAAACTAATTTTTAATTAAAAAAAAAAAAAAATATCTGATACATATTGACAAATTTTGTATTTAAAAACCACTTTTTTTGTCATATCCTTCAAAAACAAATTTGCCATCTGATTTCAAATCAACTATTATTTAATAACATTTATCTGCATATATTTTTATTGGCACACTTTTAGCATTTAGTACTCAACACATTTTCGTCACATTCTTAGGAACATACAACAAAAAGAAAAATTATATTTTACAATGTCATCTAAATAAAAATAAGCAATATTTCAAAAATTGGGTTGTTTTCTTGTTTATTTCGTGTTTCGATTTGATTTTTTTTCCAATTTTTTTTTTTTTTTTCTTTGCTACTTGTAACATGTTGACTTGACATTGATGCCATTGACTTGAACTGCAAATGCCAACAAGCAGGAAGTTAAAGTTAGAAAAAAAATCACATTACAACCTATTGACACCCTTTTTGCATTAGTCCTTGTGCGCCGCAAAAGAAATTCAAATTTTGTCTCGGCTATGAGGGTAATTTCAATAAATATTTCGTTATTATGTAAAGTATTGTATTTCTTTTTCTTTTGTTTGTTTGTATCTGCTTAGGAAATCTGTAAATCCCCTTTTGCTGTAATATTATTTATTATATAATATTTTCATATTCGGAGCAAAACAACATTTTGCATATTCAATAAATACATGATGTTGTTGACTTGGCACAACCGTAAAGGACATTTGATAAGAAGGATAAAAAATCTACCAATTTTACTTATTACATTGACAGAAATTCAATTGATTTTATTACAAGATTTGCTTTTTGTTTTCTTTATATATAAGAAATTATATGACAAAAAAGGGCTCAAAGCAAAATGGTTTTTTTTTGTAATAGAAAATTTTTATTTAAAAATTGTAGGCAAACATGATTCCCAGGAAGTCATTTTGCGTGTGGAAAAATTGTCATTCTGAAAGATATTTTACATAGAGAAAACGTATCATTCTATAAGACATTTTTCTTAAAGAAAAATTTTTCTTATAGAAAAATTTCTTGCAGGAAAGCAATTTTTGTAACAGAAAAATTTGTGTTTTGGAAACCATTTTCCTTATAGAAAAATGTATCATCCTGCAAGACATTTTTCTTAAAGAAAAATTGTAGTTCTGCAAAACATTTTTCTTATAGAAAAATGTGTGTTTTGGAAACCATTTTCCTTATAGAAAAATTTATCATCCTGCAAGACATTTTCCTTATAGAAAATTTTGTCTTTCTGCAAAACATTTTTCTTATAGAAAAGTTTGTCATCCTGGAAAACATTTTTCTATAAGAAAAATTTCATGCAAGAAGACAATTCTTGTAATCGAAAAATTATCATTTTGGAAGCCATTTTCCTTATAGAAAATTTTGTCTTTCTGCAAAACATTTTTCTTATAGAAAAGTTTGTCATCCTGGAAACCATTTTTCTATAAGAAAAATTTCATGCAAGAAGACAATTCTTGTAATCGAAAAATTATCATTTTGGAAGCCATTTTCCTTATAGAAAATTTTGTCTTTCTGCAAAACATTTTTCTTATAGAAAAGTTTGTCATCCTGGAAAACATTTTTCTATAAGAAAAATTTCATGCAAGAAGACAATTCTTGTAATCGAAAAATTATCATTTTGGAAGCCATTTTCCTTATAGAAAATTTTGTCTTCCTGCAAAACATTTTTCTTATAGAAAAGTTTGTCATCCTGGAAAACATTTTTCTATAAGAAAAATTTCATGCAAGAAGACAATTCTTGTAATCGAAAAATTATCATTTTGGAAGCCATTTTCCTCATAGAAAATTTTGTCTTTCTGCAAAACATTTTTCTTATAGAAAAGTTTGTCATCCTGGAAAACATTTTTCTATAAGAAAAATTTCATGCAAGAAGACAATTCTTGTAATCGAAAAATTATCATTTTGGAAGCCATTTTCCTTATAGAAAATTTTGTCTTTCTGCAAAACATTTTTCTTATAGAAAAGTTTGTCATCCTGGAAACCATTTTTCTATAAGAAAAATTTCATGCAAGAAGACAATTCTTGTAATAGAAAAATTATCATTTTGGAAGCCATTTTCCTTATAGAAAATTTTGTCTTCCTGCAAAACATTTTTCTTATAGAAAAGTTTGTCATCCTGGAAAACATTTTTCTATAAGAAAAATTTCATGCAAGAAGACAATTCTTGTAATCGAAAAATTATCATTTTGGAATCCATTTTCCTGATAGAAAATTTTGTCTTCCTGCAAAACATTTTTCTTACAGAAAAAGTGTCTTCCCGCAAGACATTTTTCATGTGGAAAAATTTTCATCCTGGAAAACATTTTTCTTATAGCAAAATCTGCCTCCTGGAAGATATAGACTTCCTAAAACTGTCTCAAATAAACTGTAATCATGTCCTACCATTTTTGTTTGGGGCTGGCAAGAGCTTTTTAATTTACCGCATATGGCACTTGAAACGTCAATCACCCATCAATTACGTATGTCGCTTTATCTACTAATCACTGATGAGCAACAAACAAACTGGGACACACTTGCTGGCTGATTTCAATTTCCTTTCAATATGTCTAATATTGAGATTTTGATTAAATTGTGTGAAAAGATTCGCGGCTGGCCAATATGGCCAAAAGTAAAACAATGTAAAGCGGCCTAATGCTAGAGAGACAACGTTGAGTTTTCATTAGTTTTTTTCCAGTTCACTGTTATCGAAATCCAATATCAGTTAGTGGAAAAATATGAAGAGTTTGATTTGAGTTGGTACAAAAGGGGAAAAAAAATGGTTGTCGAAAATCAAAATGTTCTCACACAAAAGCCAGAAGGGCAGTCAATTCGTCAAAACGTTGAATAGAATTTAATAAGAAAAAAGCGCTGCAATTTCCGATGCCAATCAATCTTGAAAAAATTACGTACAATTGTTACATCAATATCAAAGTAAAAGCCACAGGACCGATGCAGGCGTATACAGCAAAAGTAACAGCTACGGCAACAAAAGGCAAAATATGAAATACTCTTAGAGTTGTTTCTAAGAACTGATTTGCACCCCCTTTAAGGCAGACACTTGAGCTTTGAATACTTTTCAATTTTAGTTAAGAGCGTGCGTGTGTGACTGGCAGTGTGTGTGTGTGTGTCAGACTTACGTATAAAAATCAACATTGACTTATCACTGATTTGATATGGATTTTACGTACTCGCACTAATGCTCTTGTCTTGCTCTCTTGTCAAGTCACTGACAGCCCAACAATATGAATATGCAACTCGTGGTAAGACAAGGAAACCAGAACGTAGAAAGGCACCGGAAGGCAGCAGATATACGCGTACATACGTTCTGAGATTTTAATCACAACTGCACAGCTTATCACAAGATGCCGTGTTGCTACTGTCACAGTCTTCTTTAGTGTGTTTTTTTAGCTTGGCATCACATTACATCTGGATAAGCTGATTTTTATGGATTTCAAGCAAATGCGAGCAACGAACTGCAGGGTCTTAAGAAAGCGGGGGGTATAATGTGAAAAGTTAGCAAGCTTGTTATGTGACAGGATTACGCCAAACGGTCACACGTTACTTTACTAATAAGGGTTAAAGTTTGGCACGGTTTGTTTTGAATACAGCGCAACACATGATGGGGTTAGACCACCAGAGTTATTGAATTGTAATGACGAAGTAATGAATCTGGGAAAAAAAAATTTGAAAATAACTAAATTTAGAAAAGTGTTTCCCTAAAAAGAGAAGGACTTAAGCGGAAGAATTTAGTGCTAATTCAAATTGAAATTATTTTTCAAACCAACTAATAGAAACAAGAAAACCGGTTGTGATGTTTTCCCCAACGTAGAAACATATATTTTTGGTTGGCGAAAAATTTTAGTTTTATATAAATTCGTACTCGTGTCACAGCGGGCTAAACAGCGAATTTAAGGGTTTGAAATCAGCTTATTTGGATTTGGCTTCTTGTATGCGAGAGGCATGGAGCTAAAGATGGGTGCAGACATGTACTCGTCACTTAATGGGTTTCAACAGAAGTCCGCTTACAGCAGAGATGGACAAATGGTTAACAACCATTATGGAATAATGCTGCAACGATACTGATAGTCGGGTCTAGAACAAAAAGTTTCGAAACTTTGATATCTAGAGCAATAAATTCATGCTAAAACTGGATAGGCAAAGACTGAAAAGTGTGGTGGGGCACTTACGGGACACCATGCCTGCTATCCGAGACACTTGCAAATGAAATGCCGGAGTCAATGAAACACTGGAGATGCAGGCGGCTTGAGTGAACAGGACTTGCTTATACTGCGCTACAAGGAGCTGGTCCGCTTCTTTGAAATACTGAAGCCTTAAAGGTAAAACGAAGCACAATAAATAAGCCCTAAAATAGGACTTTACAGCCTTCGCAAACTCTCCAGGATTTAGCTGAAGAAACGACAACAAAAAAGTTTTTACAGTTTTCTATTACATTCCAATGAATTAAATCAAGAACAACAAACGATTTATGTTTTTCGGCGCCAGATTAGCGTAAAATTTATTATTTATCCTTTTCGGAAACTTTTATGGCAATAAAATTTCGAGTCAAAATGACTTTTGTACGGGATATATTTTTCATTCTTAGCTGACTAACGGCAATCTTGATTAAGAAAGTGTCCTTCTTGATAAGATAAAATTTATTTCACACTTTCAAATAAGCAAATCTCATTGTGATTAATAACAGAGTTATTTACAAGGCAAACTTAAGTCTATAATGTTCAGAATATTTAGATATATTTATGGAGCAAATAAAATAATCTGCAACATGACTAGATTTAGATTACAAGTATTTCCCTATAATTTAGAAATTTAGTTTTGCTGCGGCAAATTTCAGTAGAAAGAATACAAGAAATATACAAAAGCGTCCTTTAGCTGAAGTTTAGTGTAAAACACTAAAATTTAATGGTTTTAATGTCAGCCATTAAATTGCAGCAATTTTATTTAAAAAAAAGGATACGTGGGGCCACACAGAGTCCTTGCTTGAAAACCCTAAATAATTGATTTCTAGGCAGTTACTAAGTTTTGGCATTCTAATACAAAATTTTGTAACAATCTGACCGCTTTAAAACATTTAATGGCCTGTTTAACAAAAAGGACATTTTGGAACTAGAGAAGTTTTTACCGTTAAACGTAAGAAACTGAACATAAAAAGTATTAGAATGTATCAAAATGCTGTAGTCTCGTGGAACATTGTACAATTTCCAGGACTCCTTGACAAGGATGCAATATATATTAGTATACTTTTTAGCAAGCAACATTATATGACGACTCTTAAAGTTTTACATCAATTTGCTGAAATCAAAGAAAATTGTTAAAAAAATTTTCCAAAAAGGATAATGACTAGTCCTTTCTCAGTTTGATAAAACACAGTGCCAATTAACATTTTCTGCATTTGTTTTAAACTTTTGATGGCTACTAATAGCAAAAAGCTAAGAAATTAGCCACTTCTGTTTAAGTTTTGAAAAAAAGGATATATGAGGCCAAAACGAATCTTTGTTTGAAAAACAATGAAATTAAGGTTAAAGACAGCAAATAATAGTTCACGTTCGCATATGAAATTTTTTCAGGTACGGCCAACTTTAAAACATTTAATGGCCGTTTCAACAAAAAGAACATTTAGAAATTTGTCGATTTCAAACCAAAATTAAATAGTATAAACATAAAATGTCCAATTACTTTATTTAGACTAACTGAACTGAAAGGGAATTTCAAGAACTACTTGAGAGCATCTTCCTAAATTTCCAGCATACAGTTAATCAGCACATTTGCAATATGGTAGTAAAATGTAAGGACTTTTCCGCAAGTTTTTTAAAATAGAAGAGGAGTTAATAACACATATAAAATACTAAATTAACACTTCTGCAGCCAGACATTCTATACTTTAACTGAAATCAGATATATTATGACAAGTAGATTAACATCTACATCTGATTAGCGATGTCCTTTAAATTACCATAAACTTAAGAGCAGTTGAAAAAAAAATTATGCATAGCGGCGCGTTTAGTCGGTCGCTTAGAAATGAACGGGATATTTCTGTAAGATAAAGTCCCAGTTCTTTCGTACATACAAAATCAGAGCGAACTTAAGGAAAGATTGAACTTTAAATAGCCCCAAAAGTTTATGCAAGTCTTTTCCAGTATTTTTATAATTTTTTTGTTAAACTTTTATTTAAATCCAGTCACAAGTAAATAATTGAATTCTTAGCAACTGATTCTCAGAAAACGAAACTGTCTGGTTCGAAGGACCATAAATGTCTAACAGTTTTATCCTTTTTTTTTGCTTTAAATAATGAAAATCTCTTCGTAAGAACTTATTTTTAAATGAAAACTATTTTTTGGCTTGTTTTGATGGAAGGACTATAAAGTATTCGCAACAGTTTAAAGCAAACATTTTTACCAATTTCACTTTTTTACTTTAAGTCATTTAAATAACGAAAATCTCTTCATTTAAACCTCTTGCTGAATGAAAATAATGTCGCTCTTGTTCCTTGTCAAGATATTTTTGCTGCTTTAATTTATATGCAACAAAAAATCTCTGTTTTTTAAATTTTATTTAACAAAAATCCCTTATGCAGAGTTAAAACAAATGATTGTTGTTGCCCAGTTCTCGCCAACCAAAAACACGAAAACACAATTCACACAACAACAACAACAAAAAAACATTATAAAAGTCACCATTTGCTTTAATATGCAAATTAATGATGGTAATGACTTGTATGTTAATGGTAAACAATTTATTTTGTTGCTGTTTTTATTTATTTTAATGTGCATAAACATAACGGCAATTAAATGTTTGTGAGAAAAATCAATCATTTTAAAGAGCCCAAGATGAAAAGGATTGAAGACTTTTAAAGGGAATTTGGGGAAATGTATTAAAATTTTTGGTCAAACTTAATTAGTGACATAGAAGGAAATAAAGAAAATCGCCACCAAAAAGGAGAAAGGCGGCAGAGCGGAATTGTCCTTGAAGTAAGTTGAAGTATTGTTATATGGGAAAAAAGGGGTTAAAATCTGTGGATCTTCAAATCCAAATATTTGATTTTTATTTAAAAGCCATTAATATTAACAAGTAAAATCGCCAGCTGGCATTTTAAGAATTTGGGCAGTTTTAATTTTTTTTAATCTCGCACCAAGGAATTATATTTATATTGCGAAGTTAAAACAGAGTCTCTGCACGCTCATGACGTGTTGGAGGCCAGTTGGCACTACTCTAGTGATAGATGCATGCATCTCAGTCTTACACGGTTCGAAGGACCATTTTTTATAGCAGTGTTTTCGTATGCCTTCTATTTATGAAATTAAAATAAATCCACCGGGTCATAATTGACATTTTTAAAGATAAGTTGGCTGCAATCTCAACATATATATGCATTAATCTCAATTTTAGAGGGTTCGAAGGACCATTTTTTTCAAGTATCTTAAACGAACTTTAACAACTGCTTGCAATTCGTTAAGCTGCCATCTGAAACGCAAACTTAGCAATAGATACGAAAAATCTACACTAATTATATTGACTATAATCGTGTGGCAAAAGGAACTAAAATTTTTAGATGCCTCAATATTTAAAAATATTTTAATTAAAAATTAGAAAAAACCAAATTTAAAGAAAAAGATGTTTATTGGATACTTAAATTAGAAAACCAAATTGAACGAAATTTAGCAATATCCTTTAAAGGGATTTTCACAGTAATAGAAACTAACAGAAGCTTTGAGGCTTTTGAAATAAATAAACTGATAACCAACAGCTCCGCTCCACTTTGTTCATTATATTAATTCCAATTGCCACATTTCTTTCATCTATGTTTTCTTTATCCTCTGCCGCCTTCACTCTATTTCGAATTAACAGTTTTTCTTGTTAAGTTGTTAAGCTTAAGGTGGCATCGCAGGACTCGCAGCGTCGCAGCAGCAATGAAACAAAAGTTGTTATTTTCCAATTTACTTTTAAATACTCTAGAGTATATTAATCATGGCTTTACGGTAATCACTGACTTTTAATCTATTTTTAACACGAACAAAACACAAATAAAGCAAAAGCTTATTTTTATTTGTATTTTCAAGACAACTCCCCCGAAATCATGCGTTTCATTAGCTGCCTTCTGCAGACCTGAAGGTAAGAGATTTGTTATTGGTTTGTTTGGATTTTAAAAACTTCTCTTACGTCCTTTATTTACTTTTAATGTTGTAGTCATCTACTGTTCAGCCCCTCCCCCTTCTATGAAAGCAAAATCAAAAAGAAATCCAATTATAATTGTTGTTGTGTTATCACAACAAGTACAAGTCACTGCAACGTAAAGCCCAATTTCTTGTTAATTTTATCTAAGAAAGTTTAATTCACTTGTGTTCCCGCTGCTTTCGAGAAGTTACCAATTTTTCCAATGCGACCCCTTAATCCCCATAATCAGTATCAGCATTTATATTGTTTAGTATTTCGTTTGGTGTTCGCAAGGGAAGGCAGCTTAAAGGATTTATTCAATGCAGAGCAAATTAAGGGCAGTTCAGAAACTTGCTTAAGAAGCTGAAGTTAATAAGAAGGAAACTTCATTGATTTTAAAAGCTGCCTACAAAATGAGCTGTCGAAGGGGGTGGGGGAGTGTAATAAAGATATATGCCACAGCAAACATCTAATTTTTTTCTAATTAAACTTTAAATTACTGTAGAATTAAAAACACATTATTTTCATTATTAAACCACAAAATTTTTCTTAACAAGAATTTTCTGTACCAAAAACACACACAATTGAATTTTTAGTAAAAGGAAATTCCTACAAGATTTACTGCCAGAGGAAAAACAAGCTGAACTGGTAGAGAAATAATTAAATGAAAATTTTAATTTAGAAGTTGAACGATTACAAATTGAAAAAAACGAAACGTCAGGACATCCACAAGTTTAAACCAAAAACAAGAAAACAGTTGAAAAACTTTTGCCAGCTTTTTGAGAATTTTAAGCCAAAGTTTTCGTTAACATTTTCTCTCATAACGAACAAATCAATCCGCAAACGTTTGCGAAACACAAAACAATATATAAATTAAGCTGGACCAATCAATCTGATTATTATTGATTTGTTTTTGTTTTAGTAGCGGCCAAAGTGCGTAATAAAATAATATGAAATGTTATTTTTGTACACTGATTTATTTAGCTTGACAATTTTGTATAGAATTTATGCTGGTCTTATTAAAAATAAAATAAATATTAATGAAAGATCACTGACAGGATTCAAAGGATTCAATGAAATGTACTGCTATGATTTGGTCCATTTGTATGAAAGAGCCGAAGATAGAGCTGGATCTTATATGCGATCTATATTGCAGTTAATTTGGATGCCTCGTACAAATTAAATTTTAGAAGAAACTTTTTAGCGATGATTAATTATTTTAAAGAAATTTTTTTTTCTTTTTTTTGATTAACGGAAACCATAAAACATTTTCTGTATAATTATGCTGCCGAAGGTGCTTCAACGCCTTTATATATTTGGAGCACGAAAATCATAGCTATAAGCCAGATCTATCCCACGATGTCGAACGTTAACGTTCGGCAACATTTTCATTAATAAGAAACCTATTAAGAACAAACCAAATAATTTAATCGAGACGTTGCGAGCTTTACAAATCAAACCTGCAAACTTCAAAGTACAAGCGAACGTTAATGCTCGACATTGTGGGATAAGCGAAAACAAAAAATAAAATATATGTATATAGTTCTTGTTATCTTGTTTTTTAAGAAATGATTACCTTCTTGTAAACCAGGAGCCCGAATAAGAAAAATCTATTACATTTTGAAAGCTTTTGGATTATAAAAAATTATCTTCAAAAATTAAGTTTTTTTAGTCAGAAATTCAAATTTTTATATCTTCTGGTTAAAGCTGAAACCAATTTTAGCAACTTAATAATTCTTACTCAAAGTAAATATTTTATCTCAAATAAAAGCCTTATCCTTGTTCTTAACGTTTAAAGAAAGATTTTGTTTAAACAGACATAAAACGTATGTTGCAAACGTTACCACGGCCAAATAAACAACGAAAACATGTTTCTTTTATGAACACGACAACATGCAGCAAGTGCAGAAACAACGTTTACACGTTGTTGTCTTACAACACAAAATTAAAGAAACAACCAAAGTTTCAAAAATAAACTCATCTGGAGGATGTAAATTTAACGTTGAAATTACGACAGAGAAAATAATATTTAAATAATCTTTGGCTCTACCCCTAATAAATTGTAAACTCCGTAAAGAGATCATAAAGCAACATGAGTTTAGGACGACACAGCAGCCTCATTTGAGTCTAAAAATAAACACAATAGTTTGACGTTGGTAAAGAAGAGATTTAAAATGGAAGAGATTTAATATGGTGGTAGTGACAGTTTATTTAGCCTGTTTTCACGGCATCCTGACAGTCATTTCCTTTCGTACGAAACACAAGTTTTAAAATTGTTGTTGTGTTTTTTTTTTTTTGGTTTTTGTCGAGCCTGATAAAACAGCTCAAGGCGATTTTAAAAGTATATTTTTGTGTTTTACACACAATCCCTAATAACGTTCTGACACTACAGCAATAAATTGACAAATCTCACAAGGATAATTCAACGGCATTTAATATATTTGATATGCAGATAGAAAAGAAGCATTTTGTGGGGGATATCTTGAGGGGAGAGGGCGCGTGTACAGCCAAGTACATTATTTGATGTTAGACAAAAGTAGTGTTTACGGGCTAAATAATCTATAGAAACTTTAGACAAGTCTAAGTCGACTGGCTGAATGAGATAATAGGACCGTTTTAAATCCTTAACGTGTATTCATATAGTTCTAAAATGGTCCCAAAGCATGATTTTGAAGATTTTCAAGCATTTTAGCATTTAACTCTTATTAAATCCCTATAGCAGACATACATTGAACTAACACAAGGCCTCAAGCTAATTCACGGTGCCATCTTAGCTGATAAATTCTCTAAAGAAAACAAAAGAACATGAATATATGAAGAATTTTTGAGGGGGGACACTTAATTGTTTCACGGTCGCTATTTGATAGTCAGCAACACCCAATACATCTACCCTCTTAAGTCTCTACATAACTTTTAAAAACATATAAAGATATTTTTAATAGTTTCTTATTAAACCACCAAAAAAAAAAATGATTCGGTGAGACCTTAATAACGAAACTACGCTCTAAAATTGAGCCACCCGTTTTCATTACCAAGATATTAATATCCGGCCCAATTTATTACGATTATCTATTAGCTAAACAACTCGTTTCTTTATCAAGCACAAAAATATGATGTTTTTCTTATATTTAATTATCATCTTGACTCTTTTAAAAGCCTTTCAACAATAATTTCAATAATAATAAAAAAATTATTCACTTTTGGTTGCCTGAAAATTGAAAAATTTCCACTTTAAATTTTAACTCACATTGTTGCATAATTTTTCATTAGCAACCGTTTACTAGAAATTCTAGATGAAAAAAGTAACAACTCTTTTACTATGCCAGCCGCAAAAACAAAAGCAAAAACAAAAACCAAAAAGTTGCCGGTCTTTAAATCGTACACACACACACACACACACGTACGTTGTTTTCCTCACACTTTAATTCAAAAACAAGATTAAACGAAGCGTTAAAATTATAAGCAAATTAATTTTTGTTTAACAACAAAACAACGGCAACAACAATTTAACTTGTGCTTTTTTTCCATAAGGTTTCCATGTAAAAAATCCTTTTCTACAGTAATAAAAACCATAAAGTACAACTTAATGCAGAAAGTAAGATGTTGGTGGATGAGGGGCAAACTAAAAGTGAGAAAAATATTGTTAGACAGTATTTGAAGCAGAAAAACTGCATTTTTCTGGAAAGAAGAAAAAAAAAAGTTATAATTTTTCTGGAAAATTATTTAAAATGTTTTGATTAATATGTAGATAAAAGCAGCAGACTGATACGTAACCGCAGAGATGGCTGCAAGCGGGGAAGAAAACTGCTGCATAGCTTTAGGGGCGCGCAGAAAACTAATGGAAATACTCAGAAATAAATGAGAATTACTGACATATTTAACATTGTTTTGAGAAAATGCATTAATTTTTAAAAAGCTAGAATTTATTTGCTCGTTAAAAGTATTTCTTAATAAATTACGTATTTCCATAAAAGGAGACTTTGTTTTAAGTGTTTGTAAAACTGAATACTTTTTCGCAGGATTTTAAAATAAAAGGGCTTAGGAATCACTGTTTGGTGCGAATTTCTAGTAGCTGACGTTGAATATTATAGAGCTGAGCAATTGAAAAAAAGATTATCTCACGTGTAGAGGTCCGTGTGAAGGAACAGTATTAGAGTTTTTATTTTAAACATTTACCAAGTATCAGGTCACACGAATTGACCACATCCCATACTGCGTCTCAACGCTCAGCACCAGTCCTGCAATACAACTTTTTAAAAATGTACTGTTTTTGGCGAGGACTTTGCTTTAAAAAACTTTCTAAAATGTACCTTTTCTTTATAAAAAGTACTATTTTTAAAACTACTCTTTCTAAAAGGTACTTTTTTTAAAAGTACTCTTTCTAAAAGGTACTTTTTTTAAAAGTTCCCTTTCTAAAAGGTACTATTTTTAAAAGTACCCTTTCTAAAAGGTACGTTTTTTAAAAGTACCCTTTCTAAAAGGTACTTTTTTTAAAAGTACTCTTTCTAAAAGATCCTTTTTTTAAATGTACTCATTTAAGCGGTACTTCTTTAAAAGGTACTTGCGTGAAAAGATACTTTTTTAAAAGTACTCGTTTTAGAAGGTACTTTTTTAAAACGCACTTTCTTAAATTGGCCCTGTTTTAAATGGCGCTATTTCAAACGGTACTATTTTAAAGGCTACTTTTTTAAAACTAAAAAAGAAGTACTTTTTTAAAATTTATTTTCCAAAAAAATTGCTCCCCAAAAAAAATTTTACAATTTTCCAGAAATCCTAACAAAGGTCACGATATGCACTTATACAGCTGAGCAAACCAGTTCTTCCGGCACAGTTTTTGGTCTTTAGAGAACTTTGTAAACAGTACTTTTTTGAGAGTACTCTTTTGAAAAGATACTTTTTTAAAGCGTCTCTTTTTAAAAGGAATTCTTTTTAAAAATAGGCTTTTTAATACGTTTTTTTTCGACGGTACTTTTTTAAAAAGAACTGTTTAAGAAGACCTATTCTTTAATGGCACTTGTTTTAAGAGGTACATTTTTTAAAAGGTATTGGTTTTAAAAGTACTTTTTTTACAAAATTGTTTAAACCTTCCTATTCTTAAATGCCTCTCTTTTAAGAGGTACTTTTTAAAAGATAGTTTTTTAAAATGTATTTATTTTAAAAGCTACTTTTTTACAAACTTCTTTTACAAGGTACCCTTCTGACATTACATTATTAAAAGATACTATTTTCAACGGTACTTACTGTATTTAAAAGGTACTTTTTTAAGAAGTAATTTTTTAAAAGGTAATTAATTAAAAATTCATTTTTTAAAGGGCTACTTTTAAAAAAAAAAACAAATTTTTAAAAAGTACTTTCTTAGAAGGTACTTTTTCCAAAAGACGTTTTTATTAGATACTTTTATAAAAGGTATTTTTAATAAGGTATTGTACTATTTTGAAAAATCTTTTCCGTAAATGCTGTGTTTTCAAATAGTCCTTTTTTAAAACCTTCTTTTTTAACTAAATTTTTAAATTAATTTTTAAATTTCTAAAAGGGTCTCTTTAAAAGAACGCTAAATATTTGTTCATAAAACTGCTTTTTAAAAATTTTGCTTTTTTAATGATATTTTTTAAACCTCGTTCTTACCTTCATTGGACAAAAATTTTGAACCAAATTTCATAATATTACACAAACAAACTTCACAAATAATACCACAAAATCCAACTCAATCAACCATTAAAAGGAGCCCCTGCAAAAAATGACAACATCAAATGAAAATAAACAAACAAAAAAATATAATTTCTTTCTGCCAATAATCGAACATTTAAAAATGAAAATATTTTGCAATATTTTTACGAAATAATCATGTACAGAATGACAACAAGGACGAGCTCCAAAAAAGAAAACAGAAGACAATAATAACCAACACAAGTTTATAGATTCGTTAATAATACGAAGGATATACAATAAAGTTTGGTTTGTGAAAAAATCACAACCCAGGCAATAACAAATGAAGAGCACAAAAAAACGACTTAAGTCCAGCGATAAATATCACAAAATCCTATAAAGATGAACGAACAAAAATAGAAGAAACAATAGCAGCAACAACACAGATTTGTGCTGTATTTTGGTGATTGAATCAATATAAATTTTGCTTAAAAAAATCCTACAACTGCATTTGATTGTATGTTGGAGTTAATGGTTAAATTGCTGGCCAGAAGTAAGACAGTGACTGGCTGGGTTGGTCAAACACGCGCAGCAATTAGTTAAGCTGTACTCTTACCAAGCATTTCATATCAAGTGTTTCGGAAACATCCTTCAGAAACAATCATGTTCGAGAGGAGAAGTTCAATACAGATTAGAAACAGCCGATATACGAGGGTTGATTAGTGAAACAAATCTACGTAATCACTGAAAATTTATTTTGTGCATTCGGGAGGAATCCAATATATTTTTTTAAGCCGGTCAGACATCATTTTTCATGCCGCCCCCTCACCCTAAAACCGTTGCGTTTAATAATGTTTTCAGTATAAAAACGAACACATGTACAACTTTGTTGGTATTGGCGCTGGTCTATTTATTTTTACAAGTAAATATTATATAATGCGCTGTAAGCTTTTCCTAATGAACACATATGAGTCAGCAAAATTGTCTGTAAAAACACCAGCAGCTCCCCTCTAATACTTCCTTCATTATAATCGCATAACAATTCACCTCCTTGTTTTATTTTCATTTTTGCTGAGATAATTTTGCAGCAGATGAAAAATACAAATTAACATCCATCACATCATCAGAAAAAAACAAATGATACAACAAATAACTCTTCAATTTTTTTGTTCTCTTAAAAAAAAGGCAACAATAAAATCAAGTAACTGGGTCATGATTTGTTAAATCTCTGCTGGCTAGTGTTTGTTTTTGTTGTAAAAGTAACACAAGCGAAAAAACCAATTTGCCTATTCCTGCATACAATAGCCAATGATTTGGCAGTTTCAACCGACTTGGGCTTACAATGGGATTGTAGCTGTTATCACTGAAACTAATTGGAAATAAATCCATTAGAAGGATAACAACATCGAAAGTAATAATTTCGTTTCGGCGTAATTTAGAGCGCAAGAAAATTGAAATGAATTTGATGAAACGTAAGACAAAAACAAGTTTAAATTAAAAAAGATAACAAAGACCTAAAAACTAGTTTGTTTAAATCTTTTAAGAAAAAAAAATTACTAAATTCGTCAAAATTTTCTTTATTCTACACGACAAAATTTTTTTTAGTCTTTAGTTTGTGTCAAACAAAATTTATTTAGAAAAATTTTTATCCGACATTTTGTGCTTTACAAAATGTTTCTGTAGAAATTATAAATTATATATTTTTATTAACTTTTAAGTGCTAGAATTTTTTCGGTACAAAATCTTGAATCACACCCAATTTTCTTTGCAAAGTTTTATGTCACCCACAATTTTTTTCTAATTCTTTACAATTTTATATTTAGAAAAATGTTTCTTTCCAAAATTTTATGTCAAACAAGATTTTCTTTAGAGAAGTTTTCTGAAAAAGAAATTCGTAAACAGACAAGATTTTCTGATGAACAATTTTTTTTTTAGAAAAATTTGTGTCAGACAACCTTTTTTTCTATAAAGATTTTGTATCGGTCAAAATTTTGCTTAGAAAAATTTTGTGATAGACACTTTTTATGTCACACAATACATTCTTTAGAACATTTTTATGTCAGAGAATATTTGTTTTAGAAAATTTTTAAACAAAAAAAATTGTTTGAAAAATTTTATGTCACACAATATTTTATTTTTTTAGAAATTTTTATGTTAGACAAGAATTTCTTTAGTGAAAATGTTTGTTTAGAAAAACTTGTATCAGTCAAAAAAAAAGAAAGAATTGTATCAGACAAACACTTCTTCAGAAAATTTCATGTTAGACAAAATATTCTTACGAAAACTTTATGTGAGACAAAATTTTATTTAAAACATTTTCTGTCAAGCAACATTTTTTTAAGAGAAATCTTGTATCCGATAAAAAATATTTTGAACGGCAAAAAATCATAATGCCAAATATTATTATATCGGCCGGTACATTTTTTTTAAATTTTGTTTAATAAAAATTTTTTCAAACTAAATTTTGTTAAGAAAAATTTATATTCGATAAAAATTGTTTAGAAAATATTTTAAACGAAAAAAATCATAATAACATATTTTGCTACATCCGCCTGTACATTTTATTTTAAATTCTCTTTCACGGCACATGTTTTCTGACAATTCCTTCACGAAAAATCTTTCTATTTAACCTATTGGTTTAATCAGACTTTTCTTTTATATCCGTTGATATCAAAAGCAAGTAAATTCTGCAGCTTCACTCATCAAATATTCCGCACATCAACTCAAAAATTTTCCCATTTTTGCAAACACGAACACCCAAACACTTACACTATTTGATTTAATTGAATTAAGCCTGTTCGTTCGTTGTCTTCGCTCCACAAGCCTTTTACGGTAACGGAAGATTTCAACAAAAAATTGTTTTGCAAAAAATGAACAAAGAAAGAGGGATGACAACTTGGCTGAAATGAAAAAAGTGCATTAACAGCATTTATGTTCTTAAATCGGCAGACAGAATGGCATCGAAAAAAGGGCCTACCGCTGTCAGCAAACGCACATGGTTGAAAGCCTCCCCCCCCCCCTTTAACATAAAAATTGAGAAAAAACGCATGACTCTTTTACTCCTTTGATTAAATGGAACATTTAGGCTTCTAAATTAAAGAAAAATAAAAACTTTTCAGAGGGCTGGTTGTCTTTGGTTACGTGAGCAACGTTCGTTGTCATGCCAAAAGCATCAACTGTTTGATGTTGAACACGGCTGTAAAAATAAAAGAATACAAAACTGAAATGTATTTTTTGCCACGTTATTCATAAAAAAGCAATAATTTGTAGCAACACAATCATATGCATAGAAAAGGATTTAATGTCTCCCACAACAGAAAATAATTTACAAGACAGCAACACGAATAATGATCAAATTCGCAAGACTTTAGACTACTTTTAGGCTAAAATATTAAAATTGCCTACTTTTAGGAGATTTTGAAAACTGAAATTTTCATATATTTATTATGCAATATTTAAAAGTGTTTGGTTTTATTTAGCCCACTTACCCTTTTGATAATTCATGTTGCTCTTCAACTGTTGATACACTTTGAAGCTTAAATTGTGTTATTTTTATTTTGCGAAATTTTACAATAAATTGCTGCCCGCTTCTTACATGTAGAAAACATTCAATATATGAAATTTACACTCAAATCACACTTTAGATGCACAATTTGGTTGGTAAAATAACCTGAAAATGGAAAAGAAACAAATCATCATAAATTTTGATTTTGGATTTGATAGTTTTTTATAGCAAAAAAAAAATTGAATAAAAGATAAAGTTTCATGCCTGAAAGAAATTTTGGTTTTAAGAACTTGCAGAAAAAACGTCATTTTTTAAAAATATATAATAAAACACTAGAAGAATATAGTGTTTTTCTTTTTTTTTTCTTTTCAACAGGCCAGACAGCAATTTTCTTTTAGGGATGAGTAGTTTTTATTAAAAAAATTTAGGCAAAAATAATCACAAAAAAAAATTTATTATTGAGGTTTTTTCGGCAAAACAGAGATTTTCGAGAAACACGTATCAGAAAGTTCTACGTTTTGCATAAATGTACAATAGAGCATAAGTACAACATAAGTAAAAACGATGTGGGATCTAAGTGGACCTTAAGTGGAATGCATGTTTGCTGATTAGACAACTTCAAGAATCAAATTTTGAGTCAGACCAATTGAGGCTTCAACAAATCTTTCTTAGAATTAAGGATGGCAGTTAAATATATCTACAAACGTTTGTGGAAGATATCCTTAAGTCAAGCTTAATAAAGAAAGATTTTTCGGCAGACAAACTGAGTGAAAACAACTTTGTGGAACATATTTCTATTGTCTGCAAAAATTTAGGTAACACCAGGTTTGTATGCAATTTGGGGGCCGGATAAACCTTCTTTAGCAGCCCGTTATAGCTAAAAGCGTAGGTTTATATGTAAAGCTACATTTTCTTGCTATTCGCTGCTTAAAAGTCCCATAAAAGTCAAAGGAGAGTTTTTTTTTAAAGACAGTAAAGCCACTATAAAACATTTAGGCAGCGTAATATTAATTAAGCAGTTAAAAAAATATTTGTTAATTCAAAGTCGAATTGCCAGATATGCCTGAAATGGGCAAAATATAAATATGGCAGCCTGTAGCAAAAGGTAAAAGCAGCGTATAAAAATTCCTTCTTTTATTGCCTGCCAAACGTTAAATAAAAAATTCTGAGAAGATTCTGAAAATTGTAATTTTACTCGGAAATTTGCTCTTTATCAAATAAAATAAAAAAACGAATATGTCTTCCGTTTATTTTATTTTTTGATTGTTTTTAAAGTCAGTCAGCATTTCAGCAGCACAAAAATAATATAAATAATTTAACAAAAAAAAACTGATGTAGTAAAAACGATGGTTGCAGTTTCTGTCATTCTCGGTTTAGTCTGGTTTATTTTGTAAATATCGTAAATGTAATCCTTAGCTAAAGTTCTTTATAAAATGTTTTAAGTACTTTAGCCTTTGTCAAGTGTGGCGGGAAGTTGGCACCAGGGAGTGTGTGTGTGTGCACAAGCTAAAAATTTTGTATGACGGTTTCATGATTAGATTTGTCATTGCCAATTAACAACTAACAATAAACATGTGTCTCACATGCAAATTAACCAGCTTTCCCAGACTCTGAACATCAATCAAATGCACCTGGTAAATTGATGTAGTTGCAAGTGACACAAGCAAAGAAATGTAATGCTGGCAATTACTGAGTACATATTTAAGGACCGAAAGTTAAAATCTTGCAGAAAAATTGTAAAATATTCTCAAATATATTTTAAAAAGAAAAACCAAGAAAATAAGCACTAAATTTTCAGTAACAAAATTTATGGCAATGAAATTTTTAAAGGGAAAATTTACGACAACAAAAATTTCTACGGCAGCCATAATTTTCTAAGGAAAAATTTGTGAAAAACATAGATTTCTATAAAGAAAAAAACTTTTAGCAGACATTATTTTAAGCTGCCAAATTTGTGCAAACCAATCATTTCCGTAGCCATATTTTTTGAAAAGCATTATTTTCTATAGAAAAAACCTACAGAATACATTAATTTCTAAATACCAAATTTGCGAGAATAGAAACAATTTGCTGGCGCTTCAATGATATTGTATTTATAAAAAAAAATTGGAAACCAATACTTTTATAGCAAAATTTTGTGGAAGTTCATCATTATAAAGACTTTTAAGAATAAGTTTTGCTGGAAAAAAAATTTTGTAACACTTAATAATTTACGCAAAAAAAACTTTGTGAAAAACACTTTTTTCTATACAAACATTTTTGGAAGCACAACTTTTTTTGTATAAGAATTTCTGAAAGGCAATAAAATATATGAAAATTATAAAAAAAAAATTTAGAACAGAATTTTTTTACAGAAACACAATTTTTTTTGAAGATTTTAAGTTGTATTATTTTTTTTTGTTTTTTTTTTTTTTGGAGCGGGGGAGGGCTAGAATTTTCTCCAGCAAAGTGTTGAGTAAACAATTTGTGGATTATTATTTTGTATAAAAAATTTGTGGAAATTAGCGAAAAGTCTGTGGAAGATGGGATTTTTCATAGAGGGATTAATGCAGGATATAAGTTTTCTACAGTAAATATTGTTTAACGCAAAACTTTACTGTAGAAAAATTTGTGGCCGGCAATATTTTCAGTAGAAAAACTTATGGACAGCAATATTTTCCATAGAAAAGTTTGTGCAGCACAAAATGTGGATTGTGGATCTCATTTTTTTTTTTTACTTTTTGAGGTAAACACTACGATTTACTACAGAAAACTTTTTTGAAACCTTTTTTGGAAATCTTAATAAATAAAATTTTCTAAGAACAAATTTTCGGACATAATCTGCGCAGAGCAGGTGTTCCCATTGAAAAGGAAGCCACTGATCTCTATAAAATTTAATACAAAACCAGTTTTCCTATGGAATAGGAATTTTTCTTTAAAAGTATTTTGGGTAAGAGAAGAAACTCTACATAAAGAACCTGTGAAAAACTACTGTTAGACACTGTTTTAGTTAGAAAACTTTCTGCCGGACACAAAATTTTCCGAAATTATAGATCTTGTGGGGGAAAACTAAGCAGCAGATACTTTTTCGGTTGAATTTGCGGAAAAAAATTTTGTTGAACATCATTTTAGAAATTCCTGTTTACAGTTTAAACAAGTTTTTGGTTGAATGACTTTTTATTTATCGTTGTGTGCTGAAAAGTTTTCTTTTTATATTTTTGCCGCCCAGCACTTTACATTTTTGTTCATTTTTGTTTTACAAAAATTAACTTTGTTAGTTAACAGAAAGAAAAAATATGTATGAATCTAAAAAACGAAAAGGAAATCCAAAAAAGTTTCATAAATTTAAATTACTCTTGAAAACAACATCATAAAACGAATAAAATACAACAGCAGGAGCTTAATTTAATTGCTCAGAAAATAATAAAAAAAAAAAAACATATTTCATTTTTATTTTTTGCCAAAAAGTTTTTAATATTTTGTCAATTGTTATTATTGTTGTTCGTTTGATTATTTTGTACTACAGGGGAAACACAGCCAAGCATTTCGTTTACGAATACTCGTATTTTCTACCTTTTTGTTTGCTGCTGGTTAATGGGCCCAAAAACAGAAAAATACAAACAAACAAATACACAAAAAAATAAAGTGCGCTTGAGTTGTGTTTTTTTTTTTTTTTGGAATTTATTTTATTGTCCAAAATAGAAACAAATTTAAAAATCAAGCAGAGATTTTATTAAACTTTTGATTGCGCAATAGAAAAAACAAAAACAACGTGCGACAGCAATAATTCACTCTGTGGAACATAAGTTTTACCAGCTGCGACATGCGGAAAAAACGATTAAATTTTTAAGACATCAGTATTTTCCTTTAAATCCTCTTTTTTTATTTATCATTGTGTCAGGCAATTGCCAGCGTTATTTGACCTGCTTCTTTTCGCTTGCTACTTATTTTAATATTGATACAGTCTGGCTTTTCCAAATCCTTCTTATCAGCTCAACAGAACTTAATCATCATATTTTCTTTTCTGCAGAAATTAGTTACACTTTATGGTGAATTTATTTATACAACCAGCACAGCGCCGGCACTTAGAAAACATCTCAATATGTTAATCGTACGGAAGAGTGTGAGAGTAACCGCATACACGGCGAAAAAGTTTAATTTACGCTCCAACCAGTAGAACGACAACAGCAATATTCTGTGAAGGATATTTGCTGATATCACCAAAAACAGAATATGTTTGCCGCTGCTGATTTTGTGTTTATTCAGTATAAAATGATTGATGGATATTTTATGCGATACAAAACAGTTTTTCCCTTTCCCTATCCCTTCCTCTTCCTCTTCACTGGCAGGACGAGGATACTTGAAATTAAAATAAACTCCTATTGGAAAAATTACACAGAGCAGGAAGTTCTAAGAGTAAGACAAAATTTCCTACCTTTCTACAATATTTTTGTTTATAAAAATTTCTTAAATATAGAAATTTCTGGGACAGGTTATCTTTCTGGGTTGATTGTTCAAGACAGAATTTTCTACAGAAATGTTTTGTAGCAGAAATGTTCTGTTATAGAAATGTATGTACGAGTAGATAAAATCAATAAGTGACAGGTTTACTTTTTATAGAAAACTTAAATGCAAGAGTTTTACTTTTAAAATATATTCAAAACACAAGTTTTGAAGTTCACTTTTTTCTGAGGAAAAGTTTGTAAAAACTACTTTTTATATCAGATTTTTAAACCTAAAAAAAAATTCAGTAAATGAGAAATTTGGCACTTAAAATATTATAAAAATATCTGCTCTATAGGATAGATTTTCATATAGAATCTAGTCATGCCTAAAAGACTTTTTTCAAAAACTTAAATACGTCAATCCAATAAGTGACAAGATTTGACACCCCTCTGTTTTAAGAACAGATTCTTGTAAGGAAAATTTGTTATAAGAATTTTCTTCATAACAAATTTGGGCCATTGTAATTCTGAAGGAAGAGCCAAACTTTTGTGAAACAGAGTCGATTATGATCGGCTCACACTCAACCCAACAGTTGTCAGCATAAGCAACCGCCAAGAGTTTGAGCTTTTCAGAAGAATAAGAGTGTAAGAATAATCTTATAAATTCAGAAGAAAGCCTAAACTGAATTATATTTCATTTCTCCACAATTTGCTGTTCCTCAGAACAATCTAGCGCAATCTAGCAAGTTTTTAACAGGGCTAGTGCATTCAGTGTTAAGTTTTAGTTGGTACAAAAACATGTTAAATTTAAGCAAAAAATATAATTTAATTCAATTTTCTTTTTCCATATGAATTGGTTTAGCCTTTAAATTAATAGCATTTTCCATCCCTGCCTAACTGTAGACCTTGCAATTTTCTATTTACTTGCCCTCTTACACAAGAGGAAAACTCTATTACAAAATACACAATTATTTTCCATTAAACACACACAAAACCTTAACGGCAACAAATACTTTCACAGGATAATAATCGTACATCAAGTATTTTAAAAACTTTTTTAAGTACCAGTAGGTTTCTGTTTTTGTTTTTATATTTTCATTATTTAAACACTTTAAGCAGTCAATGGCGGATTACGGATTATTTATGGTTTTGTTGTTTTTAAATTAAGAGCAGACGCTGCTAAAGACAATCGATAAAGCAGGGAAAATAGTCCTTAAGCAAATAAAAATTTGTTCGTTAATAGCAGATTTAAAATATTAAATTTTATTTTCCAGAATCAAAACTTTGTTCGAAAAGTGTTGAAAATATATAAAAAATTCTTGATAAATTTTTTCAAAAATTTGCTACCGATATTTCAGCTAAATATAGACACAAATAAAAACCATTAATGTAATTATAATAATGTGGCTGGCGAATTTGATATTTTTTTTCATATCACTTTTTAATTTACTTAGCCAGGAATCAGAAAAGAAAAAAAATATAAAAATCAAACGAAAATTTCCAGTTTTCTGGTTTATTTTGCTTTAAGGTTAAACAAGGAGGGGGTGCAGCTGTAACATAAAAAAGCATTAAATAAATAAACGAGATCAAAAAGCTAAACCAAAAAAGGTTTAAACCAACTTAGCAAATCTGGAAAACAAACTATAACCTGCCATCCACACGCCACTCACTTGCTCGCTCAGTCACCGCCACATCATCACCATCCTCGTGGTAGAATCAAATGAAACCAGATCTAGACACACAGTCAACATACATCAGAAGTAAAATTGAAATGATGATTTTAATAGCAGACGCGATTTGGTTGTATCAGCATTATGTTGTGGATGTTTGCCCACACCCCCCCCCCCCCCCCAAAACACACACACACGCGTACACACATGCATGGCACAAGAACGTGCCAGCTGGTGTAGGTGGTATTAGTGTTTGTTTGATATTTTAATAAAATTTTCATATTGGCAAATCCATTATGAATATTACGCAAAGTAAATGAAAAGTTTAATGGCAAACAAATAAAGAAACGAGAAAAAACCAAGCAAAAAAGACAAGAGCAAAAATCCTATAGGCCAGTAAAAGTTTTCAACGGCAAAAGCTACAGCGAAATAATACTGAACATTCTCTAAAATGTAATTGAAGTGCTCTAGAAAACTGTATTATAAATGAAAATAGCAGAAAAAAAATAGAAATGATTTTCTGCCAGTTAGAAAGAAATCATTAAAGGAAAAAATATGTATTGAACAAATATTTTTAGTGACCACTGAACGCAAAACACCATTTGCTGGGCAAAATTTCAGGTAAGGAAAATATTTGGCGAGAAGAAATTTATCAAAATACTTTTTCCCATAAAATTAATAAAAATTATGAGACAAACTTGCTATAAAAAAATATTTTAAACAATAAATTTATCCATAAGAAAATTTGTACAAAACACAGTTTTCTTTTTTTTTTTCTCTAAAAAAAAAAAATTTATGAAACAAATATTTTTTTATAAAATTTTTAATATTTTAAATTTTTATTTTAATATATTAAAAAAAAAATTCTCTAAAACAAAATTGTATTACTACTAGTATTTTTCAGCCAAAAATATTGCTTAGAAAAAATTTTGCTGACAAAAAAAATTTTGAAAGAAAAATTTTTCTGTAGAAAAAATTATTTAAGAAAAATTTTTCTGCCGTAAAATTACAATATTTTCGAAGAATTTTCTTGTTGAAAAAATTAGGAGGCAAAGTTTTGTTTAATAAATTTATATATATAAGAAAATTTATAGAAAACACTTTTTCCTTACAAATTATTATATCAGAAAATCTTTTCTGTAATAAAAAGAAAAATTTGTTTTTTTAAAAATTTTTAATCTTATATAAAAAATTTTTCTATAAAACAAAATTGTATTAGATATATTTCTCAGCCGAGAAAATTGTTTGGAAAAAATTTTCCTGACAAAAAAAAAATTAAAAAAAAAAATTTTCTGTAGAAAAAATTATTTAAGAAAAACTTTCCTGCCGAAAAACTACAATATTTACGAACAATTTTCCTGTTGAAAAAATTATACAAACCAAATTTTTCTGCAGGAAAATAATTCAGGAAATAAATGTCTCTATAAGAAAAATTATATAAAAAAAGGTGTTCTACACAAATATTTGTGTGAGACCCATTTATTCTATATAAAAAAATTGTTTGAGGCAAACTTTTTGTGTAAAGTGAGTCATATACGAGTGACTTTTAATGAAAATAATATGTTTTTAATAAGAGAAATGTTTTCCTTCTTTTTTCTATTATAAAACTTAACAGCGAAAAAATGTTTTTATTTTTCGTGCTGCATTTTCCAGCTGTCTATATGCCAACATTTTGTGGCCGTTCCAGTCTACTGATAAGTAGCATAGGCAGCTGGAAATTACACAAAAAAACATTTTTTTCGGTGTTACGTTATCTTAAATATATATTATAAAAAAGGACCTCGATTATTATAAGAATAATATTAAAATCTAGATGATTTTTTGGACAAAAATCCTTCTTCATTATTTTTTTAAGCAATTTTTATCGGTGTAAAGATGTTAACAGTCTCATTTCATTTTCTTGTCCTTTACAATCCTGCACACGCCAACGGCTTCAGTTGGTCATTCACATACTCGTATGCCATTGAAATTTTGCCGCATTTCACTTTTCTCTGCCATTATCCTTTCTTGTTTTTTTTTGTTGTAAATTTTTTGTAAAGCCTCTATAATGGTTGCAAAGTTTTGCAGCTTCCAAAATGAATACATTAAAAAATTATAAAAGGCGTTGTTTGCAAAGTAAATGTTGACGTAATAAATTTACGTGATTGAAATGTTACCATCAAAATCACACTCAACCAACAAACTAAATTGAAATATGAACAAATCCGAAACAAACAGAAAAAAATAAGAGCAAAATCTCCATAAAATAATTTTATGAAATGGAAAAATATGACGCGTTCTCATAATTGTGAATTGCATGAACACGAACACTTACACGAACACGAATTTGGGTATTTAACAAAAACGTATTAAATGATTATAATGTAGAGGAGGTGGCCGGCCACTGCAGCCGTTGAATTTGTGTAATTGAAATTTTTGGAAACATTTACAGCACAACAAAGTTAGAGGTGCTTTTGCAACTTGTAATAGAACCCAAGAGAGGAGTGAGTAATAATTCCAGTTTTAAAGATTTATTAGGGCAGCACTAGGCTACGAACCAAAGTCGAGCTTTATGTATAAAATAGTTCTGCTGCACCCTGTTTGCCGGTGCCGCTGTCATCCTGCCACTTTAGTCCTTATACCCACCCCCACCCACCCACCAACCTTCACAACTTTTATTGCAAACATTTCACAGCCTTTTATTTCTCTTTGCTGACCCCCTTTCTCTTTTATTGGCCACAAGTTGAAGTGTTTATATGAAAAATTAAAAATATAATTTTATTGGCTGCAACACTGGCGGCCAGAGTGTTACCCAAAAACCGCAATTTGGCAAAATGTGTGCTGCAAACGTTCATGCCCAAACGAGACTTCTCTAAACAAACAATTAACGCTTGAGTGATTTTGATAAATTTTTCTTTTAAGCTTTTCATTACGTTTCATTCCATATTTTTTTTTTCCTGCCAAAATTTAAATTGGTATCTGTAACGAATATGGGCATTTTTGGCTGCACGAGATAAAATTCGCAATGAAATTACGGAGCAGCGAAAGAAATTTTTTAATATGTATTAAAGTTTGGAAAGTTTTAAGGAAAATTGAAAGCAAAAACTACCCGCAATAATATCCTTAAAGAGACTCTTCCCGATTAGGACACAGTTTGAGCTGTATTTCAGACAAAAGCAGTTGCAAACAGCTTGAACTGAGAGTCAACGTATCTTGTTCATGAAATTATGTCCTAAGAGACAACTTTACGAAGGCCAATTATGTAAGTCGATTTGCAAGGAAATGCTTTCGAAGTGTTATGGCAAAAACGTTTAAACTCTTTCGAATCATATTATATAATAATTCCATTATCTTAAAACAAGGAACTTGGTGATACAAATTATATTTCAAACCGTCTAACGGGGACGGTTTTGAACTAGAATCCTTTTGCTCTCTGTGCAGCAGAGTTACCTTGACTAAGTGTAAACCTCAAAATTTGACTTGATTCAAGATAAATTATCATTCAACAGGCTTTAATGACAGCAGAAAGTGTTGGTAATTAATTACTAGGCGGCCGGTGTTAGTGACCTCGTTTCAACTGTTTCGAACTGGTAAGGACACTGTAGCTTTAAGGTTAGGAAAAAAAAAGCCTCAGCAGCTCCACGAAATTCGTGCCTGCCCTGTCCGGATGGTGGATACAGTAACCAGTTTGGGAAAACATTAAAACGCTATTCCTGGCCTTGAGAACAAAAGTTGCTCTAAGAGTGGATGGCAAAAATCTGGGGAAACTGTCGGTGGTACTCACCACAGCCATTGACAAGCGCATATACAAAATGGACTTCTGTATTCCAAATACCTTCGGATTCTTGGGCCAAGAAAACTTCCCAACTAATTGTGTTCACCATTAATTGTGTGACACTGGAACACCATTTTTTTCCCTTCACTAGGGATTCTGTCCACCATCAGATTACCCTGCAGGTTTTGGCGTTGCTTAAATTTGATTCAAGTTCAAGAATTGCAGTTCTAAATGGAATTAATCTATGGGGATATTTTATTTACTTTCAGAAATTATATACGACAAACCCGCTCGAAGGACCAGACTTTCGTAAATATATTAAAGCGGCACTTGCTTGTCGAACAATTTTGTTAAACACTGCTGTAACGGCTCCAAGGACCAAACCTTTTTTTTTAAATAACCTGCCTTTTTGTATTTATGCAGGGAAATCTTATTTCATAACATCAAGTTAGACTCGTCAAATAATACGGAATAAAGTTGCAGCATTTTAATGCGCTAAAACATCGCGAAGGACCTAAACCTGTTTCAAATTATAAGTGGCATTTGTATTGATCTGAAGAAAAAAATTTTGCATAATTCAACAAACCAACAAAAAAAAAAGATTAATTTATTGAATTAACTTCTTAATTTATTAATTTATATTAAATAAAGAATATTGCACCAGCAGTTCTCGATTGCAAGCCTTAAATTTAACAGGATGTTTGTATTACAAACACACTTCTCTTACCAAATAACAGTCTTGAGTATAAAAAATTCCTAAGAATTTAAATTTAAAGCATAAGATCGATAACTGATATAATAAAAGCAAAAATTGACGAAGTAATAAATAAGCATGATTTTTTTCTTATATTTTTTTTTTTTGTTGCATATTCCGATAGCGCCACCAACTGAAAAGAAATTCGGTTGCCTCAATCGAAAAAGGTGGCTTCAGCTGGAACAAAAATAGGACACATCTATTCATTTCGTTGTATGTCTAATTTTGTATTATAAATAATTTACAGTCTTTAAATATTCTAACTGCCTGCCGCAGGATATCAAACGTTAAGGTTTGCCAGTATTTGCAAGGGCAAAAAACTGATTTTGAGTCTCCTTATAAATTTTATTTCGTCAACTTTGCCTATAGCTCAGATTCATAATATCCAATATATTTCAACGAGGTCAGTTAAAAACAACGAAAAACTTATTAAAATATTGGCGACTGAATGAAAGTGGCGGGGCAGACTCGAAATATTATATGTTATTAAAGCTAAAAATACCACTTAGTGACGGGCACTTTAAACGGCTCGAAGGACCATAACATAAACATTTATTTTGTCTTGAATTGTTAATTGTTTCACGTTATGTCAGTTACAAGAAATTAAAACGAGTGAATTTTTTATATTGTGCCGCTTTACTTCGTACATTTACAAAATGAACATTTAATGAAATCAGTTGGTCACCTTCAGCTTCAGCCACTTTCCTTAAATAACGCAAAATATTGATGGTCGTTGAAAAAGTCTTCAGCAAATTTTCCTGTATAATTCTAATTATCTCTGTATGCGTGAATCGACGAATTGTAGGCAAAGTTATGGTCTGGTTATGAGCTTAAGTGGATTTCACAGTTTAGCGAAAATAAAGAAGAATAAAATGCCAAGAAAATTTCCTAAAACTCCTGGAAAAACTTTAAACAATAATGAAGTTTTTTTTTCTCCTGTTTTCAAAGTAGATGATGATGTTGAAAATCCTGTTTGGCATTTTTTTGAAAAGCTATGAGATCCTTGTTATTGATTATAATTGTAAAGCAGTGCTTATGAGACAGTCTACAGGACGTTCCTTTGGCTGGGGCTGGAGGCGGCGAAATAAGTTTCTCTTAGTATTTTTTTTTTGTTAGTTAATTGCGGCTGGTTTGAGGTGAACTGGAAGAGCTGGAGAAAGTTATTTTTATGGAGAAATTTGGTGTAATTTATGTTGATTTTTTTTTCTCTTTTTAAAAAAGTTTTAAACTTAAACTCAGATTATAAATCATAAATTTAGTTTAAATAACGATTTGAATTTGTTTTAAATTTTTAATAACTTAATTAACACTCTATGGCCGTTTGCCACAATTTTGACCTTTTTTTAAGTTTTTCTACTTCAAAAGATATTTTAGTTTCTTTTCAATATTAAACAAAACACACAAAATCTCGACTAGTTTTTACCCCAGAAAAGCGACATGCAGGCTTCAGTTTTGTTGCCAGCCACGTTAACGAATACTAGACAACAATCCGACAGTCACACACAAAAGTAAGTGTCTGTTTGTTTATTTGCGCGCTTGTTCACTCGCTTATTTGTTTGTTCACTTGCTGCACTTAATGTAATTAATTTTAATTAAAATCCTACATAATGGTTTGTTGCGTACCATCACAATAAAGCAGTGATGTTGTTTGTCTCAATATATTCTTCTATTTGGTTTTTTCATTTCTAACGCTTTTGTTTGAACTTGCGTTGCCAGAGTGGAGTGAACGAAACAAAAAGGATTTGAGGAAAGCAGCAAAAAAATGGCATTAAAAAGGAAATAAAAAACATGATAACAGCCGTTTGTAACAAATTCAAGTACAAATTTTATTTAATCATAAAGTTTTTTTTCTTCTGTTTGTTTTTGTTCCACTGCAGGGAAGAGCAAACTTTTTTTTATATTCTCCCTACAATGTTTTTTTCTTCCTGCAAAGAGTCTGTTGAGGTCTATTATTAAATGTGGTTAAAGAAATATTAAGTTGAAAAAACTGCAGCACGAGTGTAAGAATAGATATAAAAAAAGATCTTTAAGGCAGCAACAGCAACAGCAACAGCTCAACAAGAAATTTGTTATTCAGTTGAAATCTTGGGGAAAAAAATTCAGTTGGCAAAAATGATTTCTCCAGAAGAATACAACTTAAAATGTGACCGTTTTATGACGAACGCTTTTCAAAATTAAAAGAGAAAATCTACCACTTTTTAAAATATATCTGACACATTTCAAACTATTGCCATTCTTTTAGTACAAGATGAACCCAATTTTGTTTATCACTTTTCACAATCCGTTATTTTTACAAAAAGTTGAGCAGAATCTGACAGTACTTTTTCCCCTAAACAAATTATGAAATTTTCAAATGGATTGTATAAAAATTATTTGATCTTACCACCCCCTTCCGAAGCCTGATGCTAATCGGATTTATATGGATGTACGTCTATATCATTCGTATAGAAAAATTTCTCAAAATTTGTCACACTTCATTCACAAAAAATTCAAAATCTGACATAAATATTTTTTGACTCATATTTTGTAACATTTTGCCCCATTTTCTTATAAAAGAACAAATAATTGCAGTCTTAAACAAAAGGGCGTCATAATTTCAAACTAATTTGTTTTTTTTTTTAAGTTTTTTAGAGTCTGTCACATTTTGTTTTTTAAGAAGAATGTGACAGGCAAAATTTATCAAAATTTACCCACACAAAAGTCTACGCCACCGTTACACTTATTTCATACAAAATACTTCTCAATTTCTAATTTCTTTTAGAATCTGAGACCAATAATTTTTGTTTGAAATTCGGACCAAGGACCAATTTTTTAGAATTTATTACACTCTTCTTATAGAAATATTTGTCAGAACCTGACACACTTTTCTTGTATGCAAAGAATTCCCAGGACTTGATACATTTTTCTTCTAAGAAACCAAAAATTTCATAACATATTTTTACATATTTTTATAGAAAAATTTCTCCGAAATAGCCAGACGTGTTTTAAGGACTAGATTGCAGGAGTCTGCCACATTTCATCAAACATTTTTTTAATGTGTCTTACAATTTTCTTCTAGAAGAAACTGACAAACTTTTCTTAGAAAAAACGCTTATTTTAATCTCATATGAGTTTTTTTAGGAAAGTTTTGTTAAGCGTTTATTTTATAGAAAAGTTTGTCAAAATCCGGCACGATTTTCTTACAGGAAGGTTTTTCTCCATACTGATAAATTTAAAGCTGATATATTTTTTAATGAAAAGTTTGACAGAATTTGTCACAATATTAATGTTAAAATGGTTTATACTTAAAAAAAAAACTTCACAGTCTCATAAATAATTTACCGAGGCGATGGTCAGAACTTGTATTTTTTTTGGTAAGAAACATGGTCTTACCATTTTTTTTTATAAGAAACCCTTCGATTTTTATCGTCAAGATTAACCGAATCTATTAGACTTTTCTTTTAGCGAACTTTGTCACAATATATTTTTTCTAGACAAAACCGTGTCATATAATAAAGTTTTCTAGAAGAAAACTTGTGAGAATCTGTCATACATTTTCTTCAGAGAATACAGTCACATTATCTTACACTTTATACAAAGAAAACCTTGTCATAGTCTGGCCCATTTTTCATCGAAAGAGTTGTGTAATACTTGATACACTTTTTTTTAATGAAAACCTTGTCAGAATAAGTCATATGTTTTAATAAAAACGTTTTTCAGAATCTGGTAGACTTTTCCAATACACTTTTCACCACGAAAATTTTATCAGATTTTGTAAAATTTTGCACATTAACATAGACCCATTTTGCCAGGATAAATATTGCATTAAGAACCATCGACCATAAACTGACACACACACTCTTTTAAATTTATCAAAGAAGACGAAGTAACCATTAATAGTAATTGAAAGTTTTGGTTTGGCCAACATCAATGAGGAAAATGTATTAAGAATCCTTAAATCCTGATTTCTTTTAAGGCCAAACTTTACCCTTTAGTATCAAACCTAATCTAAAATTTCAAATATTATTTAAAAGATTTTCCAAAAACACAAACACGAGTTCAAGTCTTAACTTCTATTTCTATTCTATTTAGTGCATTTACTTGTTACAACCAAAAGGTTAAAGTTTACTGAAAATCTCAGCTTTAACTAGATATTTCAATGGGGTCAAAGTTTTCTGAAACGTGGGGTTTTTCTGGTGAAAATTCCTCATAAGTTTTAAAAACAATTAAAACGTATTTTCAATAGACGCCCCCAACACAAACTACTTGCCTGTAGTTCTTTCCACATATTTTATTTCCATTTCAATTCAGTACCTGCACAAAAACTCATGTGTTTCTGCAGTCCTTTCTAGCGTGTGCCTTGGCAAGGCTGGGTGGCAAAACTGCCTGTCTGTAGCTTTACTCCAGTAAGACTTTATTTTTTCTGCATGCGTTTCTAAATTTTTGTAAGACTTTAAAACTGTCTGTTTGTCTATTTGTTCTTTTCGCTTTTATTCTTGTTTTCCTCATATTGTTTCTAAATCGCATTTATATTTTGTCCAACAAATGAAAGTCTTTCTTATTCGTAATGTGTTACTCTGCTTTTACGATTATATTTATTGTTTTTGTGAAATGCAGAAAAGTAATCGAGCTTAAATAAAGCATTTGAATATTTTCATGTTTATGAATATCGTAAACATTTTGTCAAAAGAAAAAACTAAACAAAATTTGTATAGAAAAGTTATTCAGACTTTGAAGGACTTTTCCAGAGAAAAGTTGGTCAGATTCGAAATGACATTTCAAGAGAAAACTTTGTCAGATTCTGAATAACCTTTTTAGAGAAAAGTTTGTCAGATTCGGAATAACCTTTTTCGAGAAAATTTGGTCAGATTCTAAATGACTTTTCTAGAGAAAAGTTTGTCAGATTCTGAACGACTTTTCAAGAGAGAACTTTGTCAGATTCTGAGCGACTTTTCTATAGATTCTGATTAACCTTTTTGAGAAAAGTTTGTCAGATTCTGAATGACTTTTCTAGAGAAAAGTTTGTCAGATTCTGAATGATTTTTCTATAGAAAAGTTGGTCAGATTCTGAATGATTTTCAAGAGAAAACTTTGTCAGATTCGGAATAACCTTTTTCGAGAAAAGTTGGTCAGATTCTGAACGACTTTTGAATTTTGTCTGATCTTGTCGTATTCTGAATATTTTTCCTATAGAAATCTGTCATAGATTTTGCACATTTTGATTTTGAAACAATTATTAGATCCTACTTTTCAGTATCATATTTTATTTGGCAATTTTATTTTCCTTCATATTTCAATTCTCGATTTCTTCCTGAGCCAAAATATTTCAAAAAACAATAATTTAATCCTTGTACTGTTTTTGTTTTTGAAAACTCCAAATCGCTAGAACAAAACACTATATCAAAATATCCTATTTAAGGCTGAGCAAACGGAAATACATTTCTTATGAATTTATGAGTGCAGGAAACACCAGCAGAAGGCTTCACCATTCATAAGTTGAAGAGTACAAATTAGGAGGAAAAAAGCATGGAATTCGTTAAGGATGGTCTAGTTAAATTTATGGCCAAAGACTGAGATAATGATATAAAATTTTAAAGCAGACTTTAAGAGGCAAATAGGTACTAAAGTTCCTTTTATGTTTTAACACTTTGTTTGGCAAGTGACATTTCATAATGTTGAGCAGCGTTTAAGGCAAGTAGTGGCAAAGAATTTCAATTAAATTTAATTTATGATATTTAATTTTAAACTTTTCGAGCAGAAGTATTTGCCTTAGAACAGAAGTTAATGTGTTCGTTAAAAAGAAACGGTGGGTCTTGCAGTTAATGTTGGTATTTAAGAAAAGTTTTGCTTTTTTGTGTTTTAAGTGTTTTTATTGCCAAGAATGTGGTGTTGATATTCTCGTTTTTATGTGCGATATTTCTATGCAAATGTGTGCTGGTAGTTAACCCTGTAAGCGCATTAAATTTTATGCTCTTACATGTGTTAATGTGTCTTCCTTTTTCTTATTACATTTAGTGCTGCCAACAAGTTCGTCCCAACACATGGAGGGCGTTGTGGGCCTTGAGAATGTTTCACAGTTTCGCAATTTGGCGCTAAATTTTAATATTTTAATACAAACAAACAGAAAACAAGATAATAGAAACTCCAAAGTCGAGCTGAACAAAAGTAGAAATATCCTTAAAAGTACTTTCCACTTGGACCACTGAAAACCAGGACTGTTCAATTCCTCTCAAAAATTGTTTTTACCAACGTAGACTTTTATCAACAACACTGTTATTTTAACATTCAAGAACTTATGAATGAGTGTGTTAAATACTTGCAGACTTGTTAACATGTGTGTGTGTGTGTGTGTGTGTGTGTGTGTGTGTGTGTGTGTGTGTGTGTGTGTGAGTTCCTGAACACTGTGTATGTGTTAAATTTATGTTATTTCATGCTTAATGCCGGGGGGCAAACACAACGGAAATGATTCGCCGTAATTTTCCTTTGTGTAATCAACTCCTCTGCTTTATCTTTTTTTTTTAATATGTACCTCCACTTCTTTGTACGCTAAACATTTTTCTTTTATCGTTTCTGTTTTGGTTCATGCCAACATATATAAGAAAACACACAGAATAGTTTTAAGGAAACTCTGAAACTAAATAAAAAACATGTCTTAAATAAAGAAAATTAGTGAAATCTACAATATTCGAAAGCAAATTAAGTAGTTTTTTGGCTACTAGCAAAGCATACGATAGTCATTGAGTACGAATTACTTTTCTACAGTTCCGTTTTACAAAATTTAAAAATGTAGTTACTTTTTTTTAAGTAACATGACACTTATTTTAAAATATCTATTTGTTAAACGATACTTTTTAAAAACTGTGCTGAACACGCTATTCAAAAGGCCCCGTTTTAAAACAGTGTCTGTTTCTCAAAAGGACGATTTGAAACTTCGTTTTTAACAAGTTACTTTTTGAATTGTACTATTAATCTAAAATCCCTTTTTAAAGCTGTTTTTTTTAAAGGTACATTTTTAAAAGGTTTCTTATGTAAGAGGTTCTTTTTTAACAGGTATCTTTTTAAAAAAGCTTTTTGTATTTAAAAGGCACTTTTTTCTAAAAACTTGTCTAGTTTTCATATTCTAAATAGTAAATTTTTAAAAAATGTTTTTAATACAAAAAAAGAAAAAAAGTACTTTTTTAAAACTCCTTTTTTTCAAAGAAGTAATTTTTTAAACTACTTTTTCAAAGAAGTAGTTTTTAAAACTCTTTTTTTAGCAGAAGTATTTTTTAAAACTACTTTTTTTAAAAAGCCCTTTTTATAAACTCCTTTTTTTTAAAAAATTACTTTTTTAAAACTCCTTTTTTCCAAAGAAGTAATTTTTTAAACTCTTTTTTTAGAAGAAGTATTTTTTAAAAATACTTTTTTTAAAAACCCTTTTTTATAAACTCCTTTTTTACAAAAAAAAGTACTTTTTTAAAACTCCTTTTTTTCAAAGAAGCCATTTTTTAAACTACTTTTTCAAAGAAGTAATTTTTTAAACTATTTTTTTAGAAGAAGTATTTTTTAAAACTACTTTTTTAAAAAGTCCTTTTTTTAAGCTCCTTTTTACAAAAAATAAGAAGTACTTTTTTAAAACTCCTTTTTTCAAAGAAGTAGTTTTTAAAACTACTTTTTTAAAAAGTCCTTTTTATAAACTGTTCTTTTACAAAATTTCCTTTTTAAACACCTTTTTTAAAAAAAAAAAAGTACTTTTTAAAAGTCTTTTTGTAAAAGTACTTCTGTTAAAAGATACTTTTTAAAAAAAGGCCTTTTCTATAGAAGGTACTTTTTTTGAACGATATTTAATTTAAATTTCTTTATATTAACTATTACTTTTTGTTAAAAGGTTAGACTTTTAGTATTTCCTTTTTTTAAAAACTGCATTTTGAAATAAGTACTTTTATTAAAAGGTGCTATTTTTTCAGGAAAAGATACTATTTTTAAAGTATTTATTTTAAAAACTGCTTTCCTTAAAAACTACTTTCTTTAAAGATAATTCTTTCCAAAAGTACTTTTTGTCAATACTAGTACTTTTTTAACCGTTGTTTCGAAAAGGTGCCATTCTCAAAAGATGAATTTTTTTAAGAGGATTTTTTAAAGGTGATTTTTGTCAAAATTGTACTTTTTGCACAAGGTTGTTCTTAGGGGACTTATTTTCAAGAGTGATTATTTAAAAAGCGACATTATCTAAGCGGCTACCGCTTTCATAAGTTAATTGGCTTAAAAGTTACTTATATTGTTAAGTACTTTTTTCAAAAGTTCGTCTCTTAAAAATAAGTTTTCAGAAAAAGTTCTTCTTGAAAAGGAATTTTTTTAGATAAAAGATTCTCTTTAAAAAGTTACTCCTCTAATACGGTACTTTATTTAAAAAAAAAATTAAGCTGCCTTTTTAATAAAACTCTGTTTATTGTGAAACGCACCATTTTCAAAGGTCCGTTTTATTAAGATTTATCTAAAAGATATTTTTTTCGAAATCGTTTTTTTAGAAGCGTTTTTTCTGAAGGGTTCTCTTCAGAAAGTATGTTTTTATAAAGTACCTTTTAAAAGGGGTACTTTCTCTACAGCATTTTTTTATGTCTGTATGTAAATACTTAGTCTGAACAGCCTTTTTTTTAATTGGCTGATTTTAAAACAGGTTCTTTTTAAATAGATCTTTGTTTTATTATCAAGTTTTTTTCTTAAAGAGGGTTTTTAAGAAGTACTTTTTAAAAAAAATTTAATATTAATTTTTTTTTTGCTAAAAAATATATTTCTTACAAAGTGGTTTCTTTTGGAATTTTTCCTCCACTAGTGACAGTTTTAATAAATGTTTTTAATCAAATTGACTTAAAAATATTTGTTGTCTATCCCCCTTTTTAACTTCTTACCAAATCTGCCCTGAACACCTTCTTTCATGTAAGAAAAAATTACACATCATTATCAGTTGCTGGAAATCGAGCAGACATCTTGAAGGAAATCTTTTTGGTCCAGTGAAGAGAAATCACACGCACGATTAACGATATTTTCTTTAATATATTAAATCGTCTGCTCGAACAAGAAATGAAATACAGCTCAGACTGACAAGAACTTTCATTGATTTCGTTGGACGAGTACGTTTGCATTTGATCAGACAATGGGCAGTCGGTGAAAGTCAAGTTTGAAAAGAAAACAAACCAGCGTGGCCATATGCCAATTACAAAAGTGATTTTCCACTAAGTACTTGCTCGCATTTGGGGACTTTTTAAACAGATATACATAAATCCGACAGTCTAAAGGCAGTAAGATTTTTTGTTGTTTTTTTTTTTTTTTTTTGTTTGTTTGTAACCATTCACAGAGCAGAACTACACAGTGCTACAAATATCAATTTCTTCTATTTGAAATCAAACTCCCCTGCTCCAATGTGACCAGCATGTGAGTTGTGTGTTAATAAAACGTCTTTGCCAGCGTTCTTTTGTCATGTCCATGTTGATGATAATGATGATGTTGTTATAAAACGTGTCATGCCAACATGGTCGCAAGTCATAAGACACATGAACTTGTCATCACTAAACTCGGGTAAGGAGTTGCTGAGTTTTATTTTCATCTGCCACCAGTCGTTTTAGTGGAGGTCGACGTTTGTAAGTAAAATCTTTGTGGGTGTCAGGACAAATGTTGTAAATTGGAAAGCAGTAAAATATTTTTGCTGTTAATAGTCATCACATCTAGTTCTATTACATTCTGGATGTTGGTAAAACATGCACAAGATTAAGAAAAGGAATTTTTATCTACTTATATTTAGAAAAAAATTGCAGCAGAATTTTTTTTACACAAATATTTATGTTTAACGAAATTATTTAAACTATAACACCGTTTCAAGAGACCTTGGAAAATTTGTGGACTGTGACAAATACTGCAATACAATTTAGGTAACAAAATGCGATGAATTAAGTCAGACTTGGCCATGAATTTGCCAGAAGACAGATTGTAACAAGCAATCAAGTCCTGACAAAATATACCAAAATTCTCCACAGACAAACTGTTGAAAACTTTAAAAACTTGTGAACTAATGAACAAATAAAACGGTTTTGAGACATGTGACAAGTTTCGCCAAAGTTTTCTGTATTTGTCTTAGAGAAGCCGGTTCTGTTGAATATTTCTACAGAAAAGAAGTGACGAATACAGATTCCAGACAAACTTTAATATAAATAAAAGTGTAAAAAAAAACATTAAGTTTTTTCACCCGAAAAAATTACAGATTCTTACGCACCATAAAGTAACTTTTTCACACACAAATTTTGACAGATGCAAAAGACTTTTTCTTTCAAGAAAGTGTAACAGATACTGAAAGCGAAATTGAAGCATAATCTTACACGTAATTCTGTAAGAAAATTATGGTAGACTCAGACAAATGTGTCAACAAGTAAAATGTGACACACAATGATACAGAATACCATAAGAAAAATGTGACACTCTGTTGTAAACTTTTCTATAGCAAAACTGTAAGACTGGAAGACTTTACAAAAAAACCTTTTTATTACAAAAAAAAGTGTAACATATTCTGAGAAGAAAAATGTTACAGGCTGTCACAAACCTTTTCCTGGCAAAGTTCCTGTCAGAGACTGAAAAACTTTTTTTTAAATTGTAATATATTCTGAGAAAAATAGTTTGGCACACTCTTGCTGTGCTGGCAAATATTTTCTGAAGCAAAATATGACAGAGTCTGCCCTAGATTTCTATAAGAACGATGTGACATACTCGGTCACTCATATCTGTGAAGAAAATATTACATATTAAAAGTTCTTATGACACAAAACGTTAGAAAGCATAATATTTTCATAGAAAAAGTGCGACAAACGGTCGCAATGTTTTCCTTAGAAAAAGTATAACAAACTCTGAAGAAATTTCTGAAAGGAAACTATGACAGATTCTGTCAAACCTCTTTAAAGGGAAGGCTGTCATTATTGTTTGCAAATGAAAGGTTGTCAGTTTTTGATATGTGTCTGTACATATGTACGTACTTTATTTTGGAAGTGTTAAGGAAAGCTTCAAAGTTTTCAATTACTCTGACCAGCGAGTCTGTGGGAAAGCTTTGGCGATGCGGCAACTGATGGAGTAATAAAAAGCTTGAAGAATTTTCCAATATTTAGCCCCCGGATATCCTATAATTAATATTAATTAAGTCTTCTACCACCCACTTTATTAAAAGTATATAAATAATTTATACATTCTACCAGAAGGGGTTGTTTTTTGCCTGTTTTTATATATCCTTCCTGATATCCTTGTTCTACACTTATCCATTCCTGGCCATATTTTGATGTCAGATTTTTTCTTCTTCTTGTAGTTTTTTTTTGGATTTACTTTAATTGTAAATTAAGTTTCCCATAGAGAAGAATAAACTTGTAATTGCTGTTATTTCTTAGTTTTCGTAATGCTCTTATTGTTGGTCGTTTTCTGCAGTTATAAGCACTTTTGAACTTTTCCTATTATGGCTCTTAATAGATTCACATAAATATGTAATTTTCTTTAAGGGAAATGAAAAAAAATTACAAGTCAAAACAGAGATATAAATAAAGGAATAAACAAAAGTTGGTCAAATAGTTTCAAAGCGAAAACCTTCAACAAACACTTGAACTTAAAACAAAATTAAGATATTTATTGTTGAAAAATTTCTCTTCATTGTTTTTCCATAACAAATTATAAAATGTACAAATTGTGCAAACGTTGTTTTCCATAAAACTGTAGGTCTTCTCTATTAGATAAGTGGTTGCACAGCCAGCTGACCTTTTCCATAGAAAAGTTGTTCAGATTCTAACAAATTGTTCTACAGAAAAGTTGCGCAGACTCTGATAAAATTTTCTACACTAAAATTGATCAGATGCTGTTGAACTTTTCTATGGAAGAGTTGCTCAGATTCTGGTTAACTTTTTTATGGAAAATATTTTCAGATTCTAACAAATTGTTCTACAGAAGAGTTGCAAAGATTCAGTTAAACTCTTCTATGGAAAAATTGTTCAGATTTTGTTAAACTTTTGTATAGAAAAGTTATTCAGATTCTTTAAACCTTTCCATAGAAAAGTTGTTCAAATTCTTTAAGCCTTTCCATAGAAAAGTTTCTCAGATTCGGACAAACTTTTCTATAGAAAAAAGGCATAAATTCTAACCAACTTTTCTACAGAAGAGTTGCGCAGACTCTGATAAAATTTTCTACACTAAAATTGATCAGATGCTGTTGAACTTTTCTATGGAATAGTTGCTCAGATTCTGTTGAACTTTTTTATGGAAAATATTTCCAGATTCTAACAAATTGTTCTACAGAAGAGTTGCAAAGATTCAGTTAAACTCTTCTATGGAAAAATTGTTCAGATTTTGTTAAACTTTTGTATAGAAAAGTTATTCAGATTCTTTAAACCTTTCCATAGAAAAGTTGTTCAAATTCTTTAGGCCTTTCCATAGAAAAGTTTCTCAGATTCGGACAAACTTTTCTATTGAAAAAAGGCATAAATTCTAACCAACTTTTCTACAGAAGAGTTGCGCAGACTCTGATAAAATTTTCTACACTAAAGTTGATCAGATGCTGTTGAACTTTTCTATGGAAGAGTTGTTCAGAGTCTGGTTAACTTTTTTATGGAAAATATGTTCAGATTCTAACAACAAATTCTTTAAACCTTTCCATAGAAAAGTTTCTCAGATTCGGACAAACTTTTCTATAGAAAAAAGGCATAAATTCTAACAAACTTTTCTACAGAAGAGTTGCGCAGACTCTGATGAACTTTTCTACACTAAAATTGATCAGATGCTGTTGAACTTTTCTATGGAAGAGTTGCTCAGATTCTGAAACACTTTTCTATGGAAGAGTTGTTCAAGGTCTGGTTAACTTTTTTATGGAAAATATGTTCAGATTCTAACAAATTGTTCTACAGAAGAGTTGCGCAGACTTTGATGAAGTTTTTTACATTGAAGTTGTTCAGATTCTAATAAACTTTTCTATGAAAAAGTTGTTCAGATTCTAATAAACTTTTCTATACAAAAATTTGTCAGATTCTAACAAACTGTTCTCATATTCTGACAGATTTTTGGATAGAAAACTTGTTCAGAATCTGACAATTTGTTGTTCAGATTCTGTTGAACTTTTATATGGAAAAGTTTCCCAGATTCTGCTAAACCTTAATCCAGAAAAATTGTTCATATTCTAGGAGAAGTTATTTAGAATCTTCTTCTCCTTAGTTAAGTTCTTATCCTATAATAACACTTTGGAGTTGAGTGAACTTTTGTACTTGTTTTGTTTAATTTGTTACTACTTTGTGCAACTTTTTGCTCAAATTGTTTTTAGCTTTTTTTTTTTTTTTTTTTTTGTTATAGAATTTTAGCCTTTTTGACTTTTAATAAAGATAAATTTAAAAGTTTTCATAACATTTAACATGTCTTAAAGACACACTTAAGTAGTAAAAGAAATGCAATAAAAAGAAACAGCCTTAAGTAGGAAACATTATGAATAACAGTGTAATAAAACAGGACCAAACAACAACAGGCAGACACTAGAAATTGTCTAAAGCAAAAAGCACAGCCCAAGCAACAGTGCAAGCAGGTACCTGCAGGTAAAAGAAAAACGTCGTCTACAGTTCTGTTGTAACAACATTTAAGATATTGTTATTGTATAAGTAAAATACAACTACAAGTTTTTGTTGTGTATGTGAAGAAAAGAAGGTAAGTAGAAGAAAGCAGGACATAAACTGGTTATAAAGAGGAGATTTGTGAGGAATGTTACAGTTCTAATATGAAGAAAAGCAAAAAACACTAAAAAAAAAATTATAGTGTTTTGTTTGAGCGTTTTTTGCTAGTTGCTTTCCTTCATTTCTAAGCGGAAGTAAGCAACGAATGAATAAATGTTGTTTCCGATTTGCATTCATTCGTTAGTTTTAAATTATGATACAAAACAACAGCAACAAAAGCATTTCGAAATGCACACAAACTTAGAAGTTTTTCTTAAGCAGCCGTCCAAGTCATGTTCATTATTTACAACCCTAAATGGTCGTTATATTTACATGTTGCAAGAGGGTGTTTTATTAGAATTTCAATTGTTCGTTTTTTCTGTTGCATTTATACACCACATTTATTATATTCAGTTTTTGCTCTGCTTAAAGATTTTCCTCAACTTGTTTTTTTCACTCATTTCAAGGCAATTGTTTAGAATTCGTTTTTTCTTTTTGTTTCATTTATTTATCTTTATGTCTGCCATGCAAATTTCTTGTGGGTTTTTGTGCTAAGAAAAGCTAAATTGTCAGTTGACTGAAAAGAGTTGTTTATAAAGAATACAAAAATCGTCTATGCGGAATCAAACAAACACATATAAAAATGTTAAACTACCAAAGAAAATGGTTACAAATGAGGGCGAAATTTAAGCAAAGCGTAAAAGAATTTAACAAAAAAAAATAGTCTTAATAAATTTTGGTGTAGCGCATTTGGACGCAGGCAACTACAACTGATCAAACAACATTAAAGCTCAAATCTATAAAGACAAATTTAAGAATTTGATACTGAATTCAATGGATCCTCTCTGTTAACAACGATGAGCTTTTTTATACAAAATTGCTTCAGATTTTAAACATTTTTCTATAGAAAAGTTTGTGAAAAAAATTTATCAAAAAGTTTGTCAGAATCTGAACACCTTTTTTGTGGAAAAATTTATCAGAATCTATAGAAAAGTTCCTCAGATTCTGATAAACTTGTCTATAGAAAATTGGCTCAGATTCTGACAAACATTTTTATAGAAAAGTTGCTCAGATCTTGACAAACTTTTCTACAGAAAAGTTGATCAGATTCTGACACACAAAATTTTTTATAGAAAAGTTACTCAGATTCTGACAAACCTTTTTATAGAAACGTTGTTCAGATTTTGACAAACTTTTGTATAGAGAAGTTGCTGAGATTCTGACAAACTTTTGTATAGAAAAGTTGTTGAGATTCTGACACACAGAATTTTACATAGAAAAGTTGCTGAGATTCTGACAAACTTTTGTATAGAAAAGATGCTCAGATGTTGACAAACTTTTGCATAGAAAAGTTGCTCAGATATTGACAAAATTTTACATAGAAAAGTTGCTCAGATGTAGACAAACTTTTGCATAGAAAAGTTGCTCAGATGTTGACAAACTTTTGCATAGAAAAGTTGCTCAGATGTTGACAAAGTTTTCTATAGAAAATTTGCTCAGATGTTGACAAAGTTTTCTATAGAAAATTTGTTCAGATTCTGACACACAAAATTTTTTATAGAAAAGTTGCTCGGATTTTGATAAACTGTTGTATAGAAAAGTTGCTCAGATTCTGACAAAATTTTCAATAGAAAAGTTGCTGAGATTCTAACAAACTTTTCTATACAAAAGTTTCTCAGAATCTGAACAACTTTTCTATACAACAGTTTCTCAAAATTCGAGCAACTCTTCTATACAACAGTTTTTAAAAATCCGAACAACTTTTCTATAGAAAAGTTGCTGCAATTCTCATAGACTTTTCTATGGAAAAGTTACTCGTATTCTGATAAACTTTTCTAAGGAAAAGTTGTTTAGACTGTGGTCAAGTTTTCTCTAGAAAAGTTGTTTAAATTCTGATGAAAAAAGTGTTACTCTCTCATTAGCTTTTCCTTAGAAAAAGTTGATCATATAGTGATAAAGTTATTCAGACTGCGATGAAGTTTTCTCATATACATGACATGACTTCATTCCTCTACTTGATTATGTGCTCAAATTTTAGGACAAACTAAATTTCAGCCAACAACTACAAACACATAATTTTATATTGTACATGTAAATTAAATCAATTACGTATGAAAATTAATAGAAAATTGAAATTGCAGCCGTAAACAAATATAATAATTTACCTTTTCGCCAGCACATACATATTTCTATGTTATGAAGCTTTATTTTATTTAATTAACAGTTGTACAATTTAGCTTCTATGCAGGGGTGTCCCAGCTGAAAAAATCTTATAGGTGAAATAATTTTGCTTTTCAATGCTCCGATAAAAGATGGTCGGTTTGTGGAATTTGGCGGCGCTTCCTTTTAGTAAATTTCAAATTTGATTGCTTGAGATTGCGTTTTTAGATTTACGCCTATAGTTCATTGTCATGTCTTATAACAGCCAGCTTTTGCTGCTGGTGCTATAAATTTTAGTAATTTTGCTTTTTTAACGGAAAATGTTGTTCGTTTCTATTGTTGCCAGCGATTTCCGCTACCTGCTGAAATCTTTAACCGGCCATATGTTTATCATGCAAATTTCTAGATAATTTTAAATTGTTAATTAGAAATTTCCCAACAATTAACTAAACATTTGGGCTGTCGTTGTGCAATACTCCATGGACATTATAAATTCGACACTAACAAAATATTTCGGTTGCCGCTGCGGCCCGACAACACACAAGTGCAAACGTTTGCATTCTGCCAAAACTGCTATTTACAATTACCCAGTCTATGACAATGATGGTGATAATAATAATGATGAAGTCAATTTATAATTAAGTAATAAACTGTCAAAAATGGCCATTGGAATTCAGAGATTGCCATTGCTGTTGCAGCAATTCTGTGGCCAAATCACGCACTGGCACACGCACGCAGTCGGTCGCATGCGGATAAGGAGTCTGTGAATATAACTTTGAATATAAATTAGTTTATTGGTCATGTAGCATTTCACAATTCGTTTGCGTGCCGGCAAAACAAACGGACTGTATTGTTAAAATTAAAATGGGCTTTAATTATCGATTTTTTTTTTTTTTTTTTTAAGAACCTTAAGGGAATAAAATCATTGCAAATTTTCACACATTCAAAGCAAATGCTCAGACAGGCTCAACATAAAATTGCCAAATAACACAAATTGTATGTAACAAAGTGCTGGTGTGTGTCTAGGATGGGGTGGGGCGAGGGAACTGGAATATATTGGGTGTAATTTTTTGAGTTGGCAACAAAATTATTATGGACTGAAAAAGCAAAAGGAGGATATTTAAGAACTTTCAACTTTATGTCAGTATCCTACCAGTTTATGGAAGATTTTACAAAAGGATGTGGTGGCTTAACAGCTTTCAAGATTCCACTTGCTTAGGAATTAAAGCCAAACCAACCATCCAACATTCCGGCGAAGGTGCTGAAGCATAAATTCAGATTAATATAGAATTTCCATTTAAAATTGTACCCCTGCCCTCTCCTTTTTTTTTTTTTTGGTTGATAAGCAGAACTTTCGCTTTTGAGGATAGCTTTTGTCCAAACACTAGTACATCCACAGACAACTACAGTTTGGTGCGAAATTTTACTGTCAAGGATGAAGGGTAGAAAGACCTGATTAGACATTTGCTTGCTGACATGTGGCGACCTACACGACGGAGGCACAAGCCAAACAGCGCGTGCCACACTTATTTTACTTAGAGAAATTTTTTTGATGTAAGAGAAATTGCTCGTAATGGTCCAATTAATTGGCCACCAAGATCGCGTCACCTAATCGCAGTGGATCACTTGTCTACTTCGATGAATGTCTAGAATCAAATATTCGTAGAGTTATAAGGCTGCAAGTGCTGCGAGAAGTTTATGAAAATTGGTGTTCCAGAAAAATTGTATGCCCCAGACGTGAGCATTTAATTCCATTTCGTTGATATCAAATATTTCTTTTGTTCTAGTATGACTTAGACTTATATAACTCTAAATAAACACCCTGTTCCTACACATGTTTATGGGTGAAGCCAGTTATCTGGTTATTTTAGTGCTTAAGAAGTTTTACGGTTTGCAAAACAAAATCAAAAGCGTAGAGCAAACATTTTTAATTTTGCAATAGAAAGTACTAAAATGCCTGTGTCAGACCATCTGCACGCACCAGCCACCGCCAGAGAGCCAGTTCGTGTTGCATATGAGGGGCTTGTAATGCAATCAAATAGATATAAAAAATAAAATTAATGCATTTTAACACTTTGAACAATAAACCTCAAACCCAACTTGATAAACTTGAAACTGGAGAAATTGTTTAGATAATAATGAAATTTTCAAAGACACACTGAATGTGGCACTTAATAAAATTTTGTTTAAAAAATGTAACAGCCTTAAACAAGTGGAACTATTCAGCGACATTAATTTTATATATTAAATTCCATTTTATATGATATTTCGGATTTTAGTTTAAGGCTCATTTTCATTAATTTATTCAAACAAAACAGACAGTCATATAATCAATCTGTGTTTTGCTACAATCTCAGCCTTAAATCATACTTTGCCAGTTTTCCCCAGTTTGGGAATTTAAAATTCACTTTAGGAATTAAAATTTGCTTTGTTTTTGGCACAAGTAAATAGTTTTTGTTGAAATAAAATTTTGTTTTAATCTTTACATTTTCTTCAATTAAGGGAGTTCTGACCGATTGGGATTTATTGAAAGTTGTTTGGGAGTAACTATTTCACCATCAAATCCCTTAAAAAATGTTTAGATTAAAAAATAGTGAAAAACATTTTCACTTTGTTGTTCAATTTTAAACAAATTAACGAAAATTTAAGCATATTTTTCGAACAATTTTAAATATTTACTCAAAATATTTTATCTTTATAAAAAATAGAATAAAAAACGAGAGTTAAAAGTTGAATACGAAAAATAAATCGCAATTTTATTTGCTGTTTTATAGTTGAAACATCAATTTGTATCAATACAATTGAACGGGCCATTAAATTTGAAACAGAAAATAAAGCAGTTGAGAAAATAATTTATATGAAAATAATAAAGTTGCATTAACAATTTATATGTCTGGTTATAGAGGCAATACGCAGTGCAAGCCGCCCGTAAAACTTACACTCGAAAAACAATTTAATAAAAATCCACTCTATACAATGAAAATATAGTGAATAGAGAAACTGAAATTCACCAGTAAAGAGACACAAACAAACAAAAAATGCATTAACCCGCTGCTCACGTTTTGAAAAAAGAAAATTATTTGCATTTGGAAATTCATATCGAAATTCCGAATACGAAGTGAGTGTTTTGTTAATAATTTTAATAAAACACGTAGAACGTAAACTTTGTTTATTAATAATTCTTTGTAAAGTAAATTAAGGGTGGAGTTCCTGGATAAACCCAATTCAATCTTTCAGAGATACATATTTTATACGAAAAATCTTAAGTTAAGAAAATCTTAACGCTTTAATTAATATATGAAATACTTTTCGAACTCCAAAAGTCCCATAAAATAATCAAATAGGCTCTCAAAATCTTATATTTTGTTATTTTTTCACAAGTCCAGAAAAAATTAAATCTATTTTCAATATTGTGTTCATCTTCGAAAATTAGTTTTCGAGTTCGAAACCCCCTAAAGTAATTAAAATAGTAAAATAATCGGTCGAAACTTTGCTATATTTTCTTGAACCTGCTAAAAACTAAAATATTTTCAATATTGTGCTTGTATCGAATGCAGTTTTTTGGGTTCGAAAACTGCTATAACCTACAAAAAAAAAGTACCCAAATTCTTATATCATGTCCAGCTCGTAAAAAATTTGAAATTTCTGTAATATTGGCAGACAATTTTCGAGTTCGAAGTAGTTTTAACAAAAATATAAGTACATCCTTATAAAGCGTAATATTTTTTCGCTTTCAAAAGTCTTAAGTTTCTATTACTTTTACTTTATGTCTTCAGTTGCAGCATTCGAAAATGATTATATTAATTCCAAAAACAAATTCATAAGCTGTTCAATATGAATGCAAACCAATTTATGAACATTGTTTGGATATTCGAAAATTCGAAATTTAAAATACCACAAATTTTTCATAGGAAATGTTTTTTCTTACTAATTTTTCACACCCGTTATATAAATTTACAACGTTTTTGTTATTAAGTTTTTTATTATTAAGGCTAAGTTCGAAAATTCGAACTTGAGCCTGACTAATAAACAAAAAACAACTGAAAATCCCCAATGCAAGTTTTTTTTTTCTCTAGTGAAGATGATTTTTTTATTAGTTTCAGATTTAAAATGAAAATTTTTGTCTACTAAAATATGAAGAAAATTCGAAAATTTTTAAACAAAAAGAAAATACTAAAAGAATAATAATTTATCTTTTAGTATTTTCTGCGCTTAAAACATGTTTGTTGGAAATTTTTTATGTATTTTCTATTAATCGGTGGTAGTTTCAAAATTTTTATTTATTTTTGAAAATTTAATTGCAATGACAGCATTTTTTGTCTTGACTCCTGAAACAGTTTCATTTGAATTATTATTTTAGGCCCAGCGAACGGGCTAAATACACTCATATTTATTCCTTGACACAATAATGTCTATATATTGCAATACACTATAAAACAGTCATCAATAAAAAAGCTGAAAAACTTTTTCCTGGCTGTTGTCTTTGTCAAAGCCTTTGGAGGGTCAAAGACAAGCCTATTTGTTTTCCTCTTCATTTTGCCACTTTCCTGCAAACTCTTGCCCACTTGAAATAAATATAAAAAATAGCATAAATTCATTTTCATTTCGAGATAAATATTGGGATGTCTGCGTTGTCCGTCGTTGCCGGCTACGAGGGTATAAACCGTATAAATAGGTGTAATTGTTGGAGAATTAAATGGTTAAATGATTTTAAGGCTGTTTACCATTTCAACTGAATCATCATGAAAAGAAAATGTTTAGGTGGCAGGGGGACACAGACAACGGCCATTACATTCACATAAGCAGGCGCACACATATGCTGCTGTTGTTGTTATTACTGTTGGACAATTCAGGCTGTCAGGCATTTAAGGATAATGCCACATATAAAGTTTAATGAGCTGCAATTAATCGTACATGACGACACTATAAAAATGTTTCATTTACAAGTCTTTTATATACATATTTCTGTTGTCTTGCCAAACGGAAATTAAGTTTTAGAATAAGTCGTTTCTTAAGGGATGTGGAACGGCTTTAGGGAATTTCTTTTGCATTAAATCTTACTTGATACATACATTTAATGAAAACTAATCATAATTTTTCAAAATCTGGAAAATTTTGTGTTGGCGAATACTCGAATTTTGTTCAAACAGTTTGAAATTATTAATAAAAATACTTTTTTTTTCCAACCCCTTAAAAATCATTTCATTCTTAGTATTCTTATTTAATTGTGAAATACTTTCGAGCATTCGAATCAGGTTTTCGAAATTTTTTAAAGTCTTTTGAATGATTTGTTTAAAACTTGGTTTGTACAAAAAGTGTTTCAAAATGTTCGAACAGGCGCTTCATATATGCGAAATTTTTAAAAGTTTTTAAACAGTTGGTTTTGACTTCAATTTATTCGAAAGTTGCTTCATTTTATGTTATTTTGGCTTAAGTAAAATTTTATTATATTTTTAATATTTATGTTTGTCTGTTTTTTAAATAATTTACATATTTTAAACTTAATTTCTCAAAAACTATTTCAAAATATTATATTATTATTTTGTTTAAGGTAAAATATATTAAGATTTTAGTGGTTCATGTTCTCCTGTAAGATATTATTGAACATTCGAAGTAAAATATATTAAGGTTTTAGTGGCTCAAGTTCTTATGAGATATTTTCGAACATTCGAAGTAAAATATTTTAAAGTTTTAGCGGTTTAAGTTCCTATGAGATATTATCGAACGTTCGAAGTAAAATATATTAAGGTTTTAGTGGTTCATGTTCTCCTGTAAGATATTATCGAACATTCGAAGTAAAATATATTAAGGTTTTAGTGGTTCATGTTCTCCTGTAAGATATTATTGAACATTCGAAGTAAAATATATTAAGGTCTTAGTGGCTCAAGTTCTTATGAGATATTTTCGAACATTCGAAGTAAAATATATTAAGGTTTTAGTGGTTCATGTTCTCCTGTAAGATATTATTGAACATTCGAAGTAAAATATATTAAGGTCTTAGTGGCTCAAGTTCTTATGAGATATTTTCGAACATTCGAAGTAAAATATATTAAGGTTTTAGTGGCTCAAGTTCTTATGACATATTATCGAACATTCGAAGTAAAATATATTAAGGTTTTAGTGGCTCAAGTTCTTATGAGATATTTTCGAACATTCGAAGTAAAATAAATTAAAGTTTTAGCGGTTCAAGTTCCTATGAGATATTATCGAACATTCGAAGTAAAATATATTAAGGTTTTAGTGGCTCAAGTTCTTATGAGATATTTTCGAACATTCGAATCATGTATTTGAAGTTCTTAAAAGTTTGTTAAATAGTTTGTTTTAATCTTTCTAATTTTTTCTCCCATTTCGTAAAACTTTCCAAAGTTCGAAAATTCCAAGATTAAATTTTTCTTTGAATTTTAAAAATTTTTCATTCAAAATTGATTTGGTTTTTATTATGCAATTACAACTCTGATGTTCGAAATTTTGTCAGCACATTATATTATTTTTTTACCGTATATTTGATCATAAGTAAGTAATATAAATATATATTAAAAAAATTTTAAACATTTTGTTAAAGTTCGAAAATTCGAAAATTGTCGAAATTCTTGAAATTCTTAAACAATTTTTGTTTGAATACTTTATGCAATGATTGTTAATCGAAATTATTTAATTGTGATGAATTTCATTGTATTAAAATAATTTCGAAAATTCGAATTTTATTTTCGAAATTTTTGCCACTCATTAATTATAGATTTTAGAAATTAAATTTACTTTGATTAGCTAAACTTTTTTTATATTATGATTGTTTGGTTTATTTTGGTTAAGTTCGAAAATTTTGATTTACGAAATTTACACAAAATTTAGCTACATAAATCCATATGTATGTATCTATGTACATCATATGTATGTAAGTATGTCTCACACAAGTGAATACTTATGCTATTAGAATTTTGTTAATGTATTCAAATGAAAAAATTTCTTTTTTTAATTGTTTCATTTCCCAACATTTTGCCAATTCGAACTAAGAAATTTTGTGCAAAAATTATGATACAAGTAAATACATACGTCAACACATACATACATACATCCATACAGATGTATCTATGCACATGGATGTTCTATGTATATGTTTGTGTGTATGTACATTCATATTATCTGAACCGAACTTGTTTCTTTGCGACTTGTTTATTAGCCAAATTGTGGTTGTTATCGCAAAATCCCAACAAGAGGGTTGTTTTTGTAGCAGCTCAAATCTGTTTCTATATTCTGTTTCTGTTTTATTTAATACGTTACGATTTCTTTTTTTTTATTTAACTCTCATACTGTTTATAAAATATCTTGCTTAAGTATTTAAGTTTGTTGAGTGTTAAGTTATCGCTTCTCGGCCTTATGGCTAAGATCAAAGTGTAGTATCTGTTCTTATCAGCTTAACATCTGATAGATCCTCCATCGGAGGACAACAAATGTTAAACTGATTTTTGGAAATAGACGGAATGTTTAGGGGCTTGCTCCACTTCTGTCGCGGGTTGGCCCGGTATTGCAGTACCGCCGGGATTTCGGCCCAATATAACAATACATTTCAATAAGTATAATTATCTGGAGGGAAGTTATTTCGGGTTCAAAACCTCTGATACTTCGAAGTAAGAAAAATCTGTCTCCTTGATGATGCAAACCGACAGCGTTGTCAATTTTGAAATGTCACTCCACAACCTTTAAAATTTCTTGGGCTTGTTGAAGAAATTTGGTTGCACACCAAGAATTTTACTGCACTTTTCTTCAATCGCTTGCAGAAGTTTTTCCCAACACAATTTCGAAAATGCCAGCCCTCGTGGAAAAGTTATGTTGCCCATATTCTGGGTATAAAGGCGGCATTGTATGCCAATTTCCTCTACAAAGCAGTTATCTGGTAAAAATAGTCTTACAACTTTAAAAAAATATATCCTGGCGAATCTCTGCTTGTAACGCGCTTCTGTCTGGAATAGTCTTCATGACACGCCTGTGTTAAATATATATGTATCTCCTGCACAGAACATTTTAAGGGGCATAAAGCAAAAAATTCGGTCCATAGTGAAGCAAAAGTCTACCAGTATCTGTAGTAAATAACTGCTAAAATGGAGTATCTTAGTGCCATCTAAATCGCAGGCACATGTCAGTAGTACTGGTGACAATGTCAGTCACGGTGAGTCAGCAGTGTTTCATCTGCTTCAAATTTCTACACATGTACCCCAGGGAAGTCATTTGTTACCAGTACATTTCCAAAGATATGCACATATTCAAACTGTATAGCCTGGAACATTCTAAAGGTTATAAGTAAGTAGGTGGTGGTATTGGTGACAGTGTCAGTTGCTAGCATGTCCTTGAAGGAAGTTAATTTTGGAAGGCAGCTATTCTAAGAAACTAGTGTTAGTGATAATGTCAGTAGCGTTTCATTATTGGCAAGTTCTACAGGAAAGTTACCTTTCGGAGCCGGCTATAGAAGTAATGAGTGCTAATGACAATCTCAGCAGTGTTTCATTACTAGCACGTCCTTCAACAAAGTTACTATAGTAAGAAATTTGTTGTAGCGACAATGTCAGTAGGGCTTCACTTAAAGCTGTCAAATCAAACACAAAACTTTTCTGAGCAATCAAGCCCAACCAAACTCCTGCAGGAATACACGACAGATCAATTAATTGACTGCTTACACCTTTTTTTTAGCATTTCCTATAATTATCTCTCCATATATTTGTGTTATGCCAGAAATCCGAATAAATTTTATTTCTCTTCGTTTTCTTATTGCAAATTTCATAAATTTCAAAAGCGCTTGTTTCATTAGCCTTCATCGAGCCCGTTTTTATTTTTGTCAATTCCATTAGGATTACTCATAACAAAAATCATCACGGCCATAATTTTTTATGCTGCGCAAATGCCATAACACCCCAAAACGCTTTAAAGCCCCACTAAAAAAATTCCACAACTTTGACCCCGTGTTGTTTGCAGCGGGGGTTAGTGTGTGTTAAAGGTTTTTTTCGCAAATCCGATTAAGTTTAATTATTTCTGGCTACTGGCTGTCAAATTGTATGGATTTAACAAACTGAAAAAAGCCAAGCGAATGGCCAAACAAGGCAAAAAAAAAAAGAAAGAACGACAGGTATATTAAACTTAAATCTATGGAAATGTGAAAGTGTTTTATGGGCTGCTAATACAAGCAGTGAAAATTTTTCGCATACACTGTATAGCCAAACAGCTGTGACATTATGCCCTAAAGTATGCAATGCAATGTTTTTGTATGTGATTTTTATTCACCCGTTATGATTTCGCCATAAACGATATCAGCTTGCAAAGAGAAAATTAAAACTGATAGGAAACAGTTCGGAAAAAAATAGAAACAGGCAAAAAAATGCTTGTATCATTTTTGTTTTGTTAAAAAATCCAACCATTTGACTTCATCACCCACCAAGACCCTGCAACACAAAAACGCACATGACGCAAAAAATGGTGTTTCACAAAAAAACGCAAAAAAACACGTCACAGTTTAATATAGGCTCTGGCCACAATTTTGCACATCACTATAGGCGACAATTACTTCGGCCTTATTGGGTGTTTTGGTTGGTTTGGCCAGACAGTTTGGAGCCGGCGTTCGTCGCTCTGGTATGAAGCAACATCTGTTCCGTCAGACGGGTTAGTAAATGGGATTTGCTCTTCGGTACAAAAGCAAATTTTTGTTTTGCCTTAACCCTACTGTAGGCAAAAGTTTTCTGTAAAAGATTTATTCTACAGCAAAAAACGAAAAAGGTCCTTAAATAAATTCCTGTAAAAAACCCAAAAAATTCTTTATTAAACAGGTTGATCAAAACCCAAAGTTCTCTAAAACTGAAAAGAATTCCAACTTATTTCCTAGTTTTTTTTCTATGATTAAATTATATTGAACTAAAGGCCAAAGGAGATTTGCTTTGCTTTAGTGATCCGAAAACGAAACAGACTCTTGTATGGTTTTTTTAATACCCAAAATACCTTAAACTTAAAAAAATTCTTAATTGTTTGGCAGTTTTTTTTTTTAACTTGTTTTTGTTAAAAGACAAAAATCAAAATTTCGTATAAACTGCCTGAATTCCTAATCAATAAAATTAAATATCCCAAAGGCCCAAAATAATAAATCATAATTTTCAGAAAATAAATTTCGCACTTAATAAATCATTACTAATAATATAAAAGTATCTGTTGAAACAATTATTATTTTTTAGGATTTTGGGGAATTTGATCCCCTATTTTGGTAGTTTCAGTTTTGCAAAATATTCTTTTTTAAGAATCGCTTACGCGCTAAATTGACTTTTATTTCGATTTCCATTAATTAATTAATTAATTGTATAACAAAATAATAATGAAATAAAATATTTTTAAAAAGTGTGGGAAAAGCTAAAATCCTAAATAAAAAATGTTTACCCGAATCAATTTGTAATATATTTGGAAAGTTTTGTAAATATTCTTTAGGACTTAATTTACTTTTCCTTAAAAAATATTATAGCTTCCCAAGGTACTGTGATATCTGCTATAACCGCACACTTCCAACAACCGGATCTTTAATTCTTATAAGCGGACACTTCCAAAAATTTTTGGAAGATGTTCTTTTGGGCTTGGGAAGTTTAATTTTCTAAATTTTTAAGCCAGAATAATCTAGCAGGCAACGGTTGATCTTTTGGCTGTATTTAAAGTTGCTTTAAAATTTTTTTGGGGATTTTGGGATTTATTTTATTTTATTTGGGAATCAAGATTTTCATTCCTTTAAATATGTTTCAGTGCCTTCTATAAGAAAACTAAAAAAAAATTATATTCTTGTAAAGGTTTGGCCTTTAATTTGCCAAAACAATAATCGGGGGAAAAATGTTTAAGAAAAGTTCCTTATTTCAAAGTCTAATAGATAAATATTTTTCTAAAAACACATAAAAGGAAAACTTGTAAGATTTTTAAATTTGTGTTGACTCGTTTGGGGGATTTTGGATATTTTTTTTAAGAAATGTTGGGAATCAATCATTTTTGTTAATTTATTTATTTTATAAAATCAAACTAAAATTATTTTTTTTTATTTTACTTGTTTTGTGTCTGGGCAAGAAATTTGTATAAAATACTTTTTGAAAGCAGAGTTTTGCCAAATTTTGCGTTCTAAAAAAGGGCACCGCTCAAGTCAACTTTAATTCCCAGCAAAATTTTGTATTGGTTTTTTTCTTTATCTCTATTCTTCCGCTTTCGATCGAACTCAAATGAATATGTCTATTTTTGTTATTGAACAAGTCAATTTTTCTTTTTGCTGTCGTTCATACACATTGTGTAGTTTTGCTGTTGTTGTTATTGCTGTTGCTGTTGCTGCTGCTGCTGCTGTCGTTGTCCTGTGTTGTAAATGTTAAATTGTTCATAATTTTCATTGTATCTTTTCAATCTGTACTGTGAGTATTTGATTTTTTTTATACATTATTCGTATGGATTCGTTTTTATGTGTGTGTGTGTGTATTGGTTCATTTGAGCCGGTATCTCTGTAAAGTTATTTGTCTGTCTGTCCGTCCGTCCGTCCGTCCGTCTTCCTTCTGGCCTACAGACAAAAAGCCCAGCCATCTATCTAGCCAGTCTGTAGATTTTTTCTCTCCATTTTTCCTTTTAAGTGTTGGGCCAGTAGATGTTTTCTGCAACGTTGTTTTTTATTTCTCATATTTTGTTCATTTATTGGTCATATTTGAGTTTAATCGCAAAAATTTCCAGTAGTTTTACAATTTGTTATTGTCATAAATTGTTACATATTGGAAAGAGAGTTTATTTTTTTGTTCATTCAATTTGTGTTGTGCTTAATTTGTTAGTAAATTTACCATCTGCATTTATTTATAAGTTCATGTTAAATATATATATTATTTTACGGTCATTTATTTGTATTTTTAAATAAATAAATAAGTGATAGAAATTTCAGTCTTTGCCGGCGCGCTTAAACTTTGCAATATTTTCAAGTTTATTGCAACAACAAAAGTGCGTTTCAATTAACAGAATGTTTTGAATGCTATTTGCAAAATCCTGAAATCCTTATTTTTGTCTAAAGTATGTTAAATATTTTTTTGTGCTTTAAGTTTTTGATTTTGAAATTGCTTTAATGCAAAAAATGCTTTGTTCATAGAGAAATATTTAAGCGTTTGTTTTTTTTTTTTTGTTTGTTTATATTTTCCTTTTTTATTGTTTCGCCCTTAAAATATAAATAAAAAAATTTTCTTTAGAGATCTCATTTGGTCCATGCAATTTAGTAGACTTTAGCTGTTATGAGGCAGTCAGTATAATTTTTTTAAAAAAACTAAATATCAGATTTCTTGAAAATAATGCTTTTTAAAAGTAACTTTAAGAATTTATCATTTGAGTGAAATCCATTTTAAAAAAGGTCCTTAAAAAATGCTTATAACAAATTTTGTTTACAAAAAAAAAAAATCCAGGAAACTATTTAAAATAAAAGCATTTAAAAAAATTGTGCATTTTTAAAAAAAATATTTTTCGAAACAAGAACTTTTTACGTAGAATAATTAAAACAAAATTTCTTAAAAAAAATTTAAAAAAAATTTTATATAAAATAATTTTCTAAAAAAAATTTATTTTGTAACAAAATGTGGTTGTTGAAAAAGTACCGTTTATAAAAATACTTTTGGAAATATATCTTAAAAAATAAATCATCTTAAAAATGTTTCAAAAAAAATTCAAAAAAATTTTGCATTTCAAAAAAAGCACTTTTCCAGCAAAACATTGAAAAAAAGTACTTTTAGCAAAAAGTACCATATTAAAAAAGGAGTTAAAAGTACATTTTAAACACTTGTTTAAAAAATAATTGGAAAAGTACTTTTGGAAAATAGTACTTTTAAAAGAAGGACCATTTTCAAAAAAGTACTTTTAAAAGAAAGACCATTTTCAAAAAAGTACTTTTGGAAAATAGTACTTTTAAAAGAAGGACCATTTTCAAAACTAACTTTTAACAAAAAGTGTGATTCGAAAAAGTTATATAAAAAAAAGACCTTAAAAAAATTTTCTGAAGAAAAATACCTATTAAAAAAATACTATTAAAGTACCTTGCAAAAAAGTACGTTAGAACAGATTTAAAAAGTACCCGCCTTAAAAATCGGGAGCTTTTAATAAAATCTATTTCTTATTTTCAAAACAACTGCATTTTGTAAAACCCTTTTGAAATAAATAACTTTCAAGCAACTATTTTGGGAAAAACTATGTTTTAAAATAATTTTGTTTTAAAAAAATTAGTTTTAAAAGAGATTCCCTTCAAAAACTACTTTTCCAAAAAGTAACTTTAAAAAAAACTGCTCTTCCGAAAAGTGGCTTTTAAAATAAGTTGGTTTTTAAATAAATAAGTTCTCTTGAGTCAAATAATTTCGTCTTTGAATAATACAATATTTTTTAAAATAAGTTCTTTTTTGAATAGTATCTTTTGAAAATTACTTTTTAAAACAGTCAAATTGAAAGAAAATAAAAAATGGAATATAAAAACTTCTCTTTCAAAAGATGTATCGTTCAGCGAAGACTTTAAAAAATTACGTTTTAAAACAAATGCAGCTTTAAAAAGGAGCTACAGCTACAGTGTGCCCTAAAAACACTGCTTTTTAAAATAAGAACTTTCCAAAAATATCCTCTTATGGGTTATTTATCTTCTAAAAAGTGCGTTTTTTAAGATATTTAAAGCCCATTTTGTTTGCATATGAAAACGCATTAACAACTCGGACGACCAGAAATTTGCTAAAACTACAATAAAAATTTGTTCAAATTAAACAGAATAAAACGGGACGAAGGATAAAAAAAAACACACAGTGGCGAAATTAAAACTGATGTCGTTGAGCCAGCAAAACATCAAACTGAAACGAGCAATCAATGCTCGATATTTGATTTCTATATAAAAGGAACATTTTCACTGCCGCCACTTCAGCGACATCGCAAAAAGCTGCAGCCAGGCTGGAAAAAATACCAACAAGGATACAATAAAACTTTGCTTTTCGCCCGTTTTTTTTGTGCTGCCATACTGCAGTCCTTGTAATCATTTTTTATTTCATTTGAATTTTGTTTTAGTTGAATGAATGCCATCGTTTTTCAGCCAAATTTTTGCCTCTTTCCGTCAAAAAAAAAAAACTAATAGAGACCATATTTTTTTCTACCCACTGTACGTTTGAACAACGGTGTGTGTATGTGTGTGTGTGTGTTGTTTTACTGTCTATTTTATTGCAATTTGTTCCTTTTAAACAAAATGTTGTTGCATGTTGATTTGTATTTATTTTTTAAAGAGCTCCTTCATTGTCCAGCCTTAAATGCACTCAGCATTGATTTTGCCTTGAATGCGAATTGAGTTTTTCGATTCAATATGCGGCTACATTGTTATTTTTGTATAATATTTACTATATATTTATTTATTTTCATGGCAGATGATAAACAACGAGATTCGAGTTGCATTTTGTTTTTTTCTTTTTTGCTGGATTTAAATTTTAATTTTTTGGTGCTCGTTATTTTTCCAGCTCGTTTTAACGCAATAAATTTTTCTAGAAAACCATGAAATTTTAAAGTTATTTTTAAATATTGATACAACAGATTGCAAAATTCAGAATAGCTGGAGCGTCAAAACACAGAAAATAAAATCCAAATTTAATAGTTTTGAAAGAAAATAAAGGAAAAGGCAACCATTAAAAAGGGGTTTGAGATTGAGGTGGTAAGACCATGTGGTTTTAATACCACTTGTCTAATCTGAGTAAAGTCAAATCCGTTACACGATTTGGCCGGACATATAAATACTAAAACTCTATTATCATGAGGAGTGTTCCTTGGAGCAAACTGGGCCCTGTTTGTGTTCCTATACATTCGACTGGGGGTGGGGAAAAATAAGCTACTTCCCGTATATCGGCCTAGAACATCTCCACGGTCCCTGAAAATGTACCGAAGAATCCGATACAGCCAGTTCTCAACTTGCCGCATTTTGAGACGGAAATTTGAACTACACACGAACAAGAATCGACTGGCCCAGGAGTTCAGGCCTGTTCTCTGACCGGGCTGGCATTCGTGGGACTATCGGCGTGAACGACGAGTGCTGCATAAAGGTGAAGACATGATACGTGGCAGCAGATGTCACGATTAATGCAGGACTTGAGTGTTTTTCTATGTCGGGCAGAGGTGAGGTGATTGGGCCTTCAAGACTCTACTAGATTGAAGAGTTTCCTGATAATAAAACGCAATCGGTTGAGGCCTTTGAAGTCTGCTTAAAATTCATAGAAATCTGTGAGGCAGATTACCCAAAAATTGCACCCTTTGACTATATAACGCCGTAAAAGCCTTATATTCTAGTCATAATAGCATTAATATTTTTAATTTGGCCTATTCAATTATACTGCAACATCTAGCCGACTTTGGTAAAAGCCCCTTTATTTACCAATTCTTTTAGCAAAAGATCTATTTTTCAAAGATTATTTCCGCTTAAGGTCCTTTTTTGAAGGTTCTTGCTTACAAAGTATCTACTATTTTCGACAACTCTAGTTTTATATAAAACATTTTCTGAAAGAAAATTTCTCATCTTATTAACACACCTGCATCCTGTGCTTTCAAAGTGCAAAAACTAAATTTTGGTTCTTCTGTTCTTTCGGTTTTTTTTTGGCCTCTTTTCTGCGTCTCATTAAAAACAAACAAACGGAAAAAAACGAAAATCATGTAAAAATTTTAATTGATTTCCTTTTTATGTAATGATGCATAAAAATGTTGCAATATGTTGTTGCAGCATGTAGTCTCTGTTGTTGTTTTGCTGCCATGTTACATGCAACACACTCAGGCGTGTTCATGAATAATCGAACACTTTTGCTGAGGCTCTCAAATCTAATAACGATAATAATAAAAATTGCAATAATTGCATTTTCTAAAGCACTGAAGTTTGAAATTGATAGAAGGAGCCTCTGCACTAATAGCAAAATGTGGCAAATGAATTTCCATCTGGATTTATATTCTGCTTTTTTTTCTAATTAAAGAAAACATTTAAGTTGTTAAAAGTGCCAAAGAAAATTGAAAGTAAGTTATTAATATGGCCAAATTCAGAGTGAGGCAGAATTTCAGTTTTACAATTAATTAATTTTCAATGCAAATAAATAATTTTTTCATAAACATTTTGTTACGGATAACAAATTGTTGCTTGAAACTTTATTATCGATAAGAAATTTTTTTATATTATCTTTTTTTAAGGAAAATTTTAAACGCAAAACACAAATTTCTTATTAAAATGTTTTGAAATTTTTCATTTACGAAAATAGTGAAAAAAATTTATTATTTATTTTTAAAAAAAAATTATATGCAAATTTGTTTTGTCTATATCCAATTTTTTATAAAACTATTTTGGCGATAACTTCTTTTCCTTACAAAATTTGTTATCGGCAACAAAATGTTTATATAAAAACTATAGATTATGCCAAAGAATTTTTAAGAAAGTTTTTAAACACAAACATATTTTATGAATAATTTCTTTTTGATAACAAATTTTATTATCATTAACAAATTTTTCATTGATAAAAATATTTTTCTGATGCCCTAACAAACGATAACAAGGTTTTGATGAAACTTGTGACCACTAAGAAATTAATATATACAAATTTCTGTACAAATATTTCATCAATAACAAATTTTTACATAAATTTTTTTATTTTTGGGGAAAAAAATGTTGATTAAAAATCTGCTGTGAAATTTTTGTTTTAATTGATAACAAATTTCGTAATGAACATTTTTCATAAAAATATTGTATTTTTATCAGTAATAAATCTTTTACAAATTTCTTTTGTGTATAAAAATTTTTATGTGAATTTTTTTTTTTTTGAAATTTTGTTATTGATAATAAACTTTAATTTTGGAATATTTGTATATATTAAAGATTAACGATTTCCTCAATAAAAAATGTTTGATCGATAAAAAAATTTCATTTTTGTGCACAATAAATGTTTGAACATATTTTATTTCTAAAAAAAAAAAAATCCTATTGGCTACAAAATTTTCTATTAAAAAATTTTAACGACAACAAAATTTTGTTTGATTGTTAATTTTTTTATGACAATTTTCTTCTAGCATAATTTTTTTTTAATATAATTTATAACGATAACGAGTTTTAGACGAAACTAAATTATCGATAACACGTTTTAGTGAAATTTTTTCAAAATGATTTTTTTTTTTTCCTTAAGTTTAGTTCTATAGTTTTGATACAAATTGCAAGCAGTTCGCTAGGCTGCCATAAAACATTGCAAGTGCTGCATAATTTAAGGCGCTGCAAAAAAATACTCAAAATATATTTATTTCTTCTATGTGACAGTTCGATTTGAAAAAAATTATGAATATTAGTGTTGTTTGCATAAAAATTATTGAACGCAGTGTTTCTTTTTTTTTTGCCAGGGTTGGGAGTAATTAATCATGTTTAGTTCATTTAATAAATATGAATTTAAATGCGCTATTTAAATAAATATGCTTAATATTCGATGTGCGCTTACCCATTATACTTTTGTCGTTGGCGTTGCTGATTTATTGTAATTTAGATATTGATAGCGACTCGTTGCCGTTTGTTGCCTTCGAATTCAATTAACAGTTTGATAATTGAAATTTATATATATTTTTTTTCTCGTTCAATAACTTTCTTTTTGTTATTTTTCCATCCTGTTATTTATTGTATGTATTTTAATTATTTTATATATATTTACTTTATAACACTCATACACTGATAAAATTAAACACTTATTATAGAATTGGTTTACACCTTTTTTTTTTTGCTGGGAGGTTTTTAATATAAAAGTCTGCTTTTAGGCTGCACAGCTTTTAGTGGCAAATGTTCTACTATTTTGTGTCTAGTGCAGTAAAATGAAATTTACAAACTGTTGCGAACACTTAAACTAAATTGTTTCTTTTGCTGGCAAATTTGGTAAAAAAAATATATTGTACTTTAAAATAAATTTAATTGCTTTAAATTCAGCGCCAATGCTAAGTGATGATTTTCATTGGCTGATGCAGTTTATTGCTTTTTTCTTCTTCTTCCTTTTGTTTTTTTCTTTTTTTTTGTTTATTAATCAAATTAAGCCAAATTTGAATTTTGGTTATAAATTCAAACGGTTTTTTTTGCCAGACTGTTTGTTAAATTTCAGTGTTTGTTGCAGTTTTTTGCAATTTAATTGTTTAATTGCAAAGAGTTTTTTGTTGTTGCTAAAAGTTTTGGTCAAATTTGTGGTTTATATTTAAATGTCAATTCTGTTGGTATTAAAAATAATTTAATTTCATTTAATTATTCTTTTATAAATATTGATATGATAGTTGTTGTTGTTGTTGTTGTTGTTTATTTATGTGAATTATAAAAGATTTTGTTTTGAATGTTATTTTGATTTTTGTTGTTATATATATTATTGTTGTTTAAAGCCTGATTTAAGTTACATTTTGAAAAACTATAGTACGTCACGTAAGAATTGTGCTGCATTACGGTATAGCGTAAAGCTTTACGTTACAGATTGTTGCGTTTCTGTTTTAATACGTTCTAGTATTTTTAAACTTTTGCAATATTTCACCACGTTACGTCATATACATATTACGTTACGTAATATCAAAGTTACTTGATTTTACTTATATATATATATTTTTTTTTAGTTCCCGAAAGTCTAGCTTTTCTTTTAATTCACAACCGTTTCTACATTAAGCGAGCGTTTATTTCTTTTTCCAGAAGTAGAAAAATTTTGAATTAATTTTTGAAATTCCAAATAAAAAACATAATTTTAACCAAATCTAAGAGTCTTGTTTAATTTCGCTTAAATATTTTTTCAGCATATTAATTTAAATAAGAGTTTGATATGAATTATACAAATATTTATATAGTTTTTGGGTAGCTTAAGTGATTTTTCCATTTGGTGTTCAAACTGAGCAGGTCTTTTTTCCTTAAAATTTAAAAAAAAAAATCCTTTTAATCAAACTTTAATTTTTAAAATGTTACCCTATTTTTAAATTTGTTCAAGTTATAGACTTGGGAAATTGTCATTTACAATTTATATAATATTGAGACAATTTGTTTTAAGTTTCTCGAGTTCAAGTGAAAATAAATTTATATCTGAAGGCATATTTTTAGGCTTTTATTTTTTCTTGTTCATAAATGTCTTTGTTGCTGCTCGGCATTTCACTTTTTAGCAGTTTTAAGTATTTCTTTTAATTATATCAGTTTTTTCTTATTAATTTTCTGCTTTTTCAGCTTTCAGTTGATCTCTTTCAGAAATAAATTATAGACCTTGTTTTTGTTGTATCGACTTTTTGACTTAGTTTGGATTTCGTTAGCCCTTAATTTTAACGTTTCAAAATTACTGCCGTTGTTTGTAAATTGAAGCGCAGAAAAACTTCATTGAAGCATACTTTTGGGCATCCAACAAGTTTTGTTGCATATTTTTGGGCTCTGTAAAGATAAAATATCAAGTTTTGTTTTAAAATCAATCGAAAAATTTAATGTTATTTAAGGCTTTTTATTTTCATAAAACCATAAAACTTATTTGATATACGATTTAAGAAAATTTCATAGGAAAAACTCATTTTAAACCTTATAAATATTGAAACTATAAATGTTTGTACAGAATTTAAGTTGTTGATGTGATTGCTTTTGTGTCTATTGTAAAAATTAAGCAGTGAAAGCCTTAACAACTTTATTTAAAAACGTAAGGTGTTATTCACCTCCCAAAAACTGTGATAAATAATTTAATTTTCAAAACAAAAAGGATAGATTGTCCTGCCTGCCACTATGGCGTAATCTAATGGTGCACTAACTCCACTTGATGATCTACCCAGTTCTTTTCAGAGAACAGAAATCTATTGCAACCGCCATTAGGAGTCATTTGGACTATGGCAAATAGACCAGAACTATCAATATCTATGGGCTTTGCTAAGTTTTTAGGTTTGAAGTAGGTTTCAGTCGAGGTACGCATTTGAATTAGATGACCAACAACAGGATCATGTCAGCCATCACAAGAACTTGTTGGCATCCATTCTGAAGGTTTCAATGAAACCTGTAAAACCGAACTTTCTTGAGGTTTGGCGTACTTTTCAATCGGGAAACCGCTACTCCTCTATACCCCAAAAATCAGCTGGGACTACACCAAAAAAACCGTACTCCCCGGGGGGAATATATATGTAGAAAAATATATATATAGGCCACCATCTTTAAACCTTGCAGCGTATTTTGAATATTCATTTTATGTTACCAAAAATTCTTTTCTTAGTCTAATATATTTAAAATATTGTATCAGCCATTAAATTGGTACCCGAATTCATTATTCGCAGCTTGAAGGAACGTTTGCACGCGGGAAACAGCCATTCACTGCCATCCACGCTTAAAAGCAGCCATTCACTGTTTTTTGGAGACAAATCAACTGGGCCGATTGCCCTTGCTGTGTCTGCAAGCAACTAAGGCTCGGACTTGAGTCGGAGGGGCACAAAAAATAGTTAAAAATGTTGTAAAACAATTATTTGTTATCCAAAGAAAACAAAAGACCCAGACTTAGTTAAATGGGCATAAAAGCGGATACAATTGCTACTTTTCGTTTTTTAATAAAACGTAAAACTAGTAGTAATAAAAATTTAGACACATCCTAAAATATTCATATGAAAAAGTTTTACTTTTTGTTACTGTTGGTTTCGCAACATAAATTTCAAAACGTTCAAAATGAAAACTATTCGCATGTGTCAGAAAGTTTGTACGAAAGTGAAAATTTTCATTTCGTAACATTTCTAATAAAGAAGATAAACTTTATATGTTCATGTTTGCAGAAATCGAAAAACCAAATAAATATATAAAGATTTTGGAAATTTTATAAATCATAGAAAAAACTTTTTTGGAGCTAAAAGTTTCATTTAACATTTTTAATAGTTTCTTCATAATAATTTTTTGGCATACTTTTTGAATATTGGCTTTGAGGAAATCTTGTTCAACTAACAATTGGACTGTTTAGCTTTGAAGCGAACTAAAAACGTCAAATTTTTTCACTTATCTTTTTCTTTAGACGATAAAAACGATTTTATTGTCACTTTTCATATCCGTACGAGAGTGAAATTGAAACCATTCTGACCTTTTTGTCACTGATTATTCGATTTTTTTAACACACATCTGATAATTTTTGTTGCCTACTTTAAATATTGGTATTTGAAATATTCTTGCTGCATATTTTATGGGGCAGTTTTGCTAAAAAAAAAAACTAAACAAAAGGAGTTTTAGTTGCAAAATAAAAACTCTTAAAAACAATAATTTTTCTTAATTTTAACAGAATTTTCTTAGAGGCTGTCCCGCCTCTTTTTATCACATCACATCACATTTATTTTTTAGTTCTGATATGAGGCTGAGCTTTTTATCTCTGTGTTTGCTGTATGAAAAATATCTCTATACTTTTACTACAGGAAAATAACATGTCAATAACGTAGACATTTCACGAAACTAAAATGAAAGGATATAAATAACACTGAATGCCAAAACTTTATTCATATCAATTGCAACTCTTGGAAATATATTTTATTTATTTATTCATTTACAAATTTATTATAATTAAAATTACTATAATTTCAAAGCGCCAATGACTATCGGTATATAAAGAACTTGTAGCGTAGAGATTAAGATCAAAGTGAAAAATCTCGAAATAATAGTAAATATTTTTTAAAACAAAGAGAATTTTAAATTACTTAATCACAAGTTGCAACTGATTTTTAATTAATGTATCGTTAAGCCTTATTTTATTATATTTTTAGTGCTGCCTACTTTTAGGCACTAGTACAATTTAACAACAAAAAATATTATATAAAAATATTTAGTTGAACAAAAAAACTCGATCGATTAAAAAAAAATTTTTAAATAAATTTTTACGACAAAATTTTGATATCGAAAATTAAGGAATATTTTATGCTGAAATCGAACGATTTCAAAGATATTTTTAATTTTTCCAAGGTGACGTGATGAACATGGCTGTTCCTAAATGGCAATAAATACACTCCTGATGCCTTAAATCGGTCCATAATGCGACGCTCTTGTCTTAAAACTTCTAGGTATTTTTCGCCATTTAATTGCACTAAAATTTTGTGAAGATAAATTGAACTTTATAGGTCCCGTCATAGTTAATAATACGATTTTATTGATCCTAAGGCGCTGGCAAAAAACCTATAATAATTGTGGTTGTTCTTAAAAAGTAACACAAGTAATTTGCAACAAACAAATATTCAACTACTGATAATCCCTTAAAGTATGTTACTGATTTTATTCTAGTTCTTTTTAAAAATCTGCTTCTACTCTACTTCTACGACATTATTATTTATTAACTTAAAATACTTTTCTGTATGAAATGATTTTGTTATCGCCATTAAGCTCCGCTCAGGAAGATTCATAATTCTTACAACAAAGCAATAAAACTTAATTAAAAAAACTCTATATTAAATTTGAAGTGGTTTAAAAACCCCTATATTTCTTTTCAAAAAGGGATAAGCAAATTAAATAAAAACATTTGTTTCGAATCACAGCACTTTTAATATAAAAGACAAAGGAAATTGGGCATATCTTGAATTTAGTTCTATAGCTAAATGCCAGAAATTAAAAACCAAAATGCCTAAAAACAGGCAACAGAATTTAAGCTGCTGTACGAATTAATCGGCATCGAAGGCGCCAAAAGTAAATTGGTTCAAGACACAAACAAATTTTGTTTTTTTTAAGTTTAAAATTTTGCTGACTAAACGAAAGAATTTCTATGAATTTTTTCTGTGGCAAAATTAATAAAATCTAAAATTTTTATTTCAGGCATCGATTTACTGATTTTCAGTTTTGAAAATCAAACAAAAAATATTAGTTTTTAAATTACACAAAAATTTTACCGCATTTCCATGGAATTTATTATAATTTTTTTTTTAAATTTTATAGCACAAAAATATCGAAAGTTTTAAGTTTTTAAGGGTAACGTATTGGAGCATAACAATAGTTGGTTCTTTTTTAAAGTGGCATAAATTTTGTTAACTTTTTTCTCACTGCAGTCAAATTTTAAGCTTTCAAAATTGGTGCCATAATAAAACGTGAAAACATATTAGAAATTTGGCCCAAGAGCCATCTCTAGCCAACTTTATATAGTTGTTAGCAAGCAGTTACCAATATAAGTGTATTAATTGTTAAGACATGCAAAACATTAAGGCGAATTCAGAAATAGTAAATTTGTTAAAACGTTTATTCTTAATAAAAATATTTTTTTTTTTAAATAAAAAGTCTTAACTTGAAAAATATTATTCTGCTTTTATTAAAGCTGTTGTTAGATAAATGAAAAGCTGTAAAACTACAACCGGTTTTACAACACGCTTTTGCGGTTAAAGTACGCTTTATCTTATTTATGGTGACTTAATGTATTCTTTAAGTAAATTGGCAGTAATTTCAACTGATTTAAGCGGACAAAACGAGAATTTTTTGCTCTAAATTTCTACAATTAGGGGCCATTTCTTAATTTCAGAGAGAGAGGAAGAATAAATTAAATAATTAGTTGTTAAATAATTAGTTGTTTCCCAGCTACACAAAAATATGTCTACAAATACTTTCTTTTCCCTAAATTTAGCAAATAGAAGATATTAAATATTTAGAGCTGCAAAATCAAAAGTTATATATATTTTGTTTAAACTGTCATTCTTATTATTATTATTATATATAAATTCTGTTCCTTCAGTTTTGTTAAGTTTAAGTTTGAAAATTGGTCTTAACACTCATCTCTTTTCTTTGTTTGCCCTTTAGAAAGCACGCAAACGTTTGCCATGAAATTCATCCAATATCAGTGTCTCAAATCAAATATGTTTAAATTATTTAAAGTAAAATCTATCGATTTATCGCGTTTAAGCGTCAAAGTCACAGACTCTAAGAAACTAATTCGAATCTCAATATTATGCTTTCAAATTACAAATAGTTATAAGACTCAAGGTACAATCCTTTGATTTGTCACGTTTACCATTAAAAGGGTATCTCAAAGCCCAATTGGTTTTGTTATATGGAAGCCAGGCAAACGTTTCCGTTCGTGAATGTGAAACAGATACTAGAAAACTGATTTGGAGTGCCTTGTCCAGCTTTATTTTTAAATTGCAGTCTCACTATTAAGTCGCCTTTAGTTTTAAAAACTGGCCCCAAAAGAATCAATTTTTTATATTTTGTAAAACTACCCAACGTTGGCGTTTGAAAGTGTAAATCCGGCCCCAAAAACAGTCAACTAATTGAATTGTTTGTGTTTTTTATAGACACTAAAGTATTGCATACTTTAAGGGTTTTAGCAACTTGGGCTTAGAAAAATAAATTATCAACAGAAATATATTTCTGTTTTCACTCACATTTTTGCTGTCGGCTACATGGATTTGAACTTTATAAATTATAAACATTTTTGCATATTTTCAAAAAAAAAAAAAAAAAAAAAAAACAACTCAAAATCTATAAAAGTAAAATCTAATTTCGGGCTAAACCAAATAATTATCGAATCTTTAAATGGTTTTCAATTAGAAAGAAAATTAAATAAAACTGAAATTAAAAATAAAAATGTTTAACAGACATTTTATTCATAAAAAGAACTTTTTGTTTATTGAAATGTATGAAAATAAATTTCAATACAAAAATCTGTTTCTTACACTAATCAGGTATTTTGTTGTTTATAGAAAATTAAATTCAATATTTCGTTCTTGTTCTACTTTGAAAATTGTTCGAAACAAGAAACGAATTTACACAGATTCAAGTTTTCAAGGCAAAAATATATAAAAAATACAAGAAAAAACTCACAAGTTAACTCTTATAAGTATAATTTTAACTAAATAGAAGAAAGAGTTAGAAACAGTATAAATCAATGGTAAATCTTTAACTTTCTAAGCCTAAAAGTAGGCTGCACTGTTTCGTTTATATAACACTCTACTAACCCTTTCAGGCTTGTCATAGGTCAGTTTTTTCTCTTATTCGCTTCCTTTACAAATTCCTTTAGTTAAATTAGAGTTGTTTTCAATATTTTGTTTCTTTACGGAATTTTTTTTTTTTTTTTAACTGATATGATTTTTTGTGTGGGATTTTGAGAAAAAAATTTATATTTTATTACATTTTATATGATTTATTTAACTTTAAATTTCAGTTTTATTTTTTTAATATTTTTCTTAAACAATTTCCATTTTTATTTGGTTTGGTTTTAATATATTATTATTACATTTTTTTTTTGTATGAGAAAAAAACCAAATACACACTTTAACAAAAAACCACGTTTATTACGTTCTATGCATTGGCATCCTTTCGTAACCGTAATTCGCGTTAAACTGATCCTTACAATTTCGTTAAAAAGCGCATTGGCCCTTTTTTGCAAAACAAAAACAACCAGTACAACAACAATTTTGTTGTCTTTTGCAAATCAAAAAAGAAAATTAAAAGGCAAAAAACAAGCAAAACAAACAGCACACAATTTCACTAAACGAAATGCATCTCAGGCGAAAGGACAATGTGGGGGGAGGGGAAAGAAAGCCAGCAACACACGAGGCTTTTTCTCTATGACTTGCCAGAGTAAAAACGAAACTTTGTGCTTGTTACGAGGAGCATGTTTAAACGACGAGAACTTAGTCTTAGGACTAGGCAACGAACATGTGTGTCTGTCCCTCTAACTATGTCGTGGTTTGGCCGGCTCAAGTGCTCAGAAAAAAAGAACAGAAAACAGAAAAAAGGTTACAAATTTGAGTCGTCAAAAAACGAGTATTTAACTGAAAGAGTTATTTTTTTGTGCCAAATTGCATGTAAAAACAAACGAAGTTGTTTAAAGGAAAACATTTTATTCGATTGTTTTGGGCGAAAAGTCAGTCTGTTACTTTTTTTCCTAAATGACCAAGTTTTGGTTCGGTTTGGACGATGTTTCGTTTAAATGAAAGGGTTTTATTCGTTATTAAATGCAACCTGTTTGATGAAACATGTACTAAACCATTGCATACTTCTGAGCGTTTGTTGGCTACTATCGTACACATTAAAAAAGCAACACACACAAATTATTCTTAATCACCACAAAATTAGATTTTCCACTATTTTTTTGTACTGTTTTGAAAGTTTATTTTTTTCACGAATTTTAATAATTTAGATTTTTTCAACACCTTAAGTTATGCTTTACTTTTCCACAACTAAAGTAAACAAACAAAGAGCGTTGCATTTTATAACCAACATGTTGTTTTCAATTTGCCGCAAACCCTTCCTTCAAAATATAAAACATGTTTTTTTTGCCCGTTAAAATTAAACTTTCCATTAAATTGTTTTTAACTTTTAGCAGCACCAAATATTCTTGCAAGTTTTTATTATATTAAATTTTATTAATAATTTATTTTTCTTATCAAATTAATTTCCTAACAATAAAAGCTTTTCTTGAAACCTAAAGCTTTTGCTTCATTTAGCGGCGAATTGCCGTGTTTTACTCTTATGTTCGTCCTTTTCCAACTAAGAGTTTTTCTTAAGAGAAAAACTCTCCACTTGTTTGTGTTTTGTAAACAAAAAAAAAGCTTTTTATTTGTTTGTAAATCTATGAAAGCGCACCTCCCATCTTTTTTTTGCGTTCTTCCTGCTGGAATTCAAGGTGCTTAAGCCATGTGTTAAGGATATGAGGCGGGGTGGTGGCTACCGGTTCAGTAAGTCATGACCATGATGGCACTCATCGAACAAAAAAACACTCCATCTTAATTGTATTGTTTTGCCTTAAACTTTTAATTTCTTTTGACAAAATATTTAACATTTCTATTGAAAAAATATCCTTTTTGTCCAAAATGGCCTTGAGCCACAATACATGCGAAATATTTTGCCGGAGACCTGCACTGCCGGCTTATTTTCAAGCTAAAAAATGATTTAGCTGCTTCTAACCGAAAGCTGCCTTTGAAATTAAACATAAATAAAGCCAAATGGCTTCTATGACTTGGATTGTGATTGTGTGTGTGTGTGTGTGTGTGTCATAAAAAGGATTTTCAAATACTTAACAAAATATGTGAAAAGATTTTGGAAATAAATTAGTGAAGAAATTCACTTTTCGCTAAAAATTAGGAAAATAAAATTTGTAGGTTCTGGAAAATGTATAATTGGCCCAAAATATTGCTGGACCAAAATTCAGTTTCTCTGAATTTTTGAAATATAAAGAATATTAATAAAAAGCGAATGGAATTAATATATGAAATTTTTGATATAAAAAAAAAGTTGCAACAAACTAGATTTTTTGAGGAAAAATAAATTTTTGGAAAAAAAACTGGCAAAAAACTAGATTTTCTGAGACAAAATAAATTTCTGGAAAAAAGTTGTTTGGCATTCAAAGGTTTCTAAGACGCCTAAAGTTTGTTAAACTGCAGTTTTTGGGACAAAATTTTACATTTAGGACAAACATTTTATGGGAAAAAATTTAATTTTTGGAACAAGATTTTTTTTAAAAAGAAGTTCTGCTTTCAAAACTAACAAAAAATGTTTGGAGCAGGAGATATTCTGTAATGAAAAAGTTTTTTTTGAGCTAAAATTCATGTACGTGACAAACATAATCGTTGCAGAAAAACGTTAAATTTGTTGGCACAAACATAAACTGTTTGGAACAAAATCTATAATTTTCATAGTTAAAAGCATTTTTTAGGAAATCCCATCTTTGATCTCTAGGAAAAACATTGATTTTTTGGGACACACATAAATTGATTTGCTTAAGAAAGCAGACATTTTTGTGCCAAACAAAAAACATTTTAGGGCAGGCGTAGGTTGCAGCGACAAAACCTGAATTGTTAGATCCAAAATCATATAGATCTGGGTAATATATAAAATTGAACAAATATATTAAAAAATTACTTATAATAGAAAATAAAATATTATATTTAAGTAAAACAATTCCTTGTTAAAGCCTTAAACTCTTTGTTAATTTTTGTATGTTTTATTATAAGAAAATTTGCAAATATCATAAATTGAAAGAAATAAATTGAATTGAATTGAAATATATAAAATTGTACGGATTTTGCGACAGAAGTTCAATTGACTTATTTTCAGAATAAAATAGTGTTTCTGATATTAAAAAGTTTTTAGGAATAAAATTTAATTTTTGCTGATTAAAATGTTAATTTTAAAAACTAAATTTTTGAGACAAAAGTCAGCTAAAAGAAAAGGAGATTTTTGAATAAAAATTGCTGCATAAATCTGTTTTTCAAAAACAAACAAAATAATATATTGAGGTGAAATACGGAACGCTTTTTTCGTGAACTTTTTGGTCGAAAACTATTTAAACAAATCTAAGGGAATAAATTGTTTGATAGAAATATTTTGTTCAACATTTTTTAATTAAAAAATATTTTTTGGTTTCATATCAATTCATAAAATAGTTCCCACATCACTCAAGAAATTAAGTGCATATTTTGCCAATATAATTGGAAATAAATTTTTATATATTTTTGTTAGTTTAAATGTTTGTTCTGGAAAGAAATATTTTGCAAATTTCTTTAATTTCTTCAAGCTTTTTATTGCTGCAAATCAAAACAGAATTTAGTGGGAGCTGTGCTGGGACCAAATTTATTTAGTTCGTGTTTTTTCTTAAAAACTAAATGCATTTAAGAAGGAATTTTTCAAATAAATGCAGTTTCTCCAGAAACAAACTGTTTACCAGTTAAATTAAAGTATTCCTCAGCTATAAAAGTTATATATTTTGCCAAGATCACCATTTTTGATTGAGGCAAAAAAAAATATATGTATTTATAATTGAAACAAAATTAGTTTAAGGCGCCAACATGTTAAACTGGTTAAGTCGAAATTTTAGGGTTATTGAAAAGACGCCTGACAGACAAACATGAAGCAACACTTAAAAATTCTCTCTATTTCCAAAATAGCAACTTGAAATTGTTTGTCCTGCATTAGAAGATCCGTCAGAATGTTAATATGTGTTGATTAGGCACTTCTGTTATGCCTCTTTTATTCAGTATCAAACTGAATGAGAGTTATTGCTATTGATTTGAAATTGTATAATTTTGTGTGCATTTTTTGTACAAAACTTTTTTTTCTTTTTAATTAAAACTTTGAACGAATCTTGTCATACAAGTTTTCGGATGCGAAATAGTTTTTGATTTTCGCTCCGAAAAGCAGTTCCAACAATTAAGAATTAATAGTGAAAACAAGTTATTTTTTCAACAAAAAAAAATTATTACTTTTTTACACAAAAACTTACTTTTTCCCCTAAAAATTTACTTGCTCACAAAAACTACAAAAGTAAAAATTTTTTCTCCCAAAACTTTCCTTTTTCATAATAAAAACTTAATATTTTTACCAAAAGTTTACTTTTTCCCCACAAATTTAGTTTTTTCCACAAAAATTTTCTTTCTTAAAAAAAACATTTTTGGGCCACAAAAACTCTCATCTTCTTTAAAAACTTTATTTTCACTAACATTTTTGTTATTTTTTTTTTTGCTCAGCATTTTTTCCAAAATACATGTTTTTAACAGCAAATAAATATTTTATCGAAAAGAGTGTATTTTTTTGCAATCGTGCAGCGCTACAACATGTTGAATTTTGCTCATTTTTTCTGAAATTGACTTAGAATTCAATTGACTCAATTTATATATATAAGTTTTGCTCTTGAAGAAATTCAATTCGTTTTGCCCGAAGAGAATTGTCAGTACCATGGTTTCCCTAAATTTTATTTATCATCTTTTTTTATTATATAGATTTACTTTTTATATTTTTATTTAATATCTTATTACATTTATTAACTTGCTTGATTATTGATTGTAAAATTTTCAGTACCATGGCTCTCACAAGATTACTTCTATGATACGATTTGATTGATTTATTATGGATTTTTTGTGTAGAAATAAAAATAATTTACTAATATGTTGTTATTTTAATCTGGAACCTGATTATTGTTCATAAAATCCTATTAACTATAGCGCGTTTCCTTTTTTTTTTAAAGAAAATTAAAAGAAAATTTTCAAAACATCTCAAAAGCTTTTTTTCTTTATTACCATGATTTTAGTGAAGGACATTAAGGCACAATAATGTGAGAAATGTGTTGTAACCTTTAGCAAATTTTGGCTTAGAACGTTTAAAGATGCCTTGATTTTTTCAAAAAATATTTTATACCGAAGCAGACCTTCACTTTTTTAATCATTCTAACCATTCGCATTGCGGTGTCCTTTAAGCATCTGCTTATGGTACATCCTTTCATGATGTGAGCTGTCGTTGATAACTTTGCTGCATTCTTCCTAGGAATTTCCGCCACAAAATATTATTATACTGATTTTCTGTACAGATATTTTCTTTCAGCCTAAAACGTATTTTTCTGGCCTTTTTGCTTATTTCTTTAGACGCCTCTGCTGATGCCCCAATGAAATAAATTTATTGTGCATCAATGTCAACAATTTTTTACCTACACATTGACATGAATTGACAAACACATGCACAAGAGTGCCGCAATATGAAATCCCTGACACACGTTTGCATGAAACTTTATGTGCAACTATATGGAAGTATGACATTCCTTTGCTAACCGGCTTTTTCTCTTTTCCTCCAATATCCATATGCCACAACTGAGCAAAGCAGCAACAACAACAACAGTTTTGGAAATTTCTCCAAAACAAATCACAAAAACTCAGCAGTCTGTCTACCACCAACTCGAAACCACCACAAAAGTATAGCCCAACATATTATAAGGCGGTAGCGAGATTATAACGAATTCCCTACAAATCCTTAGGGAGCTTCAACTCAAATTGGCAAATTTGTAATGCGCTTTGAGCAGACCATTAAATTCTCCCATTAATTTTTAATGGCAGAGCTCATGCGCAGAAAAAGCTCCCCCGAATGCCCGCCAGCCAATCGCAGCAGTGTTTTACAGGCTTTAATGCTCTCCAGCGCCACCAATGAAACTGTTGCATATTTCCAGGCCAGGAAAATAAGGGAAATTTATGTGCCGCGGAGAAATGCACCGAATGCACTATAGAGCACACATTTAACTAAGATTTATGACTCAATTTCTGTAGGTGATTATAGTAAAGAGCTGGCCGTGGCTATAAATTGAGTAAGTGCAATTTACGAGCAGGCATTCCATTAGCTACTCACTTCCATTACAACACCCTTTTGTTTTGCTCGCAATATTTTTGCAAATGCAGGCACAATTGTAGGTGTGTGTGTGTGTGTGTAGTTGTTGCAACCTGCTGCAATATGTTGAATACAATGTGTGTTTGAAATGTTATTTTGTTTGTTTATTTTTGTGTTTTTGGATTTCATTTTTGTTGTGTGATTTTTATATAGAAACAAGTGCGCATAGTATTTACTTTAATGTAGACGCCCTAGTGTATGTTACACTTAATATTGCCGACATTAACACAAACCCGTGCTGTCGCATGCCAGCACAGCTTCAATAGTATTTTGTTGTATAAAGTTTACTCATATGAATGCATGCATTCACACTTACCCTTCTGCTGACTTTTCATGTGTATTTGCTCTTCATTTTCCCAAATGTAGGCAAGAAAATAAGGTGACAAATTCGTTGCTGGGGTTTTTTTTTTTTTGTTTGTTTTTCTGAAACGCTCTTGTTTTCTTTTCTGTTCTTTTTCAAACTGGTATATTTCTTTTTTTTTAATTTTTCATTTCAATGCCTACCGCATATGCATTGCAATGACTTTTGTTGTAGTGCCTTAAAGTAGACTACAGAAATAAGTAGGATTTTTTTTGTCGTTTGTTTGCTTTAACTGTGGTTCGTTGACTTTTTTTTCATTTTGTTGCGACTAGAAAGAGTTGCTTGTTAGAAATGGGGTAGAGTCGGTGGGCTTTTTAATGGAGTTGGGAAATTTTAAAGGATTTAAGTCGAGAAATTCTTAGATCACAAATACAAGAAGAAGAAAATGCGCTTAAATTGTTTATCTTGTGATAGGGAATTTAGTGGCGAGTGCTTGAAAACCAGATCAAAAAAATAGCCACAACATGCATCGTTTCTTGACGAATACAGGTCCGGCCAACAGGGACCTCGAACTTTGACAGCTGGCTGGGCGATATTCAGGTTGCATCTTCCGATTTGTCTATCATTTATAAGACACGTTTTGCCCAGTTCATTATGCACATAGACCGGCCTATCGAGAAGACTATTTGGTTAATCAATCACAGTGGAGTGAGTCCGCAAACAGTGTACCCCAACAGTATAACCAAGAACCATAGTACTAAGAAATGGAAAATATACCCAAAACATCGCCACGTTGCTCCATGACACCGGCAAAACGCTTTTTTATAACTAGATTTCTTTACAGAAACACAAGAAAATTGAGTTTTAGGTTTTTGAGCTGATGGTTCTATCACAAGCTTTATTTTAGGGCTTTTCCAGCTTTTGTACGAGACGCACATATTGGCCGATGTGTGAGATGGACGCGGGTATAAGATGTAACGTTTTTGATTTTTTGTTTAATTTTTGTATATTTATTTCATTACTTTATTGGTATTTTTTAATATCAAAATGAATCAGATTACTTTTGGAGAAAGAAATTTCGATTTGTTAATATGAGGATGAAAATGATATTTATTGAGGCGGAAGAAGAAACTTATGATACCGAACAGGGCGAAAGCGAAGAATAATACAAAGGGGAGTTGGATGAGTCAAGGCAACAGAGTAGTTTACCTTGGAAAAACAGGACTGAATACACATATGTACAGCTGCTTCAAATCATGTAATAGCGTAGACAGACGACAGCGTTAATTTGCATTAGCAGTCTTAATTCAAATTAACTTGTGAATTATCCCCATCCCAATGTGTATTAGATCTGTCGTAAATGCACGAAATCAGAGTGAATTTATACTGCATTTAGGTAACACAGTCGACAATTAGTCAGCTGTTGGCAAATTGCTTATTATTGTGATATTAAAATGGATTCTTTCCATTTTAAGATTTGGAAAGCATTCCTGTTGAGGCGAAAGTTTTCTTTAAATCTGTTATCGTCCATCGTCAGCACGTCACACTTCCAAAAAGTACTGTGCGGTCCTTTAATAAATCTCACATATGAATTATATCCTTTATGAAAAGATACATATGTACATATATTAAACCTACAAATTTCCACAATTGCCTTTCCCTTATATCAGAGTATCCTATTGCGATCCCAACTTGTAGCAACACGTTCAGATTTATGGGTGCTACAATTTTTACATTATGGAACAGTTTCAGCAAAAGTAATTTCAGCTTTCTTTCAAATAAACAGTGATTTTTCACCAACAGCATACCTGCTAGTCGTATTTTCTGCCTTCTGTCCATTTGATCTCGATCTAAATGCAAAAAAAAAAATTTGTATACAAACAAACAGATGCTTGATGCACAAACTGTCGTCTGTCTGTCGGGGTAAAATTTTAATTCACATTTAAGCTTTTAATGCAAATTAATGCTGTCGTCTGTCTACGCTATAAGACGACTTGCTCAAAATATCGTTACTCAGTTTCAAGGACCTAGAAAAAATATGCTGTGCGAAATGCATGGCGCTGATAATGCTGAGTAGAATCGCTGCCATTTTTTTATTTACTTTTTATTTATTTATGTAAAAAACAATACAACAAGACCAAGTTTACGGCATTGCTTAGAGACTTGGCACCAATATTTTGGCACTACATTAATATATGTACATATAAATTATTAAAGGAGAACAAAAAAAAAATTAAAAATATAGTTTAAAATAGAAATAAAATATAGTCCAGAAATAGAAAACAAATAAAGTTTAAAAAAAAATTCAAATATTATTGTCAGAAATACTCTAATATTGAAGTTAAATATGTTATTAAAACTGTTTATATATAGAATTACTAATTAATTGTATAGAAGGGGGGTAATTGTATAGAAGGGGGGAAAGGAAGTTGGCTCCAAAGACGTATGGAATGTACATAAATAAAAAGGAAAAATTATTTGCCTCCTTTATTCCCACCAGATTTTTCATAGCAAACTTACGGTATCCGGAAATAGTTTCCTTATTTCAAAAGTCCTTATCTTCGCTAATACTAATTCTTATTGAAATTTATTGTAATATTGGGCCGAAATCCCGGCGGTACTGCAATACCGGGCCAACCCGCGACAGAAGTGGAGCAAGCCCCTAAACATTCCGTCTATTTCCAAAAATCAGTTTAACATTTGTTGTCCTCCGATGGAGGATCTATCAGATGTTAAGCTGATAAGAACAGATACTACACTTTGATCTTAGCCATAAGGCCGAGAAGCGATAACTTAACACCCAACAAACTTAAATACTTATGCAAGATATTTTATAAACAGTATGAGAATTATACGAAATGAACTGTAGTTTTTTCTTTATCAGTTTAAAAATAACTTAAGACTTGTGTTTTGAATGAGTAACTATATACATACATACATACATATACTTGTATACATGTATAAATATATAAGTAACTGAATGCCTCTGGTGGGCAAAGCAAGAATAGATATACTTAGAGCCATACATACATTTTGTGTAGAATGAATACAATTTATATAGATGTATGTATGTATGAATGTGTTTATATATTTTTATATGTATGTAGTATATTGTGGGTACATACATATAATAGCATTCATAATATTATCAAACCACCCCACTTAGTCGCACACTGATAATCGTGATCGCATGTTTAATAAACGTTTTTCCTCATTGGCGATGATGAAGGGCCGAGTTCATAATCTTTCGCTCCCATTAATGAATTCCTACTTATCGTAATTAGATTATTGAGTTGGATTTTCAGCAAGCAGTTCTATATATGTACATATGTAAATAGATCTTAAGACCAAACCACAATATCCGTTAACTATTTTCGACAACAGATTACATACATATATAATATGTATTACTGACATCAGTACAACCAAAAGGCAACCAATATTCATCTGTCCGTATTAACCAACTGCAGAATATTCCAAAAGAAATAATAATTCTAAAACTCGGTCTACAAATATTCAGTTTAAACTCTTAACCAATATTTCAAATGCTTAATGTTTTGTTCTCCGCACAAGTATTGCAGTACTTGGCCAATTGGGTGCGTCATGATCGTGCTGGCGACCAAAATAACATCAACAGCAAAACATACATATACATAAAACCAACACATTTCCCCGCTGTCGGCTTGTTTAGTCACAAGTTAATTAAATGCCAATTTAATGCCCAGGGCTGGAAACTTAACCAGCCATGGCCTTAAGTAAAATATGTAAATGCAAAATACAAACGAAAACTTCTTTCTTGTGTGTGTTTTCAATATGAATATTTTTCTAAAACGAATATTTTCTTAAAAAAAATTATTTTATACAATATTTCACTTCTAAACATAAAACTTTTTCCAGCAATATTTATATTAATTTACTATAATATTTTTTGGGCCTATTTTTAACCCCCAAGATCCACCAACTTAAAAAAAAATTAAAAATCATTTCAAGTAAATTAAAAATTGATTAAATGATTAGATGTACATATGTGGTTTTTTTTGTATATAGTTTTATGAATGTTTGATTAAACAGGAAATTTTGTTTTGCAAAATTTAACTAATTTAACGTAAATTATATTTTTATTATATTTTTAAATTATTATTTTTTTTAAAGAAATATTGAAATTAAAAAATTAAAAAAAAATGTATATATATGTATGAGCAAAGTGTTGAAGAGGACCCGAATGAATCGATTCGCCACCGTGCACAGCAATTGGAGCTTTGTGGTTGTGGTTGAAAATTGGACCTGTAGAATTGACCTTTATTCGAGCCAGCCGCGGCGGCCACATGCCCGAAATCGTATTTAAACATTAATGGCATAAAATTATCCTTCCAATAAAGCCAAATTGATGAACATTAAAACGATTTTCTTGTGTTTTATTTCAATTCGAAGTTCTATACCTCTAAAAAAAACACCCTGTATAAGTAAATAAATAAATATCTGTGGCATTTTAGCATAACATCTTAAGTCGAATTTTAAAATTTACAAAAAACTACTTTGAGGAAATATGTATTTTGTTTGGCCGAACTCCTTTTCGTTTGATTAATGAATATTTACTGTAATTTTGGCATAAAAATATTTATTGGTTAAAGCAGTTTTTCATGGAAATATTTGCCAAATATTTATTTGCGTCTTATCTTGACTTAAGCTATTATGATAAAACTTCACAGACACAAACATACATATGTACATACATATATTACAATAAATTTGATTAAGATAAACATACATATTTGCAGTTTCTGTTAACAAAAAGTAACTTTACTATAAAATCATACATGTCACCAGTTTTATGAAAATGAATATAAAATTTACCATATTTATTTACATATATGTATATTATTTTATTGTATTCATATTTATTGCAATTAAAATTATACCACTAGCAGCTAATGCTTATCGGCTAATTTTCTATATATATTTGATATTTGTATAGGGAAAATTTTAAAATTTTTCACACCTGCCGCTATAAATATATATAATTAAGTATTTGTGGAGGCACGTTTAACATGATCGTTGTGTTGGTAACGCCAGCAGCACTAGCAACAGTTTATTTATGGATATATTCTATGATGTGAAAGTGGGTATACTTTGAAAGTGTGACCAGATATAAAAACCATGAATATACAATTTGTAAGAAAAAAAGAAAATAAATGTATTACATTTATTAGAAAATATATGTAAAGCGCAATGGATAGTACTATATTTAATAAAATATATAATGATATATACAGCACAAGCACAGGGATAAGATCCTTTGGCATAAACTAAGTTCTACATATTGAAATTTATTAAATTATTGGGCCGAAATCCCGGCGGTACTGCAATACCGGGCCAACCCGCGACAGAAGTGGAGCAAGCCCCTAAACATTCCGTCTATTTCCAAAAATCAGTTTAACATTTGTTGTCCTCCGATGGAGGATCTATCAGATGTTAAGCTGATAAGAACAGATACTACACTTTGATCTTAGCCATAAGGCCGAGAAGCGATAACAAGCTACAGCCGCACTTGACTATTTGTTTCTAGTAAAATATAATAAAAATGAGAATTATTAGATAAACTAATTTAAAAACATTTTTGATTTTAGTTTGAAGGCGGTAACAACCCGTTTTTTATTAACTTACCCCCTGTAGAAGAAAAGATGCATAACAAAAATGTACGAACTAGTTAAACGGGTTTGCCACTGGCAGCAAACAAATAGCCTGGCCAACTACTTGCAAATGTGCGATACATACATACACACGAGATATCAGAATGCGGTGCTTTTGTTAAGGTTTTAAATATTTGATGGCTGCCAAAGACTTTTTATTAAAACTTAATAACTTAATGTATAAAATACTGAGTTACATAACCAGGTTACTTGTACACCGGTTTTATATGATAGTTCTATATATTATGATTATGTCTTTCAAATCGGAGAATATTGGTCTTGAGCATATGTAAATATATACGAATATACATACATACATATACGAGGTATATATAAAATTGTATATTACACTGAAATGGTCACTTTGTTTTTAAATGAAAATGTGTTTCTATTATGTATGTATGTATTTGCCATTGCCGACTTTTTCTTGTCTGCCTTCCATACAGAGATAAGAACCTTTTCGCAGTTTGCAATAATAATATGGCAAAATACACAATAATTTGTTTATAAAATGTTTTTCGTTTGGGGAAAAGTTCTTTAAGAGGGACTACAAATGTGCATCGATGTCTGTAAGTTAAATAAAAATAAAAAACTTTCATTAAGAAAGTTGATCTCAGATACAAATATTGTGATTATAGAGTTCTAGTTTCATTGTTATGTAGGCCGATATTTCTCGAAATTTTAAAGACCTTAAAAACTAGGCATTTTCTCAATATACAATAATAATACATACATATAAAATTTATTAATATTATGACATACTTTTATATTTACAGTGTTAAAAACTGAAAACTCTTAAATTTAGCAGGAACATAAAATGCTGTTTTCTATATTAAAAATAGTAGCGAGACCATAAAAATGTTAGGAATCTGGTAGCAATAATTTTCAATAACATTTTGCTTATTTTCCATATTAATAAATTATACAAATTATACTATAAAACAGTTGTAATGAATTTAATTATATATTAAGAAAAATTCATAATTCCAATTGAGTAAAATTTCTTTTTGTTTTAGGAGGTTCATGAATTAATTTTGATGTCCAAACAACTTTTCGTGTCAATAATTTAATGGGTCATTGTATGCATATATTTATTGTATTTAAAAAACCCAAACGTTACGTGTTTTTATATGTTTATTATTATTTTTTAGAAGCTTTAAAACAGATGGGACAGTGAAATAATTGTCGAAATGTTGAATATTAATTTAACAAAACTTGTTTGGTATGTATTTTATTAGTTGAAGTTGTGATTAAATAATATTTTCACATATTTTTTCTTGCAGTGCTACAACAAAAAAAAATTATATAAAATTTAATTTCAAAACAAACTTAATGCATCATCCAGCAGAAATAATAGTATTCTTTAATATTTGAATTAATTTTATTTAGCTTTTTTTATTATGCAAAATTATCCTCAAGTTACAATTATGAAGCAAATAAAATATTTGTGTTTAACTTTTTCTAGAAACGGTAAAAATGTTCTCTGTTTCTCTGGATTTTGTCACGTATCCGATTCGTATACGATGTCATGAAATAAGTTTGTCTTTTTTCCTTCCTCTCTAAAATCTTTTCCTTGATCGGTTTTACTTTATCTATTATACATTTTATTTTGATTTTGTCATTTTCATCAAATTTATTTTATATTTAAATAAATGTTATTTATATTAATTCTTAAAATCACTTTCCGCTGTTCAAATTTCAATCTTTAAATTCAACAAACCAGCCCTGTACCGTAAACATTTATTAAACGATCATTATGTCAGCATGAACGTGTTTGTATTGTTTCTTTTTGCTTACAAATTTATTTATATATACATGATACATGTACATACATACATACATGGACAACGAATCGGTTTCTTTTTAGTGAAATAAAATGAGAAATGGTGGTGTTTAATAATTCTCAGTTGGTTTGTAAATTATACCGTACAAGAAGTTAAGATTGTTTATTGATAATTCACTCTGGCTTCTCTTCAGTTGTCGAATAAATCTTTCGCCTTTTACTAAAGATTTCCGTGGAGAGGAGCACTCTAATGAGTCTAAACTGAATTTTTTGTTAAGGCCCGATTTCGGTTGGGCCACTAAGTAATTTATTTCAATATCAACCAAATAGAACTGTAAGAAGGTTTCATTTAAAAGATAAAACCTTGATTTTAAATCTGCGCAAGGTATGTGTGTTTTCAGGCAAATTAAATTTTGAATCTTGTAGAAAAACTGTACTTTATAGTCGGTCCGTAGTTTCAGATCAGCTTCATGAATAAAGCGATTTTCTTGTTTTTCTGGTCTGCCAATTTCATTGATAGAATTTATGCTGATCCCTGCAGAAGCTGAAGTCGTTCAGCTTTTGTGCCCATTAATAGTAGCCACAAAAAAATACATACATTCTGGTGACATCATTAAAAGAATTTCCACTGACATCTAAATTTGTGTCACTTCTCGGTGTGTTGTAACAACATTCCATTCATTTGCGAACATTCGCTTTCAATTATGACAGACTTAATTTTAACCACAATTTTTTGTTGTTTATTTACAAACATACATACATATTTATTTATTTAAGAGATGTGTATGTTGCATTTTGGCCTCAAAACTCTTTAATATAGACAAGCCAAAGAAGAAGAAGGAAGGCCTTAATTTTTAAACCAAACTGGTTTAAATGAATGAATGATGTTGCTGCAGAAAATGAATTTAAAATCTACTCTCATATGAGGATTAAGGAAAGGGGGAAAAAACAAAATTGCCACAAAAAATCTCCAACATCCAAGTAAAATCTAAGGGAAAACATTGCAGCAACAACAAAAATACTTGCATACATGCAACCAGAGTTTAAAACTTGACAAATCTATTCTATTTACTTATCGCAAACGAAACACGTAGCATTAAGTGTAAATATGCGAATATCTACCTGACTGCAACAACTTTTCAACAAAATGTTCAGCAACAGCAAAAGGATATTAACAGCACAAAAGGGTTGCCAGAGTAAATTTAGCATGCAGGTGATTTGTTTTTTATTTAGATAAGAAAAAAATGTTTGCAGTTTTACTCATTTAAAAAATCAGATGTTTGTCCTAGTGATAAATTTTTAAAGAAACTTAATCACAGTGTTAATCTTTATCAGGAGATATTTTTCCTAAAATAAATCTATTAAAGTTACAATTTTTGTTAAAAAAATTTCTTAGATGGAGAATTTTTCTAAAGAAAATTTATCAAATCATTAAGATTTTCAAACAGAAAATTTACCGTAATGATAATTGTTCTGAAGAAAATCTATCACAGCAATGATTTTTTTAAACAAAATCCAGTACAGTGATGATTTTGCTAAATGATCTTTCCTGAGAAAGTGATAATTTTTTTTTTTGGCAGAAATTTATTTGTTGTAAAAATAAAATTTATTATTTTTTCCATAAGTGGCAACTTTTTTTCATTTAGAAAATAAAATCATAAAATACGTGTAAAAGATAAATGCTAAAAAAGCACAACAATTAAATAAATTCAAAAACCGTAAAGCCTATAGACTTGTAAGGCAAGCAAAAATGAGGTCTAGAAACAAAAAATATTGTCCACACACGAAAGGAAGAAAATAACGAAAAATTCTGTTTAAATCATAAAAAGAAGTGAAAAAAACTTAATTTTAGGATCAGGGTTCAAATGGTGTCATGCCAGCAGCAGTGGTGCCGAGAGAGAGGGAGAGAGAGTGTGTGTGTTGCCGACTTCCTTGAATAGACATGAAGCCAGCAAAAATTCGAAATACACAGTTGAGCATTTAGACATGTGGCAACAAGCCTGTGGCACGTACTGCAATGTTCCAAAGCTTGAAATGCTTAAAGTACAATTGTCACACAAGGTCTACTATAAAGTGCCAGAAATAAATGGTCCAAATTATCAGCAATCTTCAAAACTTTTCGAAGCTGTGAATGCGTAACACGGATCCTGGAGATGTGTAGAAAATAGAGTGATAAAAAAACTCGACTGATTGAAAGTTTCTAATAAATTGGGAAGGGTATACTTAAGTCAAAGCGAAAACTTCCAGTAAAAAGGATTTTCTATGCAAAAATTCATCATTTGACAAAGTTAGAACTGTGATAAATTTTCCTCAGGAAAGTTCGCCTTCTAATAAATATTCTGAACTATTTAAAGAAAAATTATTAATTTTTATAGAAAAATCATTATTACAATCAACTTTTTACAACAAAATTATCACGGCTGCAAATTTTTCTTTCGCAGACAAATTATCACTGTAATTTTGCAGCCAAATTATAAATAATATAATTTTGCTAAAAAAAAAAAAAAGAATTTTATGAAATATTTGTTTGCCTATAATTTCAGAATATTATCCCAAGCATATTTTTCACTCTGATGAATTAATTATGAAAAATAGTTACTGGGCTGAAAATATCGCTGTGATAAATCTTCTACCAAAGGAAAGAACTACTAAGTTTTCCATACCCAAATTATCACTATTATAAATTTTTGTAGACAAATGAAGAACGTTAATTTTATCTGGAAAATTTTTTAATTGTATTAGGAAATATTTGATGGCCTTTTCATGGTAAACTTATCACTGTGGTAAATTTTCCTTTGAAAAATTATCACTGTAATAAATTTTGTGGGGATAAATTATTACTTTGGCAAATTTTTTATAGAAAAATGATGACATTGATGAATTTTCTTTAAAAACTATTACTGTGACAAATTTCCTTTAAGAAAATTATTATCACTCTGCTAAATTTCGTATGAAAAATTACGGCTGTAAAAAAATTTCTTTAAAAAAACTGCAATAAATTTTTACAGGAAAAACTATAACAGTGATCACTTTTCTTGAGAAAAATTGTTATGGGGGTTTATTTTTATTGCAAAAATTATCATCGTGATACAATTTCTTTTTTACAATTTATTACTGTGATAAAGTTTCTATTGAAAAAATGATTTCGGGGGTAAATTTGATGCAGAAAAGTTGTCATAAATTTTCTTCAGGAAATTCATTCCTGTGATAAATTTTTGGTTGGAGAAGTGATCACTGTACAAAATTTCTAATATAAAATTACTCTTTAAAGAAGTTATTAGTGCGCTAAAGTTTCATAGAGAAAATTATCACAGTGATCCATTTGTTGCAAAAAATTTATTACTGTGATGAATGTTTATTATAAAAATAACTATCTCTTTGATAAATTTGCTTAAGAAACATTTTTGTTGTGCTACATTTTCTTTATAAATGTTGTCGATGTTGTAAATTGTCTTTAGAAAAATTTTCTATTTCATAAAATTTGTTTCGCAAACTTTTGCCTCAGAAAAATTATCACTATGAGGGATTTTTTTCAATTATTTTCAAGTTTATTTTAAAGAAACGGCCACAGTGATAAATTTTTTTCAAAAATTACCCCTGATAACTGATGTTTTTTTTGTCTTTCAAAATTTTCATAACAAAAATTATCCATGTGATAAGATTTCTTTAAAAAAATTACCCGAATTAAGAACATTTCTTTCTAGAAAATTATCACTGTATAGGATTTTCTTTAGAAAAATTAATAAAGGGGACAATTTTGTTTGGAAAAGTTACATTTGGAAAATAATTATAACCCTGAAAATTTGCTATAAAGAAATTATCACTGGGCTAAACTTTGCTTAGAAAACTGTCACTGTCAGTTAATATTGCCTCGAATAATTTTCACGTTTTAAAATTTGCATTGTAATCTGTGGTGGTCTATAGTTTATTTAGTTTTTGCAATTTTTTTTAAACACAATTTGAGCTGCAATAAGTTTTGTTGTTTATTTTTTGTGGCCCATCGTATGCACGTGTTGACGTAAGCAAAAAATTTACGTGCTATTGTTGAAATTTTCCTTTTTTTTTTGTGGCTGAATTGCAAAAGTAACGTAACGTAAACATGGACACTTCACTTGCATGCAGATGAGACAATTGTAAATAATGTTTTGCTACGGATGATGATGATGCTGATGATGACGATGATGCAGCATCATCATGTTGTTGCTTTTATGCGTTTTCGTTCCGGCGTTTCTTGTATGTATGTATCTACTCGTATTTGTTGTTTTTGCTGGGCAAAGTGCATTTGTATGTTTGTGTATTTGTAATTGCCGAAATGAAATCACACGATTCTCTACTTTTGTATTTCCTACGAAAATGTCAAGTGCTTTACTGTTGGCTGTTACTTTTGTTTTTCATGCCGCTTTAGCTTCACAATGTTGTTGGGCTGTGCTTAAATTTGGTTTTAGTTGTGAAAATCTTTAGCTTTTGTCCTAAAATTATGGTGGTGTTCGATATGACATCTCTTAAGCTGTCGTCACGCAAATAGGTTTTAATAGTGAGTCGATAACGTGCGGTCGGCTTAAATTTGCATAAGTGGAATTTATCCGTTTTCAAATTCAAAAAGCTGCAATTAGCCTAAAATTATGCTATACAAAGTGTTCAAATTTATTTTTGGGAAATAATTTTAAAACAAACCTTTTTAGGGGGACACAACTGGAGCATCAAAATATTTAAGCGGCCAGGCCGGACGAAGATGAAAAAAATTACATAAATAAAATTTAATTCGTTTGACTCTAAGAAAACTTTGTACGATTTGCTTTAGCCTTCCGCAGAGAACTCTAAAAAAATTTAAAACTTCTTTTCGCTCATCTTTTAGAAAAATGGAAATTTAGCAGACAAAATGCCTTAACAGGTACATTTTAACTCTTTGCTGCTTATAATTCTCATTCAGTTCAATTTTGGTTAAGCTTCCTTTTATGAGCCATTTATTAAGTGAAAATTCCATTCGTTTGCTATTAATTTTCTAATTTTTTTATTTTGGTTTTAAATGAGTCATGTCAATTTGTTCGGTTTTGCACCAGACCTTAAATGATTTGCAGTATAAAAATAATTATTTAAATTTATGGCTATAAGAACATTTTATTTGAAAACTAAGTCTGTCCCACGATGTCGAAGGTTACTAAATCATCTGACATCCATAAACACAGATGTGACCAATAGCCATATTGGGGAACTTTATTGGAACTTGTTTAAAAGCGAAATGATCTAATGAATTAATTTTTTAAGTTTTTGATTGAAGGAAAGGAAAACGTTAAGTTTCGATGTCATGAGGCAGGCACAGTGTTTTACCATAACCGACACTCTGCACGAACGTTTTGAGGTCATAGTGATCGCGCATTGCTTCATACTTTATTCCATATGATGGAGGTATCGATAGTTCTTCCCAAACGCATAGAAAATTTCATGATGATATTTCATGAGAACTTTGTTTTATTTATGGCCTGTATTTTTAACTTTTTTAAAAAAATTTATGCAAAAGGATATTTCAGTTGTAAACCAGTTCCAATAAAATAAAGTTTTTACCTTTTTTGAACGTAATATGTCTTTAATCTGTGTAGGTAGATTGATTTTGCTTATCGTTTTGAAAACTGGCAAAAGTTAATGTAACAGGCGGAAGACAATCCTTAAGCTGAAGGCCAACCTAATGTGAGATAATGTGGAAAATGCTCTAAAACCAGCCAGTCGAGACTGGAAACGGCAGTCATTTAAGTGACATTATTTTCATATTTGCCTTAAACATTGTCCGTTATTAAATTCTTAAATTAAATTCTTTTTAAATATATCTCTTATCATTTTTCAAACTTAAGGTAATAATTTTTGAAAAAATATTTTTAAGGTTATAACTCTTAATAAAATATATTTTAAGGTAATAATTGCTTATAGAAAACTTATTTTATTCGATAATTTTTTCCAAAATTTTTTTTTAACTGAATAATATTTTATAGAAAAATTATTTGTGTTTAAAATTTTTATAAAAAAAATTTATTTAAGGTTATTGTGTTTTACAACATGTTTTTTAAAGTTATAAATTTTTATAAAAATTTATTTTTAGGTTATAATTTTTTATAAAATTATTTTTTAGGATTATAATTTTGTTATAAAATTTTTTGTTATTATAAATTTTTATAAACTTTTTTAAGGTAATCATTTTTTATAGAAATTTATTTTAAGGTTATAAAATTTTATAAAAGTTCATTTTAAGGTTATAATTTTTTATTAAATTTTATTTAAGGTTATAATTTTTTATTAAATTTTTTTTTATATTATAATCTTTTATACATTTTTTTTAAGTTATAAGTCTTTATTAAATTTTTTTTAAGATTATAATTTTTTATAAAAATTTTATGGGGATTATAGTTTGTCTGTGGAAAAAATTTATTATTGTGATTATTTTTCTATGCAGATATGACGGCAAAAGCAAATATGCCATTTTTTCCAGAGAAACTATAACGATTAATTGGCTGCCCCGCTTTTCCATACAAACTTTTTAGTAATACAATAATGACTTCTTAATTTTCTTTTACCCAAAATTATCACACCTATTGTCAAACGAAGGCGTGGTAAAAATATATTTGAGCATTTATTTGAATTCTGATCCCCCATCCCTCTGCAAAACGCACATATTTGATTGTGAAAACTTAACGAAGCGTATTTCGTAGCACAAGAGAGAAGCACAATAAAAAAAAAAAAAATCCAGCGCAACATAACGACATAATCACCCACTTTAATTGGCCAATCAATTCAGGCATTGTAAACATTTATAACATTAGCTGTGGTAATTTTTTATAACAATGCGTTGGTTATAGAACCCCCCCTTGGCCATGCAGCCAGCCAACACTTTAGTCATTTAGTCATTTGTTTAGTTACTTTTTTTTGTTGCTGTTTTTGACAATCAGCAACAGTAAGACATTATTTTGCGGAAATAAAAAAGGGGTTCGGTCATTTTCAAACCCATCCTTTACAGCGGCGCTCAGACAGACGGCTGTGACCAACAACTAAGAGCTGCCGCAGGACTCGATTCAGATTTTAGAGTCTGAGAAAAAAAAAACCAGAAAATATCACTTTGAGTTGTTTGTGAGCAATTGAAGAATAAACAAAAATCTGCCTGATACGAGTATTTTCTATATCTAGAATTGCAAAAGAAAAGAAAAACTTGATGTGAATATGTATTGCCATTCTGTTTGAAATCCTTTCATTTGTGCCGCTCATTTGTTTTAGCATTTAATTTGTTAAAATGGCGAAAAAAGCAAGAGCACAAAATAAAACATATTGTTATTATAAGACCAACTTTTGAAATAACTTTTGCTTGCTGTATATTTTGTCATGTCGTTTTTTCTTGCTTTTAGAAACCGCCAAGCTGTCGCCTTTTGTTTCCAAAAAGGAATCCAAATTACGGCAACGAAAAAAAAGCAAACAGAACAAAGAAAAAAATTACAAGCTTTCAGAAAAGTTTTGTCTCTTCATTATTCCAACATCATCATCAGCATCAGCATCTTCGTCATTTTTAAGCAATTCAGTTGTGGTAACTTTGCATTTTATAGACTTGTTCTTATTCCAAATTAAAAGACAAAATTTTACACTTCTTTTATGTTTCCTGGTGTGGACTTTTTGGAAAACTGTTTAACAGAAAAAATGTTCAATTCTTTTTTTTTTGTTTTTTCGTTTTAATTTAAACTAACAAGTCATTCCTTTTGCTTTTTTTCTTTACTCTAGTTGGAAATTTTTCCCCATGATGAACACACAAAAATAAAAAGAAGTTCTTTGATTTCTTTTTGCAACTTCATCTGACTGTGTGATGTAACAAGTTTTGCAACTTCCGCATATGATTATTTAAAAACACAATGAGAACTGTGATGCCAGGGAAGGACTGCCAATTAATCGTTATAGTTTCTCTGGCAAAAATGGCATATTTCCTTTAGCCCTCATATTTGCATAGAAAAATAATCACAATAATAAATTTTTTTCATAGACAAACTATAACAGCAATAAAATTTTTGTAAAAAATTATAACCTTCAAATAAATTTTTATAAAAAATTATAACTTTAAAAAAAAATTAACTAACAAATTATAACTTTAAAAAATGTTTATCAAAATAAAGTAAACTTTTATAAAATATTATGACGTTAAAATAAAATTTTATAATAAAATTATAACCTTAAAACATAATTTTATAAAAAATTATAGCTTAAAAAAATAATATTATAAAAAATTATAACCTTAAAAAATTTTTATCAAAAATTGTAGCCTTAAAATAAATTTTTATAAAAAATTATATAGTTTAAAAAATTTTTTTTTGTGAAACATTATAACCTTAAATAAATTTTTTATAAAAATCTTTACAAAATAATTTTTCTATAAAATATTATAAAGTTAAAAAAAATTTTGAAAAAAATTATTAAATAAAATAAGTTTTCTATAAAATATTATTACCTTAAAAAAATTTATAAAAAATTCTAACTTAAAAATTTTTTTTTTTTAAATTATAACCTTAAAATAAATTTTTATAAAAAATTATAACCTTCAAATAAATTTCTATAAAAAGTTATAAGCTTAAATAAATTTTTATAAAATATATTATATACAAATAATTTTTCTATAATAAATTATACAGTTAAAAGAAATTTTAGAAAAAATTATAAAATTAAATAAGTTTTCTGTGAGAAATTATAACCTCTAAATAATTTTTTTATTAACAATTTTTAGCCTCAAAAAAAATTCTACAAAAATAACTTTTCGATAAAAGATTTAAGCCTCAAATAATATTTCTAAAAAAATCCTGATACAAAATATTTATAAAAAAATAGTTATAATATTTTTAATTTCGGCTCTAAGTCAAATAATTAAAAATGCAGTGGTTTTTCTTAGTTTTCATTAATTTTCTAATATTTCAATCATCATCTTCAGGGTTTCTACCAAGAAGAACATCAAAGATGTTGATCGAAATATTGAAAAAAAATAAAAACTAAGAAAATTAATTGCATTTTCTATTATTTGACCTGGTGTCGAACATAAAAGTATAAAAAATAATAAGTAACATAAAAGGCCAACAAATAAACGAATTTTTATGAAATAATATTTATACAAAATTACACTTTTATTTTCTCTAAAAAATTAGAACCTCAAATAGATATTCAAAAATTCACAATTTTTTTAAAATCGAATATTAAGTTGTCAGTAAGAAATTTTTCCATATGGTATTTACATTAAAAAAAGCGTTGTTTCAAATGTTTTTTTTTTAGAAAATTAGTGCTACTATAGTTTTTGGGCGAAAAGTGTCACGTTATGTTATATTTTTATTTACATTTATTGATATATTGATATTTATTCACTAATTTTGCTTAATAAATTTAATTGGGTATTATGTAGAAATTGTCACTGTTGTAATAATCTCTTCCCTAGAAAATTGTCACGTCACTGTACTACTCGTATTTAAGTTTTTCAAGCCATAAAACCGATCGATTATTTCTGTATTGTGTAAAAATCGAAATACATAATAGATTACATTGATGATTTTTGCTGAGATTGAGAATTTATATCGTTTTTCTGACGAACAGCAGAAGATTCAATATTTTTTGTTTTAAAAATCGCTTGTTCGTAAATGTAAATGGATTTATATGCAAATCTCACCTGAAGCAAATAATCATAATTTTAAATGTCTCTGCCATTTATTTGAGTGGCTGTCGATGATGACGCTGATGATGATGATGATGGCGATATTTTGTATCGCCTTTAATGACAATTTTTCAAAAGGTCATCAAATATTATGGGATGCTTTGCTAATGCTGTTACCCCGTTGCCGTTGCCGTTGCCACTGCAAATGATGGTCAGGCTGCCGATGGAGATGATGTTAATGCTGACGAAACACACTCATGTACTCGCATATTGAAGGGCTGTCACAGACAATGTAACGGTATATTAATCTTCAATAATGATGCCTACTGAATCAGCGTTTTAAACGACCCAATGAACAACAATTAATTTGCAGGCAAAATTTTGTTTAACCCCCCGTTAACCCCAACTGCAATTCGTTTTGGCTAACGCCAGCCAGCAGGATGAAAAGCAACAGCCATTTCAGTTTCAGCTTCGTAGATTTGCCAGCCATACACGTACACGTGCTATTTTTTTTGAGTGGCCTTTTTTTCTTTATCTTTTTTGCAATGAATGGCAAGAAGTGATGTTTTGTTGATACTCGATTTATAAATATAATGACTTTGAAGGCTCTAGAGTATAGAGCGGAGTGGAAAAAAATCAAAAGTAAATCTTAATTAGTGTAATTAAAAGAACAATGTGTTTGAAAAAGCAAACTGATGCTGCCCTCACCGCTAAACGTTTTCATTAAATTGATCACATATAAAACATATATTTGCAAACCAGTATAACACATCTACTCAATTTACAGTGGAATGGGATCTCTGCTTCTGTGAAACTAGTGAAAGAGGCAGGTACCTATTACCTTGACGTTTATGAATTAGAATATCTTTTAAAGGAAGTACAAACGGAAAAATATAATTTTTAAAACAGATACTTTTAAAGAAGTTTCATTTGGAGAAACAAAATCTTTAAAGAAAAAGGTATTTTTTGACAAAAAGAGGCTTTACGAAACTTCCTTTAAAAATGTATCTCTTAAAAGAGTTCATTATTTGTTGAAAAAGGGCATCTTCTCTAAAACCTTTGAAAAAAAGTACCTTTTAATAAAAAGAGTTTTTAAGAAAGTTATTTTAAAAAATATTTCTTAAAACAATTCATTATTGGGGAAAAAAACTTCTAATAAAATATCGTAATATTTATAAAAAATAACCTTTCAAAAAAGTACTTCTCAAAAAAGTACCTTTCAAAAAATAGTTTTTGAAAAAGTATCTATTATGAAAAGTACCTTTTAAAAAGATATTATGAAAAATTGTTTTGTTTTTCAAAAATCTACGTTTTCAAAACTTCCTTTCGAAAAAGTATATTCAAAGTACCTTTTAAAAGTTCTAAAGTAACTTTAAAAAAGTACCTTTTAGCAAATTTACCCCTTAAGAAAGTTATTTAGCAAGAATAACTTTTCGAATAAATATTTTTTAAAGTACATTTTAGAAAGTACGTCCTTAAAAATTTGCCTTTTAAAAAAGTATTCAAAAAAATTCATACTTTTTTTTAAAAAGAGGTACATTTTGAAAATCAACCTTTTAAAAAAAGTATTTAATGTAAGTCCTTTTTAAGGACTTTCTCAAAAGTTTTTGTATCTTTTATGAAACTAATCTTTTTTTAACAAATTCTTGTTTTGAAATACTTTTTAAAAAGTATGTTTTAAAGAGAGTACCAATTAAAAAGTGCCTTTTAGAAAAGAAAAAGTACCGGTTAGAAGAAATACTTTTCTTGAAAAGTATCTTTTAACAAATTCTTGTTTTGAAATACTTTTTAAAAAGTATGTTTTAAAGAGAGTACCAATTAAAAAGTGCCTTTTAGAAAAGAAAAAGTACCGGTTAGAAGAAATACTTTTCTTGAAAAGTGTCTTTTAACAAATTCTTGTTTTGAAATACTTTTTAAAAAGTATGTTTTAAAGAGAGTACCAATTAAAAAGTGCCTTTTAGAAAAGAAAAAGTACCGGTTAGAAGAAATACTTTTCTTGAAAAGTGTCTTTTAACAAATTCTTGTTTTGAAATACTTTTTAAAAAGTATGTTTTAAAGAGAGTACCAATTAAAAAGTGCCTTTTAGAAAAGTAAAAGTAAAAAATTTACAAAAAGTGCCGGTTGGAAGAAATAATTGTTTTCGTAAAGTACCTTTTCAAAACTAAAATATACATTTTAAAAAGTGTGTTTTGGGAAAACGCATCTCTTAAAAAAGTATTTCAGAACAAACATTTTTTTTTGTAAAAATACATTTTTTAAAACCTCTAAAAAGGTATCTTTTTAGAAAAGCTGCTTTAAAAAGTATCTTTTAGAGAATGAATCTCAAAAAATACCTTTCGCTTAAAAAACGAAACTCGCTTTCAAAAAAAAACTTTTTAAAAAGATCACTTTAAAAATTAGCTTTAAAAGAAGGACACTTTTTAAGACAATAATATCTTTTAGGAAAAGAATACTTTTTAAAACAAATACCTTAAACAATTACTTAAAAAAAAGTACCTTTAATAAACATTTTTTTCTTTTAAAGTCCCTTCCACGAACGTTAAAGATGCCCCATTTTATAGACAACTTTTAACTTGTTCAAACTGTTGTCACACTCACTGTGCACCGATATTTAATGTTACTTTTGATTAGGCCACTTAATAAATGAGTGTGTCAGCAATAAAAAGTTTTATCGCTTTAAAATTAACTGTCAGCTAAATGAGACATTATCATTCGAACTTTATCTGTCTTTAATAAAAATTAAAAAGAAAAATCTAATGATTTAGCTGAAAACTGAACTTAAAACAAACCATTGAAGCGAAATGAAAAAAATGTAAAAACACTTTTAATATTAAAAGCTGTTCAGTTCAAAAGTTGAAATTTATTTAAGTTCTCAAAAATCTCCCTTTAACAAAAATTTACGATTAAATAATACACAGAATGCGAAATTCGGCACAATAAAAAAAAAAAAAAATAGGAAGAAAAAGTTTAATAAAATTGCACGAAAAAACAACGTGAAGGAAAAACTTTGCTTATTTCGCGTAAATAAAAGTTTGTGGAAACGTGCATATAAAATGCATAAGAACGCATACAATCTGTCGATTTAAATGAACGAACGAATAACAAACTGTAAAATAAAACAAAAGCAAGAACAACAGCAACAACAATACCAACGGAAAAAATCCAATATAAATTCACATGATACTCGGTTGGTTGCTAAAAACTGTAGCCTGCTTTTAGGATTATTTGTTTGTTATTTGTGTTCGAGTATTGTGTTGTATATTTATTTGCACACAGAGGGGCCAGAGCTGGGGTTGGGGCTGGGGTTGGGGCTGGGGCTGGGGCTGCAGCTGCAGAAGCTGTTGCAACCACTCAAATGTAAATAGTTTTGCAAATATTATCACAACTCTTTTTTGCGCTCAACTTTTTTAATATTTTTCTTGATATTTTCTTCGTTTTTTGTTTCCTTCTTTCTTGCTTTCTTTCTTTCGTTCTTTTAATTTTGGTGTGGTACATGATAAAAGTTTTTAGCTTTTCACAGCAGGCTCGTGTTCTGTATTATGTAGTTGTTGCTGTTTTGTTCGTCAGATAATACTATTCGCAACACAAACACACAAACAATTCGAATTCTTAAGGTTATTTGAGTTTTCCTTTAACTCGTTTTTAAGCATTTTAAAAGATTTTGACAGAAGTTGTTAAAAGTTAAAAGCGATTTAACAATTTATTTCTTTTGAAATGATAATTCGTTTTTTACACCACTCCTAAAACGAACTAGTTCAATCGAAACTATTAATGTGTAAAGCGTAACACTAACAGTCACAAGTGTCATAAATCGGGCATTCAGTGCAAAAGAAACAAATTTTAAAATCAGAATGTAACCAGAATTGAACGAATTTTAGAAGAACAATTTATGGGAGATGGCATTTCTTTCAAGATATAGTTGAAGCAAACTCAGGCACAGGCTACATTCGGTCCAGGCTGGCTAAAATTGAAACGCCATGAAACTTGACAATGTTGTGGGGTTGTAGACCTGCCTTCCATCGCTGGCCTACTTTTCTGCGACACCATTAAACACTTTAGATCATATATTTTGCTTTCCTGCAACTGAGAACGAAACATGCAGCCTCAATATTGATGCTTTCCTACACCGGGTTCGTCTTCAAAATCGCCACAACTCTTTGCTAAAATCCTCTAAAAACGTCAAACAAAAAAAAAAAAAAAATGATTTTTTATTTTATTTATTTTATATTATTTATTTATGTAAAAAACAATACAACAAGACTAAGTCTTATATTACAGCATTGCTTACAGCTTTGGCTGGTATAACAACATAAATTTAAAAAAAAAAACAAAAAAAGGATATTAAAAATTCAAAATCTACATTTCTTATTACAAAAGATAAATTTTTGAAAAAATGTTTTTTTTAAATTTAAAAAATGTTTTTTTTTTAAATTTTTTTAAACAAACATAAATTTTAATATTTTAAATATTAATATTGTGCATACAAAAGGATTTATTTCCGTTATATTTATGTTAAGATTTTATAAAATTATTATTCATTTATTATTCAATTAAATAAAATTCGCTTAAAAAATAATAAAGCACTAAAAAGTATAAAAATAGCTGATTTACATATCAAGTAATAAATTGAGACTGATAGTAGAATAAATATATACAATCTAAAGTACAAAAGTGATTAACTCAAGTTATAAGAAAATAGGAGATATTTGTCTCTTTTACGCTTTTATATTATTCATATCAGGGGCAACAATTAACAATCTTTTTGCTAGTTGCTTTTCTAATTGCTTTAAGGGCAGTAAAATATCCCTGACCCTGTATAAGAAACCCCAAACTTCATGGCTTCACTATTATCGGGATTTGTAAAAAAAAAACCTGCAGGGGCTCAAAAATGTGAGCTGAGAACGGACACATCATGAAAATGCAACACAGAGTAGGAAACTTAAATTGCGTTTTACTCAAAACGTGGTTTTGCCACACTGGTGGGGCTTAAAATCGTCAAAATAACGAGCAAATCGTCAAATGTGAGCTGAGCATACCCACATCTAAAAAAAAATGCCCACAATATTTATGTCCTTGAGCCTTCAACATTTAGTTTTTTTTTAGATCTTTAATAAGTCTATCAAAAGCTTCTTAAGAATTGCCACAAATAGTGTCTCTCTTTCAGGGCAATCTGTTGTTTTAAAACATTTTGTTAATTAACAAAAATTCTTTGGGTAGCACTTTTTGTTTGTTTGTTTCAGTTTCCCATTGCATTGCTTGAGTCATGCCTTTCACTTAAACTTATAATTGCCTGCGTTCTACTTAAAATGTCTATCCATAAATTTGAATAATTTGACACGTTTCGATAATAAATTAAAGCAACTGCACGGAAAAAAAACTACAGCCCATAAACTTTTAATGCAATTGTCAAGCTGAAAACAAAAAGATTTTTCTTTTTGTTCCTTTGCTTTTGTGTAAAAAAGAAAGAAAGTTTCAAAACTACTTGTTTGTCACATTGTAAAAGAAAAAGGAGCAAAAAGGAGCACAAATGACAAGCAAAATGCAAACTCATAAACCAAAGTAGAAAAGTACTGCGATTAAAAGATAAAAATCCATAGATTATTTACAGTTAATAACAAACAATAATACGAGTAATTCCCAGTCCCCATAACTCGCCTCTGACGCTTTCCCCCTTTTTTTCACCAACACTAACAAATCGCCCTTTGAAAGCTCCAAGTTTTTATGAAAATCTTTCTCTTTCTAGCTGCAATAATTTGTATTATTCCTTAAAGCTGTTATCATTGAGCAATTAGCATTTAAATGGTACATGAATGTTGCAACAGCAACTACAACAGCAGCAGCAGCAGCAGCAACAGCAGTAGCATCTGCAGCATGATGGTAACAGCAGGCCAACACTAACAATAACAAGTCGCAGGAAAAAGAATAATAAGAAGAAAATAGAAAAAGAAAAACTTTAATAACTTAATACCATAACGAGATGTTGCACGAACATAAACTTTGCAGTAAAATGTCATAATTTACTCGTACTACTACAACTGCCACTGCTTGCGACATAAACTATGAAAAACGAGAACGCACTCATTCACCAACGTGTTGGTAGCTTTTAGAAGCTGGCCAACAACAACAAAAAAGTGCTTTTTAAGCTGGTAACAGTTTTCTTTTTCTATGGTTTTAAATATCTTAAGGCTTGAGGCTGTCACAATTCGTTTCATTTTTCGTTTGCTTCTCTGCTCTATTTCGATGTGTTACAATTGTGCCACATGTTGTTGGGCGACTCGCAGGATGTTTAAAGGAATGTAAAAGTATTTAATGAAACGGAGGCCTGAGTTTTTATGGGACTCCTTGAAAATAAAAAAAACACTTCGAAGCTACTGATCCCCTACAACATCAGCTCTTAGCTCTCTGAAGAGAGGGGAAGAGAGAGAGAGAGAGAAAAACAGTTTTGTTTATGATTTTATGACAGCACCTGCCTGGCAGTGGATGAAATACACTTGAGTCAACAGCCTGACGATGCACCAGCTCCGCCATGTTGCTATTTCTTATAATCTGCATAAACCCTTTGCTTAAGAGCTCGGACTATCTAATCCCTTTTGCTTTATATTTTTCCCCAAAAGGAGAGAAAGGACTAGCCCGTAAAAGACAAAGTAACATGAGGCCTTAAACCAGCTGCGCCTGTATATTCCCCTCAATCTAGTTCCTTGCATAAAAACAGACCTGTCGCAAGGCAACAGCACCTCGAAGATTTTCTTCTTAAACCACAGGCAGAACGTGTCAGCCAACGACCTGCTCAATCAATGACCGACCCAGAAAGCCAAAAGGCTTCTGCCAATTGACCCTCGGTGCAGGTTTCGGAAGAACATGCACAACCAAAGTCATAAATGCACCTCCTAGAGTTTTGTGTGCCGTGCCAACCAAGGGACCCCTACCCCTCTATTCCCGGGAAAGAGAGAAAGAGATCGGGAATGGTAAGAATTTGTCATAGTTGCTTGGACAATTTTAGCTGCTTATTTAATCCTTGGAGTAACCGAGACAATAACAAACTTTTGCAGCGTTTAAAGGATCAAACTTGAAATTCCTAAGGATGCCACCTTATCTGTTTCTGTAATCTGTAAGGCAATTTTTTGTCATTAATTGCAGAAATTTTATCGCAGATGTCTTTAATAAAAGTTTTACCTGTTATTCTTCTCGTGTAAGCGAAGAAGGTAAAGCCAAAAGATCTAGCCCAGCAGTTGGTCTCGTGTCAGGTGATCACTAAACGCACTACGTTCAAATTCTTTTGATGGCGCCAACAGCAAATCAATGGACCTACTTAATGAGAACTGAAGATGTCTTTAGTAAAAGTTTTACTTGTTATTATCCTCGTGTGAGCGACGCAGGTAAATCAGACAATCTCATACAAGTACTTGTGTGTTCTCAAGTGGAGGCGGAATTTAATAGTCGATTCTTCTAGGAAATACAGCTCAGAGTTCTTCGCGAGACATCGCTTCGGCTTTTTAAGTACATGTCAGTACCTCATGTCCTTAATCCTGTAGCAGAACGAACACATTCCCAGCGATATCTGTCTTATTTTTAAAAGTTTTCTTTACCATATTTTTTTTTTACTTTTGCTCCGACAACTGCAAACCTTTATTTCCAGTTAGAGTCCAAAGCAAGTGTTCATATTAATTTGCTGGTTGTAGTGGTAGTCTGTGGTGCTTTGTCAGCGAAAATCTTGTAGAACTTCCGTTTTCCTGATTTTATTTAAAATTTTTTTTCTTCTGCGAAACTTGTGCTGTGTGCGGCCAGTGAAGGGCACAACAATGACGTTAAAGGAAAAAATCATTTATGCGGTATTAGAGCCAGTTTGTGTTTCTTTTCTGTTTTTGCTTGTTACTTTCATTTGCAAAAATACTCTATTAAATCATTTTCTTTTCGAGGAATCTTCTAATTTCTTTTTTTTTTTTTTTAATATATATTTTGCCAACGTTGTTTTTATATATTTATAAAGTTTTGCAATTTTTTTCCAAACCCTTCTGTGTGTGTGGGTGTGTGTTTGTTGGGAGAGTTTCCTGCTTTAGATTTATAATTAAGATTTGGTTTGTAGCAATTGCTGTTTAAATTTATGATTTCTTTTTTTTATAAATTATCCTGTTTTTTAAGTTTTGTTGCACGTCTTTGGCAAGCCCGAGTGTATGTGTGTGTGTGTGTGTGTGTGTGTGTGTGTGTGTGTGTGTGTGTGTGTGTGCGCACGTTTGGCAACAAATGTTATAAATTAAGAAGGCGTGTTCGAATATACAACAGGCACTTTAATGTGTTTGAGTTTGCTGTTGTTGTTGTTGTTGTTGTTGTTGTTGTTGTCATAGCCACTTGAGTTGCTGTTTTTGTTCTTACCTTCAGGTTTGTTCAATTCATTTATCATTTTTTATATTCTATTATTCTATAAACTTTTTTTTTCTTATTTTTTGTTTTTAATTACATTATGGAAAGATTTGTTTGTTCGTTAAGTGAAAACGCATCTTTGGGGAGAACGTCTGTTTTCTTGCTTCTCTTTTAAAGTAAATGCAGAAAATTTTCAATTTTCGATTTGGTTGCTTAACGGAATTTCACTTGTTTTGTTTAAAAGATGAATTTAAAAATTACCAAAAAAAAAACCTATAAAAGTTTAATAGTTCGAAATTCAAAGTCCACAAAAAAAATACTACTTTTTTAAAAGAAATTTTTACAGGTAAAAAACTTGATTAAGGCTACAAAATTTATGCACAAAAAAGAAAAAGTTTCACTGAAATTTGTTATTCTATATATCCAACTAAATAAATTTATAGTCTCAAGAAACGAAAAATTATTCAAAACCTTTTTAGGTGGTTTTAAAATCTCGAATATAAGTTTGAAAAACGATAGTACTTATAAAACCGTATGTCCTCTAGAAAATCACTATTTTATTGACATATTTTCAATTCTAGCAAGATTTGAAAACATAAAAGTCTTGAAAAGCATTTCAGTTACTTTAAAAAAATGTCAAATATTAATGAAAAAAATTAATTTTTAAATCAAAATTTGATTCAAAGAAAATTCTGATATCAATAATTTTCAAACATGTTTTGGGTATTTTTAAAAACGACGGCATTTTCTTTAAAAAATCAACATATTAGAAACAAAAGTTTATAAATAAATATAATCCTAAAAATCAGTTAAAATATTTGAAACCTTTTTTTATAACTTCGCAGATAATTTCGAAAAGAAATGGGATGAACGACAATTTTTGGAAGGGATTTTATAATACTTTTTAATTGATTTTTGTAAATTTTTTTTAAGATTTTTTTCTTTTCTGAAACATATTTTTTTTGCTAAAATTATTATATTTTTATATTAAAATTTAGAAATTTTGTTTGCATATTTTAAATTTTTCCAAAAAGATTTTTTTATGTTAAATTTTAGTTAAAAATGTTTTAAGCGTTTGAATTTCTGGAGTTTTACTGTTTCTTTTATAATAAAAATATAGTTTTGGTGTATATAAAAAACTTTACAAATTTATGTTTGATTTTTGGAAATTATGTTCGAATTTTCGAAATTATATTTGAATTTTCGAATATAAATATTTGATTATTTTGATTTATTTTGTTTGGCCAAAAAATAAAAATGTGCTAAAAATCGAAATATTTTATTTTTATTCTTATTTTATTTTGAATTTTTTTAGGATTTTTCTTATTATTATTTATTTTTCTCCAGCCATGAAATAGTTAGAAAATGTTCCTGCCTTTTTAGTCCTAAGTTTTATTTTATAATTCAATGTCTATTATTTATTTAACGACACTCGTTCCGTTCAGTTCTTGCAATCACATCGATAGCAACATGTTGACTTCAAATGTATTGCCTGTCCATTATCGTAATTACACTGGCAAGAATAATGTCAATTGTTTTCAGCAATTTCCCGTACTTTTCCCAGCAATTTCTTTCACACTTTAACGTGATACACAGTTTGTTTGACAGTTTAATATCTTAACTTGGAAACAGAAAGAAGCGCAAAGAAACAAAAACAAAAACTCAGATTATAATTTCGAAATCATTATAGTGCAAAATGAAATGATGCTCAAATAAATAAACGATTTTGCTTCGCAACGTTCAGTTCAGTTCTTTTTTGTTTTTTTTTTTTTGTTTTATCTGAAACAGAAACTTTAAACGTTGTGTTGTTTCAGTTGCATGCAACCAGTCCTGAACACAATTTGGAAAAGGGTTAGTTGGAAATGAGCACAAACTCTATTTCAAAGTTCAATATGAAAAATATGAGCAAAAGGATTTACGATGGAATCAATTTCAAGACCATTAAATTTTCTTTTTTGGCAGTTATAATCGCGAAATATAAATAACAACATGTTTAGGTCCTTCGAACCAGCAGCTTTAAGCTGCATTTCTTCAATAAAGCTTTTAAAGTTTAGCAAAAACTCATAAAAAGAGGACTGTTGTTATAGTTCTTGAAGTTTTGCAAAAGTTTTATGCCATCATTTGTTTATAAGGAAATTCAGCTTAAAGCTGCTGGTTCGCAGGACCACTATACATACATGTGTATTAAAATTTATATCTATCGCTGTATAGAAGAAACTCAGCTTAAAGCTGCTGGTTCGCAGGACCACTATACATACATGTGTATTAAAATTTATATCTATCGCTGTATAGAAGAAACTCAGCTTAAAGCTGCTGGTTCGCAGGACCACTATACATACATGTGTATTAAAATTTATATCTATCGCTGTGTAGAAGAAATTCAGCTTAAAGCTGCTGGTTCGCAGAACCACTATACATACATGTGTATTAAAATTTATATCTATCAGTTGTTTTCCGTCGAAAACGTATTCATTTAATTTTCCACTGGGCTTGATAGTACGAGAAGGCAAAAGGAATGCAACACAAAGTAATAAAATCAAATCAATGTGTTGCTGTGAAAATCTTTGCGAAACAAATGTTAATAAAACTGTGTACTTAAGGAAATTGCCATCATTATGGATTTTCTTTTTCTTAACAAATCTCTCTCTCTCTTACCATCCCGATACGTTTGTTAATACAACAATAGTTAGTTTCTTTTGTTGCTTTAGATTATGGTTGATAAAGCACTAGAAATGATCCAGCAAACAGGGTGTAGAGTAGAACTTGGCCTGATGATTCAGCACGTTATCCATCCATCGTGGCGCGAAGCCTTGTGCTGAAAATTTAGCATAAAATAGATCCTCACAACAATAATACCAGACATCCTGTCCCTTGCAATTACGATGTCGATACGCGAATAAGAGTATTAAGTGAGAAGGACTTAAGCTTAAGAGGAGGTTGTTGCTGCTCAACAGGTAGACTAACAACGTTTGCCCTAAGCCTTGTTGTTCGCCTTAATTAACGATCCAATTCAAAGGATTGGCTTAGCGAAAACTTCAATGCCTGTTTTAAAGACTTTTAAATGCCACACCCGGTACGAACATTAACGTCCTTTTAATATTGTAAGAGAAAAACCTAAAATAAATCTTTAAACAGCAAGAAATTTTTATTGAAAAATGCCAGACACGAAATCTGCTGGTAAAACACAAACTACTTCCGTCTAAGTAACAAAACTGCAGTGATTAAGTTGCAATAAAATATTTCAAGGATGATACACTTTAAACTGAACTGCGTAGTCATGTGACGCAGCAGACACACCTGCAGCGCACCAAAGCAACATTCTGCTCTCGTCACTACATCACATGATTATCAATGTCAACATCTTAAGAAATAAAGAAACTAAAGAGAATAAAAAATATATAATATCAAGAAGGATAACAACAATATTATCGATAATATTGACACTTCCTGCAATCAATTGCAATTTACGCACGCACACACACACACACACACACCAACACACACGTGCAGCAACAGCATCATTATTGCTGAAAACGCATCAATGCCAACAGACACTTCAACAGTGGCTGTTAGAAAAGTTGCTTCAATGCTGCCGGCAGCCTCTCATCTTCCCTGGAAATAACTTCAACTGCTGTCTTCTTGTTTTATATCCATTTGCTGGATTGAACTTAGTTCAGATACTCGTCCTTACCGTTTTAACTGCATTTGTCTCGAGTATTTTTATTTTCAATTTCTTCATCTTCTCTGGCTGATTACAGTTTTATGGGAATTCTTCTTTTGTCGCACCGTACGGTTTGCCATAAATAAAAATCGTTCAAAGTAATATCCGCTTATAGTTTTTCAATAGCAACGACTGTCGCAAAAACTGCTCGTAATCGCACCAGAAGCAACAGGAAAATGTAAAAAAAAAACCCCTACAGAGAAAAGAAATTCTTGTAAATTTTGGAAGCAACTTGCTGGTTGCTGCAAATCTTGAGAGGGGTGTGTAGGAACAAAAAAAAAACGAAATAAAATCAATTTACACCCTGATTACACGTGCAACACTGCTGCGATAATGACAGGAATGTTTAAATTTGTTAACTGTTTCTTGCGCTAATACCGGGAGCTTGACTTGAATATTTCTCGATATTGTAGTAAGAAAAAGAAAATAAATGTGGATTATTTGAATGTTTCTAAGCCAAAATGAGATAAAGGGTGATTTTTTTCAGCATTAATTATATTAATTAAAAACAGTTGTGAGACATTCTGGCACAAAAATTCTCCATCCCCAAAAATATTTGATAGGAAATTATTGATTTTAAAAGGCCAGACATCAGATAAGTTGAATTTGTGTCTTTTAATTATTGTAAAGGACTCTTCAGCAGGGGCGGGTAGATGTTGAAATAAAATGTAACCACTTATACCATGACTGGTTCCTATATTCTGTTTACAGTGGCTAGAATCCCAGGACTCCAATTTTCGATAACTGTGCGGTATAGTTTTTGGCGGAATTTAAGCAATGGCAGGTGTTAAGTGACCTTGAAGATCATCGCTCGATTGCGGTTAATTACCAAAGATCTGCAACCTCAGAAAATTGCCCTAAAAGCAGGAGTCACATCACATGATATTGGGAAGCAGGTTTTGTTTTGGCGTACTTTCTTAAACCTTGGCACTCTCATTTTCGGTGTATATAGAGCTGAAGGGGGCCTTTTGGCATTCTGCAGTTGGTGCAGTGGGTTGAACAGTCTTTTTTGGCTGCAACGTTCTGGCTGTGGTCTGAGCCTAAAAGCATAAGAAGAGACTTAGTAGACACCGGGTTAGACAGACTACCCTAATGATCCTTGTCCTCCTGCAACAGGCTCTGTTATGTAAGGAACTAAACGGTGGGAAATGTACATACAAGATGGTTAAGGTCTGCTGCTCCTTGGAGCAAATCTTTAGCTCTGACTTCCTTTAACTATCTAGAGAATTGCTGGCATAAGGGATTAGAAAGCTCGAGCTCTCGATGGGGGTATTTGTGTTGTGGATCGTCACTATATTTTAGAAGAAGTTGCCACCAGTGTGTGCCTTACAAGCCCCATGGCGGCATAGATCAGCCGTCGTCTAGCCGCATTGCAGATACTGACGCACATCAACTCAACGATCTATTCCACTTACGCCAACTCTGCCAGAGATAAACATTCCACGAAGCGTTCATGTAGAATGACCAATGTTGACGTCCACTGTGAAGTACCTAGCGGAATCGCTCGTCGTCTACATCCTTAGTGTGGCACTTGTTCCAAACGATATCGGCTGTCAACATTCCGTAGCGCTCATCGTTGACAATAATGGGTCTCACTAAGGTCGTTTTTAAAATAGTAGGCACCAGTGGCAACAAACAGTTACTTTTTGAGGGTGTCTTGCCATCAGGAGAGCTTCATTGTCGTTCCATATAAAGCAATTTTTATTCTGCAATATATTCCAGAAGTGCAGCATCAGGCTAATGCGGGTATTAGTTAATAGTTGCAGTGCGATTTCTCAACGAAAAGATGACAGAAAAGCCTCAATTTTGTCTCATCAAGAAAGAAAAATTTCACCCGTTAAATTAAAACTTCAGGCTGAAAAATTACTTATTCCACCATATGAACACTGTCTTTTTTTTAACCCCTCCCCCCCCCAAATAAGCTGTCATTTTATAACTTCTTGTGCTGCTTTTGCAAAATTCTAAACATCTTTAATTGCATTCTTTTCACAAGATAATAACAACGTTGCGATATGCTTTTTTTTCAATCACCAATTAAATATCAAATGCTCGAACAAACAGGAAAGCAACAATTTTGCGAGAAAAAGAATGTTTGAATGAAATTATCCTTGCGTGTCCTTGTTTCATTTTGCACCAACAAACAGCTCAACATAACAGCAAATTAAAAGCATCACTTCAAGAAACTTTTCGTTTAATGTGCGAATGATGGTATGAGACAAGCAAAGAAAAAAAACTGCTTAAATGGAATGTCACGTGTGTTCAAAACACTCGCACTGTGAGTACGAAGTGACGGCCATAAGAAAGGAAAAGAAAATGTTGAACAAAATTGATGCAGAACGAATTAAAAAAGTGCGTTGCGTATAAAAACATCTTGAAGAATTTCTGTTTTTAAAGTTATGAGTGTTTTTGAAAGACGATGGCAAATGGAATTTTGGGTTTGACTCTGACTTTGAATTGGCTCAAGATTTCCACTTCGAATCACTCTAGTTACGAACGGTTTCGAATTTAAAGTGTTTTTGCATTTGGGAAAACAATATCCGGTTGCAATAAAAAACAACCAAAATGCTGGGAAAGACAATGGGCCGGTCCCATCATATAAAACGATTACGTTCGTCAACATTTTGAAGAAGAGAAAACTATTTAAAATCCTACTAATTGAGCTAAACGCCACATTTCCGCAATCACTAGGATGGGCGACAGATGAACTAAGCAAATAAAATTTCGTAAACAGTCTTCAAATCACTGGTGAATCCCCAATCCAGATACTGTTTCAAATTTCAAGCCGACTTGCAAACTAAGAACAAATCGTATCTTTTTAATGCCTACTAAGAAAATTTTCTCCACAGCCCTTCCTTTCCAGGTCTAAGAAAAGCGACAGCAAAGCCATTTGAGTAGACGAAGCTGCAGTTGCCTTTCAGAAGTATTAATGACTTTGCAAGGAGCCAGTTTGATCGAATGTGTTCATCTCTACCTTTCCCTTCCACCAATCAACTGTCGAGGAATATCTTTTTCGTAGAACAAACTATTGCACTCTGCTTTGTGGGATACAGAAGGGAAGATGTTCCTCGATTGACGCGGCAGCCAAAACACTATTAATGTTTAAGAAGCAATACAGGGACCAGTAAGCCCGAAATATCCTTAAAGAAGGATGCAGGTATTCGTCATTCGGTTGAGAGACAAAAGTAAGAGAAATGACGTTGGGTGCGTTGTCTTATTTTCGGAGACTCAAATGTACCGGAGATGTTGTTGTCCTCGCAACCGATTTCTGTTTTAGTAAGGAACAGAATGGTGAGGAATCATCGTAGAGTTTCGTTAAGGCGTGATTTTCCTGGAACTTTCGGGTTCAGGTAACTTAACCTTTTTGACGGTCCAGGTAATTGCTGGCATGTAAGATTTGATAGTTCCAGCTCTTGGGGAAAGGCGTTTGTGATATGTTTGTGCCACTTTTCGTACATCACTGTGTGCTTTGCAAGAGGTGGGTAGTGAGCCGTTGTCTGAGTTCACTTATCGAATTTGTCCATCATAAGATTAGGCCTTTAGGGCAGGTGCTATTGTAAATCAATTTCACTATCTCAATGTCGAACTAAGGGGAAAATATATTATTTATATATCTCCAATTCCAAGCGAGACTTTAACTCCTCCCATTCTTCTCCCCTTCTCTCTTTCACTTTCTCTCTTTATTCTTTTCCCAGCATCCTTTTGGGCTCATTCGATTTCCCTAACGCATTTAACATACCTGCAGTTTTCCCTACACTTAATCACAATGTTGTTAAATTGTTTCTAATAAGATTGTTGCGACATTAAATGCAACAAGTATTCGGAAATAATTTCCTGTTCAAATGAATCTGTTTTCAGATGCTTCCGCATCGGGTGTCGTTGTTCTGTCTAATGACAGCTACAACTGTGAGGCATCGCTTAAATGTGTGATAAATTCAATTTAATAAAATTGTTAAAATCGTTTTAATGTTTTTCGAGTACCTTGTTGTTGTTGTTGTTATTACTAGTGTTTCCCAGCGAAACAGCAAACATGCCAACAAACATTCGCTATAAGATTTGGCTCACGTACACAATAGAATATTTTGCACCCAGGTGAGCTGAAAATTACATCAACAACTAGAGCAAAAAGAAAAATTAAATAACTGACTAACGAGACTCTCAGCAAATAAATGACGGAGACTGAAGAACGGAAAGTACAAACGAATAAAATGTTGTTGAAATGGGACATGTTTTGAAGATGATGAAAACTGGCTGTTAAAGAAATCGCATAAGATGCTTGAAGTGCGAATAGGAAGCGATTTGGGGGGGCGATTAGGGAAGGTGGAGGAAAAAGGAAAACTCTTAAGCTCATATTCTGCATTCAACACTAACTCGGGAAAAGAAACTCCTCAAAGGATATGATTTCCACAATTAAGCATCTCATGAGATTTGTTGTCATCTTGTCATGTAATTTTCATATATTCACCAATTTTTTATTTACTAAAATCCTTAAATATTTAGTTGATACTGAACCAGAATCCTTGGAAAAATTACACATTTTCGTGCATTAAAAACATTTATAACAGAATCGTGGTGACATATTTTGTAACTAAGACAGGCGCAAACTAATTCCGACCAGATGTCACCAAATACGAAGCGCAGCCTCTTATTACATCCCCAACAAACTGTCACGTTTGAAGATATGAATGACATTAATGTCATTGGGTGAGCTGAGGTTGTAGGTGCCATTTGGCGAGCGCATTCCTCGACTTAATGAAATTAAATGTGTGTGATAATTTCATATCGAGAAATGCACTCCAAGGTATGACGATGTGACGCCTCTCAAGTGATTCCTATGGCCAATTTTCCTGACACGGTATCATCACGTTCTCTCTTAGACTTATGACGGCTGTGTCATAAACAAAATAAAACATTTAAACTGTTAGAAACGTCTTTGGAACTTCTATATGCAGATTGAGGTGTATCCTTTCACAGATTAAAATTTTTATTTATGTGGACATGAGTCTCATCTCTGAAGTTGATTGTTTAATGAAAATTAGGATAACTTTTCCAATACTCAAGTAGTCGTTCAGCGAACGCAGTTAGTGGTTGATGGTCGTCTAGTCTGTTCAGCCCACTGTGACACACTGTAATACAGTGTCAGGATGGGTAAATGTAATTAGCGGGGGGTGGGGTTGAATAATGACTGGCTGGTGGAGAATATTTCAATTGTCACTCCTATATATCCCCTTTCAGCATCGCATATTGTTCCGCTACTTTCAGTTACAAAGAAGACAATTTTCTGTTGTGCGTATCTGACCATATCCAACTCCTATCATCTGTCTCACTACATCGAACGTTAACGTTCGTCCGTATTTTTAAGGTATTTTTGTCAAGTTCATCTATTGCTCGGAATAATGAATTTGAATATGTTTTTATTCAAACGACCATCAACGCTGAAGATTGTTTCTATTTCTTTGGTTCGAAGGACCATAAACATTTGCCTCTTATGCAGTAACTCATCTGATGAACTCAATCGATTACTCTGTTTTTTTTCATCACTCATCGTTAACGATGGTTTTTTTTCACTATTTGTGACTGAAATGTCTGTAAAATTTTCTAGTGTTTGTCGCCATGTTGCCATATCAATTTTTCGTCGCAAGCGCAGAACCAAAAACAAAGAAAAAATAGCAGTAAAATTTCAAGACAAACTTAAATCTATTACACCACATGCGGTGTTTAAGCAGAAGTACTTGTCTGTCTGTCTGTCTGTTCGTTAGTTGCTGGTGTGCGTTTTCATTTGTAATGTGTGTTTTCTAGCGGAAATAGATGTTGAAATTATTTGAAATCCTTATTAAGCTAAACCAGGTACATGGGCCTGTTCATGTTGGCAAATGTTTAGATGCGTATTAGTTTTTTTTTTCTTTTTTTTTTGAGGGGGGTTAAAATGATGGTCGCCACAAGTGGCATGTTTTTGGTTTTTATAACTGTACAGGATGATTATTTGCAATTTCTGGCTGATAAAAGAGAAAAAGTTAAATTGCCGTAAAAATTACGGCATTTGCAGGCACAAAAGCAAAATGTAGGCATTTAGTCAATCCGTAGTCATGTGTAAAAAAAACATAATTTCATTGGGAAAATAAATGGCTTTGAAGTTGTACCACCATCAAACTATTATTTTAATAAACTATTTTCTTATAACTTAAATGCTTAAGTTTGATGATATTTCCTGAAGATTTTAGGTCCTCTACTCTACTTTTGAGATCCAATTAAACTCATGGTCTTAAAATACAACCTCAGCCGTGATTAATAGCATTGGAACAACCAAATTAAGTACTGAAATGCTAAAAAAAAAACGTCTCAATGGTCAGTTAAATAAATGTAAAGAAAATGTACGTACGCAAAATGACTTTTCAAGGATTAAAGTTTGCACAGGAGGCACCAATTTATGGAGCGAAGCAAAAGGAAAGAAAAAAACTGTTTTTTTTTTTTAAAACAAAACATGGGAACAATTTGTATTGTTCAAAGTCATTTGGTCATGTTAATGTTCATTAATCGTGATTTACACAGCTTTTATTCATAGACACTAATTGCCAGTTCTTTTTTCTGGCACCATCATCGTCTTGCTTTCATTTTTATCCTTTTAGTTTTATTTCTTGATAAAATGACTGAACAATGGAAACTGAAAACATTAAAATGCATACAAAAGCGCAAAACACTGAGTAAGAAGGACTTTAACAACTCGTTTAATGATAAAAAGTTTTTGTTTTTTACACGAGTTTATTTAAAACATGGTCATTATAATATTGACAGGACCAATGGAAAGGTATTAATTCTCTTGCTATGCCATAAAACTTGAAGGCTGTCTCACCATGTCGAATAAAAACATATTAAAATTAATTATTCTGAGCAATAGATGAACTTGACAAAAGATGCCAGTTGTTAGGCCTTAAGAATACGGACGAACGTTAACGTTCGATGTGGTGAGACAGATGATGGGAGTTGGACAACAACAGAAAATTGTCTTCTTTGTAACTGAGAATAGCGGAACAATATGCGATGCTGAAAGGGGATATATAGGAGTGACAATTGAAATATTCTCCACCAGCCAGTCATTACTCAACCCCCCGCCAGTTACATTTAACCATCCTGACACTGTATTAAAGTGTGGCACAGTGGGCTGAAAAGACTAGACAACCACCAACCCCAAGCTGCGTTCGCTGAACGGATCCTTGAGTACTTAAAAAGTTATCCTAGTTTTTATTAAACAATCAACTTCAGAGATGAGACTCATTTCCACATAAATATAAAAATTTTAATATGTGAAAGGATACACCGCCAAAAAAAAAGTCACTGAAAATGTTGTGAATTTTGAGTTGGATTGGAATTTTTATCTAGAGACGTCATGGATCCACATCGTTGGTTTGCCACAAAAGCTAAATATTGAAGTACAAATCAGTTTTTATTTGTCTGTCAAAGTTAAAGCGAAACATCATGAAATGGACTCTTTCCTGTTTCCCTACAGAGCAGCGACTTAAGAGAATCCCACTAGATATTATGATTGTTTATTTTGTTTTATATTTAACAAAAATCGTTTGGCCAAACCAATAAAAAGTATTTGCTGGAAAGTAAGTTTTTAAGGCTAATTTTAGCATAATAACAAATTTCTTCTAAATATTTTCAAACAAATAATTCACCTTAACAGCAAAATTTTGCTCTGAATACGAACCTCCATTCCAAAGGGATTTCATTGAATCAACCAACACTTTTGTTGCATGAAACATTGAAGAAATAGTTTGTTAAAGGAAACATTTTTTGATAACTTTTGTTTTCACACAATCTTGTCTCCTTCACTAAATCTGATGATGTATTATTGACAAGCCCTCCCACAGCAGTTTCAATTGCTGCAATCAACCTCATTTAATCTGGCTCTCAGGACGATATTAACACTTCGCCGGATTTCAAAATGCCAGCTTAACAAAACATCTTTTTACATGCTGCAGCCTGGCTCAGTAGGACGAAACTAACAAAAACGCCAAAATAAAAACTAAGGATATAAAAGTTAATATAAAACTAATTCTCTGGCGTATAACTTCCGCAATTAGGCTCAATTCTTATAGAACGAACTACAAAAGGCTGAATAGGAATGTAATCAAAATGTATATAAATATGTAACAGCGAGAAAAAAAAACCAAAAAAGAAATACCAGCTAAAACTCATTATGGCAAAAATTGATGTGGTGGCTTCACTAGTAATTTCTAGAACAAAGAAAACAGAAGAAAAGAAAAAAGAAAAAAGAAAAAAATAAGAGAATGGCCACACCAGGGCTTTTGGGTAGAAGATGATACATCATCATGATGGCTGGACTGCTAAATGTTATTGCTGATTTTCGATTTCGTTATTCTTCCTTTATTATTATTCCGTTTTTTTTCTGTCCGTGTTCCCTGTTTAATACGTAATTTTTGCGCCACTGTTTAATTGGAAAATTGTACATTAAATGAAATCAATCAGGCGCAACATTTTGCAATTGTTCTTCTGTTCTGCTGTGTCTGTGGCTAAATGTTTAAAACTGTTCGTATAAATGGCCATTTTTTTTTTTACTATTTCTTTTACATTTTCTTTTTTGGCCCGAAAAATTTTAAGTTCAATTGCAAAGAAAAATCAGGCTGGTATTTTTTTCTCTTTCTATTTCTATTGTATTTTCATGGTAACATTTTTTGTTTTCAGCCACCATTTTGATCTTTTGATGAGTTGTACAATTTTCTTTTATTTCCGTTACAATTTTTTTTTTTTGTAGCCTGGAAAATTGTCATTGTGTTTTTTTTTCTCGGTTTTTTTTTTTGGTTGAACTTTTGCCACTGTGGGTGCTAAATTAATTTGAGCCTTTTGTTCTGGTCTAGTGCCAGTTGCCTGGACTTTTTCTATATATTTTACGTACTGCTGTCATTTCTTAGTTTTCAGCAATTTTTTTTTAGTTTTAGTTGCACTTGCAGATATTTTATATAAAATATCTTTATGTTTTATGTGCAATTTAAAATTTCCTATAAATATTAATGAAGTCTTATAATAAATGTTTCAGCGAAAGTGTCACTGAGTGTTTTGAGTGCGGATTTGGCAAATTAAGTTACATCAAGGATAACTAGAAAAACCAGCTCAAATACAGTTCCTTGAAACTAGCAACTTGGCCTTTTGCTGAATTCTTCGAGTCACGTTACATATCACGCGTGATGCACTTTCAATTGGCACAGAACTTGCTGGAATTTTTGCCACCGCCTACTTTCCCTTCTATCCGTCTTCATTACCAGGAAAAATATAATAAATATTTCCCATATTTTTGGGTCTTAAAAGCTGTCAAACGTCAATCACTAATTTTGTTTCTTTTTATCACTTTTACTGGCTGCTTTTGGGGCTGTTTAATTTGCCACCACTTCTAAATTGTGTAGTCTTCTACCTCAAACAATTTATTAAAATTTTTATCATTATCATTGTGCAAAAAGAAATTGGTTACTCTGCTAAATTTTCCATTTTTTTTTGGTGTTTTTCTAAGAAAATGACGAAAAAGGAATTTGAAATTTATAGCATTTTGTTTGATGGCAAACAACACACAAAGTTTGATATAATTCGCTACATAAAGTTTTTGGGTATAATAAGAACATCAAAGTGGAACAGGGATGTAGTTTGGGGTAAATTACAAGGTATTAGCAAACTATTGGAAGGACCATATGTAAATAGAAGGCCCGCAGGCAGAGTGTCTTTGCCACCGTAAATCATGTAGTTTCTTAATTTCGTATTAAAAACAAGTTTGAAAAACACAATATCTGCCTCAAGATGAGTACATAAAACGATTATCCTGGTTTGTGGATAATTCTAATAATTTGCAGAGCCTGAAACACCATAAATATATGCTAAAATGGGCTATCTGACGCTTAAACACACGTTTGACACCAATAGGTTGTATAACTTTTTCACCGTCCAGCATATTGTTACTTAAATCAAGTAGCAAGAAGGGGTTCAAAGGACCTTAAACAAACATGAGAGTTTAAAGTATCATTAATAAATGTTCAAACATTTTGTCTATGACTTGACTCAACAAATATAATTATATACTTAATTATTCGTATTTGCTTATTTTATTAACAAAATGTAGTTCGAAGGACCATACAAAACTAAAAGATACTCTTCAGCTGCATGACTTTGCATGGTCCAACCAAAACCCAACATCAGCAGATTAAAGGTAAAATGTTTATACATAAATTGTTTGTTTTGAACAAAGTTGTTGTTTATTTCAAAACTAAAATGTGGTTCAAAAGACCATATACCATTGTGCCTTATTAGTTAAGTTGACAACTCTGTTTGGTGGAACAAAAATTACTGTACAGGCAGTTTAGCCAATTTCTTTCCGCAGGACCACAGAGATGAATGTGTTGCTGTTCAGCTTGAGGAATTTGTATTAATATAGAGAATCAGTGAATTTGTGTGTTACTTTTTTTATTTTAAATCCTTTAATTTTTTATTGTCAAAGCAAAATGTGATTAACAATAAGTAGGAGATACTATTCAGCTTGATAGTTCCATGTGGAAAATAAAAAATTATTAGGAAACTGAAAATTAGATTTAGGTGCCGAAATGTGATTGGAAAGACCCTAAAAAAGTGGGTGCTATTTAAAAAAAATAATGTATACAGTTAGTTTTATAATATCAGCCAACTAGAAATTAGATTTATGTGGTTCGCAGGAATATAAAAAAGTGCATCACATTATGTGCCTGTTTTATTTTAAATAAAAAAGCTAATTTTCGTACTAAAAGGTGGTACGAAGGACCATAAAGAATTGTGGAATATCAATCAGTTCGTTTGTCATTACTTAAACATGATATGAGGAAATTATATAGTATATTTCAAATAATTTTTTTTTTTTGGTTATTTTAGTATGAAAAGCTGGTTCGAAGGACCAACGAAATTGTGCTATTATTTAGCCTGTCTGCTGTCTGTCTGTCAGTAGTAAAATGGAATATTTTAAAATTGAATAGGATAAATTAATTTGCTTAATTTTTTTTTTTTGAATTTTAATCACATTTTTATTGATTTCAGTGCTGAAGTCTGTTTCGAAGGACCATAACGAAGTAAACGATGTTATTCAGCTCTTGCAAAATTTTAAAACCTTCAAAGATAAGTTCATGTGTCCAAGTTTTGGTTTTTTTTATATTAATAATCACTTTGGTGTTTATTGGAAAAATTTTAAGGCAGTGCGAAGGACAATATACATATAAGCAAGTGAAGGTTTTTAGATTCTGAAGGATATTTACAAGCTGAAAAGGTTGTCATATGAAGTAGTTCAATTTGATGTCGTTGTAGTGTCACCTTTCTCTTAGTGGGAGTGTTCGTTCCCTTCTGCTGCTTGTACCGTTACACACTTGCCATATGCTGGGCGTACCAGCGTACATGTTTATGTATAAATATTGCAGTAAATAACCAGGGTATTGCAACAGCTTGTTTGCAATGCAACATTGCACACATGATGAATTTATAGCACTTTAGAATTTTTACTATATGGGCAATATATTTTTCCAAGCTTCTGGGCTGTGTTTTTTTTTTTTTTTTTGTTTTTGCTGTTTTGTTTTCTTTTCGTTGTTTTTAACGTTGTTACTCAAACTGATAAAAGTGACAATAACTTTTTTTCTAAAATTTGCTTTTTTTTTTTGTTTTGAGTTCAACAGGGGACTTATGGTTTTTTGAGTGTTTAGATATGCCAAGTTTTTTGGCAGTTTGTTTCTTTTTGTTTTTGTGACAATATGTAAAGACTTACAAAATATTTCATATTGTAGGAACATGAATGTGTTAAAATACTTGTTAAGTGCGTGTGTGTATGTGTGTGTGTGTGTGTGTGTGTGTTTTGTTTTCGAGTATTTATGACTTGATGTGCATAAACAGCAGTAAATTAAATGTGATAAAAAGAAAAATATTTGGCTGGTAATAAATAATTTAGTTGCGAAAGGTAGTAGCAATGACTGGTTGCGGAAAATTAGTGCAAAATGTCAGCCAAGGAGAGTCTTATTTTAAACTGCCAAGTGTTAAGGGGTTCTTTAAAAAGATCTGCTTTCCATATGTCTGTAATACAAATCTGTGAAGCTTTATTATAACAGCTTAAGTCAAGATAATGAGTAAAGAAAATACATTTTGTTGTGCCAACTTTAAATTTAAATCAATACCACAAATTGGGAAAACAAAAAGGCAAAAACTCCACCAGAAGCATAAAATGTTCTTCCTTTCCTTGAACGATTGTCTCTTTTAGTTCGTGTTGCTGTTGCTACCAAAAACATATGCCACGATTAATTTTACGCTCCAGTGTGTCAAGTGGCATAAAAAGGAATTGCTGTTAAAACTTAAACTAGGAAAACAAAACACACACACATGTACGCACCAAGAGCTGCATCAAATTGATGCAGTAATATTGAAAAGTCATTTGTGTATGTGTGTGTATGTGTGTGCGTGTGTGTGTGTGTGTTTGTCTCACAACGAGAGTGTTTGAGTGTGTTAAACGATCAAACGAGGTCGTTTTAATATATTGACCATTTATACTCGTTGCAACAGCATCCGTTTCCGTTTGTGAAAAGCCCAGCAAAATATAAAGCGAAGAGAAACAATTCGTAAGCAACACAAGGCAGTTGGAATAAAAATAAAAAATGAAAAAGGAAAAATGAAAAACTGGGAAAAAAAGCCACAAAGTGCCAAAACTCAACTTCCTATTACATGCAACAAAATGTTCGTCCGTTCTTTCGTCCGTTCGTTCGTTCGTTTGTATGGGGCAGACGAGGACATCGCTACCGTTTCATAAATATTTCGATAAAATCAAGATGTAAATTCAAACTCAAAGCAACTTGTTTCCCCTTTTTTTTTAACACATTCTTACTTACTCACTTATTTCAACGTTAAGGCACAGCAAAATATTACACATATCTATACATGTGTAGCAATGAATTCATTTATGAAAGGAAAGTGTTGTGTTGGCATTTTGTGGCCGTCACATAACAAACAGCCAAGTTTGAAAAGTCGCCTAAAAATCTTTGCTAATCGAGCAACTTAAACGAACTGCCAGCGGTTTATCGAAAACGAAGAAGCAAAAAAAAAAAATCACAAATGAAACTGAAAACTTTGTTTTTATTAACAGCGATATTTCTGGCAGTTTAAAGGTCTCCTGGAGTCGATAACTTGTGGCGTTGGCTGGAAATTCAACATGTTATTTTAAGCAACTTATCGGCCTGTCTGTATTTGTACATAATACCGAGTTTGCGGCATTTTTTGGACATATTAATACACATGTTTATACAGCAATATGGCTGTATGTGTGTGTGTGTGTGTTGTTATGTGTTTCTGTTATGCATTCACTGTATCCTGGCTGCGTCTGCATTATTCTACATGCAACATCAGTTTTAAAAGCTTAAAGCCAACAAACGTCCAATGTATAATATTTTGCTGTGGTAGCACCTTTTGAGCACATCAAATGCCTTCACATACACATACATACACACATGCAGGCAATTACACACACACTTATATTCGTTCGCCGATTCTTTTACAGATTTGAAAAGAATTGATTGCAGATATTGCAAATTAATGTTTTGACGGCTTGTTTTTCTTTTAACAGAATTCATTCCATTCATCCTTTACACAGGATTTTATCAGATGCGTTAATAGGAAGGAACCTTTCAATTTTGACAGCTGAGAAGTGGTGGCCGATACATCATGGGATTGGCAATTAATCGATCGATCCCAGTTGATCGTGCATTATAATCCCTTATAGTGATTACGGGCAAGTGGTGCAATTGTTTATGGAAATAGCTGTTTAGTTTGGAACGACGTTCCGCAAGAACCGCCCATGTCATAATGAGGCCATACTTGTCTCCATAAAAGTATTCTGTAATTAATAATACGGGCAAATGCAGCAATTGATTATCAACCTCGCTGTAAATATTTCTATAGAATACTAGACTTGAGCTATTATTTTAAAGACTTCATTCCTTCGATTGACTGGCAAATTTTCGAACATGCGTTAACAAGCCAGTTTTAGGCATAAAATCTAAAACTTTTGGGGTGTACGAGGGTTCAGAGAGGTCTTGTAAATGATTTTGGTAGAGTGATTGGTTTATTTTGCCATTCCCCAACATCTAATCGGTTGGTTGGACAGTCACAACTGACAAACGTTTAACGTGGGAAAGAGGGGGGCGGCGGCACGCTTGTCTGTGTGTGTGCGACTGTTTTGCTCGTATTGCAACAAATGACCGGCTAAATAACCATTTGGTTTTATTTGGCTCTTTTAACGTAAACGGAGGCTGGTTTGGTTTTTTCTGGTGTGTTGAAAAAATTGGCCGGTTGACTGATTGCATTATTCGAAATTGTGCTTTTGCTTTTTTGCATATGCAAGCAAAACAACAAAAACGCAAGTGTGGTTATAGGGTTTTGAATGAAGCGCAAGCGACTGAGTGAGGGGGAGAAAGGGCGCGCGAGACAGAGAGGGAAGGGTTGTAAGAGTGAGCAGTGGCATAAGAATAAATGCCAGCATTTGATTTTATAATTGCATTAAAATATGCACGTTAAAAGCCAAATAATAATTAAGCCCAAATAATGTTGCTTTAGGGATTTTGCTAACATCGCACAAAAATTGTTTTATAACAATTCTAATTGTTTTCTTTTTCTGCGATTATTTTAGCGTTGGATTGATTGGTTTTACAAAGACAAAAGCGAAGTATCTTTTTTTTGTTTCGTTTTTCTTCTTGGTTGTTTTACATACATACATACATGCATACATATTTTAAGAATAATTCATATGGATAACCATATGTTGCGGTTGGTGTTTGTTTGCTGAGCTGTAAAATGTTGGCGGTAAAAAATTAATCTGCATTATAATGGCAACAAGCGTTTTAAAATGAATTTACTTGGCTGGCCAGGCAAAAAGTTTACCCAATTGTTAACCATTTCTTCGGCCCATAGTATAGACCGAAAATCCCATATTTACAGAGCCAGCCGACATGATTTTTTGCACTATTAAAACAGCTTTTAAATTGTCCTTTGCTCTCCATTAAATCCATAATCAATAATAATCATTAACATATTGTTTTCTCATTCGTAAAAAAGTACCGGCTAATGGAAGGCATTTATTTTGCCATTGTTTCCATTTTGGCGTAATAATTTTCTTAACAAATTATCATATTTTATCGTCAACCACCACGAACCTTAAATAGGACTTAAATAACAGACAATTTACTTAAAAAATAAACGGGAAAAAAAGAAGTAACATTCATGTGATCATTATAAAACAATCTCCCGAGTAAAACGGCCATAAATGGTTACACATTTTAATAATAAAAAGTCATACGGCCAGTTGGTATGCAACGACTGCAGCTCCTTTTTTTCTAAAGGAATGTATGTACTCGTATGGCTGGTTTGCTTGGACTCAGGCAACCGACAATTATTATTCAAATTTATTGGCCACCTCTGAACTCGATAAATGCATTATAAGTAGGCAAAAAAGAGAAACGCCGTACGAGTGTGCGTATGACAGCGAAAAATACACTTGTTTCAAGGGAAACCAGGGAAGGATTAAAAGTAAAAGAAGGTGCATCAAAAAAAAAAAAAAAAAAATTGGTAAAACAAATAACTTTCCTGAAAAACCAAAATAATTTTTTAAAAATTGGAGACAAACAATATAACAATTTTTGTCGTTAAGAAAATTTCTAACAACTACAAAGCAAAAGCAAAATTTTTATGAAAAATTAAACTTATTTTTTTTTATTTTCTTAAAAAAAACTCATCACTGAAACTTAAATTAGGCAAAATTTGACAGTATAACTGTTTTATAATGATCGAAAAATACTCTTATACTAATTCTTGCAGAGATTTCAAAGAAATTTCATTCTTTAATTATTGTTTATGCTTAATTTAAAGAAATTTAGCGCGTATAACAGTTTTATAAAATGTGTTTTTTAGAAATCATAAAAATTGTAGTTTATAATTTAAAATTTAAGTACAAATTCAGTAGGTTGAGGCATTATAACAGTTTTATAACAGTTTTGTTAACTACAGTGTTAAATACAGTCTTACTACTTAAGCCAGATTGGTTTTGTAGCGTTTACAACATTTACAACAATGTATTTGCAAAACATTTCTATTATTATGCCATATTTTTTTACCTAAAACTGTTATATTTATTAATGGAATATATGCCATACATCTGAAAAATACCTTTATTTTGAACACTTAAAAAATTACAAAATAAATAAAATTTATAACAGTGAAGAACACTGTTATACTATATAAAATTTGTTCCAAAGCTCGTACTGTCTGGGCCTATATATTTTTTTTAATAACTTTATATAGTTTTTTACAATCCCTTTGTGATTTTAAAACGGTTGTACCAAGAGAAATTTGTTACAAATAATCACGCATTATGAACGGAAAAAATCTTGGTCAGGATCTTGTAGGGCATCGCAAACGAGCAATGAATTGATTAATCGGAATTAAACCGCCTGAACTTAATAATGCTGTGTTGAAAAACAGTTCCTTGTTGGCATTCAAAACCAATTTTTCTTTTGTCAGTACCAACGCAAGTGAAAAATAACGTTGGCGTTTGTGCTCTGTTCTTCCTCCTAATAAAGGCCCTTAAAAAACGTTTCCAACTTACTGCGTAAGGCAATTTTCAAGTACTGCATACAAATATTAAGTTGCATATTGTGCGGAGTCGTTTTCGTTCTTTTTCATGCGACTTCATTATGGCAGACAAAAATTTTGTGCACCGAGATTACAAAATGATGAGAAAAAAGTATTGGCGACATCTACAACGTGATGGGGCTTTAGGGAAATATTTCAACGCCTTTTGCAACACCATACCAGAAAAGGCCTTATAATGATATATGTACATACATACGGGTACATGTACGTATATGAAAGGTATGCATGAGAGCTATCACATACCCATACAAACCACAATATTGTTGCTAAGCTGAAAATAATGATTTTCATCTTTCCGTTTGTCGTTTTTTGAGCAGCACCAACAAAACGTTCAACAATAGACTCAACGGAACTGGCAAGAGTTGCTACTTTTTCGGTTGATTATTTCGTTGCAGCCGGAAGTAAATTTGCTTAATTATTTGCATATGATTTGACTTTATGACCATCGTAAAAATGAGCTGTACAAGAGCAAAGCAAATACTGGCTAAAGAATAAATTTACGTTTTATCTAAAACAAACCAGTCGTAATAGAATCAACATCATGCCACTGCGTTCGGTTAATTTCGACGCCCACCAAAACGTGTCTTTAGAAAATAATGTCTTTTAAAATGCATACGATTGTCTTTCTCTCCATCTCATGCCGCACATCCGTCGAGAACAAATACTCTACAATAATTCTTAATGATGATTAGATTCAATTAAAGGCATCATTAGATACCTCGCACTCCCGTTCATTGGTCCTGCACACACGTTCGTACGCTTGTCATGCCATGCAAGTGGTCATTTTGCCTTCAGTGCAAACGGCTCCAGAAGAAACGAGTATTGCCAGTTGACTTCCCCCCGACCAGAGTGAAATTCGAAGTCACACACAAAACTCATATGTACATACTCGTCGTACACGTCGTATTTAAATTCTTCACTACTTAATATCTGCTTATTTAGGGGGTTATTTTACCTTTTCATACGGTGGCTGCTTGGCTCAAATCTACTTGCCTGAATACTGATTATAACAATAGTGGTGCTGTTCGGCACTGTCTGTCTATTGGTATGGCTGGTATTGAGGAAGTTCTGGTGGTTGTGGTGTTGAAAATTTATGCCGTTTGTTACTTTTTGCATACACTTTGAACAATTTATTGCCAAATGACCTGAGGGTTATGGTCAGGTTAATTTTACTGAAAATTACCGTAACTTTTGTGTTCAAGATGCTGGCCATAAGTATGCTGATAATGATGATGGTCAAGGGGAATACATACGAAGGAAGGGAGTTGAAATTTCCAATTAAATACACATGTATGTACAAAAAACTTCTTTAATACACAGATTTGAAAGGACACATCGTCATGGCTTAGATAACTGCATAAGTATAACAGTTAACACAAACTGTTCTATATAGTCAAAATTTTTGTAGTATTTTTAAAACCCCAGGCTTAAATAAATGCTAAATTTGTTTTATGTAAAAAGAAAAATCCGCTTTTTAAATAGTATAACAGTTTCTAAAAATTAATATCTTAAAAAAGATTTTTGAATTCATGTACATAAATGTTGTAAGAATTTTGAAAAAAAATTTTTCTTTTTAAGAATTGACTATAAAAAATGTTTAACTAATATAACAGTTATAATTATATTTTAATCAATATAACAGTTAACTACTAACTGTTATACTTTAAAAAACTATGCCAATATAATATAATAAAAATTATTGAGCTGCTCAGTGATGTTTCTGATCTATTTTGTGAGTATAACAGTTTGCTAACAAACGTGTTATCTTTTAACTGTTATACCAATACAAAATATTGCTGCCTTCTTTATTTAAAATAAAAAAGTAAGAAGTCATGAACGGCATTGATGAAAAAATCTGGATTAATTGATGAGTATAACAGTTTGCTAACGATTTTATCTTATATCCTTGTTAGATAGGCTTTCGAAAAAGGATACATTCTGTGCAAACAACTGCTGAAGTTTAAAGTTAAAAAACATAAAAATATCAAATAAAACCCTCCAGCACTTTTATTATGGAAAAGTATAACAATTATCTGGCATGTATAACAGTTTATTAACTCTTAAAACACAATCTTTTATTTTACTTGTTGCAAAAATTTTAAGAAATTCTCTCTACAATATAGCAGAACTGAAAAAATTTGCTTATAACAACAAATACTTGGAATATATACAACATTCTTAGATGTTGTAAGACATGATTAAACATGCACAATGTTATAAATGAAGCCTTTTTAAAGAACTATAAACGAACAGGAACTACAGTGACTACAACAATGAACTCGAACAAGCGTAAAATTTTGTATTATTGTATAATAACAACAACAAATTTCAATTTTAACAAGAAAGAGTTAAATTTTGCTGGATTTTTCGAAATAAACAAACACAGACATGAATATTTGTTAGAAAAGCAACAACCAACAACAGCAACAATAACTGATCTTATGATAACAAATTGTATTCTGTACACAAACAATTGGAACAATGTGAATTACAAGTAACTGGTTGACTGAAGGTATGAGAGATGGCTTCTGTGTGATGGTACTGAAATTCATTCATTAATTGTTGTCGCATAGAAGTCACGATAGTTAAAATTGTATGCCACCATTTTTAACACTGTCACTGACAATTTTGCCACGCAGTTCTGAAAATTGGTTACCAAATTATATGAAGACATCCATAAAAAGATTTATTAAATAATTTATCGCAAAAAGTTTGCATTTTCAAGAAATTCACAAAAGGATGTAAGACAGTTAGTCATGGTTTTTCATCAAAAGCAGTGAAGAGTTTGTCACAGAACTTAAGGCTGTATGTAAAGTACCGTCATTTGCCTTCTATTCACAACTAATTATTGCTCCTAGATAGAAATTCTGGCATGTTCATGCATGTTCTTCACCTCCTCTGCAACCAAATTTCTATTTTATTTTCATGAACTTATTAATATTGTGCAAAAAATGACTGGTCCTTAAAGTTTTCAGAGTAGAATTTGACACAAAACTAAAGAAATTTGAAAAACTTTCAAGTGCAGATGAGCTGTTATGCTAAACAGAAGTCTGATGTGGCAGCTCTTATAGTGAAATTTAAATTGAGTACACGGTAGTTTTCTAAAATGTCTTATCTTTCAAACAACTTTGATTTAAAAGAATATTTACATTTTTTTTGTCATGTTTCTACTTTAATGATTTTTTTGTTGTTGTTGGTTTCCCAATAAAGTACAGAACAATTACTTTTATTTAAAGCAAAAAAGGGAAACCTTTCCTGCCCACGAGTTGTTCATTTCATATGTAAAATAAAAGCCCTGGCGCTTTCAAATCTATATGAAATTCGAAAATTATAGATTTCTGTTGTTACATCCTTTAACTTGTATCTTAAAGTATGAATTTTTTTTATGAGTTTTTGCTTTAGTTCGTTTTAGGAAACTACTGGGTCCTGGGTCTCTGCTGGCGTACAACATCATGTTTGCCTACATTTAGGCGCTAAATTAAAGAGGTATTTAAAAGCATACCAGCAGGCAAAGACAACATAAAAAAAAACAACACCATCATTAAACATGTTGTTACATTTTTGTAGTTGTTTTTGTTGTTTCATTATAAATGGTGGGGTGTTTCTGAAACGTGAACATTAAATAAAAGTGTCTGGTTGATAAATTGTTATCATTTGAATATTTCTATTTTCTGCTTTCTTGTTCCAGAAATGATTTCATTATTGTTGTTGCTATTTATTTTTGCTTTTCTACTGTTTGGTGGTACAAAATTAAGAGACACTGCAGGCTAGCGGTATTTATAAGACATGTCATGGCATGTCTTGTGACAAATAATGAGGCCTGCTAATGTAAAAATAAGAATTATTTCTCGCCAAAAAATTTATGATTGCAAAAAAAGAAAAGAATAATGTCTTAAATAAGGTTTTATTATTAGGAGAAGGTGCTTAAAGAAATCGAGGACATCAGGGGGGGGGGGGCACTTTGGGAAATGGAAACTGTTGGTTTTAAGTCCGGCATTTGTTTAGCAGGAGTTTTAAGGATTTTTTAAAAACAGTTCACAGAAAAACTGCTGGCTTGGCTTTAGCTTTTTAACTTATTACAGATGCGTTTTAAGTTTTAGAAGTGTCCTTTAATTATTTTTATTTTATTCTTATATAAAACAAGTTCTCGTCTGCTTAATGGAAATATCCAGCTTTTATTTTATATTAAAAGTCCTTTTAAAACATCTCTGTTCAATAAGCGCATCCAAATTTCATCCTGCACAAACAAATTTAAAGCAAAAACTTAATGGCAACATTTTTACGTTACATAATCCTTCAAAACAAATTTTGCTTACCATTTTTTCTTCTTCTAACTAACTTTTTACATAAACTTGCCAAATCATTTCATTGAAAATTAAACAAGATTATACTTGAAAAGCAGTAAAACTACAAGCTAAACAAAAACTCAAATACTGCAAAAGAAATAATTCTATGAGTCCTTGCAACCTTTCTTTTTAAGTATGTACACAATTCATAATATAAATTACATTAACTTGAAAGTTTCTTAGCAAGTAAAAGAGGCAAAACGAACGAATAGCTGAACGTGGTCACCACTATTAACTAAAACAGTACCTTTGCCGGCTTCGACGCAAAATACGAGCACAAACTTACATTTAAAATATTAAATTGTATTAGTGTAGTTGCCATGGTTTTCCTATACACACTCGTATGGGAGTTCATTAGACATACAGACATATTTAATATGATTGGCTTTTTCTACATAAGTAGTGAATGAATTGTAGGAAAATGTGGGAACATAAAGAATCTTCTTGAAATAGAGGATAATAATGCATGAGCCAACGCAACATTGCGGCTCAGACAAGGATTAGAAATTTCTTACTGGGCACTCAGAAGAAAGTTAAGACATCAAAAGGACTTCTTTGGGTACTTGTGTGTACTCGTAACTGTTAAAACCATTTTGTCACGAAGGGCATATGGACATGGTCAAGGACAAACGCATAAACATGTGCCTTTAAATTGTCATAGACTTGGACAGTTAAATAGAAACGATCAGGCACAAAAGACTCGACATGATCCTAGACATAAGCAAAGACATAGACATGAGCAGAGATATTAATATGGACAAGTAAATCACCCAGATATTTCATCAGTTTTCAATATTTCACTGGGTTCGCGCTGAACTAAAAAGTCAAAAGAGTTTTTCTGCTTACTTGGGCAAAATGCCAAAATAATGTCTTTCTTCCACTTCATTCATGTATGAGCAGAGAAGCAAAAGTAGGCAAAAACTTGCAACGCAGAAAAACACTCGTGCACACTCCAAAAATAATCTGCAACATTGAATGTTAAATAAAAAGTTCATTAAAAGAAACAAAAAAGTATTCTTGCAAAAACTAAAGAAAGGAACTCGAAAAGAAACAAGGATGAAACGTAAGTTATGATTATGTTTCCCAACAAGCTGCTAGTCATATGGCAGCAGAAAAAAAGCAAAGGAATAGAAGAAATTTCGCTAAAAAGGAAGTCATATGCAAAAACTACACGAAAATAAAGATAAAATATAGAAATATTGCGAAGAAAACTCATACATTTGTAAGGAAGGCAGGAAAAAGAAAAACTAACACACATCTTTCAACAAGCAACAGCAACCATTGAAGTATGAAATTAACAGCGTCAAAAACTATTGTAACAAAAATATATATTCCGATATGAAAAATAAAAAAAAATTTAAGTGAGATGGAGCAACTATGGCAACACTTTCGTGAGACAGACAATTTCGATTGGTTTTATTCTTTAACATAAAAGTCGTGTCTAACGCCACAAATTTGCAGGCAATATTGCAAAACAATTAAAGGATATTAAAAATTACTACAATACTGGCTTATAGAAAACTCGAGAACTTTGCCATTGTAGAGTAAGTATTTTAAAGGATTCTTAAGGACTTGAATTCTGTTTTCCTTAGCAGCTTTATAACTATAGAAAGTCCAAAGATTTGGAAACAATTTCTAGCTTTTCAGGCTTACAGCTAAAACATATCCTTTTCACAACAACAAATTTATGCAACACTTCCTGTACCTTATTGTTGTACTCAGGTACTTAAGTTAGGTTTCAGTAAGCCCCAACACTATTAAGGTTTCAGGGTTTCAGGGTTTCAGGCTTATAAGGTCTCAATCAACTCGGTAGATGTAGAGTTTTCGGGCACTAGAGTCCTGGCTAGATTTTACAACGCTTCATGATTGAGTATTGCAGAGTCTATATGGGCTTTTCGAAAGGTGGGATAAGGATCATTTATAGTATGATCTTTAACTGTTCAGATGTTTGTTGGACTTCCAAATGAGTGCAAGATATGCTACTTTGAGATGTTGGCAATCCTAACAGACACTGGAACTGGAAAATAGGAATATTTTAAGGAATATAAAAGTTAGCCTGGTAGCCAGTCAACGGTCAGGGCTTATAAGGGAAACAGTGTAGAGTGGAAACTAGTCGGCGAATATATATAACAAGGCAACAATTTTAGATTGTGTTGTATTGCAGCGATGTAAAAAGTAATGATATTGCACCGACGAATTGTCAATATCAGTATTGCCAGAGTTCCAGTTCTGCGCTGGGGAAATCAAAAGGTGGGAAGACTAGTGAGACTAACGAAAGGATACTCTACTGCAGAGTGTTGGAAAAGGATCAACCCGCTCTATGGAGTTAGTGGCGAACACACAGTCGCGGCCATTAATATAAGCAGCAGAGTATTAAAAACCATAATAGAAAAAGTCAATGGCCCTTGGGCAATCATATTTAAAACCAGTAGCTGGCAAACAGTATAACTTTGGATATCTGTAAAATAGAAATGAGAAAATAGGGCAGATTTGGCGACTTTTAAGCCCATTTAGTGCCACTGGCCAAGATTATACCAAAGTAGACTGAATTCGTTAAACAGCTGTTTACTGGGCGGAATCGGAACGTAAACTAGAATCAGATGTTTTGTATAAGGAAACCCTTTAGAGCCGGGACGACAGTTAAGGGATATATTAAGACATTTCTCATGGTGACTTTAAAGTTTTCAACTTTTTTCTTAAAAAGTGTTGGATTATTATTATTAATATTTTCTCGGCTTAAAATAATACCAAAAACCTACTTTTTCTCAATAAAGGAAATAAAGGAAGTAGATATATTCCATGTTCTCCGATATATAGAAAGACATCTGTCATTCACTCTTCCTATAGATGCAGCTGCACAGCTTGTTGTTTAATTTACTGCCCCCTACCGGGTAGACAACATCAATAGGACGATCACGTTGACTTTAAAATGCACGTCGCGTTGCCCTTCTAGACCACCTATTTTAACAAAAAAAAAAAATGTTTTCCATAGCACTTCTTATTAAAAATATCCTTTAACCTGACTCGTAAATGGCACATTGTTAAGACCATTCTTAGCATAAATCCGTTAGCAGCAGCATTGTTGTGCCAGCACTCAATTGATACACTTCACAACCACGCACACACATGCAAATTCCAACGAGTGGCTCTAACATGCTCTCCGGTGCATATTTACAACATAGAATAGGAAACATAAAACCACTTGTACTTGTGTTCGAACATATAACTTTTTTGTAAACACAACGAAATCTGTACTTAATATATGAAATATGTATGTACGTACATTTGTACTTGCAGGCGAGTACGTATAAATGTTTATGTTCTGCACTTGTACTAATACTTGAGTCTTGATTGTTGTATTAAGTAAATCTATATTTTCATCACTAAACCTTGTAGATATCCCTTCAAATGCTCTTGTATGAACTGTAATACAAAATTTGGTATTTCGTTAATACAAAAAATAATCAATTCGTACATTCGCACACACTCGCTTCCCCCTTATGAACTACAGAGTTGAATTTTCTCTAAAGTATCCAAAAAAAAAAATATTGTACAAAAAAAAAAAGAGAAGAAACAAATTTAAAATTTGTGCACTTGTTATGAACTCACTTGTACTTGATGTGTTGTAAAGCTTAAAATTAATACAACAGCAGTAAGAACAGGATCTGAAAGTTTGCGAGAGCAATTTTGAAAGTTGTTTTCAAATAAATTTGGGTGAAAGTAGGAAACGTGGATGTATCAAAATTAAAAATTCATATGAATTAACAGCAGTAGATATTTAGTTGAACTAGATGACATGTGATGGCATATCTTGGCCTTAATTGAGGCAAATCCTTTTGCCATAAAAGTTGCATCCAAATGTTATTTCAGGAATCAAATGAAATCACAAAAAAAATTCAGCTGTCTAGTAAAACATTTAAAGTTAATAAGGCTTGTGCCAACGATTCCTCTATTAATTACGAATCAATTTGTAAACTTACTTTTTTGTATCCCAAATAAAGGATATATGACAAGCTTTAAGGTACTTTCACCAATTGTAATAAAATTTTCTACAGTATTAGGCAACACAATATCAGATATCCTAAGCCATAATATTTTTGCGAGCTAATAAAATTTCTTACTAAAATTTTATTTTTATTAAAAAAAAATATTTTAGACATAGAAATTTAAAGGAGGTCAGGAAGTAATAAAAATCACAGTTAAACAAATTGCAACTTATTTTCATTAAATTCGGATGATAATTTTCACGTAAATTGAATTGTGAAAATAAAGGATATATGAGAGGAATTTATTGTCTTCAAGCGATTGAAACGAAACTTACACCACAGCTTGCAGAGACTATGTTGCGACTAGTCACTAAATTTGGTGGAACTCGGGTGATATTTCTAGCCGAATACAAAGTTCTAATATAAAGTTTAAAAGTAAAATAAACATGGCCTTTTACTAGCGGCTCTCGTTTCACTAGTATTGCCATATAAATATAATAGAATTACTGTATAAATGTATTAGACCAGATGTGCGATTCAAGTTGGTCGAAACTTAACAATACATTTATGATGGAGAAAAGGTTTATTGGTTTTTTTTTTGGTATTTTTTTTCTGTAATTCAACCTGGTTGAAGTTCTATTGCTCCCAAGCTAATATTTTTGATAAGCAAAATAAAAAGAATTTTAAAAATTAATGGCAACAATTTTAATTGTATTTCAATTTTAAGTTTAAAAGCAAGACTTTCAACTCTATTTTGTTTCCTTGTATAAGCAGAAATCTTATTTAAATTTCAAATTTAAATGAAATTGAAAAAGTTATATATCTTCTTCTTATTTGTGCAACACCAGCAATACTCCTCTTTTTAAACACAAAAACACAAAAAAAGAACAATTTCATCATTTTGTATGAAAATCTCAAATAATTCTATTTTTTTGGTTTTGTTTTGGATTTACAAAGAAAGAAAAAATCCAACATCAAAGGAAATTTAACCAAAATTTTAAATCATCTTCTCGAAAACGGTTTTCAATTCAATTCGTCAACAACGTCTTTGGTTAAGGAAATAAATGAATTCAAGCAGAAATCAACAGCACCTGGGTATCATTTGCCTTAAAATCTATAAGGATACAAATGCCAGGAATACTTACCATGAATAGGTAAGTAAATATGTGTGTGTGTGTGTGCAAGTGAATGTCAAATATATTTATATGGATTGTATACAATCAATGACTGACTGTGAATGAGTGAATGATTTTGAAATAAGATATAAATTCTATTCCTTTGGGGTGTTAACAAGTGGCAAGTGGTTGTGTCAACCAACTAAACAAATACTATATAACGTTTTAAAGAAAAAATAAGGACAGTTTAAGGAAAATTTGTTGAAATTTGGTTGTCGCTAAAACGACGAAAAATATTCATTTTATTTTGCAGACACCCTACAAAAATTTATTTCAAAATTGTAAATCAAAATTAAGGCGAAATTTTAAAAATCATGCAACTCAAAACACAAATGGAAAATATTAAAAAATATTATAAAGGTTTTAAATTATACTAATTTGTTAACCTTTTTGAATTACACAATAATATGACTGAGCAACGAATTTCGCTGAAAGGCCCTGTCCGATTCAAAGATCAATCTGCCACAAATGAACGAACCCGGGACGATAAATAAGTATTACACAGAAATACTGGATTTTTGGAAACAAGATGGCGATCACGTCAGAATAAAATCCATAGTAGTGGCGTTAAAACGCTGTAACGTACCAACTAAATATTACAAAATTATATTACTTTCGGTAATCACATTTCAAATTTCAAGTCCTTGAATACCAAAAACAAGTATCATCAAGGATGGTGCTGCTTCGGCGGCGAAACTGTTGAACATTTTGCCTGATCTTAAAACAACAAGTCTAAAGTCTTATGGCATGTCAAGTTTATTAACGTGGTTTTACACATTCTCATCACACTCGCCGACCTGTCCGAACTATCCTTAAGCAACACATATAATTTAAACATCCTTGTAATACAAGAGTATGAATACAGATTTTTGTACTAAAACACATATTAATAATATGCCAGATCTGTTCCAAAAATAAGCTGAATTTAATTAAATATTAATTAAACAATAATTAAATAAAACTTATTTAATTTCTTATTTATTTTATAACAAAGCACGAATTTTTAATATTAAATACATAAAGTGTTAGATCCGGTTTAAGAAATTTTCCTATTGTCGGTTTTCTTTCAGTCAAAAAAACTCATCTAAACCTTAAACATTTTACTTTTCATTTCATTCTAAATTTCCTAAAGGGTTCTAGTGGTTCAATGTTGCCGGTCTTTTAATAAGGACTGTTTTTTATGCTCGTTTTTTTTTTTTTTTTTTTTTTTTTTTTTGGTTATAAATCTTACAGTGCATTCAAGCATATGACGAAACGATAAATACATTTTCTTGTAATCACTTTGTCATTTATGCATATAAAAGATGTCAATTTTTGAATGGCAGTATCGTTGTCTCTTTTTGTTATTATTTATATGTCTTAAGTGAATTTTTGAGGTTAAGTTGTTAAGGGAAGTTAAGCCGAAATTAATTTCTTCTGGTAAATATTTTAAACTTTCAAGTTTCAAGATATGAGCTGAGATGATTTCAAAATTATTTGCTATGCGAGCAGCTGACCCATTATTTGGCCTGTTAAGTCCCTCTTTTTTTTATTATTTATATAAGAAAGACTTTTCATTAAGGGCGGTTAGATGTTGAAATAGAATAAAATAATGGAAATTTTCAATGACTATGTTGCATATCTTCTTCTTTTGGCGCTACTGTCCGTGGTGAACCTGGGTCTCAATCAACACACTTTTCCAGCTGGCATATATCCACCTCATATTGAGCTATAGCCCGGTTTATCTTGACTGAAAGACCTTCCATTTAAGTCGCAAGTTATTGTTGACTAATTCACGTTACCGCAGCACGAAATAACCATAACCTCACATCTTTTATAAAGAACCACTTTTCGTTTACGGTTATAACGTTGAATTCAGGTCACAAGTAATCGGTTATTATGTATCGTTTATATTATCAGGCTGAAGATCAGCTCTCACGTCCCTGCAATTAGAGAGTTTGGCGTTTTACTCAAACTTTGCAAGAGCTTCACGTTAAACGCGATGCTGCTTTCTTTGGGAAGTCATTGAAACAACTAGAAAATACTGTTAACACCATCATGGATATGTCATTTTCGTCACTCCGGCCACTCTGTGCAATCATGATTTGCTGATTTATTCTGCGAGGTTTTCACAGGAATTCAACACCCATTAAAAAAAACACTAACAAGTAAAAAATGCATGATTGTCGTTTTGTAGCGCTCGCTGTGGCCGATGATGGTGTCATCTCTCTCTCTCTCTCACTTTTACAATAGGAAGCCTTTGTTAAACCTAATGATGCCACTAGTGCGAAACACGCACTAATCGGAAAGTTTTTTGTGAATGCGTTGCCACCTGGTAAAGCTTATAAGGGCCGGCATCATCCCACATATGGCGATAAATCCACTCAAATTTCCGCCAAATATGATTCTTTCATCTAAAGTTTTAATCCTTTGGAAAAGCTTATCATTGTGACTTAGTATCGGTGACTGAATAATAAGTAGCAGATTAATGAGACCGGTCGAAGCAACTTGGCAGTAAAGGGCCGCCAACATCCAACCGCTGGTTAAAGCCTTTCCTGTTCTTAAACTTAAATCAAATAAAAGACATGAGAAAAATGGCACGAATTTTGTATTCCTTTGAACGACATATTGATGTTATGAAACGTCTGCCATAAGTACGCAAATGTCACCACAATTTGGCGGGTAAACTTCCCCGTGCAGTTTCATCTTGTCATTTGACTGTCTTCTTTATATTTTCGATGATCGAAAAACAGAAGAAAAATAGAAATTTGTCAGAAAATAAGAATGCGTTTATAAACCACTATAACAGATTTTATAGCACAAACTTATTGTACAATTTCATTGGAAATGGAAACTTCAAAATAAAATTGTTGACAATCGGGCTATTCATTGAAATGTGTACATTTTAATGACGGTCAGAGGGCCCAAATGTTGGATGAGCAACAAATAAGTGAACAAAACCGAACAAACAAACAAAGAAAAACGAAAAATAATGTGGATTTAAATTGTAGCGTGAAATCTGCCTCTTAAATCAATTCCAGCAAAATTTGTTTACAAAAGATTTAAGTAACGTGAAAAAACCAAAATAAAAAAAAAACATCCTTTAAGATGAAAGGAAACAATATATTTTAAGCAAACTAAAGCAAAATTTCTGTAGTTTGCCCTCCCTTAAAACATTCAATCATTTTCAATTTATTCTTTTTTTTTCTGCTGCTGATGAAGAGAAAAAAAAATTATATTGGGAATTTCATCACCTGTTTTTTCCAGCTTTTTCAGTTTTTCTACAAATGCCTTTAAAAACAATTAAAAGAACAACAAAAAAAAATTAATAAAAAATCGAATTAAGTTCAATTACTTTTCAAGCTTAGTTTCACATTTGTTTTAAAACATTTCTTTTTTTCACTTAATTCTTTCAATAGAATTTTCATGGGGTTTTCTTTTACACCTCAAAAAAGGAATTGCTGGAAAAAAAAATTTGTCACACTTTTTGCTTGTAATTTCTGTTATTTGTTCATTTCAATGGTATTGAATTTTTTTTTTTTAGTATTTTTCTTAAAATTAAACACTTTTAAAGGTGTTAACGTTTTAGCAAGCAGGCAACCCAGTTGGCCATGTCATTACTTTAGCTGCAGGTGCAAAGCAGGTAAATGATGGCACAGAGAGTTCAAGACCCATTAAGTAAAATTCAACTCTTAAATTGAAGCCTGTAACTGCGTGCTAAACGTTTACAAAAACAATTTTAGTAAAGTTTGAGACAAGATCGAGCATGACAGCCTAAATTTGATAATATATTGTTTTTGGGTTGGATTGACCGATTGTCAAGTCAAAAAGAATTTACTCAATTTTAATCTTTTTAATGTCATATCAACAGAGTTGCTCATGTAAAGTTTATTGTTACCAGATGGACAGCCAAAATACTACAGATACCAGACTAACAATCCAAATACTGCAGGCAGACAGTCTGTTACCAGATTAACAACAAAAATATTACAGGTCAAGAGTTTGGTGTTGCCAGATTAAAAAACAAAACATTACAGATAGAAAGTTTAGTGTTACCTAATTAATAACCAAAATACTTTAGAGACTGAGTTACCAGACTAACAACCAAAACACTGTAGGCACAAAGTCTGTTACCAGATTCACAACTAAAATACTATAGACAGAGATGGACATGTATTCCATTTAATGTTGTGTTTGGTTTGTAATTTGTACGCAGCGATTGAATTGCTTAATCTCCAATTCATATGTGACATGAGCTGCGTCGAATGTCCTGCTAAAACTAGAAATTACTAGAGTTTTTTCCAACTAAAAAAGTTGGCTATCACTGACCTTAAAGCGTTCTTACACAAAGATATGACAATGAGGCCCGTCGGCCCCAAAAACCCTTTTAACTTTGCCGAAATGCATTGGACACTTTCTGGTCTGGTCAATTGGGTTGTCACCAAATAAGCCAGCATGTGTAAACATTTTTTTTTTGTATGTACATACGTCTGGAGTGCGGCATGTGTGTAAAAATGTTTCTCTTGTGTCTTTTTTTTTTGCTCTTCTTTTTGATTCATTAAAAATTAAAACACTTCAAAGTGTTTCACAGACATGATGATACTTTCTACTCCAGTTGAACAGCCATTTGGCATGTGTCAAATTTTGCAGGGTTGAATATTCAGATCATTCGAGGTGATGGAGTTTTGTGTTGAAAATTTAATTCTCTGCCGAGGTTTTGTTTTTATCAGTTAAACAGATTGTTTAACGTGTAGAGAGAGGAAATTAATTTTATAATATTTGAATAAAATTTATTTTCTTAAGTAGTAGAAAATTCTGCTCAAATGGAACGTTTTCTCAGCAGAAATAGTTGTTTTTTATTTGAAGAAAACATTTTTCTGCAACAATAAACTATTAATTGTTACTTCTTAAGAAGAATTAAGAATTAATAAGATTTTTCAATTACTATTTTTATATTTTCATTCATTTAAAGAAAAAAAGAAAAAAAAAAAACTACGCGGACTGAATGGTCCTTGGAGTCCTTGTGTGTGTGTGTGTGTGTGTGTGTGTGTTTGGAGTATTGTTTTCAAGAAATTAGAAATTTCCCTGACTAAATGGTCCTTCGAATGCGAGTGTGTGGTGTTTAAAGTATCGTTTTCAGGAAAACAGAAATTTCACCGACTAAATGGTCCTTCGAATTCTTTAATATCACAAACTTTCTTTCTCATCGTCTTAAAGCTGCTACCAAAAATCTTTATTTAACAAGACCGTTTTATAAAAGAGCCAGATTCAATGTAAGAGCCGCGTTTTAGGTAAAGTTCTGTTTTTAAAAAGTTTCCGAAAATGATATTTAGTTTAAAATAACAATTTTCTTTTTAGAAAAAACCTATAATATTGATTTCGCCTAAATAACAGTTTAAATTTTGCTGGGCTTGCGAACTGTTAAGCCAAATAAATGTATATGAAACCAAACGTTACTTTTCGAGTCAGAAATTCAAGTTTCAAAACCATAAATAATATTTGTTTCCCTTGCAAGGATTTCAGCCAGAAACTCAGGCTCGCAAATCAGTTGCAAATAAGTACAAAGTTTTCGTAATAAACAATATATATTAAATGTTAATTAAATATTTGTTAAAATTTATCAAAAACATTTCGAAGTTGAACCAAATTTTTTGATTTTGTATAAAACATTCAATATAAAAATTATATAAAATAGCAAAATAGCAGAACGATCGAATCGAATTTCGAATTTTGTTTAGATCAAAAACCTAAGTTCGAATTTTCGAAATTATATCAGCAATTAAATATGTAACATGAAATAAGAAAATTATAAAACAAAATCATAATATTATATTTTTAGATTTTTTTTTTCAATTAAAAACTTAATTTCGAATTTTTCGAAATTAACTTGTTATAAGAAATGTAATATATTAATTAGAACAATTATATAGTAATTAGAAAGTTGACAATCTGTATTAAACACTTGTGAACTATTTGAGTAGAACTACAAATATTCGTAATCAGCCTTTTCCGTTTAAAGTTACAGGAAATTTCAATTTTACAAACTCTATCATTTTCATGAAAATATGTAAAATTTTCTGGCAGGTGTTTGAAGTTGTGGCCAATGATGAGAAAATGTTCCCACAAGTAGTAGAGTTTTTATATTAAGAGTCTTTAAGGACTTCGATTTCAAGAACCTGAACATTTTATTAAAAATGTTTGACTTTCAATTTCGAGCTTTTCGAATTTCTTGCCAGTGTAGAGAAAATGTTTTCACCACAAAAATATTATCCTGTTTTTTTTTAATTATGAATTTTGCTGCTTTTGTGATAAAATTTATTGAAACTGAATCATTAGAACTTAAAGCGCTAACAATTTTCATTTATTATTCTAGTCCAGCTGTCTACTAGCAATATTTCCAAATAATAAAGATGGTGCCAGCGATTCCACTTTAATTAATTAATTAACAACTTCCTGAAATTAGTTTTGCTCTAATCACTTTCTCTGTGTGAAAAAGCTTTTGTTTTGCTTCTACTGAGATCTTGTCAGCAACATTTTCTTGCTAAATTACTAGTCCCAGTTGTTTTCGCACAACTTCTTTTTAAACTTTAATGAAATTTTTAGTGGATTTTCATGTTTTTCTGTTGGCGCCCAAGTCCCTCCTACCCCTCCCCCTTCACATTTGTTTGCTAACTTACATTTCCTTTGTCCCTTTTACAAAAGATATGGGATCGCAACAGAAAAACGAAAACGAAATGTGTTGTAAAATACTTTTAACACTCATTTGCGGTTTTCTCATGTCTAATTAAGCGACATTTTATTTGTTCGGTTTCGGAATTGTTGTTACAATAATTGAGCAAAAAAAAAAAAAACAAGAACAACAAAAAAAAGGTTCATTTCTGTGGGTGGTGTTTTTCGTAAATTTTGTTGCAAATGTTTTCATTTAATGTTTGCCACAAACTGTATGTTCTGTTCTGCTTTTGTTGTGTTGCCCACCCTCCCCCCTCCCACCAACCAACAACAAATAAAACAACAACAACAACAACAACAACTAAACAAAAGTTTAAAATAATGTATGGTTTAAATAATTTATCTGCATAGAATTTTTTTTTGGTTGAAGCAAGAAATTTCTGCACTGTTCTTGCTGTTCTTTGATTGTTGCAAAAACAAAATTGTGGACACAAATGTTGTCGTTTTTCTTAGCAGTTTCAAGGATGTTTTTTTGTGGAATGGTGAGGGGGGGGTGGAGGGTGAATATTTTGCATTTTATACCAAATACTCGTTGTACTGCCACAATTGAAACTCATATGTTTTAATATTTTTGTCTATTGTTTTTTTTTTTTTTTGTTATACGTAACTTGGGAATTTTTAATATGTCTTACAGAAGTAATGACATCCTGTGCACACAGCCAGGCGTTGTTCAAGTAAATTTAAAGAATAGTTTTTAAAAATTAATTATTATTTTCTTGCTAATAGCAAAAGCAAATTGCACAGTGATTTTCGAATGAAATCTTTTAAAACAAAAACTTAAGAGACCTTCAATCCCTATTATCCGGGATAGTCGTACTTCATGCCACAAATCAAGAGAATATTTATTTAAAAAAAAAACTGAAAAGATCTCAAGGTCAGTTTCTATTAGCCTTCATTTTCGTAATTCCTGGCACAACTTTGATACAACTTGTTAAGATTAAGGCGAAGGGAAAAACTTTTTATGTGCAAATTGTGTTTGTAAATACTTAATATTAAATGAAGGTACAAAAAAAGAAGGTATCCTGTAGCCTTTTGTTAAAAACTCATATTATTATATTTACTTTTGATTATAATTTTGTTAACATAAATTGGGTTTTGGGCAAGATATAAAAGACATGTGTCCTGTTGCTGAAGTAAAAATTCTTGTTAACAAAAAACCATTATTTTGAAACTTTGTGTGAAGAAGTTTTATTATATAAGAGTACAAATTTCTACATTATGGCTTTAGATGTTTGGCCTTCGAAGCAGGGTAATGCTTTCCAACTGAGCTCCTGGCAGTACCAAAAGTCTCAGTGTGACTGAAGAACTTATTCTTTAGGTTGATATTCAGACCGTCTTGGAGCCATAAAATTATATCTTTTACACACAAAATTACGACAAAATTTGCCCAAAATCCTTCTTGTTCCTCTTTTGGCGCTACAGTCCGTGGTGAACCTGGTCCTTAACCAACAAACTTTTCCAGCTGGCACGGTCTTTAGCCAGCGTCCTCCAATTTTGCACACCAAGTTGGTTGAGGTCCCTCTCCACTTGTGTGCGCCAACGGTTCCGTGGGCGTCCTCTAATGCGTTGTCCCACAGGTTCGGAATCGAAGATTCGACGAGTCGGAGCAGTATTCTCCATGCGCTCTACATGGCCCAACCATCTTAGCCGTTGGTATCCGTAGACGCCTGGTTAGGCTCATGCACAAAATCCTTACAAAGTTAAAAAAGTTTGTACGCAAACCTGATCCTTGATTACGACATCTGCTTCGTTGTGGTGCCAAGATACAAAATTTCCGCCCATTAAAGACTACTGTTCTTGAGATTCAATTTATTGAACAAATTCGGTCCAAGCTGAGCCAATACTTTTGATAAAATTTTAAAATTAAATGAAACTATAGTTGATAAGACAGACATCCTTCAATACAAGTCCTTTATTTGAAAACACATTTTTTTTTAAATTTTCTTTTATCAAAAGTTCACAAAAACCTGATATATGGGAATGCAAATATCTTTCTCTCTACTTATAAATATATATATATATATATAGATATACATGATAAAGGATGTCAGAAGGTCTTTAAGTTTATGTATCCTTTATGATAATGGACATCCCAAGGCCTTTATGTCCATATATCCTGTATAATATTGGGCGTCAGAAAGTCTTTACGTCCATGTATCCTTTATATTAAAGGACATCAGAAGGTCTTTACATCCATGTATCCTTTATAATAAGGGACATCCCAAGGCCTTTATGTCCATATATCCTGTATAATATTGGACGTCAGAAGGTCTTTACGTCCATATATCCCGTATGATTATGGGGATAACAGAAGGTCCTTACATCCATGTATCCTTTATATTAAGAGACATCAGAAGGTCTTTACATCCATGTATCCTTTATAATAAGGGACATCCCAAGGCCTTTATGTCCATATATCCTGTATAATATTGGACGTCAGAAGGTCTTTACGTCCATATATCCCGTATGATTATGGGGATAACAGAAGGTCCTTACATCCATGTATCCTTTATATTAAGAGACATCAGAAGGTCTTTACATCCATGTATCCTTCATGATAAAACAGTTTAGGTCACAATATCCATTATATAAAACTGATAATATGCAACTTTCTAAGCTTTTAGGATCGGAATGCTTTCAAAACTGGTTGTTCCCTTGCATTTCTTTGGTTTTGCTGAGAAAGCGGCCTCAAAACACTGTGCATTGTCCTGTGGAATTCTGAGAAGAACTTAAATGTGTTTTGTCGCCAGACCTAAAACACTTTCACGGTCTACCACTTGTGTGTAGCATTAAAAATGCAATGAACCTGAAACTCAACAGCTTCCAAAATGTTTTCTTAGTTCTTTGTCTTGCGCTCAAAATGCCGGGATAATTGAAAAACTTTGGCCAGCAAAAACAAATTACAATTTCCCAGCATATTTTTTATATAATTTTTTTTTGTGTGTTTTTTAATAATAATATTGTAATAAGAAATTTATTAATTATGTGGCTTGCCGGCCATGCCATTATTACACTATTATCAAGTTTATTCTTCCTTGAGAGGCATCGTATTCAGTTCTTACAATTTGTGGCCATAATTAAAAAAAATTATACGAAAAAAGTTTGTTTCACTTTTTTATTCTTATTTTGCCTGTTTTTTTGTTTTTGTTTGTTACTATTTTTACTTTATCGCTTAAATCTTATTTAAACTTCTGGGGCTCGTTTTGCTGGCTAAGAAAATTTGCAATTTTAATTAAAGTTGAAATTAAGTTCTGTAGGTAAGAATCCGGAAAGCCGAGGAACAAGTTTTAATACTAATTAATGTGCTGAAACTGAGAAAAACCAAAACAAAAAAAAAAACCTTTAAACATTTTTATTACGCTCAATTAAGTTTAAAACAAACGTATGTTGAGTTTGTTTGATACTCTTGGGATACTTTTAACAGAAACCTAAATTAACACAAAAACCAGGCGAAAGGCAACAAATTTCGTACATCTTAAGACCAAATAAAAGTTAATATTAATAAGATAAGTAAATCTATAAGAAAGTTTAATATATTGTTTTTTTTTTTAACAACAAGGGCTGCAGCTGTTCTTCTAACCGGACTTTCTATGGCAGTTGAACAAAACCGCTTAGGACAAGAAATTTTTGTAAAAAATTACCACAACTTAATAAAAAGGATGCCAATTAAAGTCAAAATTTAATTTTTATATGCCATCCTTCTTACTTTTTTAATTACTTAATATGTTATGCTTAAAGCCGGGTAATTAATTCCACAAAATAGTCGTCTGCTCTCTCATAACTTGCAATTATTCTGTCATATTCTGTGTTAAAAAAGAGCCGCCGACGTCAGACAAGGATCAAAACACAATCAACAGTTTAATGCCGGCAACGTGCTATAACAATAACAAAAAGCGCCACTTAAGCAATTATTTTCCAAATAAAAAATCAAATAAATTTCAAATTTTAACCCCCCACCCACCGGGTGCGTCCTCTCCCTCCAGCCTTTTTTCTTTTTGTTATATTGTCCCAGCAAAAGCAGGTTTAATAACAAAACGTAACCATGTAACACGTTAAAAGAAGTCTTAGATTCAGTCTTAATAATATTAAATTATAATAAAGGCGAATAAAAGCGAAATCTTAAAAGGCAGCAAAAAAAAAAAAAAATTACCTTTTTAATGCAGAGTCTTGAGCGGCAGCAGAAAACAGAAACAGGAAAAAAAACCCCAACAGACGACCACTTGTCTAAGGTGGCAAAATCACATCTGAAGCCAAAGAAAAGGAAAAAAAAACCCCAGAAAAAAAGGCAAATTTAAAGAAACCTAAATCAAAAAGACAAAGCCTTTGGACAGGCGAAGCATAAATTCCATGTTCAACAGTTGGGGTGGCCGTAAGCTTGTTGGGATATATTTATATATGTTTGTGTACATAAATATAGAAATATGTAGAAATTCTTGGGAAAGCAAAGAAAACTGTTAAGCTATTGAAGCAACTAACACTTACTTCCGTTTCCTGCCGATGACGATGACGATGATGAGGAAGATGTGAAAGTCAACGACAAAACGAAGGACAAGGATGTTGGCTTATATGCTGCTGCTGCTGCTGCTGCTACGTGATGATGATGCCGACCGGTGTTCAGTCACCAGTGACTTGTAATTTTTCTATGCGACTTTCTGTTCTGTTTACAAGGGCCGTCTGGAAAAATACTGGCTCAGGCAAAGAATCACTCACTGGCTTGTGTGTGAAAGCAACTTTCACTGTACATTTAGTTTCTTTCAGTCTCACTTAAATCAGTTGCTCAATAACCAGCTTCAATAACCACTTCTGTGCACCCGCCTCGCACAAATCTCTTGATTGTTGTGTTGAACACGAACTTCTTGTATCTCTTGCTAGACAACTCCATCTCGGGCCGTTGCGAACTTATTAGAAGCTGCAGCAATAGTTGCCTTTGTAGTGGTCTTTAGCCACATTTGAATCCATACTAATGACTCCCTGGTGTTACATGCGGTTGACTGCTCGGTCTGATTTGCTCCGAACTTTGCAAAAATAACTGCCAAAGACATTTTCTTTTTCATGTAAAGCTTAAGAAAAATCCTCTGTATTTTTCTTCCTTTTTTTTTTTTTTTTTTTTTTTGGTGTTGTGGCGTTTTTCGTGTTTTTCTTTGCCATCTCTGAACGGCTACAATGACTACTTTTGATGTGATTTCTCAAGTTGCCAACTTCAGATTCTTCAATAACATTAAAAAGCGTTAAATAGAAAATGAAAATGAAGGAAGGCAGCAAAAAATCCCATAAAAGCAGATTTCCCTTAATGTTCATATCTAAGAAATATGACCAACTCCTTTGAATGTTGTTGGCGTGGCGACTGACAAACGTTTCGAGTGCAGTTGGCGCAAGGATGTCGTATTGCAGGCCGCCTGCAGAGAGCCCTAATGACTGGGGTTAAATGGCTTAAGCATAAAGGCTGGCAATAAATATGTAAAAGCAACAAATTTAATCAATTTATGCTCAGTTTCAGTGTCAAGTAGTACGAGTATATAATTGGATTTTGTTGCGTTTTCCCCTGCCTACCCTCCCCTGGTTTGCTTGGCCCCGCACGAACCAACAATTTAAAGTATATTAAAGGTAACACGTTGGCATAATTTTTGTTAATTATTGGGCTTTGGCCTCATTACGAACTGTCCTCTTCTTGCAATTATTTCATGTCCTTCAACAACCAAATCAATCTTTTAATTTAACAGCTTTCAATGTGTCCATCTTGATTTAAATAAAATTGATTTCTCTTAAGGGATCCGGCATAGAGCACGAGTTGGAGAGCGCTGCTGTTCGTTGCGTGTTTGAGTGTATTTAAGATTTAATTAATTTTCACACAATGTGGTCAATGCAGCTAATCTGACACAAGCTTAACAATGACTTCACATCTCTAGAAAATTCAATTCCAGAAATTACATACCAAATCAATAGCAAACAAACAAAAAATATGCTTAAACACACATCAACAGCTCCCCATACATTTGCTCATTTATGCATTTGCCCCAAACCAGAGCAACCAAACGGCCAACCGACCAACCAACAGACTTGCACGTCTGTCCACTCAGCCATCCATCTATCCGTCCGTATCGCAACATACCAACACACTCTGCACAGGCAATCATTGATTCAAATGTTTAAATTATTGGCAACAATCATTTTGGACAACGTCAGCACGTTGAATTGATTAAAAGACGTGTTTTGATTTCATAATCATTTATTAAATAAAAGCAAAATGATTCTCTTGTTGTCGTATTTTTCTCCTTTCTGTGTGTGAAATTTTAGTTTGATGTTGTAAATTTCTTATACGGCAACTTCATTGTCAACACAACACATCTTCCAACTTCCAGCTTCCAGCTTCCATCTTCCCATGGCCAGGATACGAGGTGTATGAGTGATAAAAGCATCTACGAGCATCGGAAAATTTGCTCTTTTTTTATTGTTGTTGCAATTATTTCGTATTAAATTTAGGCAGGCAGCCAAAGGATGCAATTATACAACAACAGCAACAGCAACAGCACAACTCAAGGATTATGCACAAACAAACATTTGTTTGTATGTATTGCGTTTGTAGGTGTGTGTGTGAGTTGTTTCCGTAACCAATTTTTGAGGACACGCTGAAGGTGTAACGACAGCAGGTGTCTGGCAGAAACGCGTCATAATTTACAATAAATATTTTTCTACAAATTGCAGTAATTTATTTAAAATTTGTCCTTCTAAAGTTTAAAAAAAAAAAAAAGTTTCCTTCTTAACAAAAAAATAATTTCTAAAGGACCTCCTTAACAAACAACAATTTAATAAGAAATTTTTTATAGAAAACTTTTCAAGCGAAACGAAATACTTGCCACGACTTTTAGCTAATCTTTCAGCGGAAATAAAATTGTGTAGAAAGTTTTTCAAGCGAAACGTTATATTTTCCACAACTTGTTGTTCTTTTTTCCAGGAAATGATATTTTTTCAATGAAAAAGACAATTTATAAAAAATATTTCCAAATAGTTTTTCCATCGGAAAGATTGCGGAAAATATTTTAATTTTTTTTCAATTCCAAAAATTGTTTATAGACAATCTTGCTGCTAAAAATACTTTTTCCCTAAAAAATCAATCAGCCAAAAAAGAGAATTTCATGTGCCAAAAAGTTTTAAAAATTTTTCTGCTTGAAAAACGAAATTATCTATAAAAAATGTTATTAAACAAAAATATATATTTTTATGTGTTTTTAGTCAAAAATCTTTTTATTTCAGTTAAAAAATAAAAATATTTAATTTTCAATAAAAAATAAATTTTTGCTGCCAAAATTTGTCAATCAAAATAAAATTTATTATGGAAAATTTTTGAATCGAAAAAAATTGTCTATAGCAAATTAAGCAGCCAAAACAAGTTTTTGGGCAAAAAGCTAAATTTTTGCCAAAATTGTTTTAAAAGAATTTTTCTATACAAAAGTTCTAAATTCAAAAAAACTATTTCTGTGGAAAATTTTTCAATAAAAATTGTTTTTCTATGGAATATTTTTCAATAAAAATAGTTTTTCTATGATAAAATCTTTATCCCAAAAATATTTTTTTAATGCAAAATTTTTTCCATAAAAAGTTTTTTTAATTAAAGCTAAATTTTTCAAAAAAAAAAAAAAAAATAATAAAAATCGTTTTTCTGTGAAATAATTTTCCATACAAAAAAGTGTTTTGAAAAACTAGCAAAAAGATTTCTCTAAAAAGTTTTTTCTATAAAAAAAGTTTTAATAAAAAAAGTTTGTCTATGAAAAAGTTTGCAATACAAAACAGTTTTTTTTTTAGGGAAAATTGTTTTTCCAAAAAATATATTTATTTTAAGTTTTTTTATAGGAAAAGTTGTTCTTAACAAAATATTTCGATAACAAAATTTATCAACAAAAAAAAACTATTCCTATTAAAAAAGTTTTAATAAAAAAGTTTTTCCTCGAAAAACGTTTCAATAAAAAAACATTTTTCTGTGGAAAATTTTTATTCAAATACTTTTTGTTAATAACATTTTTTAATAAAAATTGTGGCTGGCACTAAAATTTTTCTATATTAAATTGTTGATTTAAAAACTTTTTAATAGGCTGAGGGCTTTAGTTGTGTCTGCCTCTAAAATGTTTAACATTGAACAGACAATTGTTGCGGTTGTGTTGCAACAATAATTTATTAATTATTGTGTTGCAAAAATTATGACAATAATTGTACAAACGGTGAGTGCAAATTGATGAAACGTAAGTTGTTTGTCTATTTACTTCTAACAAAAGTGTCGCCGAGCTTCCGTTCAAGTGAACGCTTTTGCTGAAGTCTTTAGCCTTAAAGTACTGCATTCCAATTCCTTGGAAGAGATCTCCTTTTAAAAGAAAAACAATTTACAGTCGAGCTTAATGCAGATTTCCACTCAACAATGAAATAATAATTTCCGTTATGCTGTATTAACAATTTTCTTTTTCAATTTCCGCTTTGGTAAATTGCGTATATTTTCCAAAGACTTTAAGCTAAATCTGTGTTCAATATTTGTGGGTTTATCGAGAAAAAAAAAACATTATTTTTATTGCAATTTAAAGCGCTAAATAAAACTGTGTTAAATAAACATCAAATAAACTGTGAGGCCCCAATAAAGTCATTTAAATCCTGTTTATTTAAGTATTTTTAAACATTCATTCATTCATTCATTGCAACAAATAAAATCCATATCATTGCGAAAAAATAGTCACCGAGTTGAAAACAAGAACTAAGAAATTGGTATCCTTTGGAAAGGCACAAGTCCACCTGCAGCACATTGCAATGAAAAATCGCTTAATGACACCATTCGCACTCACCACATTTGCCTCTAGGCCTTAAATTCTATGAAATTGTATTGTTTGGGTTCAGTTTTCTGTTCTGTTTTTTTTCTTTTTGTTTAATTTTTTCCAGTTTGTGCTTTTTTTTCTCAGTCTCTGCTTTTTAACGAAATTGTTTTATTTCTTACTTTCTGGCTTTTCCATTCAATGTGGTCGCTTTGTCTGTATTGAATGCATGTGTGTGTGTGTGTGTGTGTGTGTGAGTGTTATCGTGTTGGTGTTTAATACTGTCAGTCTGTCTGTCTGTCTGTATAATTTTACCTCTATCGGTTGAACCTCCTGGGTGGCATTGTCTACTATTTCTGCCACGATTTCTACTACCAAGTGGCAGAATCATTTGTCAGTTGTGTTTTTTCATTCCATTCATTTTGTATTTTTTCTACAAATTGCAATTGGATTTGTTATTTTTTTAATTTTAAGTATGTAAATGTGTGTGTGTGTGTGAGTGTTTCAAAATAACCGGAAATGCTGCTGGGCGTTTAATTCGTAAACAGGGTGAAAAGAGATTAACGACTGGAATATCATAAAATGGTTTTGAAATGAAAAAAAAATTGTGAAAGAAAAATGTTCCACAGCAAAAACTTTGGTGTAGAAATTTTTCGATAAAATAAATTTTCGATAAACAAAATTTCGATAAAATAAATTTTCGATAAAAAAATTTTGGATAATAAAATTTCTTGATAAAAAAAGCTTTTCAATGGAATTTCTTAATTAAACGAAAGTTTTCTATAGACAATTTTCTGGTAAAAAAATTTGTTCACAAAAAATTTCGCCATAACAAAAATCCAAAAATCGATAAAAAAAATTTTGCATAATAAAATTTCTTGATAAAAAAAGCTTTTCAATGGAATTTCTTAATTAAAGAAAAGTTTTCTATAGACAATTTTCTAATAAAAATTTAATATATTTTATTTATAATTTCACAAAAAATTTCGATAAAAAAATGTTCGGTAATAAAATTTCTTGATAGCACCTTTTAAACCTTTTCAATGAAATTTCTCGATGAAAGAAAAAATTTCCCATAGACAATTTTTTTTTATAAAATTTTTCCACAGAAAATTTCTCGATAACAAAATTTGTCCAGCAAATATTTCGATAACAAAATCTTTCAGTACAAAATATTTGAATAACAAAATTTTTCAATTGAAAATATTTATATAAATAGCAAAATTTTCCGATAATGAAGATTTTCTGTAGATAATTTTTCAACAACAAAAATTTTCCAAAGAAAATTTTTAAATAACAAAATTTTATATAAAAATTTTATGAGCACAAAAGTGTTCTACACATTATTTTTTAGTAATAAAATTTTTATATAAATTTAGCGATAACAAAATTGAAAATTTGTAGATGAAAAAATTTCTGTGTAGAAAAATTTTTCATAACAAAATTTTATATAGAAATTAGTTTTTCCAATGATAATTCTCTTTTAACAATAGTTTTCTATACAAAATTTTTTCGATAACAAGTTTTCTAAAGAATATAATAAAATTTTTCTATAGAACATTTTTAACGATAATATTTTAACATCATTTTTGTTAATTTGATTTATACATCGAAAATTTTCCATCGGAAATGTATTCAAATATTTCTTTCGATAATTTTCCGATAACACAATATTTTTCGCTAATAAGATTTTCTTATAAATAATTTTTCAATAGCAAAATTTTCGGTACAAAATTTTTCAAAATAAAATTTTCTTAATAACAGAAGATTAATGTAGAAATCTTTTCGATAAAATATATATATAAATTGAAAATTTTTCAATAACAAAATTTTTCTATAGTAAAATTTTCCATATTAAAATTTTATATCGAAAATATAATTTTTCTGGTAGAAAAGTTTTTATTAACAAAATTTAAAGAAACGAATTTTTTCGTAAAAAATTTATTGAAAATAAATTTTTTCTGTAGACAATTTTTTTTCGATAGCAATTTTTTTAATAAATAATTATTTTTAGCAACACTTTTCTGCAGCTAATTTTTCGATTACTAAATTTTTATATGGAAGAAAATTTTTCTTTAACAAAATTTTGTTTTGGAAACCTTAAATTAACATTCACTCCTCTTTTAATTTAGAACCCTGTGTTTTATATGCCGCTTTTAGCTCATCCCTAAATTCTTATTAAGAGTCATTCACATTCATTCGTTTGCAAACATCACAATAGCGCGTAAAAACGTATAAATTCATAGTCTTTTGCAATATCTTTGCGATAATACATTGAGAAAAAAACAAAAAACAAGAAAATCAAACAGACGTTTTTTCTGGCACATTTGAACCCACTCACTGACACAAGCCCCGGCACACACATACATACATGCATAAATACATACATGTCTTTGATTGAGCAGCAACACAGAAGCTGCAGTCTGAGAAGAAGTCTGTATTTTTATTTCGCATCATTATGCTACAAATTTAATGTTGCAACAAATTCAAGAAATATTTTTTTCCAATTCTCACTTAAACTCAGGCCCAGCCATGCCGCACAGCCAGCCATAATTGCAACATGAGGCAAAATCGAATGAACGGGCGGCGGCTCACAAATGTACCAACTTAAAGCAACATAATGAAAATGCAATTAATTTCTCGTCTCTTCTTTTTCTATATTTTTCTGTTACAAATTTCTTTTGACTGCCTTCATAAAGATGAGCGCACGGCCAGAGCCGGCGCTAAATGTGTAAAGACAAACGAAAGTCCCGCCAAATAAGGTTATGGTGTTGATGATGCCGGTGCTCAGCCTTTGTCCTTTGCAGCCCTTAGCGAACGAGCAAAAAGAAGGCGCACAATGTATGATTGCGACTTTTGCTTGGTACTGCTCGATGATACCAGTCAGTGGAAACTAGTTGATGTTGTAAATATTATGACTTTTGCCATTTTGTTTCCATACGTTTATCTTGTTGTTGATGCTGCTGCATTTTTTCTTCCATATTTCACAGCAGGCTGACTCATCATATCACGTTTACCCACTCGCACACACACAGCCTCATGCCCATAATGTTTGGCTGAATTGCTCTTTACAGGCTATAAGCCCACTCGCTTTAAATGAGGAAACCAATTATTTGTACTTAAAAAAACATTTTCTCGGGATACAACAACAAATATGTAGGTATGTATGTTTTCACATTTACTTGTATTCGATAAAATAATTATTTCAACAAGAATTTAAGGTAAAACAGTTTTAGTAAATATTTTCCTAAACAATAATAGAATTTTTGTATGGATTTCGGTGGGTTTCGACTGAAGGCGAAAAAAGGTTTTGACACGTAAATAAGAGAGTTGGACAGATCGAGTCTGGTCTCTACTCGTATTTGAAGAAGAATTCAATTTAGTTTAGAAAACAACAGAAAGGAACAATTTCACAGAAACGGTTGGTCGAATAATTTAAAAAAAGAACTTTTTATGAAAACGGCTTGAAAATCTGGTTTGAAACTCGATATAAAAATCCTGGTTTGAAACTCGATTTAAAAAATCCGTTTTAAAAACCCGTTTTAAGAACCGGTTCCCAAATAGTTTAAAAACCCGTTTTGATAAATGTATATTTTTTAAATACCTGCCTTTGAAGCATTTTTTATGACTGAAGAAAACGGTTCAAAAAACCGGTTTAGGAACCGGTTCCCAAATAGTTTAAAAACCCGTTTTGATAAATATATATTTTTTAAATACCTGCCTTTGAAGCATTTTTTATGACTGAAGAAAACGGTTCAAAAAACCGGTTTAGGAACCGGTTCCCAAATAGTTTAAAAACCCGTTTTGATAAATGTATATTTTTTAAATAGCTGACTTTGAAGCATTTTTTATGACTGAGTTGCCAACCATATAACCGGTTCTCAAATGATTTCAAACCCGGTTTGGATAATTTTACAATTAATTAATCGTCTGTTTAAAGCATTTGAATTCAGTTTTGTATCAGTCTTAGGTGTCCTTTTCTACTGGCACCTGCTTCCTATCGAAACCAACTCAATCGTGTTCATGTTGATATTTGATATTTTATTTGAGGGTCATTAGATTTAGCGATTTGAGCCTGAAATTTTGTAAAAACGAGGCGAAGAAACAAACTAAAGCTACAATGAAAGAGAGAAATTTGCCAGGAAGGAAGCAAGAGTAATGGCGGGGGCGAAAACTAAACAAAAGATTAAAAGTAATAATGCCAAGAGGCTGAAAACAAAAGCACAAAATTAAATGAAAATAATTTTTGTTTTTTAAGCATCTCTTCGACATTTTAGCCATCCGTTTGCGTCAAGGTTTTATTTGGCAGGATTGCAATTTGTTGCCATAAACTGCTTTTTTCACTTTTGCTAAAACATTTGAACTTTAGCTGGCATTTTTTTCTGCTTGTGTTTGAAGAAAAATCCATAAATTTAATTGGAGTTTGTTCACACGCCAGGATTTATCATTAAATATTCTAGACTTTTATTGATTAAATTTTATTTTAGAAATATTTGAAGCTGCAATAAATAATTCTATCTGCAATTGAAAAATATTTGTTAATGAAAAAGCAAACAAAAAAACACAAAATATTAAAACCTTGAATAAAGTTGTATGTTCTTCATATTTCGTTTGTTTTTTTTTTTTTTTTTTTTTTTTTGCCTTTTTCAAAGAAAGGAATAAAATTTTATATTCAAATTAACTTTGTGCCATGAAATTGAATTGATTGCGTTCAATTAAAATTCAGTTATGTTGAATAATGATGCTGCTGCTGCTGCTGCTGGTTGGTAGTGGCTGCCCGTATCGACCGGCTGACTGTCAGTGTTTGTCTATTTGTTGGCTTCGATCCTTGAAGTAGAGCTACTAAGGTTTTGCTTGCTGTCTTCTCAGAAAAAAAAAACACGAAAACAAAAAAAGAACTCTACAAATTAAGGGAAAAAATATTAAAACAGAAGAGCTGCTGTATAAAGCGTTGATTGTAGAATAATTTTAATTAATTTTCACCAGCTCAGCACAAATGTTCTTTCAATTTAAATGCTTTTTTAACAGACTTTTTCCCTTTTTTTTTGTTTTTTTGTTTTCGTAACACGAAAGGTGTGTTTTAATGTAAATCGAATTGAACACTATTGGTAGCAAAGAGACACATCTAACAGTAAATGATTTTCCCCGGAATTTAATATGTTTTAACAGACTCCAAAAACAACAACAACAACCAAAGATATTACTTATGATATTGTATTTTTCTCTCCATGAACTGTTTTAAGTATTCATAAAACATTTATTTTATGTTTTAATTAAATTATGTTAATCTCAGCAATAAAACGGCAGGTTGAAAAAAAGAATATAAAATAATTGTTATGTCAAATTAATACAAAAAAAGAAAAGGAAGTAAAATAAGTTGAAAAAGTTGAAAAAGTATTGAGCACAACATTAAAGCTTTAAAACTTAAGGTCGTTATTGTATGTTCCATAAGGGGTTGAATTAGTCCCCCTCAACGGCCGCTCACAAAAAAACCCGCTTAAAAAAGAAAAGGAAGTAAAATAAGTTGAAAAAGTTGAAAAAGTATTGAGCACAACATTAAAGCTTTAAAACTTAAGGTCGTTATTGTATGTTCCATAAGGGGTTGAATTAGTCCCCCTCAACGGCCGCTCACAAAAAAACCCGCTTAAAAAAGAAAAGGAAGTAAAATAAGTTGGAAAAGTTGAAAAAGTATTGAGCACAACATTAAAGCTTTAAAACTTAAGGTCGTTATTGTATGGTCCATAAGGGGTTGAATTAGTCCCCCTCAACGGCCACTCACAAAAAAACCCGCTTAGTTGCATACAATATTTTTAAAAAAGTGTAAAAAAACAGCAGCAATTCAGAACAAAAACTTTGTTAAAACTTAATTCAAGTGTTCAGAAAATTAAGGGCTGTTGGAAATTGTCGAACGTCAACGTTCGTCAACCGCTTGAGCCACAGGCAAGTAATTAAATTGGGCTATTGGAATTCAATAATGCCAGCGTTAGATAAATTTGATGCACTAAAATTCAAAACTAGTCTTTAAATGGAATCTAACAACTCCAAAATACCGCTGAACTTTAACTTTCGATATCGTGGGACAGACCTTTCCATACACTCTTGTCTTTTTAAATTTAAGTTTTTCGATAATCTTGATGTTTTTGAATTCTCGAGCCACAGGCAGGTAATTGAATTGGGCCATTGGAATTCAATAATGCCAGCGTTAGATAAATTTGATGCACTAAAATTCAAAACTAGTCTTTAAATGGAATCTAACAACTCCAAAATACGGCTGAACTTTAGCGTTCGATATCGTGGGACAGACCTTTCCATGCACTCTTGTCTTTTTAAATTTAAGTTTTTCGATAATCTTGATGTTTTTGAATTATCATATTTGCAATATCCTTTAAATTTGAACTCTTTTTATATTTTTTTTATACAATATTTCATTATGCTTTGGAAAGGTTTTTCCTAGACATCGCAAATTCAAAGAATATTGCCAGTATTTTGAGTTTTTACAGCTTCTTGCCAAAATGTTATAGTTATAAAAACTAAGCAAAATAATAAATATTTTTTATAAATACAATAAAATCGATTACAGGCAACATCATGTGCCGGCATTTCATTCTAACAGGTAACCTTAAGCTTAAAATATTTATAATAAAACTGTACATCCTTTATAAACGCAAAATATTAAAATCATTAATTTTGGTTTTAATACATATAAATAAAACCAAAGTCTTAACAAAACTCAGCAATAAAGGAAAAAATCCAATTCATATGTTTATTTTTCTTTCACAGATGAAGCTTTAATGCAACAACCAAAAGCTCGAAAGTCCTTATTGGCGCTTTTGTTGGCAACTCAAATCGGAATATGTATCGGTTTTTAAATATAAAAAGTTGCTGACTTGCTGTTTTTTCCCCATATGGAATGTTTTCTGCAAATTTCCATGCATTAAAGTAAAAAAGCCAAAAGCTTGAAGGTCCTATCTCAGACCTTTCCATATTTGAATAACCAAATGCTTATCACATTTGAAACGTGCTGTGTCACATATAAAATTTCACTTTAGCCACTTCTAAGATTAAGGCTACTTCTCAAAAATGCCACAAATTCCATTTGAATGTTTCTGCACCATAAAAATTAACATTTGCATTTTCATGCAAATGAAACGATAATAAAAATTTCCTGACAAATTGAATTCCTTAAGATTTAAATAAATATTGACAAAAACAGAGATTATCTGGGCAAAGATATATGAATTGTCCATAAACTGTATAAATTAATATGGCTGAAAGCAAGAAAAGCAAAAAACATATAAAATTAACATAAATAAACTTGGAGATTTTTCCGATAAAATTCAAAGCATTTACAAAAACAAATACATAAATTGAGAAAATTTTCCTGTAAAATGTTTAACAACAAATATGAAAAAAGTAACGAGAAAGAGGGTGATTATGATGTGCAGTGCAGTTGTTGGCTCTATTGCAGCTAAAGAGTAAACAACAAATCGTATTTGTCATGAATTGCATAAATAACGAGATAATACACCATAAACAAAATGAACTGTCAATAGTGTCTTTGACACATGAAATTAAAGAAGCGGCAGAAGCAGCAGGATTAAAACTTAAATCTACAATTTCAATACAATTATTACTGTTACACCTACTATCGCTAGGACAGTGGCCCCAGCCAATTTAAACTGCATTCTGATGCAACTTTCAGATACAGTTAATATATTTTGAGAAAGGATGCCTTAAAAATGGACAAATCCTTGGCTTGTAAAAGGTTTTAACACAATAATTTTAAGATAGAAAACGTTTTTGGTAGTGTTTGCATAAAATTTTTACATAAAATCGCATTTTGGAAATAAAGGATATATGGGAGACAGGCAAATCCTTTGTCCGATGGCTATAAAAATTGGCCTAAGATCTGTAGAGATAATTTAACAAATAGTTATCAGTTTTGCTGTATTTTGTTAGAAACTTCAATATGAGCAGATATGTGTTTACAGACATCTTTTTATGAAGGATAATTTGAAAATATACATAATCTTGCCTGTAAAGTTTGAAATATATTAATTTTTAAACAGCAATTGATTTTGTTAGCCAGATGTCGACAATTTTCACATAAAATTTAATTTTAAAAATAAAGGATATATGGGCGACACGCAAGTCTTGTGGTCAATTTAAGTGAAAATTTGCCCAAGACTAATAGGGATAGTCTAACAAATAGTTAGCAGTTTTGGCTGTATTTTGATGCAAGCTCGAAATAAAGTAAGAAGAGTTTTTTAGCCAAGGAAATTTTGAAAGTGGACTTATCCTTGCATTGTAGCAGGCTGAAGGATATTAATTTTGTGGCAGAAACTGGTTTTTGATAGCGTTTGAATAAAAATTTCACATAAACCTTGTTGTGAAAATAAAGGATATATGGGAGATGGCCGTATCATTTGGCCAATCGATACGAAACTTAGCGTAAGACTAAAGGAGATAATTTAGTAAATAGTTGTCCGGTTTGGCTAAATTTTTACCTCAACGTTAAGGAAAATAGCCATTTTTTAACACAGGATGTTTTGAAAATGATTTTATTTTTATATAACGTTTTAGCATATGAATTTTAAAATAGTAGATGAGTTTGGTATTCGTTTGGATACAAGTTTCCTATAGAATCATATATTCATAATAAGGGATATGTGGGCGGTAGATGTAGCCTTGCACCGCTTTAAGTTATATGTGGTACGAGGGCAGTGGAAATATTTTAATAAATATTAACAGGCTCTTAATAAAGCACATTTTAAAGGTGGACATATAATTGTCTTAAAGTTGCTTACAAAATCCCTTCTTTAAAATAAAGGATATATAGTAGACAAACGTATTCTTGAGCGAATTGAACGGAAATTTGGCACAAGGCCAAGAAAAATGAATTTAGCAAATAGTAGACGCTGCGATTGCCTTTTATTTCAGACTTAATTTAAAATTCATATTATTTTTTAAGAGAAATCGCATAAAAGCTGGATAATTTGGCCCACTGTATATATTCCACAAACTAGATCGTTTGAAAATTTCATTTGAAAATAATAATGATGTTGCTAATGATATTAATGTAGTCGTTGCTGATAACAATGTTGACCATAAACTAAAGAAATACAAATACACTATATTCGTATGTAGTTTGTTTAAATTCTCTATCCGCCAGGATGAAAAGACAAAATAAAATAAAACCTATCAATACCTGAAGCGACAGGCAACATTTTTGCAAGCCAACGCCCCCAACATACGAGTGTATTAACTTTGGCCTCAACAGGAATCTCCTACAAGCAGCAAAATGGTGGGTGAACCTCCGTGCATGCCCGCACACGTCAAAACATTCGATGTTTTTTTTTTTCATGGTGTATCAAGTCTGAGTATTTGTGGATTAAATATATGATGCTACTTGCTTGCATACACACTCTCAAATATATGTATGTAAATGCATTTTTTATTTCTGATTTTAATTTTATATTTTCTTGCTATTGGTTTGTGTGGCAAATGGGAATACTCGTTTTGAATGTGCATGTGTGTCACCGATTTGCATATTTAATCAAAATTAACATGGCCGATAAAATCAATTACACTTGGTAACGTGCTTGCATGCACAAAACATGCACATGCATGCACATGCATGCACATGCATTCTTATATGTATATCAGGCACATGTTCTCTTTATCAAACACGCACAGGGCTCTGCTCACACATACTTACGCACACTTTTGAACTAATTTTAGATTTTTCATATGTAAACAAATAAATATACATACATCCACACATACGAAAGCTTAAGGTTCTAAGAATAAGACCAAAGCCGGTTCTGAAAGCATACGCAGAAAAAATGTCATTAAAACCTGGATCTGAGTAAATTTTTCAGCATCTGAACACTTTTTCCTATAAAAAATTTACTCAGAATCTGAACAAGTTTGTTCAGAATTTGAACAATTTTGATGAATTATTTTGATATTATTGTACAGAAAATTTGCACAAAATTTAAACATTTTTTTCCATAAAAAATATACTGAGAATTTGTAAAAATTTGAGTTGTTTCTGAAGATATTATTTTCAAAATCTCAATATATATTTTTTTATAGAAATTTTTTTTATAGAAAATTTCCCCAGAATTTGAACACATTCGTGCAGAATCTAAATACATTTTTTTCGTAAACTCAATATAATTTTCCATAGAAAATTTCTTCAGAATTTGGGCAAATTTTGTACAGCATCTGCACATATCTTTTATAGCAAATTTGCTCAGAATCTCAACATAATTTTCTATAGAAATCCGCTCAGCATCTGAACAAATTTAAGTCGAATCTGTACAAGATTTTTGTACATAAAATTTACTCAGAACCTGAACAGATTTAAGTCGAATCGGAATAAGTTTTTTTTTTTTTAAAGGAAATTTGTTCAGAATTTGCGCCAATCTGGGTAAATCCTGAATATCATTTTTGTATGGAAAATTTGCTCAAAATCTGAACAAATTTGCTCACAATTTTAAAATATGTTTTGTAAAAGACATTTGCACAGATTCGGAACAAATTCGAATAGAATCGGAAAAAAAAACTTTTGGGTAGGAAAGTCGCTCCGAATTTGGCACAATTTGCGTACAACCTGAATAAAATTTTTGTATGGAAAATTTGCTCAGAAACTAAACAAATTTTGCTCCGGTATTTCAAATAATTTTTTGTAAATAAAATTTTTCAGAATCCGAAAAAATTTGCTGGCAATTTGAAAAAAGTTTTTGTGAAGAAAATTTGCTCAGAGTTTTCCACAATTTGCGGCGTAAATCCTGAATAAAATTTTTATTGAGAAAATTTGCTCAGTATTTCAGAAAATATATAACAAATTTGAATGGAATCTGAAAAAAGTTTTTCTGAAGAAAATTCGCTCAGAATTTGCACACAATTTGCGGCGAATCCTGAATAATTTTATTTTGTATAGAAAATTTGCACAAAATTTAAAAAAAAACTTTTTTGTAAACGAAAAAGTTTTTGAAGAAGTTATAAAAATGTAAAAATATAAAAATGTGAAAGTTTCAGAATTTATGAAAATGTATTTTGTAAAGAAGATGTTTTTCATAGAAAATTGGTGCAGAGCTTGAATAATCTTTTGTTGTCCTCTATAAGGCTGGTCTCATCATCATCATTTGAGAAATAATCATTAAGTTTCATTTGGTTTTATACAACAAACAAGTCTTTGTAAATCTTCAATTACTTTAACATTCATATACTATAATAAATGTATGTATTTGCAATTAACACAAACACATCTGCAGGCATTTGTGTATAAGTGTGTGTATGTGTGTGTGTGTGTGTGTGTGTGTTTTTAGTTACAAGTAGTAGAGTTTATTTCAATACAAAATACAGAATTACATCTGTCATGTTTTATTTTTCGGTTCGTTTATTTAAATCCCTTTTTTAACATGCATTCAATTCTAGCATGTCGGTCTATACCAACCGACCGACCCAACGGCCGAACGTACGTCTGCCTCCTGCCTCCTGCCTGCTGTCTTCTGTGTATTTGCTTTTATCTCTGGCAATTTAAGTTAAGGCTGGAATAGTGATATGTGCTAAAAGCGGAGCTGACCAGTAGAGAACCCGCTCGTTTTGTGTTCTGTAGGCCAATATGTTGGTGTTTGCTACTGGCCCCCGTTCGTCACTTGGTGGGTTGCACATGCCGGCTTTCTAGTTCGACGTGCAAATTTATAAATATTTTACCTACTTTTATGGGTTGTTATTTAAATTGTATTTAATTTTTATCTATTTTAACAGTGATTTTTGTTGTATTGTACTTTCTTCTGTTCGGTGCGGCAAGTGCATGTCGCTGTAGAGTTGCTGTTGCTGGCTGTTGCTGTTGCTGCTGCCGCTGTTGTTGTTTGGTATTCATTATTATATCTTACATGTTGTAATTTGTCAAGCTTTGTTTTAATTTTGAAAACTACATGATTTAATTTAGTATTTTAGTTTGCGTTTGAAGCAAAAACATTAATTAAAAAAAATCAAGCACAACCCTTAAATTGGATTAGTTGTAGATTAAGTGCCACATTTTGGAGCGGCTTAACTGAACGTTTTGGCAGCCAAACAAATTATATTTTGTTTGGTATTTATTATATTTATATTTATTAGCTGTAGGAAATAAAATATAATAAATTTTTCATTTGCTAATAAGTCTAAAGTTTCATGGCAACAAATAGACTTCATTTTAATTTGTGTGCTTTCCAGCTGTCTACTATAGTCTTCTGTATAACAATCTTTTGTATAGAAAATATGCCAAACAGCTGCCTGATCCTTGACTAAGAAAATTAAGCAGCATTACAGCATTTTGCTTTAAAGAGAAGCTGCATAGAATCTGGCAAAACTTTTCCTCAAAAAGTGTAGTTTAATTTATATTTTTTTAGGAAAATTCAAATTTTATAGAAAAGAAAGTTTCGTTTTTACTAGAAACTGCTGTAAATCTGACAAAATTTGTTTAAGTGAGTGTTTAAAAGTGACTTTTCTTTAGACAAGTGACTGAATGGGACCAAATTTTGTGTAACCTGCAAAAAAACAGTTTTGTGGAAAAATGGCTCAGCATCTGATTTTGACTTATTTTCTAATATTTAGGAAAGACTTGAAAAATTCTATTTCCGTTAGTGACCAAAAGTGACTAAACTTTTTGAGATTCTGCAGGAAAAGTGTTGCTTTGAATCGAGGCATGTTTTGAAGGAAAATTTTCCTATAGAAGAAATAGGGAATAGCGAAACAAGCAAATTTTTCTGCTCATGGAAGTGATTCACTTCACTGAATAACTAAAAAGTGATAAATTTTTTTTTTGAGAGCCTGAAAAAAAATGTCTATGGAAAAGTTGCTCAAAATATGACGAAAGTTCTTTTTAGTTATTCAATTAAGTGAATCAATTCCATCAGTAGAAAAATTTGCCAATTTCCCGATGATGAATAGAGTTTGTGAAAATTATTACAAATAAATTATTTATCATGGGAATGATGCAGTGACATGATCCAGCGTGGCCAAATCGAGTAGAGTCAGGTAAGGCCACTGCTGCCTTGGTAGATAATATCAGGTTTTATATTAAAGAGAACAGAAAACCAAGGAAAACGTCCAAATTGATGTTGTCAATATTGTTATTTATTTTGAACAGTGTGACCAATTTGAGTAGACCTCTAACAAGCAAAACGTGGTAATAATTCATAACTTTTGAATTGATTACCAGATTTAACGTACGATATTTAAGTCACTAAGTATTTTTATAAATTAATAATTAATATTTTTCACTAAAATATAGACTCTATTTATATTTACTTTTATGTTTTTCCTTATTAAATGTTTTTTGCAAATAATAGTTTATTGTTCAGGCCGTGAACGTTCAGTCAATCATGAGCTCAATAGTCTTATGCTCCACCAGTGGATACTTCTCGCAACGTACTTTTAAACAATATAAAATCAATTATAGATGATGGAAACAGTCCTGCAGTTTAAAGGATAGCAGCACGTGCGATGTGAGTTGGTTCATCGGCTGCTTCATATGTGTGAGAGTGTTGGTGGGAATACGAACAGCTGACAGTGATTTTGGCTTTGATTATTTTTCCATTCACAATTTGTATTTGTAGCACTTATTTGCATAGATTTTTCTGCTCATCTCTCCCAATTTAATTAAGATTATTTGTCACAGTTTATTTTTATCGTTTGTTTTTTCCACATTTTTATTTGTTATTTGCATATTTGTAAGAATTTTACGAGTCGATGGTAGATTTGGCACTGATGACTTTCAATAAAAATTAATTACAGCAATTGAAATCAACTGCAAGTGTTTAGAATATAAAAATTTCTAAATAAATAATGGCCGGGTGATTAACAAAAAATACATCAAATTGACATTAAAAATTATTTTTACGCACATGGAAATAATAATATTTTTTTATAGGTAAATAAAAAACAGTATTTTTTAAGTGCTTTTTTATGGGCAATTTATTTCTATTAAATTAAATTTTTACAACATATTTCAGAATGATTTGTTAAACGTTTTTTTTTCAAAGGCGTAGACTTTTCCAATAAGAAGTTCCAACAAAATTACAAAGTTTATTTTCTTAATTGTAAAGACAAGGACTTGCCATTAACAAGGGAACAGAATACTGGCCAAACGATCTTCAGGGCTACTAAAATCTTTTCATGAAACTATATCTTAAAAGTAAATTTTTTTTAAATTAAATTTTTTTAAATTATCCAGTCTAAGGGAAATCTTTCCCAAGAGTACTTTTTATAAAAAGGTACTTTAAAAAATAGCTCCTTAAAGAACTGCCTTTTAGAAAAGAAACTTCTTAAGAAACTGATTTGGATAGAAAGTACGTTTTTAAAAGTTAATAGTACATCTCAAAAAAAATACCTTTCAGAGAAAGTACCTTTTAGAAAGTTATTTGTTTAGAAAAAAGTTTTAGACAAGTACCTTTTTGAAAAAGTACCTTTTAGAAAAAGTACCTTCTTGAAAAAGTGCCTTTCAGAGAAAGTACCTTTTAGAAAGTTATTTGTTTAGAAAAAAGTTTTAGACAAGTACCTTTTTGAAAAAGTACCTTTTAGAAAAAGTACCTTCTTGAAAAAGTACCTTTTAGAAAAAGTACCTTTTAGAAAAATTATCTTTTAAAAAAACTACCTTTTAGAAAAAGTACCTTTTTGAAAAATTACCTTTTAGAAAAAGTACCCCTTAGAAAAAGTACCTTTAAGAAAAAGTACCTTTTAGATAAAATAAATTTTAAAAAAAGTACCTTCTAATATTTTCTTAAAGTACCTTTAAAAATGAATATTTTTTAGAAAAAGTACCTGTTTGGAAGAATTTATTTTAGAAAAAGTACGTTTTAGAAACAGCATCTTTCAAAAAAAATATTTTTTAAAAAACAGGACCTTTTAGAGAAAGAACCTTTTAAAAACAGCATTTTTCAGAAAAAGTAACTTCAGAAAGAATTACTTAAAAAGAACTTTGGGAAAAAGGCCTCTTAGAAAAAGTACTGTTTTGAATCTACTTATTTTTAAAGGTACAGTTTTGAAAAGGCACTGTTTTAAAAATAAACTTCTTTAAAAGGCCACTATTTTTAAAAGGTATTTTTTTAAAAAGGCATTTTTTTTAAAAATGTACTTTAAAAGATATTTTTTTAAAAAGAAATATATTGGAAACGTTGCTATAGTTTCCAAGCAGCTGTTTTGAAAAGATATTCTTTTGTAAGAGAAACTTTTTGCCAAAACGGGTCCTTTTGCCAAATTTCCCTTTCTAAAATAATACCTTTAAATTAAGCTGCATTTATTTCAGCCAGTATTTTTTTCTTCTTTGGTTTTTAATATTCAAAACTATCGAAATATTTTTATTGCAGCCAAACAATTTATTAGACTTCTTTGCCAACTAATAAAATAAATAAATTTATTCATTTAGTAGTTTTCTTTTTCCATTTTCTTACCTTCGGAAAACTTAAACTTCTGCGGAAGCGACAAAGTCTAGATAGTTTTGGTAAATAGTTTATTTTGTACTTAATTGGCTTTGAAGTGACGATAAATTTGCAAACAACTTGGAGAAAAGAAAATTGAACAGACGTCAAATACAAAACAGCAAGAAATTAAATAAATACAAATAAATATTTATGCAAAACCAAAGGATTCTTATTCTTTCAATTTCAAGGTATTTTAAATTGTTTTAAATTGAGAGCAAAAAAAAAAAAAAACTCTTAAACAGCGATTTTGAGTCATTTTGGAGTTTTTTTATGAAAAATTTAAAATTTAATGTAACGTACAGCAAATACTCTGTTCTTGTAACATCTGAAGGATAATACAAACAAACAACAAGAGCAACAACAGCAGCCATGCAGGATGTTTGAGAGCATCGAAGCATTACATTGAGGTTTCGGCATTGAAGCAAAACAATGTCTGCCGATAATGATGATGTCGTAATCGTGTAAAAGAGAAATGTTTTTCGAGGATAATTGTAATGATTGTGGGGCGGGCGAAAGGGTCTGTTGTAGTTGCACCACTGATTGTTATTTTCCAACTACTCGTATCATGAATAAATTTTCCGTTGATGAAAGAACAAACAAACAAAAAATTGAGGCAGGAGTCTTTGCAAAGCCAATGCCGCTGTTTATTCACTTAAAGTATTAACAGACAATAGTCTTGCTATAAGTTTTAAAGTCATTGATATCTATTAGTTAAGAAATTGGGAGAATCTCGAGCACAAGATTTGAATCTCGGCGGTAAACAGAGCGATTTTTACAAAACAAAATATCATTTTTTTCTCCTTTTAAGAAAACTTATATATCGCTTACAAAAATATGTATATCAGATGGCTAGAAAATTTGCTGCATCATATAATATGTTGTATGGCAAACTGTATATACATATGTGTTATATGATGATGAACGTGACAATTGTATACGTTTCAAAGGACAGAAAAATTAAAATATTTGTTGTAAATTATAATCTAGATGAAAATTGTTGGCAGACGTGTCTTCACAATAAAGAAAATGCCAAAACAAGCAGCATCTTGAACGTGACATAAAATTAAAATAATTTCTCTGGCATATTTAGCGGTATATTGTACATTCCTAGTTAATTATATATAATAAAGTTACTTTAAAATATTTGTGATTCGAAGTTGCGAACGTGACATTATTTTCATACTGATACAATTTGCCAACAATTTGTAATTTTTCATCAAGTTTTCCATCCCAAGTAGTTTTATTATCGTTACTTTAATTCCAGGAGTTGTCCGTGGCCGCCACACAATGGACTTGATGATGGAAATATGCTAAAGAAATATTAGAAAAAAATATTTCTTTCATGAAACATTTATTTTGTAAGTATAAAATATGCCTGTAATATATTTCCATAGACTTAAAATAGGTAGATTTTAAGGATTTGGTGACCGTGGACTTATTGATGGATGATGATACCCCACCAAAGACCCCCCAAAACGGCCACTTGCCTGTATTCCTTTCTTTGATAGTGCAATTTAAAGTCGTTGTTCTGCTTCAATTGCTTTTCCTGAACATCGTTAATGCTATTTCCTTTCTAACCACTTTGGGTAACTTCTTCTACGCCGCCTCTCTTCTTTGCAGCTATTTTTCCCCCCTTTAAGGAATAACAGCTTTTTGTATCGTTATCATTTTAAATGTGCAAACGAACGAAAATATATGTATTTTGTTGTGTCTTAAGAGTAACAACTTCTTTTTGGCTTCATCACTTTGTTGGAGCTGGGGGCCTGTTCATATTGATGTTATTGTTATTGTTGTTGCTGTTGATGCACTTTTCTGGTATTGAAAAGGCAAGAAGAGCACTTGTAATTGCTGGTGCTGTTGAAATGTATCCTCTTGAGCATTTTGTTTATCCAATTGAAATGTTTTAGTTAAAATGAATACAAATAATGTTTATTTAATACACCAAATTGCAATTCAACAGCAAAAAGATTTTCATTATTTGGTCTTAAAATAAGAATTTCTGTTCAAAATTTGCTCTTCTATAAAATTAAGCCAAAAAGGAAAGAGCAAAATTTTAAGTGTTATACAAAGTTGTTGTGATATAAATCAAAAGTCTTGCCGGTTTTTTAATTCGTAATACCAAAAGAAAGGATGCAAACTTATAAAAACAATCAAAAAGGATATTTTGCCAAACAAAAAACAAAAAACAAACTCAATCTTTGAAGTGCATTCCTTTCATTTCATTTAATATCTTTTGCTAACAAGACATCCAGAAACTTTGTCCATTTCCGGACGGCTTGACCATTATTATTACAACTACACATGGCGTCTTAAAATCTCTTACTTTTTTCTTAACAACAACAAAACAAAAACTTAAATAAAATATTTTAAATCTTTAAGAAAAAACCTAAACTTCGCCAGACTTGGGCCAAAAGTTAAGTATCTGCTGCTTTTGGCAAATGCGAGCAGTGCGAAAAAAGTTTATGAGAAAAGCCCACAGCAGCGGTGGCGGGCATGTTTGAGCATGTCTTACAGTCACGTTTGAAGATTTTCATGTATGTCCAGCAATATTTCAGGATAAATGTCAACTGGCTGCGAACAGGAAAGCAAAGACACCAAACTAATACCATAAAAAGGCCGGCTTAGTGGCAACAAAAAGTGAAGAAAAGAATTTAGAAGGTGGCAAAAACGGCGAAAACTTAAAGAAAAATACTTGGCGACATAAACGCATTAGAAGAGTAAATAAAAATATATAGAAAATGCAATAAATTTCGGTGTCTTAAAGTAATTTAAGACATTAAAGTTGAGTGTATAGAGCGGCTTAAATGCTGGTTGGCGTTCAAGTTTCGGCCGAAATGGGCAAGGAGCTGCTAGTGCGCCGCCAGAGAACGTCACTTGGTTCCAGCTTGTCTTATTTTAAAATCAATTTGGGCTCAAGTAATTCTGTTCTACGTCCTCCTCGTTCAGCAGACTCAAAGCTTATGGCCTACTTCCGGTTTGGGCCAATGGAAGCTCATATTTAAACCGTTATTGATGCCTTATGGCCAGATTTAAAGGAAAAAGTGGTTAATATAAAACCAAATATATATCATTCATGTGGTAAAATGTGGTCCCACCAAAAGGCACATTATTAATTGTTAATAAAACAAACAGGTTTAGCGAGAATTATTTTAATATTTATTATTGTGATAGAAGGATCTATAGCAATTCTGTGCCACACAAAATATCAGCCAAATGCTCGCCACGGCCTCGATGCTCCATATTTGTACGATTCTCCATATTTCTCAGAACTCTGAGCCGTAATTGTAGTTTCATGTTGTTCATATGCCGAATTAACTCATCCTTTAGCATTTGGCCTGTTCTTGGCTTAAGGATGGACACTTTTTCTTTTAAATATCATTCAAAAAAAAAAAAAAGTGATTGTGGCGGCCAATTAACAGCGACATTGAATTCTGCACGCAAAATGAGTTGAACAGCCATTTGCGTTAAAAGGCTGCAACAATCTGTGTACCTCAACCAGGATTTCATTTGTCCAGCACTAAAACAAAGAAATTTTGAATTAAGTTGGGCCAAAACCCTTTAACCTCATCTTAAGTTCTCAAGCTTTTCAAACAGCGCCCCATATACTATATAAAAAAAAGGGGGGTTTAAATAAACTGGGCAGTCCTTTCGGAGGATGGTAATAGAACATCAGAGAAGAGACAATGCCCCTGGCATTATACAACACTTGTTTGATGTGCTTTTCTTGCCTCCCCCGCCACTGGTCACTTTGACCAGCGCATCTAATACGAATGGCTTAAGTTTTACTGTTTTTGTTTAAAAAAATAAAAATTACAACTTTATGTAAAAAAAAATAAATGTCATTGAAAAATTAACATAATAAATTAACTACTACTGCTGCTTAATTAGTTTTACCACAACTTCACACAAAAAACAAGAAGTAAGAAAAACTTGTGCTTTTTTCCAAACAATGTTTTGCATAAATTGCCACACACACACACACACACACACACCACACACATGATTCCGCAACATTTAATTAACTTAACAAAAAGAAAAAACCAAAAAAAAGGAGCAAAAGCAAAAACGAAACATAAAGTTGCACATTAACAGAACTACACATGGCAACAAATTCCCGGCGTTGTTTCATACAAACGAGTAGTTTAACTAATTGTCGTTAACAAATTTGTTTTACAATTTGCGCTCGAGGAACAGCAGAACAGCAGAACAGCAGAACAACAACAACAAAAACAAGCTACAAAAGTTACAAAAGTCGTTATAAATTCATACATGCAGCAGTATTTATTTCTCCTGCATTCTCATTCATGTGCTGGTTTATTAACTTTTATTTAATCATCTCACCCTCTCTCTCTCTCTCTCTAAGGCGCGCGCCTCTCGTCCTTTTCGTTGCTGTCATCCCGCGAAGCTGATGAAGTGTCAAATGCAGCCATACAGGAAATATTTTCAATCCCAAAAGAAAATTTCGAGTATTATAAATGAAAAATAGTAGTTTGGGGGCACAAAAACGACTAACAAAATATATAAAAAAGAGGAAGAAAAATTGTGAAAAGCTTAAGCCAACTGTTACATCAAGTGTTTCTTCATGGAAATTTGCCGCTTTTTGTCAGAGTTTTTTTTTTTTTTTTTTTTTTTTTTGTGGGTCGTAAATGAAAAATGTTTCATATGCAAAAATGTCACACGCATTATGATTCGCCGTTAACATGTGTTACATTCTCAAAATGAAAGTAAGACAAAAAAAAAAACAATCTACGGCATTAAAAAACTATAAGCTGTGAAATTAACTTTTCGTTCAAAGGATTTTAATGGTTTTTCGGCCCTCCCTTTTTTTTTTTAGCGCAAAAGATAATTAATATTATTTTGGAGACCGAATGTTTGATTGCTGCTGTTTTTCTCTGGTTTTTTTTTATAGTTTTATTTCCTTTTAAATGACGTTTTGACTAAAGCTGAGGAATTCCTATAATGTCCTTTTAATATTGGCACAACCATCTCCTAAGAGCAACACACAAGGCGTGGCAAAATGTATCATCCTGTGGTAACTGGCTATAGTTGTTGCTAATGGCATTAAAAGTCAGATCATAGCAATTAGGCTGGGTTGTGTGTTTTATTGACATACGAGGCCAATTCAAAAATAACGCGAATTTTAAAATTGCTCCAAAAAATATTCCTGCATTCCTGCATTTCTTTGTTTGTCGCCCTCCAAGTAGTTTCCCCGGCAGATATAATAGACTTGTGACAGCCATGTATTAGAACACATTCGTTTATTCTCTGAGCGAAACGCTTTTGAGAACACGAAAAAGGATACAGGCGACCCAGTACCTGACACAGGATGACGATGTTGTTTTTGGCCAAAGAATTAAGTTTTTGTTTGTGTGGAAATTCAGAAATTTCGGGCAAATGACTTTTTACTTAAGAAGCACCATTTAATTATTAACGTATTTATGCGCCATTACAAGAAACTGAAAAGTATTTGCAAACGTAACAAAATTCCACTGAATTATAAAATATAATAAAACAAATTTTACAATCCAAAAATTTTGCAAGCCCCAAAGAAACGAGCGGTTCAAAGGACCAAACCTTCGAATCTAGAAATAAGCAGCTTAAGAAGAAATAGAAGCAAAAAAGAAAAATTATTTGGGTGCAAGAATTTTTCATCTAAGAATCAAGGCTGGCTGGTTTGACGGCACCATTAAATTGATTTTTGTGTTTGCGGCTTAAACACATAAACAAATAGTTTGAGGGACCATATAATATAGAGAAAAGTTGCTTTCCAAATAGGCAACCACATATCCCTACTTTGTTCATTATTATTTTATATTATCTATTTGATATCCTTAAGGAAATTTTGGCGGCAAGTCAATAGAATTCCAAATGTTCAATCTTTTTAAATTAATTCTATAACTTTGCAGTAATTGTATGCCTCAAAATCGTCTTAAGGAAAGCCGTATTTGTTAAAAAAAAGAAACACTCAAAATGTTTCCATTACGAGGACAGTAAAAGGACACTAATAACATGCCTTTTTTAAGATTTAAATCCCACAGAAATGGCCAGACAAAGGAAATAAGCATCGGCAACAAATTTATAATTTAAACGCAAATATGTTTATGATAAATAAAAAAGACAAGTTGTAATTGTGATTTTGTGTCCTTTTGCTGGCAATTGTCCCACAAATGTGTGTGTGTGTGTGTGTATGAGCTTCATTTTAACACTTAGTTATGAAAATTTGTCTAATAATGGCAAAAAGTTAGAAAGGGTCGTCTTGATTTGCTGCTGTATTGTCTGAACGAACGTCCGTCTGTCCATCCATATGTCTGTCTGGCCAACAAAGCGAAAGGTCGCCAGCAACCGGTGGTGTTTGACTATGAATTCCCAAAATTCACCAGAAACTTCTAAGCCCCTTAATGAAAAACAGACTTCCATAGGATTTGGCGAACACACGAAATTAATTTTATTCTCCTCTTCTGCAGCCAGCAAAACTCTTACCTTCTGCAACGTGCCTGCCCAAAAGAAAAGAAAAAATTGGCTATAGCCAACAAAATGGTTTCATAAAAAATAATACAGAATTGTCACAAATTGTGGGGAGAATCAAAGTTTGGAAAAAGTTTAAAAGGTAACTTTTGTGTATCATGGCAAAAAGGAGGTGAAATTTGATGATGATTATCACCGACTCGACTCAATGAAAGAAAGTTTATGAAATTTGTAAAATTTGTAGCAGTTCTTTTGTTAAATCTAAATCAAGCTGCCGAAATCTGCTCTACATCCTAAATAGAAAAACTGTACGAAAAGGTAAGAACCATCATTGTTCGTTTTATTCTAAAAATTCAAAAGTGAGCAAAAAGCAAAAACTAAATAAGAGAGAGATGTGAAGAAGTTCACAAGGGCCTTATTTTCTAAATGTTGACTTTGTGAGAGAGAAGCTAATGAGAGAAATGGAAATAGAAGAGGATCAGGTGAAGGAAAAAGAATCGTTTCAAATATATAATCCAATAGAAGTGGGGATATTATAAAAGGGGAAACCTGGAAAAGATAAAAATTGGTAAATTAAGAGAAATAAAAAGATAGAAAAAGAGAGAAAAAACCGAAATGTCAGGATAATGGGATTGATAAAAAGTTAAAAGAAAAAAGAAGAGTATAAAAAAACTAAGAAAATATGTAAAAAAAAAAAATCAAGAGAAGTGAATGGAAAAAAACAGAAGTGGCTGCACGAGAAGAGAAAAGAAGACAGGAGCAGAAAAGACACGTTAAAGAAACGAAGAAAAAGAATAGGACAAGAGAAGAACAGGCGAATAGGAGAAAAAATAAAAGAAGAGGAAAAAAATAAATAGAAAAGAATAGAATAAAACACAGTATAAGAGATAAGAATAGAATATAATAGAAAATCATAGATTTAAATACAATAGAATAGAAAAGAATAAAAAAGCAGATAAGAGCAGGCGAAAGCAAAGACTATAGAAGAATATAAAAGGCAGAAAAAAAAAGAAAAGATAAAAAATGATAAGAAAAGAACAAAAGCGCACAAATGTAGAGAATAACTTAAAAGAGAGGATTGTACATAAAAAGAAAAGGAAACCATAAAGAAAACATGAGAAAAAACAAAATGGCGAAGTAGAGAGAAATGAAATATAAGAAAGAGAAATAAAACAAAGTGAAATAAAGTGAAACAAACTTAAGTAAAAGAAGTGAATTGAAGTCAAGAGACGTGATTGATATGAAGTGAATTGAAGTATTTTCAAGTGAGACACGATACAGAATGAGCAGGGAAATTAACAAACGGAAAAAAGAAAAGAAATACTTTGGCAATAAAATTAAATCAATGAAAGTGCCTGATATGGATTTTCTGCCTGTTGCCTTGTAGTTTCCTGTAGTCATGTCGACTAAAAAAGAGCCTTTAAGTATCTTGAAAAGATTTTTCCCTGAAAACGAAACACACACAGACACACACGAAAAGAAAACGCTATTCAGCCTAAAAAAATGTTTCTTAGCGTCCTTTTTACTCGAATTAACTTTTTCACTTACCCAAATTTTGTGTGCTGGCAAAAGGGAATTAATTTGCGCAAAACTTCAACCAGGCCAGAAAAACCTTAAAAATGAAATAATACACCGAAACAATAGTGACAGCAATTACAATAAATAAAGAACACACAAAATGAGAGTCAAGGCAACAGGCAGACAATCATCATGCGAAAACTGCAACTAATAGGATTTTGATGATGGCGATGGTGATGGCGATGGCGATGGCGATGGGATACAACGTGAATAGTTTTACATGTGTGTTGGAGAACACACGTTTTACAGGTTTATTTCCCTTGGCTGGTTTTTAACCCCTGTGCTAAGTCCTTGTTATCATTGTTTTAGCCCAACAATTTGGCCATGTATTTTCTGATTGAGTCTGATTTTCTGATCACCGATGGCCTGTTGGCCGACCAACCGCTTGTCTTTTAGGAATTGTTTCATTATAATCAACTGTTTGAAGCTTTTTTTCTGTTTTGTTTTGTTTTTTTTTTTTTTTTTTTTTGGAAGGCATTAAAGTTGCTGTAATGAATTTTTGATCAAATACCAAGATTGTATGTTTTCAAGCATGAAATGAGTTTTTGTGTTTTATTTTTTCTATTGGGAAAATTAATTTTTGTACCAGGCAAATCGCCTAAACTTACCTCTTTGAGCTGCTCGATGGGAGAGGCAAATCCAAACAAACAAAAAAAAAAAAAAATCTTAAGCCGCTTGCATTTTTGTTTTTTTAGAAACTTTAACAATTAAAATTAATTTGTCAGTGGCCAAATATGCAAATTCCTCAATTTCTGCCTTAAAGTGGTGCTGTTTGGTTGTTTGGTTTTTTGCGGCCACAAACACCCCATTTATACGTTTTAACACCCATTTAACACAATTATGAATATTTCCACACAAAATTCGCCACAAAGCTGTTTTTATATATTTTACCTTTCCCCTTTTCACCCACCTGAACAGTTCTACGGGATTGGCCGGCTGGTGTTATTCCGTTTAAAGGTCAGGGGCAACAATGTTGGGAGTTGGAGAATATCCTTAATAAATTTATTTATTCATATTGCATTCAAAATTTACATAAGCCGATTTATTTATAAAACCGCATACAAAAGCCAAAATGATCATTTGGTTTGGTTTTACTTTCTGTTTAGGTTTCACACACACACACACACACACACACACACACACATTTTTTGTAATCTCCTGAGTGTGTAGGTTTGTTTAATGGTCTGGTTTTCTGGCCACCTTTTTCGTTTTTGGCATGAATAAAATATTAAAGTAAATTCATTAAAAGTTTTATTAATATTTCGTATTTTCGAGCAAAAATTAATTAAGAGAATTTTTTGATTGAGTTCAGGGAATTAAATGAAATTTTGTTCGGCAATCAAACGTATAAGTCAGATTCATTAAAGTCAAATAAAAGTAAAATTATGTTTTATAGCACCGCAAAACCATTATAAATAAATAAGAGAAAACGAAACGTGTAAATTTGTTTTTGTTTTTACTAATTTAAAACAACTAAAATGTACGTACATTCGCAAATGCCTACAAACTGGGCATTACTGTTTAAGTGATGCCAAATTTACTTGGTGATGTGTGATGATGCTGGATCAGCTGTTACAGACTTGATGTTGAGCTTTAGTGTTCCTGCCGGCTAAATTGCCAGAGTTCTGTAATAATAATCGTTAAAAAAAAGTAATAATACTGGCATTAGTTTTATTTTTCGGTGAGCAGCAGTTGCTGGTAGCGACCTCTGTTGAATTCCTTATACTGCAAATGCGGACTACAACACACCCTCGTCGTCTTTGGAAAAGATATCCCTTATCTTAGAGTGATTGCCGCTATGATAGACCACTCTTCCAGCCATTATGGCCGAACCTGAAAACGGACAAATAACGGAATGAAGTTGTCATTCGCCGCCCCCCCCCCCCCCCCCTGTGGCTGATCAGGAAAATATAGGTGGCAACTATTTGTAACAGTTAAAAACATCATCATTTTGTGTAATTTTATAGATTTGCTGGTAGTGCTGGGCAGGATAAGCGATCGTAATGTGGGAGCCTATCAGAAATACAAGAATATCAGATACTGGGCATTTCACTTCACCTTTAAGAGTTGCCGCCCACATCCCACAGATCCGTATAGCACCACTCCATTATTAACTTCCATGAAAAGTCCGCTCTTGTCTCAGCAAAATACTGTCCAAAAACAATAGTATTGGCACGAAAACCATCTTAAAATTCTGCTCAGCAAATGTTTTGCTTAACGATTTATTTACTCGTGTTGCAGCATTCAAATAGTCAATGTAATCGGCAGTTGTTAAAACAAAAAGTGTCAACCACCTGTTTATGACCAAAAATTGCAACATGCTACGAGACAAGATGTTTATCGCTGGCATTTAATCGAACAATATTGAAGCCAGAATTTCTACATAAAATTTTAGAAACGGATGTAAAACATATGAAATGCAAAACTGTTCACGTTATTTAATTCGAGTTGGGAAATTTATTATTCGCTGAAGTACGAAGCACTCAAAATCACGCTACATTTAAAGAAGAGGGGGAAAAAATAGTACTAACAAATCAATACGATTTCCATGTTGATCTTAATCAATCGAGTGTAACACAGATAATGTGTGACCCGTTCTGAGTTTAGTCTCGGAACACTTTATAAATATGGACTGGATGAAATAACATTTTAGGGATAAATTGTTGTTTAGAAATGGATCTGTTAATTGGTTTCCGAGCTGGTCCCTGGACACCTTGTGATTTGTTGCCTTGGGAGGGGGTGGCCTACTTGAAGTCACTGGGGGGATTATTAAAAACCCCGTGTGGCCACTTGAAGTCACTGTGGAGCTGATTAAAGTCCCTGTGTCGCTACTTAAGGACACTGTATGGCCATAAGAAGTCACTGCATGGCCGCAGTTATGCTGGCAGTTCATGTTATTCGTGGTAATGTTCGAAAAAGTTGCCGAAAATTGGCTGCTCACAATATGCTTTATCAAACTCGCAGGATATGGCCATATGCCAAAAATCGTTTTCATATTTTAATGCCAAGTATTAACACTTTGACCAAAATTTCCTTTAAGTATTATGTGTTTTATTTTACAAATTTCATGTTCAAATTAACCCAAAGAAAATTCTTAAATGAACAATTAACACATATTTTGAATATTGAAAGAATTAAAAAAAAAACAATCTGGCAACTTAGAAAATAAAAATTTCTTTCCCAATGTAAAAATAGCTGTTAAAAATCCCGTTTGGAATAATTAATAATTTTAAAAAACCGAAATTTGGTTCTGGTGAATTTTTATTTAATCGCCTAATGAGTAGACCACGTCCCATTGTGCTGTTGTGTTACATCTTCGTTGACAAACTTTGTCTGCCTTAAAAATGTGTGTGTGTGTTTATTGACAACAACATTTTTATTCATGCTTCGAAGAAGAAAAAAAACTCCCCAGGTGATGCAAGTTAATCCAAGAGCCAACGAACTTGTTGCCGCTGTTGCTAAAATTTGGAATGTTGCAATAAGCAACCAACAATTTCAAATGCAACATGCGGTGCATTTGTTTGGTTTTCTTCAGCTGGTTTTTGTTGCCATAAACAATTTCTCAAGATTTTATGCAGTTTCGCATTTTACTTGTGTGCAAAATTTTCGGAGCCGGTGAGCAAATGGAATTGGTCTACTGACTTAGTGGCCATCATTTAAAGCATGAAATGCATTTGTTGCACTCAAAGTTACGACCAGAGTTGTTGCCAGCGAACTGCTGCCGTTCGACTAGAGCAGGTAGCAGCATGTTATATGGGCATTTTGTTGTTGGCTTTAATTATTGCGACACTTTTGCATAAATTGAAAACGCGTTTTCATTTAGCCAAAACAGAATTGCATTCAATTTAATCAAAGACAGGCCATTGCAATTGAAAAAGCGATTGTGAATGTATGTAAAAGCGAATTCTTTGGTTTTAATATCAAATTTTATTTTTCAATTACAATTTATTTAAGTTCCACTTCAGTCGACTGGTGGCCCGTTTGCTGTAAAGTTGAAAAAACCAAAGTTCTTTGGAAAGTTAAATATAAAAAATAAAAACAGCACAATGGCATTGAATTTGAATAAAATGATGGCGTTACTCTTGATGTGGCGGGTTGCTTTAGGAAAAACTGAAGATAAATTTTTGACTGATTCGCGTAAGTGCTGTAAAAGTGTTAATTACACCAAGAAAATGCAAATGATTAGGAAAAAACACACATAATTATTGTGAAGACGAATATTAGAAAATACGAAAAAAATGCTGCCACTTTTATTTGAGTAATAAAAAATTGTGTAGACCCCTGATAAATTTTTTTTTATTTCACAAAAAAAAAAAAAACACAAAAATAAAGAAATAATTAAAGTACGCAGCGAAAAATAAACGGAACGAAATAAAAATAAAACAAAACAATATAAAAAATTTTAAATTAAAAAAATTTGAAGAAGTAAAATATAGTTTAATGAAATTAATGAAATTAATAAAAAAAAATATTAATGAAAAGACAATGTTAAGTAAAATAAAATATTAATAAAGGTAGAAAAACGGATCTACTCACTGCGATAAATAAAATATAATGTATTATAATTATACACAAAAAAAAAATAATCTAAATAAAATAACATGACATTAAAAACTTAAAAATTTAAATTAGATAAACAAATATAATTAAAATTGACACAAAATAAAATAGAACAATATAAAATTATATAAAATACACTGAAATATAATATAACAAAATTTAAAAAAAAAATTAAATGAAAATAAAAAATAATATAAAATATAAAATGGCACAAAATAATGTCAAACAGTATAAAAAACAACAATATACAATAAATTTAAATTATATACAAAATAATGTAAAGTAAACAAAAAGGAAAATAATACAAAAACTAAACTAAAATAAAATGAAATTGAAATAATATAAAATGAAATGAATTCAAAATAAAGTAACAAAATAAAGCGCAATAAAAGAAAACAAATAAACAATAAACTTAAATAAAATGAAAAATAAAACACACCGGAACAAAATAATATTAAATGAAATGAAATAAAATTTAAAATAATATTAACTGAAATAAATAGAAAAATGTAAAAATAAATGAAACTAAATAAAGTATTAAATAGAAAATGAAATAAAAACAAATTAAAATTAAATAAAAATATATCACAAAATAAAATAGAGTAAAAAACTAAAAAAAAATAATGGAATTGAATTAAAATAAATTAAATATAAATAAATTAAGTAATAAAAAGTTACAATATAAAATAAGATAAGAAAAAACCAAAGATAAGAAATTAAAAATTAAAATTAAATAAAATAAGAAAAAAACAAATAGAAATTGCATGAAATAAAATAAAAAAATAAGTTAAAATGAAATAAAAAATTTAAAAATATAAATTAAAATTAAATTAGACCAAAAATAATAATAATTAACAACAAGTAAAATAAAAGTATATAAAAACAAAAATTTAATTGAAAAGTATGAAATAAAATGTAAACTACAGCAAAAATAATATAAAATAAATAATATATAATTTAATCCAATATAGGAGAATTATAAAAAAGCAATAAAAATATATTTAAATAAATTAAGGTAAAATAAAATCAAATCTAAAACATAAAATGAAATTTGTGAAGTAAAACAAAATAAAGTAAAATAAAACTACATAAAATTAAATAAAAATGGTAAGAAAAATCAAAAAAAAAAAACTAAACTAAAGCAAAATAAAAAGAAAAAAGGAAACAAACAAACAAAAATAGTACTAAAATAATAATATTAAATTAAATAAAACGAATTGAAATAAAATTAAATATTAAATAATATAAAATAAAACAAAGTACGCAAAAAAAAACTATTAAAATAAAACAAAATTAAGAGCAAAAGAAATAAAACTACTTAGAGTTACAACAAAGAACAATTTCCATAAAATCGATAGAAATGCAGAGGATATAAAACAGCTAAAAATATTACCAGACAGTTTAAAGAAATCAAATTGGTGGCAGCTTCCTTGAGCGCAAAATGTATTCGGAATGGTCCTACCAAAATAGCCAGATATAATAGATGAAATATTTGATAGATTTTAGCTAAACCTTTAAATATTTTCATTCTTTCTCCCTCTTAAACAGCAGATTACATCAAAGGTTGCCAGATTGTGGATAAAAACTTTACCGCCTGTTCCACCGAAAGCATACAAAAGCTCTTTGATAAATTAAATGGCGGTAAGAAAATCCCAAAATAATTACAATTCCAAAAATTTTTTTTTATTTTTTCTTATTGTTCCAGGCATTCCCGGCTTGGACAGCATTAAAAGTTTTGATCCCTTCTATTTGAATCGCATTAAAATCACCCAAGGCAACAGCCAGGCCATTAATTTGAAAGTGGAATTGTCAAATGTAAAAATTATTGGCTTCGGTCACACTCATGTGCTGGAGAGTGCGTGAGTAAAAGAGTACAAAAGAATTATGACAGAAAATTTAAGCACAATTCTCTTAACAATTGCAGGGTATCCGCCAAGGATTTCAGCTGGAAGACCACATTTGTTTTGCCCGTCATGAAACTGCAGGGAGACTACAGCCTTTTCGGCCGAATATTATTAATTCCCTTGAACGGCAAAGGCGAAGTATATTTGGATGCGGGTAGAATAAGATTTTTTAAATAAAAATTTAACGGCGAAACGAAAAAAATATATATTTCTTTGCAGAAAACATGACGGTTGTGATGCACACCAAAACCCGTTTGTACGAAAAGGGCGGCTTCACTTTCTACAATGTGACCAGCACTCATGTGGACTTCAAACTGGAGGGCTTGAAGTCCTATTTCTCAAATCTGTTTAACGGCCAAAAGCAATTGGGTGAATAGCGCGCCAGAATAGCGCAAGAACGGCCACATATAAAATTAATAATTTAAATATTTCAGAGGACAGCACCAACAAGTTCTTCAATGACAACTGGCGCATGTTGACGGATGCCCTCTATACGGTGATCACCCAAACCATACAGGACATTTTGCTAGATGTTCTGAGAAAAATTTTCCACTTTATACCAGCCAATTTCTTTGTCACCGACATACCCACTCCCGTACAGTTGTACGGTCCAGGTCCAGGTCCAGGCCCAGCAAAAGCAAAAGCAAAACCTTCTTCTTAGAAGTTTTTGAAGAAGAAGCAAAAGCTCTTTGTAACTTCAAGTGTAAAAAGTTGTAAAGTAATTGTAATTGTAAGTAAATTGTCAAGTGTTGTCAGTAATTGAATTAAAAATAAATATGTATGTATGTGTGTAGGTGGAATACACACACACACATACACACACACACACATACACATTGATAACGTGTATAAGGAGTCTTGCCAGAACTTAAGGGGGTTTAAAATAAAAACGGACTGCGTTCAGCAGTAATTTGCGCCGGGCCAATGAAAATCCTTTAACCAAAACACCAACGATCAATTAAGTTTTTATCCACAAACAAAATTTTTAATGTTATTGTTCGAGGCATTAAACCCAAAATACATTTGCCATCAATAGGCATTGAAAGAGCAGAGCAGTCCAATACAGATTATTTTGTTTCCATTTTCTTTGCATGTCATTCCAAGTCAAAGGATTTATTATTGGCATCTCTCTGCCAAACAAAAATCGACTTATACGAGTTCTCGTATTTCATTCTATTACAACATTTATAAAATGGTTTAAAGAAACGTTTCTTTTGTTTTACTATTCGAAACGGACCAGTTCTTATATGCGGTGATTTTTTAAATTAACTTATTGCTCTGTAGAACCTCATCTTAATGAACAGATTTGTTTGAAATGCTAGAAAACAGGTCCTTCTCACAACTCCCTTAGAGTTTCTTTTTTCAATATTCCTGCTAAATATTTATGCTGTTCATAATGAGTCGGTACATTTCTCATAATACCGATTCATAAAACCGATTCATTGTTCATTGCTGTTTGAAATGAAGCAAATAATTTTAATGAAACTGGTCATTTTCTTCCGGTTATTTTAAATTGTTTCATTTCTCAGGCTATTCTTAAGGAAGCAATTCATTTGTTATTATATTCGAGTTTTAATTAATTCTGCATTTCCACAAAAATTATATATATTTTAAAAATATTTGTAGTATAAAACAAGCGGTTCTTCACGCTATTTTGAATTAAACGGCCATTTTTCAGCCTGTTCTTCATAAAACGCTGTCAGCTTGATGCCATTTTTAATCAACCGCTTCCGTGATGCTCGAAAAATTCCTGCTAATTTTTCATATTATTTTGAATTAATTAATCTAAATCGATTAACTTTTCAGGCTTTTCGAAATGACTCGGCTCATCGTTCATCAATGTTGTAACTGAAACAATTAGTTTTCAAGCTGTTTTTACGAAGCGGTTTTGAATACTTCGCAAACTTAACCGGTTCATTATTCCTGCCATTATAATTAAATCCGTTCATTTTTCCTGCTAATCTAAACGAATCGATTCTTTTACTCATTTTATTTTAAGCCAGCCCGTTAATTTTTTAGGCTTTTTTCAGTGAACCGGTTAATTTTTCATGCTATTTTAAAGCAACCAAATTATTTTTCATTTTACTCTGAATGAACTGGTCAAATGTTCATGCTATTCTAAATGAACGGTTTCATTTTTCATTTTATTCTAAGTAAACCGGTCAAGTTTTCATTTAATTCTAAATAAACTGGTACATGTTTGATGCTTTTCTAACTAAACCGGTTCAACCATTTAATTGCCTTCGATTTTTGAAAGTTTTTGATAAATTTCTTTATAAGAACCCGCCCCTAAAGTTGCCCATTTCATTTTTCTGTTTCTATTTAAATATCAGTTAAGTCGGTTTTTTTTTCCCCCCAGTTGCCGAGGCGAGAAAAAATCGTTAAATACAAAAACATTCGACGTTCCACTCGTAAATGGTCTCAACCGCAAATACAACGAAACCGTATGTGCTTAATTAATTGCCTGTTTCCTGATGCCGCTGCTCTTGATAGTGTTGCCATATCATTGGTGTTTGGCTGGTGTATTGTTGCGTGGCGTTGTTGTTGTTGGTAGCAACTGCTAACGCTTTTGTGGGGTTTTCCTTTTTGTATTTTTAATTGTAATTTTTACAGCAATTAATTTATTTTATTAAACACTTATTTTTACTCCAGCACCAAGGACTTCTGAGCACAACAACGCATTTGGCTGTATTTTAAAAGTGCATGAGTGTTGGTTTGCATGCACTGGCTACGAGTAGGTATGACTGAGCGCGCGCGCGCGTGTGTGTGTGTGTGTGTGTGTCTAAAGTGCATTTCATTTGTCCTGTGTCCAAATGCAACAAAATTGGTTGTCGTTTCGAAAATGTTTTGTGGTTTTTGTGATTTTAAATTGGCTGTGTTAACCAAATAAATTTATTTAGATTAATTTTATTTAATGTTTTAGACGATGTTTTACGACAGAATATTTAAAGTGGTGGATGCACTCACTCACATACTTGCAGACAGTCAAAGCTGCTCAGTCGGGTGAATGTGGAACGAAAAAAAAACACACAACGTCAAACAAATTATATGGAATTAAATGAAAAAGAACATTGACAAAAGTGTTCTAGACTGAATCATTTCATGTAGAAAGTCGTACAAAAATGAACCGGTTCATTTACAAAAGCATAAAAGCTGAGCAGGTATTTAAGAATGGCCTGACTATTATATGTTATTTGCCAAGAAACTTAACCGGTTCCTTTGGAAAAATAAATATGAAAAAAAAATTTATTAACAAATTTTTTCAATTACATCAACATTTTTTTTTATTTTCTTTATTCATGAATGTTAAATTTTTCATACAATTCTAACAGAAAGTTTTTATTTTTCATATTATTTTCAATAAACCGACAGTTTTCCGGGCTTATATTAATGAACTAGTTCGTTACAGAGTGTTTTATATGTTAAATGAAGTGGGCATATCTCAGGCTGTTTTCTGCTTCATTTTTCATACCATCCATTAGGAACTGAATCGTCTTTCAGATTATTTTATCTTATTTGGTTCATTTTTATACTAATCTAAGTAAATCGCTTCATCTATTGTGTTATTTGAAATGAACTAGTTCTATTTTATAGGATGAAAAATAAACTGTTTAATTTTGCCAGCTAAATCTTAATGAACCGGAACCTTTTCTTTTGGGGAACCAATTTTGTTTATAAGGGCTTGAGTTAAGCCTTTGAATGTGAATTTGTTTATTTAAAAAAAATATTTAACAATTAACCGTTTCGTTTAGGAATTCCTGCAAACGAATTTGCATTTATCATTAACCGGTTAATTTAAATTATAAGATATAGAAACGACCAGTTAGTTTCTGTTGCCTACTTTAAGGCTTTAGCAGAAGCCCTACAACGTTTTTGCCGGCACTAAATTTACGTGACTAAAATATGTGATTTCAATTTCGAACAAAAATAAGAAAATACAAAATTACTTGCTGGCCTGAAGAACTTTTGTTTTCATTTTTATGGGACAGAAACCAATTTCAGTGCGTTTCTTAATTTATAATGCAGTTAAAAATACTCGTATACCAAAAAAAAAAAAAAAAAACAAAAAAAAATTTAAAAACATTTTCTGTTTAAATTTTGCTTAACAAACTTATTTTAATGTAATCAGAGGAAAACTTTTTCCGGCCTTTGATTATTCAAGAGGTACGAGAAATTGTCCTTTTGCTTTTGTAACTCCTGCCAAATGTTGATAAGCCGGGCGAACATTTAACAATGGAAAATGTTTTAAATCTTAAAACAATTCCTCTACACAACTGCAACAAAATCATAATTACTTTTGGGTCTAAAAATTCAAAGTGCTCGTATTGTTAAAAAGACCATAAAAACTGACTGTTGTTTAACAGCAAGAAAAATGCTGACGAAAAAAGAAAAGGGGAAAAAAGCGAAAAAAAACTTTTACTGCAATAAAATGAACTCGTACAAAAACTTTTCACAAAACTATCCAAGGAATACAAAGTATTATGAGGTTTGTGTTTATTTTAAAGATTATTTAACAAAAAAAAAAAAAAAGCAGTTGAAGATAAATTTTTTTTTTTGTCGAATTTTTGGCCTTTTGAAGATTTAAGAGAATTTTATAGTTTTGGAATTAGAAAGCCTGTTGTTTGAGAAACTTCTTCAAGCCGTTTGAGTACGTTTTGAAAGGCAACTGGAGATTTGAAGTTGTGCTCTTTATTTTAAAACTAAAGTTGAATTAAAGAAATTTTTTTCAAACTCTTTATAAAATGTATTAATATAATAGAAATAGTGGAGCCAGGGGCATGCAGGCCACTAACTTTCAGCAGGAATACCACAATATTCCAGGCAGAATGATACGCAAGTATTAAAGGAAAATTAAAGGACTGTCAGATGAACAGTCGGCAATCAAAGTTCTGTTTAGGTGCTGGTACTTTCACATCCAGAGCTGTACTTCTTCTTCCTTTGGCGCAACAGCGCTTCTATGTTGAAGAGGAGTAGACAATGGAACACTTGATTACTGAGCGCGTGGCACTGGGGCAGAGGAAATTTGTATAGGCTCTACTTCATGCCTATAGGCTGCTTGACTTGCTAACTCTTCCATTGAAGCAGCTGGACCCTGAGGGGAAGATGCAGCACTGAACGTCCAGACGCATAAGTTTCTCTAAATTCAAGTTTCTCCTTAAAAAATTCCTAAAAAAAAACACAAACAAATAAATAAATTCTTCTCTCTAAAATTTCACATAATTTTCATCACTTATTTTTCTTAATTTCCATTATAATTCTAGATTTCACTCGTTGGCCGTATTGACTTTGTTGATTAAATTATGAAAATGCAAGAAGACTACAAAAAGCAACAACAACAAAAACGAAACATTTGACTAAAAAAAAAATTTATAATTTCATTTGACAGAAACGTTAAGGACCAAAAAAAAAACCAGCATCAAAATATAAATTTCATGGATGGCTGCAGCCAAATAAAATACTAAATACAAAAATTTTCCGAAGCAACAAATAGAAGAGAAAAAAAAACGATCCTTAAAAGACAAATAATAAAATAACTCAAAAATACTTGCAGTAAAAAATGAAATGTTAAACAAAATTAAATAAAAGCAAAAGTACAAAATCTGCTTATAAATTATGTTAATTTAACTAAAAAGTATTAAGAGACTTAAAGGCAGAAATTTCAAAGTTTTATGCAGGCATCCGGGTATACTAGAGCTGTCATTAAAACTGTAAAGCGATTATGAAACGTTTCGGGGCAGTACTTTTCAGGTCCGGGAAAATAAACCAAATCATACAGGAAATTCAAAATTTTCTTAAACAAGTTCGATACTAGTTTATCATCATCAAAGAAAAGGCAGCACAAACCATAAATCCTTTCACAGGCAATAGGATGAAAATTGAACCGTTGAAAAACATGAAAAGTGAACTAGTTCATTTTGACAAACATGAGAACTACACAAGTTTATTAAAAACAAAAACATAAAAGTAAAACTTTTCTTTCATGCCTTTGGAGTAGACTGACAAGTGAGCTAGTTTGTTTAGAAAAGTATGAGAAGTGAACTAGTTCATTTCAAAAACCATTAAAATTAAACTAGTCTATTTAAAATGAAAACATAAAAGTTGAACGTTTCATTAATGCATATTTAATCGGAGCTTTTGGAATAGCATGAAAGTGAACTAGTTCATTAAGAAAAGCAAGAAAACGAGAAAACAGAAAACAGAAATTGTAGAAAAACATATTCCTATATTCAACCTAATTTGGAATAGCATGAAAAGTAAACTAGTTCATTTTGAACGTAATGAAAAGTGAGCCATTTAGGAAAACATAAAACATCGGTTTTTTATTCATGTATATGGAACCGGTGCCTTTGGAATAGCATGAAAAGTAAACTTGTTCATTTATAAAACATGAAAAATTTACTATTGTATTTATAAAAACATAAAACCTGTATCGGCCCATTAAGAATAACATAAACAAATTTAATTGTTAATTTAAAATGACTTGAAAACTTAAAAGCTTCATGCAAATTCCATTTTTCATTTAGAAAAGTTCGTAGACTGAAGAAATTTAATGGGTTCTTATTTAAAGGAACTGAAATATGATAAGTACGAAACATGAACCATAAATTCCAAATAAATGAAACTTTAAACAGATCGGACAAAATATATTTCTATTTTATTAAAACCTGAAACGGTTCAATGGCAGTCAAATACTCGATAAAGAAAATAATAAAAAGTGCTTGAAATGAACGCGCATGATGCCGGCTGTAGCGTACCAAAACTAAATATTAAATGTTCGTTCTGCTGATGCCTTTCTCAGACTTTATGTTGAAATTCTCTACAGACAATTGACAAACAAATACATGAATGAATTTAATCATTTTGTTGGCAAATGATAATTCATATTTATTGTAATGGAAACTTATTTTCTTTTCTTTTTTTTCTTTTTCTTAGCAGTCTTTCACTCTTTTCCATTCAAATAAAATTACGAAATAATATTTTTGTAGAAAAAAAGAAGTAAAAAGAAAGAAAATAACTGCCGGCTAAATATTTAAGGCGGTTGTAAAGAAATACGCGAACGAAAAGAGGAAATTAATAAAATTAAATTGATAGAATGATAAGAAAAAAAAAGTGTAAGAACATGAGTTCTAAAGAGATTTATAAAGGATATATTTAAAATCAAAAATTGGTTTGAAAAAAAAGAAATAATTAAAATTTAATACAGTTAAAGACAGAAAAATAAACGGATTTATAAAGCAAATAAAAACAAAAAAAAAAAAAGAAATGAACCGGCTGATTAATAATAGGAAATGGGTTCGTGCGCAAGCAGTGAACCGATTCATTAGCAATAACATATAAAATGAACCGGCTGAATAATAATACGAAATGGGTTCATGAACAAGCAGTGAACCGATTCATTAGCAATAATATATAAAATGGACCGGCTGATTAATAATAAAGCAAATGGGTTCTGGTACAAGCAGTGAACCGATTTCTTAAGAATGAAATATATAATGAAATGATTTTTTTGAAAAAACATAAAGAAAAAAACTCGCCTTTCACATACAGCATAATTTCCCCGGCGCCACTCACTTCGTACTTAAGCAGAACACCCACTTCGCCAGGATAATAGTTTCTAAATTTAATTTCTCAACAATTTGTTTTCCTAAATTGGTTATTCTGATTGCCGGACAATTGACATCATATATTAAAAAATCTCTAGCCACACAAAATGTTGTTGCTTTTGGTATTAAATTTTAATAGTTTTCCTCTGATACAGTATCATTAATTTGATTGTACAACAACAACAAAAACAACAACAACAACTGCAACTATTTATATTTACTAGCAGCCGAGCAGAGTGTGTTTTAAAAGTGATTATTGTTTTTGTTGGCCATTATTTAGCATTAAATTAGCATACAATTTTATAGCAACATTTTATATTTTTAATGAACATTAGCAACTCAATAATTTTAAATAAATACACTATCGACAAAAATCCACTTGAAATAAACAAAAAAAAAAAAGCACACACACACAAACAACAACACAGTTACGCACAAAAACGCACTTAATCCGGCTGCAGAAATGTTGCAACCAACAAGAAGAAGAAGAAAAAAAAAGGATATTTGCCAGGCCGAAACTGACGCACGCACTCGCCTGATCATATTTAACTATAAAAATTTGCAGTATCTATAAAACAGTGTCGATTTAATTACAATTGCAACCGCAATCTGTGCTGATGCCACCATGCCACCAGCCAAAACAACAACAACAACAATAAGAAGGAAAATAGCAAATTTTGTTGCCACGCTGGGAAAGTTGGCGAAATTTAAACACAAATGATTATGTTCCGTAAAACAAAACAGCAACACACACACACACACACACACTCATATACAACACAACAACAACAACAAAAAAGAATGGTTAAACCTTATGCGAAGATACAATTATCAGGACCATAAAGCACACTTTCATATGAACACACACAAACGCACACATGCAAGAGCGTAATAACATACGAAAGACTCGTGGGGTCATTTACAGGTTTAATATGCGTCCTCATAAATGTGTGTGTGTGTGTGTGTGTGTGTGTGTGTGTGTGTGTGTGCTTTGGGGCTCATTTTTATTTTTGGGTCTTGATGGTGGCAATAATGGCGGTGCTGGTGCTGGGGCTCGTGGTGGACATGCTTTATGTGTTCTGTTTCGTTGTGATAATTTTACGCTCAATTATTATTAAATATTTAATACGTTTGATATCAGTCTGCAACAACATTAAATCGGTATAACCAAAATGAACGACTAATATGATACGCTAATGCTAATATCATCCCTGAAATGAGTTCATTTACCAGCTGATCAAGTTTAGTTTAGCTAAATAAATTCCTTTGAGTTTCGTGTAAAACAACGACAAACTTTACTAATCCATAATTCCTAATGCGCTAAAAATCAGTGAAGTATTCTGCCCTTCCCCTTCGGCATTTATACTCCTACAATATGTTTTTTTTTTCATGGTTTGCATCCGTACTCAGGATACGACCCCTACATATGCAGTAGTAGAAGTCCACAGCTGGACCGCTTGATTGAAGAATTAACGTTTTAGGCGATGCACAGGCCAATCCACCCTAAAAATAGATGAACTCTGGACGATAAATGTGTGTTACGTAAAATGATTCAGCTCTCGGAAACCAGATGCCTGATCTCACCACACGAAAACCCATAATAATAACAATAAAGCAGCTGGAATGACACCTGCACATCATCGTGCCAAAACATGTGCGCCTGTGTACCGGCCGACTGTAGGGCATCCACAAGTCCTGTAACAAAAAGCTTAGCAGCTATAAAGTTAAGTTTCAATAATATTAAAATAATAATTGGCGTTTATTTTAACAAGTATATCGTATTGGACAAATTTTTTAACACTCCACAGAATGTTTGCTGATATCTGTCGTTTCGGCGTGTGGTCATGGAGGCCAGGAACGCTGCACACTGCACACTCAGCTGTTGCCCTAATGAGATTGCAATTATTTTGCAATAAATTTTTATTATTTCAGATTTAAAAGTTTCGTGTTTTGCAACGATAAATTCAGCTGCACATGCAGGCATGTGTGCTGCATGGCACACAGAGTCCTGTTTATGAGAGTGCCCACTTAAAAAATCATCATTTTCCATTGCACAGGAAGAGGAACTAAAATTATTTGATGCCGATTTTATGGACAGTAAGAGATTTTCGTTAACTCAGCTCCGGCTACATTTTTTCTTGTGTCTTACAAATACGTGTAGCCTTTATGGGCTTTAAAGGATGCAAAAAATAAAACACACAAAAAACCATTTAAATTTTAATTACTTTTTTTGTGTGTGTGTGTGTTCGGCCGGCCAGAATTACTTTAACATGTTGGTGGGTTGGCCCCAAATGATTTTGTTGGTCTGATTTGGTTTCGGTGGTAACACAGTTTTTAATTATATTACAAACATTTTGTAATTAAATCAGTTTATTTATTCGCTTCTTTAATTGTTGTTTGCAGGCTGGTGTCTTTTAATAGGACATTAATCGAATGGTGTTTAATTTAATTCATATTTTATGGGTATTTTATATAGTAAGTATTAATGATTTTATATTTATTTGTTTGTTTAAGCCGGGTTAATGTCGTCAATACGAATTAAATGAACAGCGTGAAAATAAGTATTAAATATATGGTATTATTATTATTATTATTATTTTAGTTTGAGAAATTTGTTTTGTTGTTTTGAATTTTGAAAAGTTTTTTTAAATTTCTTTTTCCATTAAAAAAAAAAAACTTATAGGGAATGGAAGAACTTTTGCTATCTGAGTTTTAAGCAAAGAATTTGAATTTTTTAATAGTTTTTTAACTTTAACGAATTAATTTAATGTGGTAATTTCTTATTTTATCAATATATTTATATATACATTAGTTCTTATATATCTCGCCATCTCAAAAGCAATCATTTAGTCCTTGGGCTAAATTTTGCTATTCTGAGAATTTCTGTAAATGTCTTAACTTGTATTCATATATTTCCTGACATAGAAGTAGCCCCAAAGCTTAGATGCTTTTCCGTTCCAACAATTTTCCTTACCTTCATAACTTATGCTCTCATATATATAGGAAAGTTCAGATAATTCTTGGCATAGCCCCCGAAAAGACTTGAAACTTTGACTTATAACTTTACAAAAATTAAGTTGCTATAGAAATATCGTAAATTTTTCAATCTTGTAGCATCAAACAAAACAATTACTTTTGATTGTCACTACAGGTTTTGTCAGAAAAATTAGAGGGAAACCACATGTCCACAAAACAGCTGATTCACAACAGAAAACAACGTCAAAATCAGCTGGCGACATGACGCACTTGTGGCCTTTAATGAAATAATTCGCATATTCTTATATTTTTCACTCAAAAAAAATTTTTATTCGCATATTCTTTTATTCTAAATGATTTATATATACAAAAATGTTCATATAGCGGAACATTTATAAAGGCTTCAGCTGATGCCCCCAAAACATATAAAAAATATGAACATATGTATTTCAAAATATAGTAGCTGTGCTATTTTTATGCTCACAACTGCATGTTATTTCATTCCCAAGTGTGTATGTATGTATGTCTGTATAAAAACAATTCAGAAATTATTTGTTCGTATAAGTGTCAAAATTGCCATAAAACTTCCTCCTCAAATCTGTCATTATAAAAAAGTTCAAATAACTACTCAAAAATTCCTTGAGTGCATTGAAATGCTCGTTAACCAATTTCACAACATACTTAATGTTTTGCATAATAAATTTAAACATTTTTGAAATAAATCATAAAACGAACACATGATAGCGAAATAAATTTCAGATTATTATTGATTTGTTTGCCGTGACCAGCAAGAAGAAGAAAAATAAAATAAGCAACAGTTCTGAGAAATTTGCATTTGAAATTTTATTAGAAAAAATTTAATTGTTAGATTTTTATTATAATAAAAATACAAGTTATATGTCTGTATACAAATATAAAATAATAATTATTATAATAAAAATACACACATGGGTGCTGTACATTATGCACGACTGATTTGAGGTTATGGTGAACTTTGTTGCCGAGGTAACGGAATTTGGCCGTGATATAGACTTTAGGCTAGACTTTTAGTGCTGGGGCTTCAGGAAAACGCAGTTCTAAGCCAATGAGCCGTAATCTACTAAAGTTCTTATAGTCAGTACAACCAGCGGCAGGGTACAAAGAGACCTTGAATACCGGCTCACTAGGGTCCCTGTCGCCATAAGAAGCCGCCGCTCACATTTGATTAATATTATACCTTTAAACAACATAAAAAATTCTTAACCGCTCATATTGAAATCATGATATAGTTCTTGTACAGAAACCAGAAACTTAAAAGAAGTATAAATTTCTAGCTAAAATCCTGTCTAAAATTTCGATATATCTATTGTATTTACAGACACATGAACATTTTTATTTGGCCTTTCACATGAATGTAATTTTTATTTTTTTGGAGCTTCAAAAATTAAAAATTCTTTCAACATACTTTTCAGTTTCTTGAAAAGCCGGCTTAAAATCTTTTGAAATTCAAAATAGTTTCACACCTTTTTCTTGACATGCGTGACATCTGGGCCATAAATTGTCTTGTGCCAGGGTTTTTGCGTTTTGCCAAAACTATTTCATTTCAACAAACATTTATGTATGTAAGAATATTTTATAACAAAAAAAAAAATTAACACTTATTAATGAGTAGAATATGCTAAACATTTTAACATCAAAGGAACAACAACCACAACAACAAAACTTCTTTCTCCCCAATTGCTAAATGTTCATGGTACAATTTTTTTTCAAGTCTACGGTTTCCCTTAACATTTTAAATTGTGGTATTGGATTTTTTATTTTTGGCTTTTTCTTTGCCAGTTTTTTGCTGGTGGCCAAACATTCACCAATTGCATTAATGATATTTTATTTGTGCGAAAATTTTCCACAATTAAGATATAAAAAGAATATAGAAAAAAATTAAACAAAATGCTGAAATTGTAGGCAAAGAAGGCCATATGCCGCCAAACGTTCACTTTAACACTTAAAAACTCAATCAAAATGTTCTGCCGATGCTCGATAAAAAAAAAAATATTCTTAATACACAGAGAAAAATAAGGCAGGGATGAGAAATGGTGTCACCAAAAGTGGTGGCAAACAGGCTAAAATAGCACAAAGTCTGGTTTCAAATTTTTATTTTAAGCATCAATTAAATCCATGACAAAGATTTTCATATATAAAAAGTAGAGGTCACACGAACGTTGTCCGTCCCTGCTCTTACTACATCTATGAAATACTTTCTAGATTAGAAATATTTGCCAATGCCAGCTCTCTGACTTCTTGCAGATCTTGGTTTTTAAATTTTTGCTGCATGGCCTTAACTTTAAGTTCTATTCAACAATTTGCTTTACGACTTTAAAGGCCTCTTCTGCTAGATTTGTCTAGTACTAAATTCTTTTGCTAAAAAAAACATGGCCATATATAATAATTTCCAAAAAAAATTCCTTTAAAAGAAAAAAAAGAAAAAAAAGTCATAAAACAACATTTTAATATTTTAAATTCATTTTAATATAAAAAACAAATATATAACAATTTTTATATTATATATAAAAAACTTGTAAAATTAAAAATATAAAAAAAAAACAAAATGGGGCATTTAATTAATCACAAGTAAAATTAATAGATATCATAAATAATTATTCAATTAAATATATTATTAGTTTATGTCTGTGCAAGTGAAATGATTTTTCGTTAAAACGTGTTTGATTCCTTAAGGACTAGAAATATCTTTATCTAACAATTTAAATTAATTTGAGACAATATTCATTCCTCGCAGCTGGATGTAGACATTGTAACATAGAAAAAAAAATTCCTTAGTCATATTATAATTGTTTTAAGCGAACAAAATTTAAGAATTGCAAAATGCAGATAAATCTGCACATGTGGTAACTCTGTGCCTGGGCTGACACTTCCTTCTGGTTGTGAAATTTGTGCTCCTAGAGTTTGCGAACAAAGGCATTGTTTTTTTTAAGATACTGTTTCAAACTGCAGCTTCATGTATTTTGTCGGCACAAATGTACCTTAAATCCGGTTGCTTAAAGTTTTCTACATTTTCTGAGATAAGAAATGCTCTTTAAAGCAATTTTAGTGGCCATTTCATTTATTGAAGGACTAACTTCACTTTTTATATGCCCTTCTTTGGGCCCCCTTTATTACTTTATAAAGCAATTTGAGCTGCAACTTCAGTTATTGAACTAATTGACTAATAACATTTTTTTAAGGACCTTTTAAAATTGAAGCTTAATTCTTTGTTTTTGGTCCCCCAGGAAAAAGGGCTTGTCGCCGCATACTTCTAACTACAAAGATTATGCCGACACTTTCCCAACCTTCGCCGTTTTCCTGTCAGTGTATGGTCACTTAATAAATGTTTGCAAACGCCCCCCCTCCCCCTCCCCAACAAAAAAAACCCAGAATTGTGCATTTAGCACTGAACACAATCATTTTAATGGCGTCAATGATGGCTTGTAAAAACAAAATTTTTATACGTTCGCGCCATCCCACCGCCGCCCAATGACCAACAGATAATCAACCGAATGACCAAACACGACTTGTATAAATATTGATGACATTAATTTTTGTCGTCATTGTTATATTTTAGCCCATGCAAAATTGCTGTCTACAGGGCCATATGCCCTCCACCAACATGATTGATTTTAATACTCCAATTTATGCAATTTTTGTAACAATTCGCGTTTATTTTTTTATCAATATTTTATTATTTTTTCTTTTTGGACGGGCTCTTTTTGTTTCTTTACGTTTCAATTAAAGCGCAGCTTTTTTTTTAAGTCCGTTTTTATATTTGTGTATTCATTTGTTAAAGTTGAAATTTGTTATATAAAAATGTTAATTAATTTTATGCGCATCATTTCAATTATCGACATATTGGCGAAGAAAAAAATATAAACAAAAATATGCAAAAAAAAAAAAAAATTTGTTAAGCAGGAAATGAAGTTTCAAGGGCTGGCAAGAAACGGTGCACAATAAAAAAACAACTTTTATTAGGTTTTTTGTCTGATTATTTGAAATAATAAAATACATTAAAATTTAAAAAAAATAATAATATATCAGGAAATTTTGTAATCGTTTAATTCTTTATTTAAAAAGAGATGTTTTATTGCAGGGCTAATGTATGATTTAGCCATATCTTTAGGCGATATATTTTTACCATATATTTTTCATTTCGTAACATTATGGATTTGCTTCTAGAGGTTGTTTAGGTTTTCAGAAATTCGAAAACAGAGGCGATATATTGATATTAACAAAGTTTTCTAACCCTCAACTTAGCGGAAAAAGTATACGAGAATTATTAAGTGGCTAAACCAACAATTTTTAACAATAAGTTATTGCAATTTCTTAACAAAATTATTTTTTTATACGATTATATTAAAGAAATACAAAAAGTGAAAAACTACTTTTAACCCTGCCAATTTGTTGGAACTAGAATCTGCGAACTATTAGTCCTTCACGAACTTTAGAACTATTGTAAAACATTTCTGCCAGCGGTTTTAATACACCCACAATTTGCTATTTTTATTATTATTATTATTATTGTTGTTGCTTTTATTTGTTTCAATAATTTCTTTATTAATCAAATATCGTTTATTTATAATTTTTAACATAAAAATCAAGCAACAATTTGTATAATTTAAAAATAAAACATATTATAAATGAAAAATGGCTCTTCATTATTCATTATAAAGAATTTGCATAACATTTTTTATATAATTTTTTATACACAATATAAATATATTTATTTAGTTTTTCTTGTTTTTTTTTATGCGCGCGCGACAGTCAAATTGATTGAAATACAAAATAATTGTGGTAACAATTATTTTACACAATTTCTAATAAAATTATGGTCGAAATTTTAAATAACTTAAAACCGCCAACAAATTACACCAAAAACAACACATGATATAAAGAATAAAACAGAATGAAACAAAAATTAAATTAAACTTGGTTATAAATAAATAAATAAGAACAATTTAAATTGATACCTGTTACAATTAAAATTAAAAAAAAAATATATAATGCATATATATAAATTTTAAATGCAACATATAAAATTCAATCAAGTGACAATGACAATTTCGATATGAAAATTTTATGGCAAATGAGAAGTGGTCATTTAAAACATCAACCGTTTGTTTGAAAAGCAAATTAAATTAAAGGCAGCAGCCACCAGAGTAAAAGTAACAACAACATGTGACGTAAACGCCCCCGTCTGTCGCCTGGGACTAAAAAAAAAATTCCATGAATATTTACAAAACGTAAATGTGGCATTAATTATTAATAAAGGCGAATCCAATTGTTGGCATATAAAATTTTATTAAAAAAAAATTACTTTGTTTACATAAGAAAAAAAAATGATGTAACTCTTTTCAAGTTGTTCCCCCTCACTCTACACTACTCGCTCTGTCTCTCTCTCACACTCTCTTTCTGGACTTTTGAAAACAGAGCTGTTACCAAATTAACTGCCATCATCCGGTTCACTGACCTCGTATCCATAACCCAATTTCAATGTGCCGCAGTTAAATAATTAATTGCTGCAATTGCAATTAAATCATAATTATAATTATTTTTAAGTTTATAGTATTAACTTATAAGTTTGAAAAACCAAATAAAGATTTAAAAATATTTGTACACAGCGGGGGCAAAAATCTCCGGGTAACATTTGACAATATTTACCAAAATTAAGCAGCGGAAAATATGAAAACGGAAACCATTAAAGATGAAATAAATAAAAATTTAATTTAAAAAAATTAAAAAAACACGAAATACAACAGGGTGGTAAATATACCACTCATAGTAAATTTCGGCTATATAACAGAGTTGTAAATATAGCAGAAATAATGGAACCCGCTGCTTTCTTACTTTTCCCCTATTTGTTTGGAAAATATACATATCAGCGGGGCTCACGCTTCGTATTAAAGTACGATCGTATCGTAGCGCAGATTTAGTAAATCTTGATGAATTTAAAACTACTTGACAACAACAAAACTTATACAATTTTAATTCACGAAATTAAAAACCTCTACAATACCACAAACAGTAGTAGATTTAATAAACGTAGTAAGTGCATTTATTTACAAGTATGAAACAGCTGTCAGATTTGGTGCCATATTGTTTTTTGTTGTTGCTGTTAATAATGCTGTATATCAAATAAATGAAAAGCATTAAACAATTAATTAAAAGAAAACGTGAAAAAAGTTCCGATTAAAGATGGGCTGATGAGGCAATGAAAGGAATGTTGGAATCTTTACAGCAGCATCCAGAATTAATATCATTATCTTCGCACTTTATCGTTTCAACAACTTCGATTTGATGAAATTGCTATTTTTTCTTTTGCGGTTTTTTTAAGATTTTATTTCTTCGGTAAAAATGTCTAAGCAAAAGTCAGCTGTTTCGGTTTGTTTGCAATACCAAACAAAACATCATTCACACTTAGAAATTTAAAATAGTACAATATTAATTTTAAAAGCATTTTATTATATAATAAAAAGGAGCGAAATTTCTTCGCTAGAAATTGTAGTAAATAAAGCAGAGTTGCCAATATCGTTTAGTGCGTGCAAGCAGTTAGTGGAACACTTGTTGTCGGTTTTTGCAAAATATACGAAATTTTGTAGTAAGTAAATACAACAGAGTTGTAATTTAAATGTCCAAAAGCACTATGGTGACAGTTGCTGTTTAATTTATGCAAAACACTAAAATTTGTTGTTGTTGCACCAGTGAAAACCACACATAATCGTCCTTCTTTTAACGTGGTTTCATGTTAAATTCTTTTCACAGCGACACAATTAGTTATTACAAGAAACCAAAGTTTTTAGTCTGCTTCATGTATTTGTCATTTATTTGTTTAAAAAATACATGTCAAAGGAAATATATCTGCTGCTTTGCTTTCGCTTAGAACATTTTGGGCAACAACTTCAATAGACCAGTTTTAGCATTTTTTACATCAGTCGCCACCAAATCGCCGCTGAATAGATCATTGATAATCAAAGTTTGCTGCTTACCGGCATCCACATGAGTGGCCGTGAACAGGATGACAAACTCAGTCTCAGCAAAATGACTTAAAGCGCTGTCCTCCGGCGGCCAGATTCTGTTCAAGAAATAGGTACCCTAGAATTTTATTCAAAAAAAAAAAAAAAATTATGTATATAATTGAAAAGCTCGTTTGGTTTCGTTCGTTTCCGGCCACTCACCTTGTTAATGGGACACTTGTCAAAAATATGTCCATATTGCTTAATATAGCTGGCGAAGAAAATGCCCACAGGAGATTTCATGCTATAATTTAGAATGCTGCACAAATTCAGCGTAGTATTGGCCTTAAAGAAGTTGTTGGGATTTTGTTTTTGCACCAAAGACACCTCGACATGTATATCAACACTGTGTAGCTGTTGCAACACATTTAAAGTGAAATTCAGATGAGGATCGTGGGCATCCATTTTAACACTGTGGCTAATGAATTTGTCATCACTCCACAAGCGGGTGTCCTTGAGTTTGGGGCGCAAAACTTTCTGCATCGAAGGCAGGCATTAGCAGAGATTTTTCTAGATATGGTGAGCACTTACCTCAGCTTGGGCGCTAGCCAAGCTTAGGACCAAAAAACAGCCTGCAAGGACCAGTGGCGGGAGTTTTAAAACAGACTTCATTTTCTTCATCAGACTGAACTAAAAGGTACAAGAACAGTTCGGTTTTATACTCGTATTTTCAACGGCTGCTGTTATAGAACAAATTCCATTTAATTAATGCAATTATCCAAAACAATTAACAATTTTAATATTTGCCAAGATAAAGTCTTTGACATATTCTGTTCTACAATATAAAAATACACTATTTTCATCATACGAGTATTTTGCTTGTCATAATCGTTGGCGTATTATGATGGCGCAGTTTGAGCGAAAACGGTTTCATTTCACTGGAGCTCTGAGTGATTTTTGATTATCTTTCTGATTTAATGCTTCACTGAAAACCATACATTGCTACCCCCTCTTCCTCGCCTTCCCCTTAAAAGCGTTAATACCCCTTCCATGGCTACATCAAACCATCATCATCTCATGACTATGATTTAGTGGCTGCAGAAACTACTTTAACGGCCTTTTAAAATATTATCTCGTTTTTGTATTTAGTTGTTTATTGTTTTATGTTTCATAATTTTGATTTTCAATCAAATAAATAACCAGCTAAACGGTTTTACCAAATTTAATTGAAGCTTTTTTCAGCTCAGCTGAGAGTTGCCTACTTGAAAGCCATGAAGTTGAAATATAAAATTTTAATAACATTCTGTGTGGTTTTATTGCTTTCTGCGTCAGACTCTTCAGTTACAATCCTTTTTCCTTCTTTTTTTTCTGTTTTGCTCTTCTAGGATCTGCTTTGTGGCACAGCCCACTACTCTTATGCCCAAGAAAACGAGTTGCTTGTGCTGAGATGAGATTTGATAGATATAGTGTTGCTTCTGTGCTTGAGAAATTAATTAAAGGGATAAGAGCTGATAATAGTGGTTTTTATGCGACTGATGTGCCATCTAACACCCGAGTGTTTTATATAACAAAAATATGTATTTGTTGTTTCTTAAACAGCTGAAATTCTGCGAACATAAACGACAACCAAACACTAAAAAAATTTGTTCTAAAATATGATTACATACAAATTGGCTCAAAGAAATGGATACCCAAGAACAAAAAAAAAAATAGAATTATCAAACTGAAAAACTTGCAATAGAAAAAAGACATTCCTTCATCGAAAACTTAACATTTTGGTACTCGTATATTTTCTATTCTCAAAAATGTATCACTATAATAATTTTGCTATAGAAAATGCATTAGTGAAATAATTTTTCTATTGCTGAGATAATTTTGCTTTTGAAAATTTTACACTGTGGAAATCTTTCTTTACAACTAATATCACTGTGATGATTTTAAAAATTTATCACTATGGAAATTTTTCTTTAAAAATAATTTTTCAATATTGAATACATCACTATTATAATTTGCTTTCAGGCCACTCATACCTGTAAGACTTTTTCTTGACATCATTTTGCAAACTATTTAATTAATATATATTTTACTGTGATAATTTTTCCAAAAAAAAAAATTGTATCACTGTGTTCTTGTTTCTTAAGCAATTCTTTCACTGTGATAACTTTTCCTAGGAAAGTTTATCATTGTAACAGTTTTTCAAAACAGAATATATAATTCTAACAATTTTTTCATAGTATTAACATTCATCACAGTGATCATTTTGCTTTGAAAATTTTATTACTCTAATAATTTTACCACAGCGCATCACGTTAAAAACTGAATTGAATATATATTACTAAGATAATTTTGCCATAGAAAAAGATATCAGTGTGACAATTTTTCCAAAGAAATTCCATCACGGTGAGGAATTTTCCATGCAAAATTTATCACCGTAATGCGGATATTCATTATCGTGATAAATTAACTTTAAAAAATGTATCTCTGTGATAATTTATCTGTAGGATATTTATCACAGTGTTTCTTCTACTGAATATGTATCCCTGTAATACTTCCTCCATAGAATATTTAATATTTTGTAATAATTTCTTTATGGGAAATCTGTTGCTGCAGTCATTTTTCTAAAGAAAATCTACTTTTTGCCATAATATTTCCTAAAAAAATAATTTATCATTCTCATAATTTTTTTGTAAAAAAACGATAATTGTTTTAATTTTTCTGTACAAACTGCTGCTGATAATTTCTTTATAAAATATTTATTAAATATTGTAAAGAAAATGTATCAGTGCCATAGTTTTTTCAAAGTGTGAACATTTTTTTTTATAATATTTGCCTAAAAATTTATCTCTGAGATGATTTTATGATGGAAAATTTATCACTGTAATAATTATTGTCGGCATAATTTATTCCTGCTATAAGTTTTGTCAGCAAAATGTATCACTGTGATAATTTTTTCGTGAAACATTTTAAGCTGTATTGGACAAAGTGTTACCATGATAGTTTTTTTTATAACAACTTGAAGATTTGCATAATTTTTGTGAAGAAAATTTATTACTGTGAGAATTTTCCCTCCAGAAATTTTCTCTGAACAAATTTATTTAACTAGAATGTTATCATTAGTAGAAGTTTTTTATTATCAATAGCTTTCCCAAAAAAAAAAATTAATAGCACCCAACTTAAGATATAAATATTTGTTATGAAAAAGCAAATCGGTTTTTAAACCCAAAAATTGTGTTTAAAGAAAATTTAGTTGAATGCCAACTTTGCAAAAAAACAGTAAATTTCGTATTTGCTTTCCCAGTCTCCCACGCTTATTATAGAATCCTTTGCCTCTCTGGCATTTTGTTTCTGTTTTCACGCCAAAGTGCCTTTTAAGTGATCCCTACATCATTTCCGATTGAGTTCAACGACAAACTATTGGATATTAAAATTCAAATACAAAACTCCTCCAACGTTCAACTCAAGGTACTGACAATATATTGATGACATTTCATTAACTTCTGCTGTGGGCATCGAGACAAGTCAAGCCCACAATTACTCCATCATATTGAAGCGTCAAGTACACTTTGGCAAATTTCTTTTGCAGCACAATATCGACAACACACCGCGTTTCGTATATGAAGACATCTTGAAGCGCGGCAATTTCATTACGAAGTGCCTCTGTGCAAAAAAAGCATCTTACACTCTGCACGAATACTCGTATCACTTCGATGAAGAGCTGCTGGCGTAGTCTTTTTGTACATGTACGTTTGGATAAGCCAAACAAGGACATCATACTCAAGGGCCATTTGCATGAAAAAATTTATAAGACAAAAAGGGTTTTCATGACTTCAAAGGTTTTGTTTGCAGTTATTTAATGATGGACAAAATATGTACAAATATATAGTAAATAAAATAAATGTAAAATATTTGCTGTTTAGAGCTTAATTTATTGTCATAAATACAGAATTTCTAAGGTTTTTCAACTTAAATGTCAATTGAAACTTCTTTGTTTGCGGGCTTTTGCGTTTAATTTAAACTTTAAGTAAAACATCACAAGTAGTTTTTATTTTTTGCGACAAAGTTTTACATAAAATAAAAATGAAACAAAGCAGAAAAAAAAATGGTAAAAGTGTTAATATGCAAAACAACATTTGCACGTTTGTCTGCCTGCCTGCCTGCCTGCCTGCCCACCAATCTGTCTGTCTGTCTGTCCTGTCCTGCGTAACGTCTGGCTTTCTAGCCTACTGCAGCTGGCTGATTTCTTCCAATGGCTGGCAATGAGTTCAGCCAGTGAACATCTTGTTGTCTGTTTGCTTTTAGTTTTCATCACGTGTTTGCTCATTTGTAAAATCGTCGGTTTATTTATTTTAAATGGTGACAAGTTGTCTGGCTGATGTTTAGAAAAATTTCAGATGATGACAATGGAAAGCTGACAATAATAGTTAAATAGCAGCCATTGGTACTTTGTGTGTGTGTGTGTATATTTAGTATTATTATAATTTAGGCTTAGAAACGCTGCTCGATACGAATACCTTTTGAAGTTTTTAAATCCAGCCGCGTCATCGTCTATTGTACGTTTCGAGTTGGCCATTGTCTGTGAAGTCGTTTGGTGTTAAGAAATGACGGCATTTGAAGAATACTAAACACCTGATGTCTGTCTCAGTGAAGTTATTTAAAAATGCTGGCAGAAATTTATCTGAAGTTGATCAGTTATTTTGAAAATAATTAGCGGCGTAGCCAGCATATTTGCAGGTGAACATACGCGCTAGGGTGGCCTACTTTTAGGGCATATCTCAAAGCTGAGCGAACAAAAGCTGCCATTATTTCATGCAAAAGGCAATGAACTATTCAAGAAGTCATCAATTCATTGCAATTATATGACGTTGCTTTACATAAATCAAATATTAAGAGGCTACAGTTGCTTCTACTGTTTGAAATTTTTGAATATACATTTTTTTCTGCACTAAATTAATGGTCCAGAAGCTGGAATCGTGCTTCAGTAGTTGAGACTTTTTAAAATGCTGATTAATTATCATTCAATTACTATTATTCAGAAATAAATTATTTGTGCGTAAAATACTGGCGAATTGATTTCCCACATAACCGTTATACCACCAAAAATGATTTTAAAAGGACTATGAATGTCAGAAGTAGGAAACCTTCTTGCTGGTCACTGCAATTCAAAAACAGAACACATTAGAAATCTTATAGAAAGTAATTTTATAATGGCAAATATATATGATGTTAAACTAAAATTATGACTTTTATGCGAATAATTATTTATTCGAATAATTTTTTATTCGAATAATATTTAATCGGCAAAATTTTATTGTCGAATAGTTTATTAGATTTCAAAAATAGATTAATATCTTAAGAAAATAATTTAGTTTAATAAAAATTTTTATTCGATTAATTTTAATTCGAATAATTTTCAATCGAACAATTTGTTTTATTAAAAAATTGCAACAATATTGTGTTAACCAAAAACTTTTATTTGACAAATAGCATAAAATTTTATACGAATAATTTACCCAATTTGTTTGTTGAAGGCTAATAAAACGAATATTTCATCGCTAATTTATAAATATTTCCTGAGACAAACAAAATTCGTTTGGAAAAGTTTATGAAACCGTTAAAAACAAAAGCCTTTCTGCTGGCCATTATTATTCAAATCAAAGAATTCCCCAGAACCCCACAAATACTGCAGGTCGAGGTCCGCGCTAAAAAACCAGCTTTTGGTAACAAAATTAATATTCTAAGTAAAATTTAATCGTAAAGAAGCTTTGAAGCAGCAAAAAGCATATAATCAATTCATCATATTACGTTGACCTACTCGCTTTTCGGAAAGTCAGCTTGGGATTTTAGTCACGCATAATTTGTTAGCAACTCGCTTACCAAACTATTAAAACTCATTGTCTGCAACAAATTTCTTTTAAACTTTAATAAACTTAACAAGTTTTCACAGAAAATTACAAAAAATAAAAACCTAGAAATTAAAAATTCTAATACCATCTGAAGCTCTTTTATTTTGCGAAAACATTAATCAATTTTGGCTATAAATTGTATGTCTGATTGACACATTTAAAATCCGCTTCCAAATGATTCATTTCGAAAACTGAAATCGTTTTCTAAGTTACTTTTTGCAACTGACAATTAACACACACAACTAGAAAAAAAAAAAATAAAAAATAATATTAAATTACAAACTGCTGATGTTCATCCAATTTGTATTTGGAATAAATTTAAACTTACAAATACAACCGCCAGGGATGGTTACCAAACCAAACCAAACGTTTTGAAAATTAAAAATAAAATATTATAAAAATTATAAAACCCGTAATAATATTTCTATAAATTTTTTAAACTAATATTTCGCATATAAATATTCGAATATTTGATCGACTAACTATTAAAAAAACGTTGGTGTTGTTTTGGTTATGGTGTACTTATAATTATTAAAACTTGTCTTGTTTAATTTTTAATCGAATAATATATATTTTATGCACATAATTTAATTTTAAAAATTTTTTACTTAAATAATTTTTCATTCAAATAATTTTTGATTTGAATATATTTTACTATATTGGCAATATTTATGTTGCTTCATTTTTATTCAAAAAATTATATTTTTTATTGGTAATATATTTTATATATATATTTTTTTTTTTTTTTTATATATATAAAAATATTTTTATTGGTAAAAATATTTTTTATATTGGTAAAAAATATAAAAATATTTTTATTGGTAAAAATATATAATTGGTAAAAATATAAAAATAATATTTTTATTGGTAAAAATATTTTTATTGGTAATATATTAATTGGAATTATATCCAACAGCAGCAAATTAAAATTAAAAAAAAATATTTTAACAATTATTTTTTCTTATTCGTATAATTTTGCAATCAAACAATTTTTATTCGAACAACTTTTTTTTCAAATAATTGTAATTGTGTCCAATATTCGAATATTTTTTTATTTTTATTCGAATAGTATTTCATTTCAATTATTACTTGAAATTGTATCCTACAACAGCAAACTAAAAAAAATATTCTTATCTAAATAATTTTTTATTCCAAAAATCTTAATAATAATAAGAGTAATAATATTTTCTGCGAATCGTTTTTTATTCGCATAATTTTTTATTCCAATAATGCTTTATTCGACAATGGATTGGAATTACTTCCAACAACAGTAAAGTAAAACAAAAAATATTATATGAATAATTTCCTATTGTTGTTGGAAAAATTTTGTATTCGATTCATTTTGCATTCAAAATAAAATTTTGTTGCTTTGCAGTATAATTATAAAAATAATAATAATAATAATTTTTTATACGAATAATTTTTTATTCGACTAATTTTGTATTCGATTAATTGTGTACGCAATTAAAATTCGATAAAAATTTGTTTCTTTTGCTTTACTTTTTTGAAATACACTTTTATTAACCCTAAATCTAAAGACGAATACAATTTAGTATCTGTTTCTTAAAAGCAAAACAATTTAATTGTTTGCGCAACTTAAAAAAAACCTTAAATTTCATCAAAAAATATAAATATATTTTGCAACTAAAGAAATTGTTTTCATTGTTCACTACCAATCAATTTATTTTTGAGATAAATTTGTCGTTAATAGAAAATTGTAACAATTCTCAAACAACCTGCCAAGCTGAGAGAGCAAAAGGAGCAGGACATATAACTAATTGACAAAATATGGCAACAAAGCAAAATGACAGTTACTTAATTGATGCTGCAACAAAAATGGTTACAAAAGAATTGAAATACAACAATAGTAGCAACAACTAAAATGAGAGAGCAAAAAAATTAAATGGATGTATAAGAATAATAAAAGATATCAAAAATATAAAATTGTTATAGCAGAAGAAGGACAAGCAGTTAAACGGCAGGACAAACACTATTTCACAAGCAAAGGGAAAAATCTGAAGGAAATTCTCTGCTGAAATAAGAAAAATTACGAAAAAACTGCAACTTTAGACTGAAATATAAAAGTAAAGCTGAAATTGTATTAAGTTTGGAGACTTGCAGTGTAAAGGACCTTCAGGTTCATGTATGCTGGTTTCTTAAGACCTCATTTGGTTAAAATTCTATGCAAAGATTTTGTTTTATGTTTAAGAAAACTGTTGAAACTTCTTTCGCAAGCCGAAAGAAAAAAAAAACAAGTCACTGAAATCTTTACATCTATAATATTCAACAGACTGAAAATGGGTTTCCTTGAGGAAAAAAAATTGCATTACAATTTATGGTTCGAACATCATCATCTTCATCAATAAACAACAGACATACAAAATATATTTAAACAATATTTTTTTTTAAGGACTCTCACAAACACATGCCCCCTAAAAACACAAATTCCAAAAATTCTTGTTTCCAGTTTGGTTTATTTATTCTTTCCTTATAAACTGATTCAATTTTCGATAATAAAATTGTTTTCTTCCTAGTTTTGGTTTCTTCTTTCCTTCTTTTATACATAAATAAACTTAACAATATTTTACCTCTTCTTTTGCAGAAAAAAAAAATTAAAAATAAAATTGAAATAAAATCTTTGGCAGCCAAAGAGAGCAGCCCGTTTCTCATTTCTCATGTTTAGAATTTACAAATAAATATTTTGGTGCTTGTGGCCAACACATTGTTTAACAACTCAACCGAAATAGCTTTATTATAGAATAAAAAGGCTAAAGGCCAATTTTGGGGCCATTTTAAATTGACAAGTTACGGCAAAAATGGAATGAAAATTGTATTTTATTTTTTCGATTGTCTAACCGTTTGGCTGAGTAAATTTATGTTTTCAAACACATGAGTCAGTAAATCGGATAAGGGATTAAAGTTGAATTAGAGGGGGAAAAAGCTTTGAATTTAAAGGGTTAATTAAATATATGTTTTTTTTTTAATTTCCACTGAAAGGGAAACGAACAAATGAAATGAATATGAACAATCACATCCTTGCGATAGGACTATATCCAAAGTAAAGACAAAGGCACTTCCAAGCTGAATTATTTTGTACAACATTTTTCTGTAACACCGAAATACTTGACTTTTTTCGTCTATATTTTTATATGTAATGTTCTTTTTTTTGCTACATTTCCTATTTTTTTTTCTGTATAACCTTTCAAAATCGATTTAAGAAATTCGAATCGGATTTATAAATTTTTGTATTTGAAAATTATAACACAAAATATCATATTAAAATAATTATATTACGTGTTTATGTTTTAAAATCCAGAAGTTTTTAAATAAAAATATATATATTTATTATAAAAATATTAAAGTAATTTTTATTCGATTAAATTTGAATTTATAAACGTATATTGTACTTGTATATTAACACACCTTAATTATGATTTTATGTTTTAAATATCCAGATGTTTTTTAGTAAAAATATTTTTTTTTTTTAATATTCGAGTAATTTTTACTCGAATAATTTTTAAACGAATAATTTTTATTCAAACAATTTTTGTTCGAATAAATTTCTTTTAGAAAATATTAACATGATTTTATATTTTAAAAATCCAAGTGTTTTCGAATAATTTTTTTTCCAATATTATGATTTATGTATTTTTGCTTAAAGTTAAAATTTGAAATAAAAATGCATTTGTTAAAAACTGTATGTATTCGTTTGAATAAAAATTTTCAAATAAGTTTTTTCCAATAGTTGTTAATCGAACACTTTTTAATCGACTATTTTTTTTTATCGTATATTTTTTTCGAATATGCTTTTTTATCGAATTTATTTTATTTAAAATACTGTCTATTTTTTATCATTTTTTTTCGATTTTATAATTTAAAAATCTAATTGTTTTAATCAAGTTCTTATTGAGGCTTAATTTGGTCTCAAGTCAAAAAAAATATTTGTATTTCAAGTTGTATGATTTTTATTACAACTTTACAGTTTATTTAATTTTTCAGCTTCAAAAATCTATATTTATTTATAAAATAATATGTGTCTAGAATGTTAATTCTCATAATGAACTTTTGCCTCAAACAACACTTTTCTTATAGAAAAAGTTTAACACATTTGAAAGTTTGTGTTAAATTAAATCTTATTGAACTTGAATTTTTATTCAACATAAAAATTATTCCCGCTCACACAAATCTCTAAATTTTTTGCCCCAATCTAATATAATTTTATTTTCTGTTTTTCCCCCATTTTGGAGTTGTTTGAAGGGAGTAAATCAATATTGTTTTTTTTTCCTTTGTCGTCTCTGTGTTATAAATCTTGAAAAATTGCCATTAAATGCCTGCATAAAAAATAACATATGAACAGTTTTCAACATTAATCAATATTCATAAGCAGCCAATGCATTGCAGCGATGCTGTCGAACAATTTGTCTGTGGAACGAAAAACAAACAAAAAATAGCGAAAGCCTTAAAGAGACGGTACTTTCTGTAAGAAAATAAACTTTTAAAGAAAGTTCGCAGAGATACAAGTAGAACAAAAAAATGGAAGATATTTTAACAGTCCATCAAAAGACAAATTTGGTTAAAAAGGATTTTGTAATTTAAATTTTAGTTCTACGAAGCGCTAAAAAGTGTTGGTTAAAATTTTCTCTCAGTGTACATTGTATATTTATTGAACTTACTTCGGACATATTGCGAGTGTGTGTGTGTGTTTTTGTTTTCTTATTACTATTAATATGACCTTTTATGTTTATTACAGCTTCCTGCTTTGTTGCCATTAAAGTGCCACAGAAAGAGAGCAGAAAAAATACTATTCGCTTGAAAGACGCACGTAGTCAAATCTGTTCATTTAACCAATAAATCCTTGAAGCAGCTTATTTTGTTCGGCTGTCTGTCTGTCTGTCTGTCTGTCTGTGTTAGAAATATAACTGGCTGCCTGGCTGACATTGCCTCAATGCCTGAGTGCGAAGATTTGCAAGACTTTTTGGCATAATTTTATTTTTTTCGTATTCTTTTTCCACAGGAAAAAGTTTCCTTTTAAAAAATAAGTTTTATTTACACCAAATAGATTTACTCAGGACATTATTTACAAATAATATATTTGAATATTTAAAAATCAGTGGCTGGCTACGGCACAATGAAAAAAACAGCCAGCAAAGGATAGATTTTAAAAAAATTCGTTTTTCTGGTTCTGCTACCAACGTCCTGTTGGCCTCCGGCATCAAGGAAAGAGCAGGGACAATGGAAAATGCCAAAGATGCGTGTTAAATAAACATGTTAGAAAAAAGAGTGGTTTTTTTTGTTGTGTTTTTGCTATTGGTGAGAAGAAAAATTGTTTAGATGACATTGGAGAGAAAAAAATTGCTGTTGTTGGCCAAAATCAAGTCCTTAGCATTTTGAAGAATGCTTAAGCTTAAATATTGAAATTGTTTTACAATGTCTGTGTGTTTTGAAAAATCGTTGGCAAACAGCATGTAGATGAAAGTCTAGCACTTTTTTCAGCTTGATTTTGCTTTCTTTTTTGGGTTCAACAATGGCCCTGAATAAGAACAACTTTAGTAAAAGAACAATGCTAAACAGGACATTGTTATAGTCTAAGGAATTATCCTTGTTACAAAAAGTGATGTATGTATGTGTACAAATAATAAAGTATTTACATTTTATAGTTACCAATACTGCCAGTGTTTTTATATCCTTTACATTCTCAGAGAAAAACTGATCCTTAAAAAAATACCAATTTACTGCATGTTTAAACGTGTTAATGCCAGAATTGTTGGTCTTAAAAAACTACAGGGGAAGGATGAACTTTTCATTTAAAGGTTTTCTTATTTAGCACAAAATATTATTATTTTCTCTCTTTGAATAAAAATATCCTGGCAACAAGCTTTAGTACCGACTTTAGTACAACAACACTTTTAGTACTAAGCACTAAAATCTATTTAATTTTGTGTTCTAATCAAATTATGTTATTCTAAAATTATACATATTCACTTATTTCTCAGCAAATTAATATTTAAATATTAATGTATATAAATTTTTAGTACAAATATTATTTAAAATAAATTTTAGTACTAATTTTAAAAAATGGTTACTTTTAAAATATGTTAAAATAATTTTAAAATATAGTATATAAAATATTCTTATTATGGCCCAAATTTGTTATTTCATTTTATTTTATTTAGAACATACATTTATTTTTCTATTGTTTGGTACTAAAATTTTCCTACAACGCTTCAGATACTTACTTTGTTTTGTTTGCTTTAGAAATTTCGTTTATTATGATATATAAAAAAAAAAATTTTTAGTAAACACCCAGTTTTTGAAATTAGTCGTAGTCCTTGGCAACTTCCCTCGACTCTAAAAAAGAGAAACCCGGCAGTGGGAACCCCTGACTCAACAGCCAGCCGCATATGCCCACTGTATATGTTAAAGGTTTGGGTTTTTTTTTCAGTTTAAGTTTTTAAATTTTTTTCTTATTTTTCACTACATGTATTTATCTTTAAATCTTTGATGGCATAAATCACTCGCAAAAGGATTTTATTGTTTTTCGGGTGCTAAAGAAACAAGTATTTATTTTAAAATAGCACAACTAAAGATCTATGTTTTTTCTTTTACCATTTGGCATTTTCTAACTGATTTTTTTTTCTGTTTTATGTTCTTCTTTTTATTATGTGTTTCAATTTATTGAATGTCCTTTATATGAATAAAGACATTAAAAACACAAAAACAATAACGGAAAATAAAAAATATATAAATCTTGATTACAACTTTTTAACTTTAAATAATTTGAAAACCCCAACTAGTCAAAGACTGGGTAACCGGCGTGCGTATGTGTGTGTGTGTGTAGTGTGTGCCCTCGTATGTTTAGTCTATGAATGTTATTATCCTTACAATGTGTCTTTATAATAAATTGGTGAGTGTAACACTGTTGTTGTTGTTGTTATTGTTGCACAAATGAAATTGTTTTGTGTGTGCGTTCCCGACAAAAACAACTTTTCGACATGTTTTTATTGTGCGAAAATGTAAATTCTATGATAAATTTTTCCGCAACATGTTTTCTTTGAATTACCAAAAATTTTGTTGTCTAGCAGGCGATTGAGTGAGAGATTGGCTGTGTCTGTGTGCGTGTTTGCTGTTTTGTTATGTTTATTTTCAATTAAGGATTAGTACACATTTGCTTAAACACACAAAGATAATTTCACAATCCGCCAACTCATGTTAGGAAAAAGTTTTCTTTTCCACGTTGATTGTGATTCAATGACGAGCGGCGCGATATTTAATTTTATATATATTTAAAGATATAAAAATAGAGAAATCTCTAAATTTCATTTAATGGGTGGAAATACACAAGAAAAATCAAGTTTGGAGTTCGCCAGATTTTGGGTAATTCTAAAAATAAAGTGGTCAAGGGTGTGACAATGTGAACAAAATATTTCAAGATAGTATAAGTATAAAAAAAAAAATAGAAGAGTATAAGACTACAAGAGTTATATACTGCAATATAAGTCTTACAACGTTGCATGTGGGACAAAGAAAATAAAAATATTAACAAAAAAATTGTTGAAAAATTTATAACTACAAAATGCTTAGAGTATAATTTATAGAGAGGTAAGAACACAGATTGTAACAGTGGGAAAATATTATAAATATTACAAAAGTATTAGAGTATAAGTGATACGAAAGTATTACAATATAAGTGTTACAAAAATAATAGAAGTATAAGAGTGTAATAATTGAAAAATATATGGGATTAAAATTAAGGCAAGAGGAACGAACACTTTAAAATAGTATAAAAATAATACAAAAATTATGAAATAAAAATAAAATAACAAACGTATTAGTGTAAAACAGTATAAGAACAATTCCAATATGTACAAAATTGTACGAAATTTTCTGAAGTTTGCCAGCGATTTCCTAAATGATGATTCCTCGCTGAACACATATTTTTAATCAACTATCCTTGTTGACCCCAACGAAATATGTACTTTCTAAACATGTTTAGCTCATAAAAGCAAGGACGTATAAGAGATTATGAATACAGTCATACAATAAGTAGAAACCTTTAAGCACTAAGAATTTTCTGAAAAATTTAAGATTATAAGACCATATGACTAACAAACAGAAAAATATAAAAATATTATGATATATTTTTATATTAATATTGCGTATAAGAGTTTTGTATAATTGTTTGAGTTAGTCATAGAGTCTAAGAGTTTAGAAAACTTGTTAGCAGCTTGAAATTATATTTAGTTTCTTAAATCTTTTGATGTTTTTCTTAACGCCACCGAACTTTATACCAAAAACTATTACGCCATTTCTATGAAATTGATTTAATTATATTTAATAATCAAGCCAGCAAAACTCTGCTGGATTTGCCTAAAGGTCATTTAATGTTGCAGACATAAAATAAAATATTTTGCCATAAGAGATTTACGTCAATTGATTTTAATTTCATTCTGGTGGTTTTTTTTTTCTTGCCTTTTTTCGGAAACTTTTTGAAAAATTGCTAAACATTATTTCGCACAAAAAGACAAAAGATAAAACAATTTGTTGGCTTTTTTTGCCGTATTTCGAAATCAAATAAAGTCCTTAGACAGCAAACTAACGTAACGCTTTAGAGATTAGACAAAGATGTAGCAAAAGTGTACGGATAAATAGAAAGAAGGAATGAAGGGGAAAAAAGAAGATGTCGAAAAATCGTTTAGAAAAACTGCACAGCACAATAAAGCCTAATCCAATGCAATTTATTTATCAATTTTTTTTTCCTTCGTTTCTCTTTTGCAAATGGCCTTGTTGTTGTAGTTGTTGTAGTTGTTATTGCTGCATGTTCGATTGGTAAGTATTTTTGTGGATTTTTTGGCCATTTGATTTTTACAGAGAGCAGCATATTAAGCTTTAAATACGTCTGATAAGTTAAACAACAGGAAATGAGAAACACTGGCAGAAAAAATTCCTACGCCTGCATTAAAAATACAGCCAAATGTTTGTAATTGCAAACAATTTAATTTTTATAACATATTTTAAGCAACAAAATCGCTAAATAAATTGTATGTCTTCTGTCAAATTTCTTTGAGTGTATTTTCTATGGATAACTCTTGTTTTTTTCTTACAAATTTTTTCCTTTTCAAATAATCTAAACTTTTTTCGTTTATGCTTTCTGCCTTCCGGGGTTATCTTTGCTTAACTTATTGCAGTTATTTGTCCATGAACGTTTGATTTTCTTACACCTTATGTTGCCTGTTTGTTGTTTAAGATTGACTCAGTGATACACACATTTACGGTATCTTTTTATGTTTCTTTTGCCATATTTTATTATTGCTTCATAAAGTAGTTTTCTGCTATTTAAGGCTATCGATACCTATTGCACAGTCAAACACACAACGAGTCTGTCTATACAGGGACCTGACTGCGTGCAAGACTTTCAATTGTCAAAGTTAATGCAATTTTAATTTTTTTTCTCCCTTTATACCGATTTTATAGTTTTTTGTTGCGTTCTCTTGCGACCTGCATGTTAAATTTTGTGTCCGAACAATTTTTAAGCTTCAGTAAACATGTAAATCGAATCGTTTTGTGTTCGCTTGGACCTTAAGATGAGACCGATTATCTATGAAAATTGCAGAAATATAATATTTTCAAATGATTTGCGGCAAAAGGAGATACCAATTTTAAACTTAGTGATCATTTATTAGGGTGCCTGTTCCAGCTAACTTGCATTCCAGCAAAAAGTAAAATATGTTAAGCAACTTAAATGACAAGGCCAACCTTAAAATAGCCATACAATCGCTAAACTGTCATGAAGGAAGCTGAAATGTCAACACTTTGCACGACTGCAACAAAGCAAAAAACAGCTGTTGTGCAGCCAAATTCACTGCTTTGCAAATCGTTAACGCCGCCCGTTATCACATACATTTTCTAAGGCCATAAGACATATTGGCAAGTAAACAACACATTATACCGTAATATATATTAATCTGTAGTGAAAGCAAAGCTTTTCCTTAGTTAAGAAATAAATCGTTTTAAAATCTGTTTGATTTTTGTTGAAAATTCGGATCTACACGCTATAAATTCTAATTTCATGAATATCGAAATACACGAATTCAAAAATACATAAAATTAAATAAACTTAAAGGTATAATAATACTATATTGCCATCATAGAATAATAGTAGTCGTGTAAACGCATAATAGCAAAATAGTACTCTAATAAAAGTATAACAGTATAATAACATAAAATTATAATATTATAACAGCATAATAGTAGAAAAGTATAACAAGATAATGGTAATAGTAAAACAGCAAGAAATTATAACACTAGAAGAGTACGATAGTATGACAGTTATAACATTATAAAAGTAAAATATTATAATAATAGTATAATAGTGTGATAGTATAATTGTACAATAACGTAACAGTGTAATAGTGCTATTTTAGAATAGTATAATAATATAAGAGTTCAATAATGCAATATTCTAATAGCGTAATAATATAGTATTTAGAATATGTATATAATAGTATGATAAAAGTATAATAATATGATAGTATAATAATATAATAGTATAATAATATAATAGTATACTAGTACAAAATATAATGGTATTATAATATAATAGTACAATAGTGTAATAGTACAATACAATAATATTATAGTATAATAATATAGAAGCATAAGAATTTAATAATAAAATAGTGTATTAGTAAAATAATATAAAAAAAATATAATATTTTAATAGTATAAAAGTATAATAATACAATAGTATAATAATCTAACAGTACAATAATATAATAATATAGTAGTACAAAAGTATAATAGTACAATATAATAATATAATAGTACAATAGTATAATAGTATAAGAATATAATTATACAAAAGTACAATAACATGATGGTATAATAATATAACAATATATTATTATAATAACTTAATGGCACAATAATATAATAATACAATATTGTAATATTATTATAATATGATAGTATAATACAATTGCATAATAGCATAATAATATTATAATACATTGCTATAATAATATAATAGTATAACATTATAATAGTATATTGGTATAATATAATAATATTGTAATAAAAATAATACAATATAATAGTATAATAGAATTGTGGTATATAAAATAATAACATAATGAAGCACTTTAATATTACAATATAAAAGTATAATAATATAATAGTATAAAAGTATAATAATATAATAATATAAAAGTATAATAATATAATGGTACATAATAATAAACTACTAAAATGGTATAATATTGTAATAGTTAATAGTAAAATATTATAACAGCATAACACTATAATACTAGAATGTAGTAAAAATACAATCGTATGAATGTATAATACTACAACAGTATAATGGTACAACAGTACAATAGCAGAATATTATGATAATACAATATAATAAGAGAATAATAGTACAATGTTTTATATATATGAAATTAAACTATTATTTTTGTAGTAGTATAGTACAGTCATATAATAATATCATATTATTATGTTACAAAAGCACAATAGTGCTATAATAATATAACAGTATAATAGTTCAATATTATAATTGTACAACACCATAGTAGTATTAACGTGTAATAGTATACAATTATAATATTATAAACCTGTAAAGTTGGAAAAATATGATGGTAAATATAAAAATATAGAAGTAAATTTATTATTTTTTAAGTGTAAAATAAAAGCATGAACGTATGGAAGGCAAAAAATTATGGTAGAGTTACAAATAACTTGAATGTATGCGAACGAAATTTTATATAGTTTTCTTAATAATCAATTAAAATTATTAATGTCTTTTTTAACCCAACTGCTGGGCAACCTACATCTATAGAGCACTAGGAACAACGCCTGTAGCCTATAGAATTGATCCTCCTTCATCTTTGCTTTTTTTCTAACCAGAAATTTGTTTTAAATAATAATTATTTTCGTTTCGGTCCATAAACGAAACATATGAGTACATTCATATGTAATTTACTTTAACATTCAAATATCCCAAAAGGAATGGCCAATGTCAAGTTCATCATCAGCAACAAAGTAGTTAAACACATTTACAATACTTCGCTTTAACTCTTTAAAACAAAAACGAATCTCTAAAACTCAAAGCCAAACAACATGCCCAACAATTATTACAAAAAAAAAAAAAAAAAAAAAAAAAAAGAATAACACATGCAACATGCCATGTGGCTGACTGAATACTTGTCCTTTCATCAAGTGTGACATAATTTATGACACTTTCATTATTAAAACTGACATACGTAAATGTGTTATAAAATGAAATAAATACAGGCATGTCTGTAACACAGGAAGGGTCTTGCTAGCAACACTATGTTGTTGCAGCTTTAAATGAAGCATTATACGCCCTCTCAATCAGTTGTACTCTTACATGACATTGTAAATATTGAAATGAGGTACTAATTTTTATTTCTGTTTTTTCTTTTGCTTTCGCTTCATGCCAGCGGAAGGTAACAGGCATGTAAATGATTGTTTTTATCTAAAAATCTGGTAGGAGAGCGAAAAGGTTATAAAGTTGAGCTACATAAATTACGAAGGGTAGTAACTGAACGTTTAGCAAACAGTTTTAATAAAATGTGGACAAGAAAAGAGAAAAAAACAACATGTAGAAATCAGACGACGTTTAAAATTTATTTATGTTTATGTTGTTTTTAAGTTTAAATTAATGTTAAACGTTTAACGTTTAGTTGAAAAAAAAGGAAACAAAAGCAATAACAACAACATCAACCTGATATACAGAGACATATGACCAAATGTCATGTTGACATTTTACCCTTAACGGTGTCATATTTGTTTTTTTTTAACGTGTGTTTCTTTTTTTTGCATTTTATGTGTTTTCTTGTGCACAAATGCCACACACTTGATACGTGAAACAACGAGGGTGGATTAAGCAAGTCGTTAGGGCAAAAAATCACGAGAGGCAATTTTATTTATTTATATTAATCACAGCTGATAAGTTTTGAAGCGTTCACGAAATTGCTAATTGACCATCAGCTAAAATATTAATAAATTTATGTAATAAAAAAAGTATTAAACACAGCAATAAATTACAAAACTTTTTCCTTTTGAATTTAAAGTGAAGGATATAAAACGAACAGAAACAAAACCACCAAACTTTTATATAAGAAGTAATCAAAAGTCTGTTTAGTTTAAGATGAAGATGAAGATGAGAGGCAACTTGACACTGTACGAAGCGTAGGATTAAGCACTTCAAGGATGTGGGGGGTTAAATGTCACAAAAGGAATCTGCTTGCGTAGGAATTACATCCAAAAGGCAACTGAAGTCTCGCATGGCCAATGACTTTTAAACAGAGATTTTCCAGCCTGGGGCAAGAATCAAGGAGGCAAGAATTAGTTTCCACTATGTTTTCATCATGACAGCTTCTGTCAGAGTCATTGTAAGGACGTTCTCTAAGATATAGTGGCTGGTTATAACCGATACAACAGTTCTAACTTGAGATCTGAAGAAGTTTCAGAATTTTTGTCGGTCTTTGAGTCTGTCTCTGCGAGAGATGAAGGTCCCCGAAGTAAAGGATGTAGATCTACATCCATCGTCACAGCTCCTGTCAGACACATTTTATTAAAGCCCTTTAGGCGCCTTTCATCAAAGAATAGTGACTGTTTATGATCGATATAAGGGTTTGTTCTTGAGATCTGAGGAAGCTCAAGAATACTGTTCTTCTTTAGGTCTCTGCGAGAAATCATAATTAAAGCATGTAACAAATATCTGGCCAGGTTTTATTCAGTTTATGAACAGGATATAGCGGACCAAAAGAGAAATCTCTGTGTTCACCCCACAAAATTGCCTCCTCTGTGTAGCTATTTCAGTGTTAATGTTGAGTCCGTTGTTCAAGTCAAACTCAAATGTCTCACTGTTTTATTAGAAGATGACAAATTTTGTTTTATCTTCAAAACAACTAATGCGCGATAAATAGCCGATAGTCAGACAAGGTAATGTTTCTTAAAAAGAGAGTTCTGTCATTATTGTTATTGTCTTTCGCGTCAACTCCTCTAAAAGAAAAAAATGTCACTAAAAAACTAATATTATGTGTTTGTCAAGTGTCATTCAGTAGATGCTAAGAAGAGATATTTATAACCAAAAAAATTCAAAATGTTGAGTGCGTATCAAAAACTTTTTTTTGCCAATAACATACACGCATGCGATATATATACATTTACTATATATATATATATATATATGGTAGGTAAATTTTTTTTGTTTGTATGTTCGGTTTTATTAAGCAAATGTCGTAGTACACATGTTTCAGTGACAGTGGGCAGACTCATTTTGTAAGCAAAAATCTGTTGTTTTTTTTTGTGCCAGAACCCCTTTTAGCTCGCACTCACACATCCTGCACACATACAAACTCATGCACATGTGACAGCACAGTATAAAGACACTTTATACTATTTGACATAATTAAAGACCATTAATCACGTGCTGATTCACAGTGTCAGTCTACGTTAAACAGACACTCACACAGCCATATGTTTCTCTGTAGCAACGCCGAAACCGACACAGACACAGCCCCAGAAACTGTTATACGTTTAAGGGCCACAAATTTTCCTCTTGGTTTTTGAATACAGTCATTCAAAAAGATTTGAAAAACGTAAACAACATTGAAACGGGGACATAATATGGGCGAATATTCAAAAATATTTTTAAACAAGTTTTCGAATAAATTTTATCACAGGCTTCCAAATTAATACTTTTTGTATTACTGCAAGTGCTTTTCAGCTGCTAAATTCTTTTACGTGATGTAAATCTTGTAAAACTTATATTTACATTGTTCACATAAAGTCGGGCTTAAAAATATGATTGGCTCAATTATAGCTCTACTTTTATGGTGCACATTTCGTGTCCTTCAATGCATAATTTTACATCATGTAAAATAAATTATTCGCTTGTAAATACTCATCACTAACAAAATTTTTCATGGTTTTCTCAAATTTTTTTGTCCGAAAAGCCATCTCAAAAATATTTTATATTTTATTATAAAACACTTACATTATTTACATAATGTAAAAAATTATATTTTAACCGCCAAAAAACAATAAATAAAAAAACTAAAAGTAATTTCTTTCTAAAGTTTTGGGTTATTTACACCGTGTCACAGTAAACTACATTATTTACATGATGTAATAAATTCTGTTGTTTATTTTTTCATGCTAACCGCTGCTTAACGCCAGAAAACAAGTCAAAATTATTTTCAGCATAAAGTTTTTGTATTGTTTACCTCGTGTAAAAATAATTTGCACTCTTTACATGATGTAAAATATTTTATTGCCGCTATTCATATTCAATGTTAAGGTAAAACCAACTACAAAAAAGAAAATCATATAAAATTTAGGACTGTTGAATTGTTTACTTCGTGTAAAACAATTATGTACATTATTTACATGTTGTAAATAATTTAATTATTACTTTTAAAATAGCATCTCAAGAAAAAGCTTTAAAAATAATCTAATAATTTTTTTTAATTATTGATTTCTTTACCTCATGTAAAAGTAAATTACATTATTTACACGAGGTAAACAATTTTAATATAACTATCAAAATAATATCTGAAAGTTAAATTTAGAAGAGAATCTAAAAAAGCATTAACTTTACAACTTTTTAATTGTTTACCTCGTGTAAAGAAAAAGATTATATTGTTTACTTGGTCCAAATAACAAAATATTTAGAGAAGAAATTCATCGACTTCTAATTGATTAGCTGGTGTGAAAATTATTTTACTATTTACACGATGTAAATAATATGAATAATATTATAGTTGAGGGTAAAAGCCAAAATTATATATAGCTTTTTTTATTTTTTATTTATTTAATTTCCATTGTTTACATGATGGTGTAAAAATGTTAAATTTATTATTCAATTCAAAAGAAAGCCAAGAGTAGAAATTGAATATATTTTGATTTTGTGTTAATTGTTTACCATGATGTAAAAATTTTATTTTTTATATTATATGCAAATTTATTATTTTAGCTATTAAATTAAAATTAAGTTAAATTAAATTATATTAAAAATTAAATTAACTTGTAGATGTAAGTAACTTTATTCTAAAAATTTACGTTATGTAAAATATATGTATTTTTTCAATTTTATATACAATAAGATGAGCAATAAAAAGTAAAAACAAATATTTTTGTTAAACATTTTTTATAACTTTTTATATCGTTCCTTGTAATAAAAAGGATTTAAAACACAAAATACACTTTTAATAATTTATTTGATGTAAAAAAGTTATTACCGTTTTTAAAAATTTACTTGACGCCCAAGGCTGGACAAACATTTTTCATTTCTAAAGCGTTTTAATTTTTTACTCGGCGTAAATTAATGCCTTTCACTGTAAAAATGTGCTGCATTTAAAAGTAAAAACTGCTTCGCCGCTGTTTTATTTGCTGCCAGTCTGACCTGAGGTTTGCCTTGTTTGCGTACCTTAAATTAAGTAGAGGTTTTCAGGTCTCTTAAACTTTGTGCCTGTTGTGCTCGTATGTGGAGAAAATTATACAGTTAATAAAGTGTTTTTAAATTTTTTCCAAACTTTTTTCTCCTTAACTTTTTTGTTGCAATAAAGTTTAAAAATTTTGTATTTTTTTTTTTTTGCTTAAAAAAGTTTAAAACAAATGTGTGTGTGTGTAAGTGTGCGAATAGCGATAGCCGTTAAACAAACTGCTTCGTTAAATGTCCTTTAGGGACATTGTTTTTTATGTTTCAAACGATTCCAATAACAAAAACAAACAAAAAAGACGAGTAAATGATAAAAATGAAAATTTAACTAACGTTGTTTTAAAATTCATACAACCGAATGGTCTTGTATAATTTTTGGTCTCCAATGGTTTTTGTTTCGCTTTTTAAGGGTTCCTTTTCATTTTGGTAAAAACTTTTTCTGTTCTTGGAGGGGGAAAACGATTTGTATGGATTTGCTGGAGCCAAAACGAGAACGGCACACACAATACAGGAGCTATTACGCAACATTTAGTTATAGCACAGTTTAAATTTAATGTCCTAATCGAAACTCTTTCTGAGCCTTAATGTATCTCTAGTTTTTATTATTTGCATATGGATAAGATAAAGACATTCCTTACTTTGTGTAGCGTTCACGAAAATTCGTCTTGACCAGTCCTTAACTGGAGCCATTTTTTTTTTTTTACTGCAGCCGAATTTTTTTTAGTCTATTTGGTCGCTTCGCGTCAATTAACATTGCTTTGTTGTGGCGTTACTTTGGACACTTGGTCAAACGTTTGTGGTACCACCAATGTTTCTTTTTTTTTTTGCTCCATGTTTCCATACCATTTTCTTTCTCTCTCTCTCTCACTCTCCCTGATTTTTGTTGTTGTAATGTTTGTCCAAGGGATATGATAAAATATGTATATACAGACAGACAGTTTAAAACCAAATGTGTACTTTAAAGTATGAAGAGGAAAAGGAAGGAAATTGCGATGCACTGCACAGTGGTTACCAAAATGAAGTGGACTATTTATTTTAACAGACAATTTGACTTTATTTTAACATGTCGATTATGTTTTAAACTGCCACTTCTGCTTTTTCTAAGATTATATGTCAATGTACTCCAAAGTGTCGGAACAACAGCCCATATGACTTTATGCTTATATCACTATTAAGGAGTATTTTTAATTTTACCATGATTTTTTTAAAATAATATGATAATTAAATTGTATTTTTAGTTTTTTTCCATCAACCTATTCTTATTAATATTTATATGAACTTTATGATAATCTAACAATTAGATATTATTCTTCTTCTCAATAAAGATTTATATTATATTCTTTATTTATTTAGATTTTATAAATCTTAAAGATTTATACTCGTAAAAGTGGTAATGGCTGACCATATGACAATTAGGTTTTAGTCTTCACTTTTTTCTAAGACTATATCCCCATAACGATTTGTATGAATAACAAACCATATGACTTTATGATAATACGACAATTAGGCTTCTTAATTTCTTGCCAATTACTTCATTATTTTCCAAGACTATATAACAATAAGGATTTATACTCATAAACGTCTGAATTGGAGACTATTTATCTCTATGATATTATAACCTTTAGATTGTATTATTCTGCTTTTTTTGTCTATATGTTCATAAGAATTTATAATTAAAATCTAAACAACAAATCATATGACTTTATGATGATATGACAATTAGGTTTTTTTTTTCTTTGCCTTTTCTACTTAGACTATATGTTCATAAGTATTTAAATGTTTAAATAAGAAGCCATATGACTTTATGATGATATTACAATTACGTTCTATTCTTCTTTGTCTTTTCTACTTAGACTATATGTTCATAAGTATTTAAATGTTTAAATAAGAAGCCATACGACTTTATGATGATATGACAATTAGGATTTATTTTTTTTTTGAACAATATATTGTAGATACATCTATAAGGATTTTTAGCGGTAAATTTTTTTTAACAATATACCCTACGACTTTAGGATAAATACAGTAATTAGGTTTTATGGCAACTTTTCCAAAATACCAGACTTCTATATATCGGATAATATAGAACAATATATGATAATAATAGGACAATTTATTTTAAAGGCAATTTTTCTAATATACTATATGTTTATATAGTGTGTTTAATATGACCATATATCTTTAATAATTAATATTTAATATTTTAAACATGGCAACAGGACTTTGTGATATATCTTAAAGCGAGTAACTATTTGCTATATATCAATAAATTGCTTTATAATATTATAAGACGTAAAACTATTCAAATACAATATTTCATAATAATATTACAACAACACTTTTGATACTTGACTACATGCATTTAAGACTATATGATCATATGATAATTATGTACTAGCCGTCACATCGCAAGGACTAGTTGCAGTGTGAATAAATGGCCAAGAGACTAAAGAACCATTTTATTAAATGCATTGATGACTTTAAAACAAAAATTTATAACAGTGTGATTTTATGCTGTTATGACTTTAGGGCTATATGAATATGACAGTGTATAAAACTCAATGATAAATCGGGTTATATAAAAAAAAAATATATATTATTAGTTTGTTAGTTTTAGACTAAAAAACCCATCCAACAATGGTTTTATGGGACTAAATTAGTTCATTTATATAATCTACATCATTATGACTGGCTGTGCATATATTTACTGAAATACTGTCCTATACTGAGGGCCATCTGTTTTTCCAACTCGACTTGTTGTAGTAGTTGTGCTGTCGTAAAGGACACCAGCAGATCTATTTGTCCTAAAAACTTACATGTGTGCGAGCGTGCGCCTGTTTTTCCTGTTCTTTTGCTATTAAATAATTAAACATTTTTCCTCACTCTAATTTTTCTTTATCTAGATTTTGTTAGAGCGTTTTTTCCCGCACTTATTGCTTTTCTGTTATTCAGTTGCCATTTTAAAGACGTACATCTAATGCCAACAAAAAGTTGTTTCACATTTAATTCATTTCAACTTTATAGACATATTGACAAAAATGTTTGATTTTTCTTTGCCCAAGTTGTTATTTTTCCAAAGGATTTATTTGCCAAAAATTCGTGTAATTATAAAAGTTGTGCCTTTTTCAACTAAAAATTTCTTTTTTAAATTGGCATAAGTATGAAAAAGAGTAAAAAAAATTGTTCATCAAAGTTTTTTTTGTTTTTTTTTTTGACATGGGCCTGAAAAATAGCAAAAAGTTTGCAAAGTGTTTAAAGGAAAATATCTTAAGGATAAACGAAATGTTTTGCTCAAAACAAGAAACTTCAAAAAGTGGCATATAGGAAAAATGTGCATAAGCACACAATCGTCTTAAGTTGCAAAATATATGCAGACATAGACAAAAACAAAGTTTTGCTGACGAAAACTAACAAAAATCTTTAGCAAGCTAAATAAATAGAAATAAACTTGAACGAGATTTGAGATAAACTTTAAACGTTGCAAATGTAAAATTTAATATTAAGAAATTTTTGGTGAAATCGTTTTAGGGCAATTTAAAATGAAATCAAATTGAAATCAATTAATTTTCCAAACAATAAACCTGCCTAAAACGTTATAATCATTTATATGATTATTTAATAACAGGACTATTTCATATTATGATAAGTCTTGCTGTGGTTGTATGACTACAAGACTATAGAGTTGAAGGAACTTATGACAATTTTATTACACGTCTCATGCCTACAAGTTATGGGACTATATTTCCACTAAATGATAGAACTGCCAGCATCTATAAGACTACAGGAGGGAGGACCTCTTCTAGGAAAAGACTTACTACAGAGAACCCCTACTCGTAAGGCCTCTATTTCTTTGTTGCTGCACAATGGGCTAAGTTGAATAAGAAGAAGTAATTTTGTTATTTTTTGAAAAAAATATGATTTAAAGGTGTTCTGAAATATTATTCTTCATATGATAATTAAAGCTTTCTTTTATAATATTCTTTATAACTATTTGACTCATTGGATTTATAACGTTATGCGACTTTTTATCTTTTTTACCCGAGAGTTTTAGATTGTCTATCAATTAGTGGAATTGAAAACCACAAAATTTTATTTAAAAAATTATCTCTACTTTTAAAGTCTTAAATCAATTTTCCATTTAACTGGCCATAAAAATATTCCCAGCTCCTCATCTGAAAAAAAATAAAATTATATACCATTAATACCTTTTGAAAGCCTTGGTTTTTGTTCAAAATTATTCAAATCATAATCCTCTTACTCTAATAGCAAACGAATTGCGAAAAAAAAATGTACAAGTACGTACAAATTTCCAACATTAGCTGAAGGCCAATTTGTAATATATACCCACCTCTTGGGTGTGCGGCAAAAGCGAAAAAACGACGAAGACGAAGATTCGAATTTTAAATAAAAACATCCACTATTATTGCGATTATCATCATCATAAATTTATATGCGAAATGTTGTCTTCGCTTAGCGCAATAAAAATTTTAAATTATGTTACTCAGCTTGTTCGAGGGAACACACAAATTTCCATCTCAATGTAACTCGCGCCATATTCGTACTTTTATAACGACGGGAAATAACGCGCATTATTGCACATTTTAGCACTTAATAAATCTTGTACCAAATAAAAAAAAGCGAAAAAAAACTTCTAGTTTACACTCTACTCTTCATATGGAGTGGCAGAAAGAGAGAGAGAGAGAGAGAGAGAGAGGGAGAGAGGGCGATAGTGTGTGTTTGTGCGGATGATAATATTCCCCCAAGAGCGAGTGAAAAAAATAAAAGAATTATTTAACAACCGCAATATTATAATAAAATCGTATACAAATTGTGTGCGACCACGACGAAGGCTGAAGGCGCACAACGGAAGGGGCAGGATTATCATTTTGCAAAATTTGCACAAATGCACACAAATAATAGCTGATGTTCTTGTTGCTGTAAGCGCCCAGGAATATAAGGAAATAGCGAAATCTAGACAAAAAAAAAAAGCTGCACGAATATTGTTGGGAGTTTTTGATTTCGCTAAGGAAATATTATGTTTTCTTTAAGGATACAGAAAAGGCAATTGTAAAGCCCCAACCATGAAATTAAAAGCGAGTTACAGCCAGGTGGCAATTTCAATCCTGTAAAGTTTTCTTTTTAAATAATTTCAGGCAGATTTAAAGGGTTCGAGTAAATAATTTTACTAAAGTGGGACCGTTCCTAATGTGCAGGATCGATTCCCGTTCGAAGGATTCATCAGCCAGGTTTTGTTTGCACCCGCTTGATTTTGAAAAGCATTTCAATTGGGATTAGAGTTTTTTTTAACGCATTTTGCTGTATTATATAGTTCGAAGGACCACTTAAATTTTATATAAAATACAGAGATAAATATTATTAGCTAAAACATAAAATATAACCACCAGTCTCAGTATCTTCACACTCATAGTCAACAGATTATTTTTTATATGCGGTGCGCAGCACCATTTTTATGCCCTCATATTTTTTGCTTTATAAAAATTATAGAAACTGACACAAAATATAAAATGGGAACTAAAAAAACATTTTAAATTGTGGTATCCTTAACCCTTAAAGTTAAGTAAGTATTATTGATATCCGCTTCGAAGGACCATTTTTATAATCTACTTTGTCGCAGAAAACTACTTTAATGAAACCGAAGCGAATAAGATTTTCAGTAAGTCATTGTTATGATCCAATTAATTATATTCATAATCAAGAACTTCACGTCTAGAAGGATGGCATGCAGCTTGGAAACTTTATTTGAACGATTTGATGTTAATTCGTAGACTTTTATTAAACAGCTGGAACATCTTGAATACAAGCCAGCACTGATTTTTCTAAGCCCTCCAGCTCAAATATGGATGATATGATAATATGTCAACCACAAACATGCTTTCATTTTATTTTGCTTCAAGAAACCCGAAGCTAAACAAAATATATATATCCTTTTTTTCTGCTATAATAATTTTTCTTTTTAGTTTTTTTTTTTTTTTTTTTCGTTGGCATCATTCAAAAATCCATTCATATCAATTTTTCAATTGCTTTGCCGAAAAGGAAACAATTTTCGCATATCTTTTATTACTTTTAGTTGAAATTTGTATTCTTCGTTTCGTTTTAGTTTTTTTCTGCCTTGAAGTAAATATTAAAAATATTTAAAAATACTTTAAGCTAAAGATGTAAACGCGTTAAGCCACAGCCAAGCAGAAAAAATATACGTACACGAATGAATGCATGATGAAGTTGCCAAGGATAAGACATAAATTCTTAGCATCTTTGGCAATGATACATGGTTGGCATTGACAAGAAAAACGAAAGAAAAATGAAAGAATTTTAAGATGCAAATGCGAACAATTTGTTAAAGAAAGGTGGCCACAGGAGTTGAAGGCTTAAAACGAATAGCCAACCAGCTACTGATGTTTTTTATTCAGCGCGCCACAGAATACTGAAACTGTTCATAAATGCAATTCACTATTTTTGTGGAAATTTTTGCCAGAAAAAACCTATATTTTTAAATAAATTTAAGGTTTTTCATATTTTTCTGGTTGGTGGCGTATGATTAATATTAATTATTTGGCTTTTATAAAAAGAGCTTCAATATATGGAATTCTAGCCGGCAGTTTTATAAAAATTAAAACGATTTTATATAACAGCATTTTAAGGAAGAAACTTCAACATTCAAACACTCACTTTTATTAGAATTTTCACCAACAAAATAGAACAACAAGTTTTTTTTCCAGATTTTATACCAGTCATTGCTTAATAGTCCTGCCAGCCAAAATACCGCACGAATTTCTGTAACTTGCGTTTTAAGCCAATACTCCCCTTAAGACATGAAATCTGTAGCACAGTTCCTGCTCTAACTGTAAATACTCTTACGGAATTCATCTGCGTTTTCTTTTTTCTTCATTGAAAATAATGCAAATGTTGAAATTATTTATGTTCAGATCAAAGATCAAAAAATGAATATTTTATTTGATTTGTATGCATGCGTCCTTTTTTCCTCCCCTCTTTATCAATTGTCTGCTTTCAACAAGAAAATACTTTTAGCAGCTTTTACTTTTGCCGACTCGACTGCAAGACACAAGACGACTGAAGACACTTGTTCGCGCAAAAAACACAAGCCAACAAAAATAAAATGTCCTTAGAGATTTATGCGGTAATCGCAGATAAAAGGTTACTGCGTCATAATTGAGGAGCTTTGAGGTAAAATATTAAATACGCATTATCAGACTTAGTTGAGTTCAATTTGGTAACAAACGGTTTAAAAGAAAATCAAATGGGTTATAAAATCCTTATATTTGTTTATGTACAAAATGTTGAAAGCGAAAGAAAGAACATTTTTCTACAGAAAGTATTTTATACAATAAATTAAAGATTTTTTTAAGTTTTGATTCAACAAATCGTTCCATAAAAGAATTTTATAAAACCACTTTCTTTTCATATAAAAAAATTTTTTTATTCCAAAAACTTGTCATCAAATCAATTGTGCTATAGCAAATCTATATTCACCAAATTCTTGTGTACAAAGTTTTTCTTTTGAACAAAGTTTTTATTTCGCATTTAAAAATTTTTTTAAAAATATTTTATACAAATTTTTTTTATAAAATTTTTTTTTTTACAAATTTGTTTTATTTAAGAAACTGTTCTAACAAAACTTTTTAGTTAAAACAACTTCTATTAGAAATTGTTTGCAAAGACAAACAATTTTTGGCTATAAAAATTGGCATGAAAAAATTTTAATTCCAAAAATTTGTCTACAGACAATCGAGGAAAATTTTGTATAGAAAGTTTTTCCTTCAAAAAATTAATATTTTTTCTTCACAAAAATTTTACTATAAAAAATAACTTTAACAAAAAATGTTCAAGAGAAAATTATTCTTTAAAACATGTTTTTATAAAAATGTCTTATAGATTGTATAACAAAATTTTTCTAGTTCCAATTTTTCTTTTAAAATCGTTTCATTAGAAAAATTTTTAAATTAAAATAAAATACATTTTTATTTAGAATTTTTTTTTATTGACAATATTTCGTTAAAAATTCTATAAAAAGTTTTGTTGTCGCCTGAGAACAACATTTTTTAATAATAAATTTTTGTATTAAAAATTTTTGAATACAAATTTTTTCATTAAAAAAAATTTTTTTGCTGAAAATGTTGCGTTAAAAACTGTATAAAAAGATTTGTTGTCGTCTGAAAAAAAAATTTGGCTAAAAATTGTTTATATCAACAGGTTTGCTATTGAAAACTTTTAATTTGAAAAATCTGTCTATATGTTTTTGCAGAAAATTTTTTCTTCAAAAAATCTGTCTTTAGAAATTTTCGTCTAAAAACAGTCTTCTATACAAAGAAAGGCAAAGCTATTGCAATATTTTTGTTTTGCCACCAAAATTTTAAGCAGAAAAATTTCATTAGTGCCGGTTCACACACATCGACTTTTAGTGCTCAAGTTTAATTTTTGTGGCCGAATGATTAAATATATGATTTGTAGTTTTTTTCTTTTTTTACAATAAGTTAAGAAGTTAAGCCATTAAAATTATATACAAATATTTTATATAATTTAAATTAATTTTACTCAAATAAATATTTTTCTTAACAAAAACTTGTTCGTAAAACAATTTTTTTTGGGGTGAAATTCTTTCTGTATAAAATTTTTACTGCCTGAAATTTGTTTAAAAGGAAATTCTATCGGAAAAATATTATATCCATAAAACTTTCATTCTAACAAAATTCAAGTAGAAGAAAAAGGACATCATAAATTTCAATAAAAGATTAGTTAACTGAAGTAGAGCTAGAAAAAACTGTGCGTTCCTGTCCACGCCAAATAAAAAAAAATGGAATGTCAGTGGACAATGAAAAATTGTTTAAAAAAATAAAACGTGCTGGTGAAATAATAGTCATGTCGTACATGGTATAAATATTTCTCACCTAAAAGCTGAATAGAACGAATGAAACTGAATGTCAATATTTGATGGTTCTAACGACAATAACCATGATGATGACGATGACGATGACGATGACGCTGATTATGTCATTGTTCGTCAGATAAACCAAGCAACAAATCCCCTACCACCGAAAAAAAGGATTGAAACCCTTGAAGAAGCAACTGAATAAATTTGCATATGAATGGTGAGTTAATAACCAAATACTTTTTGCCATCATGATCGGGCCTTTAGACAGATTGAAAACGTGTTAACGACTTTTCATAACCCTAAACAAAACGGTCAACAACTTGAAAATGAACAACAAAACAAAAATTTTACTAATAAGAAAAGAAAAAGGGTTTTCATGCGATTAAAATTTATTTATGTTTAATTTCATGGCATTATTTACGTATAAAGCGAACAACTCAAAGACGGACATAATGAATTCTGAAAACTTAATGCTTAAATTTTATCACATTAAACGCTTGTCCCACTGTAACGAACGATGACGTTAACCAGCATTTTGGCAGAGATCTTACCTGACATATCTGATCTTATCTAATTGCAATATGCTGCGCTTAGACTTTTCTAGTTGGTTCTTAATCATTTGTTGGTTGTTCGAAATACAAGACGAACGTTTTCGTTCGTTTTTGAGGCAACGGCCAGATTTCAAAGTTTTCAAAGGTTTTACATTTACTTTGAGATTTTATAAAGTTCGGACTAAAGAACTAAAACTGTAAAGTTCAGGGTACAGATTAATAGAAATCAGAATCAGCAGGTGAAGACGTAATGACACGAAAGATCTGTAAGAATTCGTTAATGTTGGTCACCATTTAATTATGTTTCATCATATTCTGACGCACTAAAGCGTTTCCACCTCCAAATATCAAATACTTCTTAGATTTTTTTAACGCTTGCAACTTTTTGTCGACAACATGTTGCACTCTATTGGCTTTTCTGCAGCTGCACACCTTAAAAATTCTAATTGTTGTTACGGCTTTAAAGGGTTAACATTTGAAAACAAGTTCGAAAAGTCCTTCTAAATAAACTGTCTCCTATTGCAATAAGTTTTCTTCACACTCCCTTTTCCCACAACGCTCACTTTCTTCCACAACCTCTTCTAATATCTCTCCAATTATTTCTAATAATTCTAAATTTAACGTCACACCATTAACAAAAAAAATTCTGTATCTCAGTTTTGTCACGATTTTCCTGCGACAGTTTAACAAAAATTTTACAGTTTTCAATTAAAAAAAAAAAAATGCCAAAACTTTCTCTCAAATAATTCGATTACCAAAGCAAAATGTTCATGCAAAATTATTATTAATTACACATCAAAAACAACAACAACAAAAACTACACAGCCATCACCGAATCCACAAAAAGCCAACAATTTGATTTTATATTTTTGAATGTTAAAAAAAACTAAATAAAAACTTAAACGTGCAAAATTTTTGCTAAACTCACGTTCAGGTTTCCAAATTGCCGAAAGGGTGTAGAAAATGTGCTGGAAAAAAAATTACTAAACAATAACAATTACCGGGAAAAGTTTACACGATCATAAAATGTACATTTAACTTGTTTAACTATTGTTTATTGTAGAAGTGTTTCTGTTTTTTTTTTTGTATACGTTTCACTCATTCCTTTTCAATAATAAGTTTTGTTCACAAATTGAAATATATTTAAAAAAAAAAACAAAATACACAGATAGAAGAAAGTTAAATAAAAAAGTTTGCATAAATTTTTGAAGTAAAAGTAAATGTTAAGCAAAATTGGTTGCAAGCTTAAAAACTGAAGGAGATTTGGTGGCACAGTGCTTTCGCTGGAGGAAATAGCACTCACAACCAGGACTTACACCAACCACTTCTTGAGGTACAAAATTTTTGTTTAGAAAATTATAAAAAAAAGTTTGAAAGGAAATTTTTTCTGCAGAAAATTTTTTTACCAACAAGTTTTTTGTCTCGATAGAAAACTTTCCAAAAGAATCTATAAGTGTTTGTTTTAAAAAAAAATAATATAATTTCTTGCAAAAACAAAACATCTCCAGAAAAAAGGACAAGCAACAACAAGAGAGATTTTTGCTTTAAGAAAAAAATTTTCCATAGAAAATAAATTGTCTCGATATTTTTCTATATAAGAATTATTTTTAGTTGCCCTCCTTGTATAAAATTCTTTTCAATACAAATTGTTTTGTCGAAAAAGTTTTCTGTAGACAATTTTTTCTCCTGGCACGAAATTTTTTTGTCTCAACATAAGATTTTCCTAATTTTGTATAGAAAATTTTATTAAACAATTCCCTCAACGCAGAAGTTGTCTCCCAGCATTTTTTTTGTCTCTATATAAAATTTATATCCACACAACTTTTTGCTTTAACACAAAATTTTTCCTTTAAACAAATTTTGTCTCAATACAAAATTTTTCCATAAAGAATTTTGTTTTTTTCATGCAACATTTTTTTGTCTCAACACAAAATATTTCTACGAAAATCTTAGAAAATTTATTGTCTCAATTGAAAACTTTTCTATACAGAATTTTTTCTTTGTCGCAATAAATAAAAATTTCAAGGGAAAATCTTTTTTCATAATACAAAACTTTTCTTTGGAAACTTGTCTTTAGCAGGTATTTTGTCTCAGCACAAAACTTTTTCTCTGAAGAAATTTTTCTCACAATATAAAATTGATATTTAAACAGTTTTTTGTCTCAACACAAAGTTGTTCTCTTAATAATTTTATTGGCTCACCACATTTTTTTTTGTGCTTTTTTGTGTCTTATTTTTCTATTAAACAATTTTTGTGTCTGAGAAAATTGTTTCTATAGGAAATTGTTTTAATACAAAGTTTTCTCTATAAAAAAGATTTCGTTAGAAACTTGTTGTTTTTTCTCTATTTCTTTATTAGAAGAAGTTGCGAAATGAAATCTTTTCTCTCTTGCATTTCTGAGTTTTGCCAGTTTTCGATGGTTTTCGATGGTCCTGTTTTAACCAGTGTCCTGTAATATCAGCCAAAAATTGCTGCAGTTTTTATTTTATTTCAAACTTCTGATAACATGAACGGCGACAGTATAACGAATATAATTCAATTAAAACTCTTTTGCATGTCAAGTAACAATTACAAATCCATAAACATTCAAGCATACACACACACACACACATACACATATACAGACACAGACACAGACATCTGAAACAACAACGACACAAGCAACGTTGTCTGTCGCTGCTAAAGTATTTGCGACAACAAAATTATTGCACTATCTGGGTTTTTTGAAACGTGTTTGTATGTAGATTTAAGTGTTTATGTTTGAAAAAGTTAAACAGCCCCGAAGGCTCAGCTTAACATGCAAAATAAATATATGTACACGTATATGATGGCCAAAAATACACTCTCCTTATTTAATCCTTTTTCTAAACACTCACATTCATTCGCCCAGGAACATACAGTAGCAGGAGCTTGTAGTGGCCGTTGAAAGTTGAAAGTTGTTCGTTCCTTGATTGTGCTGCTTGAAGTGCTGCACTCTACATGGTTAGAACGATTGGATTGTGTGGGTGTTGTGAGTGGCAAGAGGCTTAAAAAGCCACAAAGTAGCTTTTGGACAACTTTGTTGGGCTTTAATAGACTCATACACGGTTTATTGAAAAGGAGGGGTACTGCCAGTGTGACATTTTAAATATAAAATGAACTCCATGAACTCATTTATGAAACACAAATTGGAATAATAAATATTTTGAAGAAAAAAGTTGACAGCAAGTGGCGGAAGACAATTTACTTGAGCTTTCTTGCCTACTCTTTTTGGATCACCCTGTTACAGATTTGGTACTTTATTGTTTATTCATTCCCGTTTAAATGACAATGTTTTTACTCGAGAGAAATGTTAAGGAGATTTAAAATTTTTCTTTGTACAAAACCTACACAGTGCAATAAATGCGCACATACCTATAAACTTATGGCCCGCTTAATGTTGCCAAACCTTTTAACAGACAACGCACAGTGCTTCGTAACACATCAAAATCAAATAAATTTAATATCGCATAAGACTTTCCATTTTTTAACTAAACTTTAAATTATTTATTTAGATTTTAAAAATGTGTTCGCTAAATTATTTTTATAAATAAGTTTGTACTAAAAGTGAATTTTTCAAATTAAGGATATTCAAAAATTAAGCATATCCTTGCCGGTTTTAAAATATTTTTGCTTAAAATCTTAACAATGCAAAATTTTCAAAAAAGGATATATGGGGTTAAGTCCCATCCTTGCAGGTATTAAAATGTCACTCAACACAAAGACTATAAATTCAATTTCCTTTCCTTTCTGCATACAAAAATTAAGTTCTCTACATTAGTTAGACATTTAATTTTGGCCCAATTTTTTTTTTTTTTTAAATTAAGGATATGAAGTAGTCGAGCCTATCCTTGCAATGTACAATACAAACTAGAAAACAAACCATTTTAACACATTAAACTTTTATCGTTTGCCGTACACAGGCCAAAAATTTTTATCAAATTATAATTTTCCAAAAAAAAAGGATATATGAGAGAAAGTCACATAACTGCCGTTATGAAAATGTCGTTTAGTCTAAATATTAAGAACACAATTTTCGTTGTTTTCTGTTCATGAATTTAAATAAACCAGCGTTTTTGAAAATAAGGACATATGCAAGGATATGCAAATGTTGACAAAAAAATTCCCTGAAAGTACCAAATTTAAAGTTTAAAGCCATAAAACATTATTGATGCATTTGTTTTGACTTTAATTTAAAACTAAATTGTTCAAATTAATGATGTTAAAGAACTGAGCAGATACTTTTTTGTTGAACATGATTTGAGGCACAAAATAAGCAACAATCTACTATGATAAGACAACCTTTTACTTTTTCGAATTACTAAGACAGATGGATACTGTAAACAAAACATAATTTAATAAAAAAAAAGGACACGTGGGCCAAAGTCATATCCTTCGAAATATTAAAGTTGCAACCAATAAAATAAATGAAAATGCAACTTTCGGTACCCACTAGTAAAATGTATAGTGAGTTATTTTTAAAAATGAGGATATATTACAGCTTGGGAGGTTAGGAGGTCATTCTTTCTATAGTTCTTTTTTTAACTATAATTATACTTTTTTCATTAAGACCACAAAAGGCTTGAACACGTCCTTGCATGGCATGAAATGATGAGTGGTACAAGGCTAAAAACAAACTTTACCCATAAAGTAGCCCTTTGATATACTTAACACGAACTTTTAAACCGAAAATATATTATTTTCTGAAAAAAGGATATATGAAGGAAAGTCATATCCTTACAAATATTAAAATAAAATTGAATGCAAAGATTAAAAAAGCAATTTTCCTTATATTCTGATCATTATTTTTGTTGTAGCAACTTTTTTTTTTAATAGGGATATACAGGAGTATAATTATATGCCAAAGAAAAAAATTTAGGTTGTAAATTTACAATTTAATAAATTTTGAGCTCTTTTATTTAGTTTAAATTGAATTTTTAAAATTAAGGATATAAAGGATTTGAGCGTATCCTTGCCAGCTTTAAGGCTAAATATAGCAACAAACTTAAAATGCATGTTCCGGCCAAAATTTTAGTTAAAATATAATTTTCTTAAAATAAAGGATATATGAAGAAAAGTCATATGTTTGGAGTTTTCAAAGCTAAACTTAACACTGAGGTTAAAAACATAATTTTGTTTGTCTTCTACAATAAGATTTGTGAAATACAAGAACTCGTAAATTTGTTTCTTTTTTTTTTTATAAGGAACCAAAGCACTGTGTCTCTTACATGCATTCCTGTGACAATTATGTTGTACTTATTTACATTTTGATTGGCTTTTGTTGTCTTAAGTGATTAGCATACATACTCTGGCCGGAAAATGAGACACATATATCCTGCAACAGCTCGTAAACATTCGGTGTAATGGTATTATGGTTGAAATAATTTTACAGCCAAAATGAACACAACAACAAAGTGAAATGTTTCGTGTTCAAGCATTAACTTGTAAGGTGTTCGTATGTTTTGTTTTTTTTCCCCCAAAAGAATTGCTTATTAAGTACAGCTAGATTTTATGCAAAACTAAATAATAAATTGTTTAAATTTAAAAATAATTTTGCTTCATTCTAGAACTTTTATTTGCAGCCATTAAAACTTTAGCATCAAATTGACATATTAGGAACGCAATGAAATATTTAATCTCAATGAATTCATTCTTTACGTTTAATGGCGCTAAAAAACAAGCAACAAAACGAAAAAAAAACACACTTGCAATCATACAAAACGTAAAGCGGAAACGGAAGTTATATTGTCCATACATGTTGTTGTGCTTCAAACGCTCCAAATCAACACAAACCAAAATTCACAGTAAAAGCAATTTTGTGGAGGTAAACAGCAAAAAAATATAGACATTTTGTTTTTTTTTTTTTTTGGAAATAATGTCTTGCTTTCAACAAAAGTGCTATTTTTGAAAATAATAAATTTAAAAAAAAAGGAAACTTAAGTAAACTAAAGGATGTGTCGCACACATACAGCCACACACACTCTTCACTACTCGCACAATAAGACACACACAAAAAATCAAAAACCATCGGAAATGTTTTAAATTTTTTTGCTGCTGCTGCTGCTGCTGCTGTTGCTTTTTCTGGCTGAAAGTCTGTTAATTGAAGTGGCTTTGACACAATACAATAAAGAAATACAATTGTTACATACACAAGAAAACTTGGCAAATGATTCTGACCTGCTGGGATCTCCTACCAACAGCTTCTTCCTTTTTGTCTTGCCTTCTTTCGCTATCGCCTTTACCAGCAATCTGTGTATGAATGATAATGATGATGACGATGACGATGACGATGCCGATGACGTCGGCGATGGTGCTGGTGCTGGTGTTGGTGTTGGTGCTGGCTGGCACTTTGGCTGATGTTATAAATTCAATGATGCAGTTAGTAAAAGCAATTTGCTTGAATTTTTTTCAGCATAATTTTCTCCAGCACCATCATTTTACCTTCTATAAAAACGCTTGCAAAAGCCTGGTTTGCAGATGTATACGCGCGCGCGTGTGTGTGTGTTTGTGTCTGATGTGTATAGTTCCTTTTTTTTTGGCTTAAATTTGCCTTTCTTTTAAATGTTTGCAAAAATGTCAACTTTTTGCCTGCTCTGTAAATGTCTTTATATTTCTATAGCAATAAAAGGAAATGTCCTTTTAACTTCTTGTTAAATTTTTTCACTCTCTAAAAAGCCCATTTTTGTTGGTTAAGTGTTTTCTTTTCTTACATCTTAACAAACGAAAAAGGAAAAAAACAAGAATTATACGAAAATATTTTTAAATGATCTTCGGCAGAAAAAAAAAGACAAGTTATTCAATGTAAAATAAAAAAAAATCTGAAAAGTTATACATAAAGTTTTTGTCTCAGCTCAGCTATAGAAAGACACTCACATTCCCATGTATCTTAAAATGTAACAGTGCTTTTGCACAGTGTTGCAAAAGAGTTTAACTTCAAGCGTAATTTACAGCATTAATTTCTTGAATTATTACAATCATTATATTTAAGCTCAAGTTTTATTTTATATTTTTGTCTAAAGCTCAGATGCCATGATCCGTGCAAAAAGCCCAATTTAATTTATGACAATTTTCATATTTTGAAAAGAATTTCGATTCAAGAATGACAAAAATTGATTGTTGTCCCTGTTGTTCAAATCTTGCAAGTATATGCTCGACTCTTTTATATCCTTAATTAAAAAAAAAATAAAAACTGGTCCAAAATTAAAAAAAAACAATATCGTACAATATGCCTAAAATTCTAAACTATTGAATCTTAGCCCTTGGAGCTATTTTAAGCCATATCTTTATCCTTCCATATATCCGTTTCTTTCAAAATTAGATTTCCATTAAAAATTTGGCCTGTCTGCAACAAAAGCTGAAAGTTTAATTTGTTGCACACATATTGTTGTCTACTTTGTGCCTTTTACTAACCTCAAACTTTGCCAGGATATGCTCAAGTTTTTCACATCTTTAATATAACAACAACAAAAATGAGCGCTATTAAAAAAATATGTTAAAAATGTATATAAACCAGCAGATTTCAAGTTCTAAAACCTTAAAACAATTTTTCTTTTGCTATACATATTGATCCTTCTATATATCCTTTTGCTGAAAAATGGCAGGAAAGCTAAATTTTATGAGCAAAAAGTAGCGAAAATTGCATTTATAATGTTGGTGGTGCATGACATTTTCATAACTGCAAGGATGGGACTTCTCGCCATATATCCTTTTTTGGAAAACTATCGAAAAATGTTTTGTTAAGAATTTTGGTTTCAGTAAAAGTTTAAAGTGGAATCAGTTTTTCAGAAATCAGAAAAAAAACTGTTGTTAAGGTTGTTGTTATAGCTTTTAGCCCACTGTTAACTTTAAAGTTTAGTACATCATTAAAATTAAAAACCTGAAATAATTCTCTCTCTTTCTCGTTCGTTTCTAACACTTCTTGCTCAACTTTATTTTATTACTACTACTTTCGTTCGAAATTTTTCATTTTTATTTATTTCGTTTCTCTTTTTTATTTGTAGATTTTCATTCAGCTTGAATGTGATTTTAAAAGTAATTGGCACTTTGAAGTTATTTTTGTTGCTATCATTTCCTTTTCTCGAAAAATACTCGCACTTAGAAAACTGTTTGTTGGCGCTCAAGTTGGTGTTGGAGACTGTTTGTTGGCTGTTTTATTTTCTGCCAACAATTATCATTTGCTGCAGCAGTAAATTTTCTAGCAATTACCTGATGATTGTTGGTTTTGCAAGCTTTTAAATGATTGTTGGCATTTAATTGCTAAGCAGACATTAAAATTATTTTTAATATCCTTTTAAATGATTTTACGCCTAGTTGGAGACATATTAAATGATTACGTTTAAGGTGATAAAGACATTCGAAGCAAAAGCCCGAAAGGAGCAAAAAATTAGTTTGTAGCCATTAGGTTAACCGTATATTAAAATTAATTGTATTTATTTTTGAAATGGCTAAAAGGAAAACTCGTTTTTGAAATTAGAAATTTATTTCAAAATTATAGTATTTTGTTAACTTCAAAGTAAGGATTTAATTTTATCGTTACAGGAGGTGGTTTAATGTTCGGTTTGATTGTTTTGTTTGACCATAAAATAAATTGTATTTTTAAGCCACAATCAAACTAAAACTTTCTACCTCTCTTTCTGCTTATTTATTTTATTTGATGTGTAGGTTTTGGTTGACTGACCCCTTTGGGGCCACATGAAATTTTATTACATTTTTTTGACGAGTGTGTGTGTTATACTTTTTTTGTCTTACGTTTTAGTTGGGTTTTCCAGGCAATTTTGTTTACAATTTCCTCTTTACACATGTTTATTTCCCTATTGTTGTGGGGTTTATTTAAGGACATTTACATACATCTCCCGGTAAACACATGTGAATGCATTTGGAAAACATGGCATAAGGCAATTGCGATAGTGTCAGTAATAAATAAAATAAGTTTTGGCAAAGTTTTTTTTCTCTTCCATCCGCTACAAAAGTTGTAGGTGTAATAGATCTGTAATTTGAATTACTATTTTGCGATTAAATGAAGCTACAAAAAAACAAACTAAAATATAACTTTTTAAAAATAGTAGTTTTAAATTTTTTTTTTGCTATCAATAAGTGCAGAAATATAACTTAAAAAAAGTACCTTTCAAAAGTATTATATATTTTTAGTACAACTTTTTCAAATTAGCTATTGATGAAAAAACTGCATAAAAAAGCACATCTAAGGTAATTTTAACAAAACGTTGCCTTCATAAAGTACCTGTTAAAAAAGTGTCTTTTAAGAAGTGCTTTTTAAAAAGATGCAGTTTAAAAAGTGCCTTTTCAAAAAGTAACTACTAAAAAAAACAACTTTTAAAAAATTATCCTTTGAAAAGTGTCTCATAAAAAAGTGCATTTTAAAAAAAGTACCTTTTAAAAAAGTATCTTTTAAAAAAGTACCTTTTTAAAAAAAAAAACTTTTACAAAACTACCTAAAACTAAAAAAAGTGTCTTATGAAAAAGTGCTTTTTAAAAAGTTACCTTTGAAAAATACTACCTTTTACATATATTTAGTACCTTTAAAAAACAGTACTTAATAAAAACTTAACTTTTAAAAACAATATCTTTATTAAAAATAACACGATTTGAAAAAAGTAGTTTTAAAAAAAAGTACTTTTTAAAAAAGTACCTTTAAAAAAACTTTTTTTAAAAACGTACCTATTACAAAAAGTACCTTTTAATAAAAATACTGAATATTGTAAAGACATATCTTTTAAAAGGAATCTCTTTGAAAAGTAGCACCTTTTTAAAAAAGTACTTTTCAAAAAAACCACCTTTTAAAAAAAGGTGTTTAAAAAAGTGCTTTTGAAAAAAATACATTTTAAAGAGATTAACTTTTAAAATAGGTAACTTTTCAATAGGGTACCTTTAAAAAATAATCCCTTTAAAAAAAGGTGCTATTAAAACATTCGTTTTTTGAAAGTAATATCGTAAAAAATGCCTTGTAAAAAAGTACTTGTTAAGTTAAAGTACATTTATAAAAAAAAAATTGTTACAACAAAACCTTAAAAAGTACCTTTTCTCAACCAGCAACTTTTTAAAAAGGGTTCCTTTTAAAAAATATCCCCAAAATTGTTTTAGCAGTTTTCTTAAGTCGTTGCTGGCCGGCCATTCACAAGTTATTTCTTTTTCCCCTCCCATTGCCACTCGAAAATAAAATAACTACACAAAAAGTTTCTCTGCCACAACTGTTACACCACAGATATATTCTAATGTCACGCAAATAAAGTGTCACTGTCAGAGAATATAATGGAACTAGAAGGCTTTTGGTTTTACTGTACACAGGTTTTAGTGGTTTTTAATCATGAAGTAAAACAAACAAATAAAATATCGATGTTAATAAATAAAAAACAAATATAAATAGTAAAACAACTGGGAAAATAGATGCACTTACCAACAATGGGAAACATATTGTAAAGTGTTTAGGCGGTAAAAGGCAGGCAGGTTGTTTATAAAATTTTTTGCTTAGCAAAAATATATTTCGATAAAATGTTTAATAATGCAGATAAAGTGCCTTTAGTGCATTAAGAAGTCATATGCGACGTATGAGGAATATGAAGAAGCAGACCAACATCAATTAATATCTCTCATACGCGGCCACTGCGAAATGAAGTTATTAATTCGCTGCACTCCTGCAGAGGGGTTAATAAAGAGACTCGTGGGTTATTAGCATTGGAGTTAAGCCCTCTTAATGTTGAATATATTTTCAAGAGCAGAATAAACATTTTCTAATCAATTTGCAACATTGAAATTCATATACATAAATATTTTCCATAAGTGCGTAGTATATCAGGGATGTGAAATTGGATATTGCAAATTAGCAAAAATGCTTATTGTAATTCATTCCTACTGACTACTTATCTAGAAGTAGATACATTTTACAACAACTATTCTTTAATATCGAAAGTTACGCAAAAGTATATAAATATTTCAGATCTGAATAACATAAAAAATAATTTAGAATAAAGTTTTTGCGTAACAAACTCAAACATTAAAAAAAAAATTAGGTTCGAATTAGATGACGTCAGCAAATCTATTCGGCTATTTGAGTTTCATTACTTGTATATATTGCTAAGAAAATATCTTTTACACATTTGAAGATGTATTCCGATATAATAATATGCCATTAGCAGTTCTAAAAATATCATTAATTTCGTTAAAACAAGGAAATGATAATAAGAAATAATAAGAAAAAACGCAACTTTCAGGCATTTACTTTCATATGCAAAAAACTGGTCGCTTTCATATAGTCTTAAAATATAATTCTGCCAACTTTTGCAGCCCTGGCAGCATAAAATAAACCTAAAAATACTTGTAATAAACTTCTTCTCTTTGGAATAAATAAAAATTATAAGTTTTTTTCTTTGCACTTTATTCCTAAACACAATTTATTAAAAAGAACTATAAATAAAATAAAAGTCATGGAATTCAAAGCACAGTGGGCTTTATGGTGATCTTTTATACCAAAATAATTCAAGTTTAGTTTTATACTATATTTTTAAAAAGCCATTCCCGTATATTTATTAAAAGCACAAAACAAAACAAAAACTGAAACCTGCAAAAATTAACATTTTATTTTCAGCAGCAAATCGTGTTACAAAAGTTTAATTATAAACCTGTGTGTGTTTTTGTATGTGTTGCTCTGTGTGTGTGTTTCTGTGTATATGTTTATGTGTGTAGGTGAGATTTATATAAAGAGTATTGGAACATCAGCAGTCAAGTAGCTAAAAGCAATTGAAAACTTAAGTGTTCAAGAGAAAAACACTTCATGAAGGAAATGAAAATTTCTTGTATGTATTTAGCAAAAAAAAAACTTTATAAAATATCTAAATAAAATCTTTTTAGAAGTTACTTTCCCCTCACTTTACATAGGGACGCCAAAGTAATTAGCACAATGAATATTAAGTTTATTTTAAAGAGGTTCAATATTCTGCCCGCAACACAAGTGATGGCAGAAGCTGTTTATTAAATTGCTTAAACATGAACAGGACTCCTGATTGAGAAACTGATACTATAGATTAAGGAGAGGGAGCCAGCTCTGCATTTTTTTATAAATTATTTATGTGAACCCGATGGTAAAACTTTCAAATTGTGTTTCAATATAGACATTTACTGAATTTTAAACATACATTGATGTTTTTTTATAAATTCATTAATATCAAAAATTTTATATTTAATTTTTTAAAAAAAATGTCTATATTTTTAAAGTGTATTAAGTTTTTTTTTCAATAATTTTATTGCTTATTTAAATCATACATAATTTGGAACTCCACAATTAGTCGCCCATTCCTAGATATAAAATATTAATATAAGATTCCAGTCCTAAAATTTCCTTCGCACTGTGACCTTCGTTGATCTATTGTGCTGTCCATTTCCTTCAGGGCTTTAATATGTTAAGGAACAGCACCGGCTCCTTTAATGGATGTGATTTAACAAGTCCTGTTTATTAGCCAACGTATAGGCATGAATTAGCCAGTATTTTCTGTGTATTTCAAGACATAGAATCGGCATTTGGAAGTGCAAACTACTGATTTGGATACTGTAAGTCCATCTATCGCTCTTGTTCATAATTTTCGCCATGTTGTGATCTCAGGTCAATTAGTTTGCTCTTAATTAGTTCCCCTTTATTCCAAATTGTTGGCGATCGTTAACATTTGACAGTTAATCAATTTCGTCATATTATTAACTCACACCTTTTTGTTCCAAATTAAGGGCTTTTCAAAACTTTTACTTCAGTTTTTTATATTTATTTTATTTTTTTTTGTTTTTAATTCATATCATTTTGAATCTCTGCCAGGGGAATATACTAATTTTCTCTTTCTCTTGATTTTAAACACAAAATAAGAAGTCATAAAGGAAATGAAATGATCGTGAACTTCACATTTCTCAGTCATAAATTAGTATAATAAATTATTGAGCCAGGGGAAGGAAGTACAGAATCTTAGTAATCTTAGATTTTCAAACAACATCTACTTGTGCTTTAGTTGGAGATTAACTGATGGTACTCGTAGTTTTTTTTCAGCTTCAGTTCAGCCAGGGGAGTATACATACAATTTTAACGAAACCAAGACTTGTAATAAGTTGTAGGGTTTTTATATATATAGTGCAGCAGTCATCTAAATTTAAAAAACTCTTTCCCCATCCCTGCTGCCAATTCACATGATATTTAACATTTCTCTGGGAGCGCATTTGAACAGTTTTCCATGAGCATGAAACAAACTAATATAAAAACTAAATGTGTAGAGATATTTAACGGGTTTCATTAAGCCACTTAAAGGCATTTAAATATTTTATTTTTCCTTACTTTTGTTTTCACTACTTTTAATGGCGGGGTGGTTTTTTTTTGGACACTCGCATATGACATTTGATGCCATTTTCTTTTCTCTAGCCTTTCCGTTTCCTTTTAAGTATGCAAATATTTATTTAAGTTGTTCAGTAATTGATTTCCTTTTCAAAAATTTCCTTTCTATAACTTTTTCTTTTATATATGTAAATGTTTTTCTATTACTTAAGGTTTTCATTTAAGAAAAAGAAAAAGTTGTGCAAGGAAAAAGCGCTCTCGCGCTTAAGAGTAGAATTTTAATCAACTTTACATTAGAGCGGAGGAAAGTTAGTTTTAATTATTTTAAGTTTATGTAGTTTTGCCAAATGTAATTTCATTGTGGTTTAGTAAAATTTTAAATAACTTCCCATGGCAGTTTACTAGTTACCTTGGCTTAGGGGGAACCTAACGAAGTGAACCTTAAGAGATTTATGCAGTTTTTTTTTTTTTTTGTTCTTTGGTTTTGGCTTAAGAGTATAAAATAAACTTTTTAACCAAAATTAGATTTTAATGAAGTTGGTTATAATGAGAATACAGCTGAGGGCAAAATAATAGGGCAACAACTTCAAAAAACTATAGGCCTGTCCCACTTTGAATTGGCAGCAAAAACTGATTTAATTGCGGTTTATCGGAATTTATTAATTTTAATAACAGATGAATTGAATAAGAGAAAGTTGATAAAACGCTTATAAACCATTTAGTGAACCTTCCAAATACTGGCGAAAGTTAACGATCGTTATTGTGGGCCAAGCGGAATGTTGTTTAAACATATATTTTTCGGCCAAATCACAGCAAAAAATCTTTCAGCATCTTTTTGCAATACAAATGATTCTTGCAAAATAGTAGTTTAAAATTGATGCTTCGGAAATGAAAGTCTTTTTTTTTAAATCTGATTAAACTAAATATAAGTTTTTGTTAAAATATTATTTAAATAGAAAATCATTGTTTGCTGTCATAATCCTTTATGCCCTCTACTGCTATTTGTTCGCTTTCGGTAAATACAACGTTTCTACTTCCCCCATTTTTGAAAAAATTAACTTCAAACGGCGCAGAAAAAACTGCACTCTTGAGAACTTTAGACACATTTAGAAAACATTAAGAAACTAACAAAACTGAATAGAATTTCCAAAGAACACATACTAATTTTGTAACAAAATATGAACCCCATAAAAGTGCCAGCCAGATGCTGGTAAAGACAAACTAATAGCAACTGAAGTAGCAGCATCTTGCAACATGTTCAGAGAAAAAAAATAAAATTAAACAAACTTGTTTAGTTTACAAGACAAAAATGCAGACAGAGACGTAATAGAAAAATGGTCACTGCAAAAAAAAAACAGAACTGCAGCTAATGTGGAGTTGGCTGCAAACTATTAAAAAGTTCTGAGGTCCTTTGTCCTGAGTACCCAAAAGGAAAGAGTACTGGAAAAAAAAAGAACAGACACTGGTGTGAAAATAAATTTTATTTCAAATAATAGGAGTTACAACATCTGGTTTGCATGTAACAAAAGATGGTTAACAATTGTACGATGGCCTTTTTTCTTATATGAAAAGCATGCTTGTGCATGCTTGTGCATGCATTGTATTTGCCAGCATGTTGTACCGCTGGTGAAATATAGTGACTTTGCTGTACTGTTGTTATAGTTGTTTAAGTAATTTTGTTTAAAATCTTTTATAATTGTTTTTAAAATAATAGACAACCTCTTGGGATATAAAATAATTTCAATAGTTATTCTTCCTGGCTGTCTTCATTTGGCAAGCAATTTGGAGGGCAAAGAGTTCTTGAAACAAGTGAAACATTAAAATAAAGAGCCAAAGTGGCCATTGACCAAACCGCAGCAGTGATGTTTTTTTTTTTTTTTTTTTTTACTGAACTAAAAACGAAAAAAACAAGGAAATACTAGTGTTGCGTTGAAAAGTTGCAGAGTGTCGTTTATCCTTAAACAGGACATTGTTGTAGAGCACGCTACTTAATCATTGAAATGACAACCGCACTTGTTTTCGAGAAGGAGAAGCAACAGAAAATTTGCAACAACACAAGTCAAAGGAACAAACGGAGCTTGAGCGGGAGAAAAAGGACTTTTTAGAGCCCTATATCGCCCGTTGTACGTGTCAGCATTTTCAGTAGGTTCTGTTTTTGTTTGTTTGGTTTTGTTTTTCTAGGGCAGTTGAATTGAAATTTTAATTAAAATTCTTAACATATAGATTATTATTCTATTTTACATAAACCGAAAAGAATTGCGATTGCAAAATTTCCCAAATGGCGAAATTTTAATGCAGTACCAATATTTCAAGCGTGAACAACTTATCGAAAATCAAACTTATCGAAAAAACAGAAAAACTTAGTTTTAAAAATTTCTTCCACTTAGAGGACATTAAGCAAATTGGCCATAGACAAGTCGTTTATTGCCAATCGCTATATTTATTTAATTTTTTCTTTTTTTGTTGTCCAGCACTTGACTAAAATTTGTATGCTGATATTTCTGTAGGAAGCGGCCGCTGGCAGAAAAAAATTACAAAACCCAATATCGGCCACAGCAGTAGCAACAGTGGCAGTTTGTTGCGTATTATAAATTACGCGAAAAACCTACAGGAAATGTAACACACAAAAAGAATGTTGAGGTCAGGACTTCACTACAAAAGTTGTACAACTTTTTAGTGGCTTTAAGTTTAACAAAATCACAAATAAAACACACTCACACACATACACACACACACACAGTTTTTCTTTATAAAATAAATCCGTATTTTTGGAGCAGTAAAAAGATTTATGAGATCTACACGTGAAAAAAAAAACAATAGAAAATATGTAAATCATTGAAATTCCTAAAAAAATGTGTACAATATTTTAATTTATTCAAAATAAAGTTGTTAATTATTCTGGGACAATAATCAAGAAAAACACACACACACACACACACACACACAATTATTTTACAACTTTGAGAAAACGTTTGAAAAATACCTAAATATTATTCTTATTTTATTTTATGTTAAAGCAAAATGTTTTATATACTTAAAATATTTAGTAATTATTTGACTTAAGTTCACTGTAATCACTTTACACTTAAAACAAATCCAAGATGTTGTTAAAGTTATTTTACCAGGACTTGTGTCGCATTCTTGTGCTTAAACGTATTAATAAATTTATCTGTCCAAAAATTTTGAATAATGACTTTCCCTTGATGAATTGGCAAACAATCATATAAGTTTAAGAATCGTGTAAAGTTTTTTCAAGAGCGCCTATAGTCACATATATGTGAGTGTTTTCGCGGTGCCGGACGTGACCTTAAAATGTAAAACAAACAAAAAGGAAAAATCGAAACTATTTAAATCGTAGCTCATAAAAAGCATTATAATTTAGATTATAAAGTTATTAACAAACGGAGTTGTGAAGCAAATAAAATAGCCACGAAAGTAGAGTCTCAAACGTGACAAAACAAAATCTCATGCAATTTTGTAGTTTCGTTAACTTTAGAGTTTTATAGAAACAACCTACTTTTCTTACTTCAAAATATAATTTCGGTTTCATTACAAAATCTGGTGCTGGACTATTCGATCGTGATGTTTTGAATGTGACATTATTTCCATAGTGCTTTAACTGGCTGGCGATTAGTATATTTGAAACGCTGCGTTCACTTGAGCGCCATAGCCTGGAAATTAGTGCAGCTTTAGGATGCCGAGAGATAAAGCCAGCAAGTAAAAATAAAATTCTTGCAATATGACCGACTACTTCTTCATTTCAAAACATGAATTTATGATTTAATTAACACTTTTTACAACAATATCGCAAAATAGTTGGTTTTTAATTTTTTAACGTACACGTTTTGCTTGACGACAAGTCCCGTATATTTTAAAGTTTCATAATCAAAGATATGCATTGTCGCGTTCTTCATTTCTATACTTTACTATTAAACATTTGCTTGTTTGGTTTTGCATGTGTTCGAGTCGGTAACACTTCATTTTACTATTTCTTAGATTTTGTAATACAAAAGTTCTGTTTTTTGTTTTTTTTTATTGTATTTTTAATTTTCTTTTCACTAAAAAATTTCTTTGAATCTCAAATATTTTTATGTTTTTTTTTTTTTTTGTATTCTTTTTCTGGTCACCATTAAGTCTTTATTAAAATTCAACCTGGTATTTGACTAATAATGTCGTACACAAACCTGTTGACCAGAATTTTAATTACACACCCTGTTCTAAGTGTCGACTTCTTGGAACTGCGCTCAAATAAGCAATAGAATCAAAAGTTTACGATCATAAGAAAATAAAACCCAACCTGCTTGTCGAACATGAACTCAAGTCTTTTGCCAGCTAAAAATATGTCAAATTTATTTCACATAATTTATGACTCGTATAAATTTTGCTTTGTAAACAACTATTGAATATAGTTTTTTTGTAGCATTATTTATATTTTAATATTTTTATCATATTATTTTTATTTAATTTATATATGTTTTTCTGAGGCATTCCTTCTACAGGCTCTTTCAATAAGGGATTTGACAGGCGATAACGGTCACATTGATTTTATATCTGTCAAACTGACTGTTATTTAGTTATTCTATGTTGCCACACCATCATGAACATTTGAGACGTTTAAAAGCTAATAAAAAATGATAAAATCGCTTAAACAAAACGGGTACATCATCCTTTTTATGAGTTTCCTAAACATCTGCATAAAAATCCTTGAAATTTACAACGATAAGCGTCCACATGAGATCTAACAACCCTCAATACATTCCACAAAAAGGCGCACTAAATGTTGTGATGTGACGACTGGTGGCATCATTGGTGCATATATCTTTGGAAACGATGTTGGCCAGATCAACGTCAACAACAATTGCTATAGGTCGATGACTACCACCTTCTTTTGACTTGATTTAAATGCTACGTTGGTGTTCGTATAGTTTGAACCACATACAAATCATGCCATATTAATAATTCTCCAACATCGATTAATGATCATGTCACAGGATGGTCGAACGCTGGACTTAATTAAAAGTTCAACAATACAAGCGATATGTGATTTCAATAGAAAGACACTATTAGACATATAGATCATGCTGTATAAATGCTGCTCTTCGCTTTGAGGGTGTGGTCACATCACGGTATAGTCGAATGCTGGAGTTAGTTAAAAGCTTAACAACATCAGCGACAGGTAATTGCAATGCAAAGACCCTATTCTGCATATAGATCATGCTGTATAAATGCTGCTCTTCGCTTTGAGGGTGTGGTCACATCACGGTATAGTCGAATGCTGGAATTAATTAAACGCTTAACAGCACCAACAACAGGGGATGGCAATAGAGAGAGACACTTGAGATATAGGTCATGTTATTTGAATATTTCTCTATTATTAATTTGAGGGCATGGTCACGTCACGGGATATTCAACAATCGTGCGCCGTTACTGGCTTGATTCAAATGCTAAGAACATAAAGCCCCACTTGTCATACAGCTCGTGCCATTCCCTACTATCAATTTCAGTGTATGATCCTCTGATAAGATGATCGAGTGCGTGACTTGATTTAAATGCCAAAAACTCTAACGCCATGTGATTTTAACTAAACGGCGCCACTTGTCATAGAGTTAATACCGCTTTTACCGCTTTGTTATTTTCATTTGGCCTTTCAAGCGATTAAAAAATATTAAAGATGTCTTCCTCCTACTTTATTTTATTTAAATTTCAGAATATCCAACATTTAAAGAAATACCCTTTTTGGTGAATTTTTTTTTTAGTTATTTTAGCTGGATGTCTTTTATATCTTCTCTTGATGGACAATTATTGGCTTTAGAAATTTTTTTTAGTTCTTGTCAATTCATAATTTTATGATATTTCTTTTGGCTCATTTGTATTCAAAATGTTGGCTAAACAAAATTTCATATTTTACACGTATTAAATAGTAATAAGATTGTTAAAATCGTTATCACATTTATGATGATTTGAAGGGCTGGCGGAACAGACATACAGTGACAAACAAAAGTGTTGATACAGACATGTGTTATAAGAATATTAAATGTGTGTACGTTTTGTATTGTTGTATTTGTTTTTTAGAATCACCAACGAAATTTAAGCAATTAAAAGAATTAATATGTGAACATATTTACATATCGATACCTTAACATAGAAAGGCCCTAAGTAACGTTTTCCTAACTGTTCAGGAGAGAGAAAAAACTTAATAAAAAACAAAAGGCATTTTTCTACAGTGGGCCATTCTAACAAGCAAAATTTGCAAAGTACTAAATTGGTCAACTTAAAAAGAAAAGAAAGAAGGCTAGATATTTAAAAAAATAATTAAATTATTAGGAAAATAAAATAAAAAAAGTTTTTAATGGTTTATTATTTTCAAACAGCTGATTGTTTTACAGTCTTTGCGAAGAAGGGGCGGGGTAATCTCTCCCTCTCTATATCTCACTCTCTCTCGCTTTAATCAGTCACACTTCTCAATACGACAACGCTTTTAGTTAAAATTGTTATGCCCAGAAAAACTTAAAAATATCTTTATTTTTGGCAATAAATAAATCCGAAATCTGAAAACCATAATTTTTTAATCAAGGCCTTCATTTGCCCTCCGCTTTATACGGCCAGTGGCCAATAATCTTGACGACATGTTTCAGAAAACTATTTATCAAATTATTTATTTTGCCAGTTATTGAAAGAATTTCAATAAGAAACATATTTGTCTCAAACATTTCTAACACAGTAAATAATACAAAAATTTATATGCAAATATTATTATAAATGAAAAACTATAAAAATGTTGTTATTAAAAATTTCGTGCCACGAGTTTGGAAGTTGAAAATTTTAATCCAGCACAAATAAAAGTTCAATCAAAAAAATATATCTACAAAAATGTTTCAAAAACCCATATGATTTTTTTTTATATTTTATTTGCAATATGATTAAAAAAAAATCTTCAACACAAGTTACAAATTATTGAAAACTTAATACGCCACCGTATTGAAACAACAACAAAAAACGTGATAATTACATTTAAAAGTCTGGACACGATTGTGATACACAAAAACTAAACAAACAAAAAATAATTGGGTGATTTATAAACTAAAAACTGTGTTGTTTTTATTATTCCTTTCTGCGGCAATTTGTTGCTTTTTAAACTGACTTCAAATTCGTAAAAAGAAAAAATATACGAAAAAGTTGTTTTTTCCTTTAACTTTTGGTTTTCTAAGGCATATCAATGAATCCAAAAGGGTTTTACCCCGTTTTAGTATTTTAAGTATATTCGATTTGCACGTCTCAATATATATAGCCCTGAAACTTAAACTTTTCAAAAAGTCAAGTTTATTGCTTAAAATTTACATATAAATAATTCAATTTTGAACGCAATCAAGGCACAAGTCAATCAAATATTGAAATAGTTGTTCAAAACAAAATTTATTAAAGGCGCGAAGAACGTCAGACAAACTTTCTATGGAATTAAAACTCTACGTTTGATAAAGTTTAATAAGAATCAGAGCAAGAAAAGTTAATAAGACTGTGAACAACTTTTCTATAGAAAAATTAATCAGACTATGAACAACTTTTCTGTAGAAAAGTTAATCAGGCCCTGAACAACTTTTGTGTAGAAAAGTTAATCAGACTTTGAACAACTTTTCTGTGGAAAAGTTAATCACACTCTGAACAACTTTTCTGTGGAAAAGTTAATCACACTCTGAACAACTTTTCTGTAGAAAAGTTAATCAGACTTTGAACAACTTTTCTGTAGAAAAGTTAATCAGACTTTGAACAACTTTTCTGTGGAAAAGTTAATCACAATCTGAACAACTTTTCTGTTGGAAAGTTAATCCCAATCTAAACAACTTCTGTGTAGAAAAGTTAATCAGACTTTGAACAACTTTTCTGTGGAAAAGTTATTCACACTCTGAACAACTTTTCTGCAGGAAAGTTTATCACAATCTGAACAACTTTTCTGTGGAAAAGTTATTCACACTCTGAACAACTTTTCTGTAGAAAAGTTAATCAGACTTTAAACAACTTTTCTGTGGAAAAGTTAAGCAGACTCTGAACAACTTTTCTGTAGGAAAGTTAATCACAATCTAAACAACTTCTGTGTAGAAAAGTTAATCAGACTTTGAACAACTTTTCTGTAGAAAAGTTAATCAGACTTTGAACAACTTTTATGTGGAAAAGTTAATCAGACTTTGAACAACTTTTGTGTAGAAAAGTTAATCAGACTCCCAGCAATTTTTCTATATAAAAAAACATATCAGACTTTGAACAACTTTTATATAGAAAACAACTTTTCCGTAGAAAAGATAATCAGACTTTGAACAACTTTTCTGTGGAAAAGTTAATCACACTCTGAACAACTTTTCTGTAGAAAATTTAATCAGACTTTAAACAACTTTTCTGTGGAAAAGTTAAGCAGACTCTGAACAACTTTTCTGTAGGAAAGTTAATCACACTCTGAACAACTTTTGTGTAGAAAAGTTAATCAAACCTTGAACAACTTTTCTGTGGAAAAGTTAATCACACTTTGAACAACTTTTCTGTGGAAAAGTTAATCAGACTTTAAACAACTTTTGTGTAGAAAAGTTAATCAGACTTTGAACAACGTTTCTGCAGGAAAGTTAATCACAATCTGAACAACTTTTGTGTAGAAAGAACTGATCATTTCTGTGTATTATTTAAACAAACGCATGCGTGACTCATTACGCATCACGCACACCAGTGCGACTAATGGGTTTCAATTCTATCAATGAGCTGACTTTTTTTTTTTTTGTTCTTTCGTTTATGTTGTTTCATCAACATGATAAAAACGTGCGTTAAACGTGTATTAATTTGTTAATTAAGAAATCATTATTATTAAAACATGTTGAGAATTTTTGATGATGGAGATCATGAAGGAGCTGATGACTCCGCCGGTATTGATGACGGCAATAAAGTGAAGTAATTCCATATTACAGCATGTTTAAATATAGCATAAATAAATTACAAACTTATGTAATAGTTTATTTTATGTGGACGGCTTAACTATGGACAAAGCAATCGAATGGCTGTAAAGTGAACAGACAGCCTGAGGCAAGGATTTTGCTAAAGTTCTAAAAATTTTTGTGACGATGCCGCAAGAGCCCTAAAGTGTTCATTCAGTAGGTTGTAATATAAAAACGTATAGAAATGCCAATTAACAGATCAGATCTGATTATTACTAGGACTTTGAGGTCAAGTAAAGTGTGCGAAATAGGCAAATATGTGCGCCTGTAGTCCTCACCTGTTAGTACTAACAGTTGCAAATATGTAGAACTTAAAAACAATACATATGTCTATATATATATATGTTTAAATATAGTACATACATATAATTCAATGCACTATAAATAGTTATACTAGTATGACGAAATTCCTTTAATTATTCATCACTCGTTTTCTGGTTTCATGATTAACTGTCAGTCAGGATTCCATTTATTATTCTTTTTCTTTTTTTCTTTTTTTTTTTTGGATGCGTGATTGCATGCATGTGCATGAGTTTTAAACTATAATAATGTATTTATATGTGCGTTAAACTATTACATGTATTTTCAGCAAATTATTCACACTCGTTTATCACCACCCAATATCACAAACAGTGTGTCCCCAAACTATTTTCACAATTAAACATAAAAACTTAAATTTTCGTTACAAACTCTCAATAGTTTTAGAGAAAGATTTAAAATGTTAAAATATGCCAAGAGTTTTTTCTTTTACTTTCTTGGTGGATAAAGTAAAAGTCACACAAGTAAAGTTCTTCGTTATACAGGAGCTGAAAACCCCAGCTTTATGGTTTTCATCTTTTGTTACAGACCCCGAACTAAATCTCAGCTACTTTAAACATATCTGTGAGATTTTATCACAACAGCTGAAGTCAAATTTTAGAATTGCAAAAAGTCTATCTTATTCTTATTATTGATGAGTTTTTTTTTTTTTGGTAATTTTATTAAAATTTAATAAGATTTATTTTTAAATGTGGGTTTTCAGGGAAATAGCTGACAACAATTTCTTTTGAAATTTCTTTGGTATTGACTTCAGCTGTTATGATAAAACTTCACATATATATCGTTGCCTGAATATAGTAAGACCTTAATTGGTTTTTCTTCAAATCGAGTTTTTTATAAATTTCGAAAGCTCCAACATCATCATTGGTAAAAAAGTTGACCTGATCCGTCTAAAAATAGCACAAATATAAGCAGTTGAAAAAAGTTTCGCGACTGTAATTTTTATTAAGTTTTTTCACTCGCCTGAAAAGTTAGGAAAACGTTACTCAGGGCATTTCTATATGCAGCTATTGATTTGTAAGTCACAATCAAAGGAGTGTTCCCTCCAGGCCATTTAGCTAAAGTTTACAAAAAAAAACTTCGAGTCTAAAAATATTTATGTTTTGTTGTATTTAAGACCCCGTGTTTTCTTCAAAAAAAAAAAAATTCTTCAATAAAAATCCGTATAAATATTTCTTAAAAAAGAATTTTTTTTTCCAGTGTCCAAAATTTTTAGCACAGACTGTACACCACATTCTTATTTATATATACTTATATATGAGCATATAAATATATATGTGTGTTCATACTTTTGTTGAGGATTTTATTAATTGAATAAAATATCGAAATGACAAAATACTTGCAAAAAAAGTTTTTTCCGGAATATTTTTCATTTAAATACGAAATTCAATCGATTACAGTAGAAATTATTTTTAAAAGAATTGCATTAAAATGTTTAATGAAATGTTAAAATTGATTAATAACAAGCAGGTTTTGATGGCTTACAAGCAAAATGTTGTTTTTTTTTTTAAATCAATTTTAAAGGTTTCTTTTTTTGACAGAAAATATAAATTTAAAAACTGATGATTGAAAAATGCAAACGACACAGTCGTTTGTTATTTTTATCTGTCTTCTGCTAAAATATTACTTTACTTTTTTTTTAGAGTTTATTAAATAATAAATAGCCATTAAGTAGAAAGAGGCTAGAAATGTGCAGAAAAAAATGTTTGTGTACGATGTGAAGAGCAGCAAAACAAAACGTGCATATTTTCAATATAATTTTTTTTTTTTTTGGGTATTTTCTTGAGTTTGGGAAGCAATTTGCTTTTAATAAAAAGTTCATTTGATTTTGTAAGAAAACAAAATTAATGAAATTTAAAAAATCTAACAAAGTACGTTTTGTTCTCGATTTCCTGGTATTCCACTTGAATGCCAGGAAAAAAATTATTGTATTTTAGAATTAGAAATTTTTTTGCTGGCCTGAAATTAAGTAAAATTTTAACACAAAAACTACTTTTTCTAAAGTTTTAGTCTATGCAAAAGTTGTTTGTAGTAAAACCGCTTTTTTTATACAAAAGTTGTTTGTCCTAGAACAACTTTTTTCATACAAACAGTTGTTTATATTAAAACGGCTTTTTCTATAAGAAATTTTTTCAAATTGAAAGAATTTTTTCTATGGAAAAGTTGTTTGAAATTAAGCAAATTTACTGAGTTAAAAAAAACTTCTTAATGGTTATTTATCAAGTTATTCTGACTTGAGCTAATTTTTCTATAAAAAAGTTTTTCAAACTGTAACAACTTTTTCTATAAAGCAGTTTTTCAAATTGAAACAATTTTATCTGTAAAAAAAGCTGTTTGAAATTAAGCGAATTCTTCTATAAAAAAGTTATTGAAATTCAAACAACTTTTTCTATAAAAAATATTATTGAGCTGTAAAAAAAAACTTTTTCTATAGAAAAGTTATTGACATTTAAACAACTTTTTCTATAAAAAAAAAAGTTGTTGAGATTGAACAACTTTTTCTAAAGACAAGTTGTTTAAATGGAAATAATTTTTTCTATAAAAAAAACTGTTTGAAATTTAGCAAATTTTTCTATAAAAAAGTTATTGAGATTTAAACAACTTTTTCTATAAAAAAAATTATTGAGCTTTAAAAAACACTTTTTCTATAGAAAAGTTATTCTGACTTAAACAACTTTTTCTAGAAAAAAAAGTTCTATAAAAAAAGTTGTTGAAATTTAAACAACTTTTTCTATAGCAAAATTATTCTGACTTTTATTTTATAGAAACGTTTTTACAATTTAAACAACTTTTTCTGTGACAAATTTTTCCAAACTTAAACAACTTTTTCAATAGAAAAGTTATTCTGACTTAAACAACTTTTTCTAGAAAAAAAGTTCTATAAAAAAAGTTGTTGAAATTTAAACAACTGTTTCTAAAGACAAGTTGTTTAAATGGCAATCATTTTTTCTATAAAAAAACTGTTTGAAATTTAGCAAATTTTTCTATAAAAAAGTTATTGAGATTTAAACAACTTTTTTTGATTTAAACAACTTTTTCTATAAAAAAAATTATTGAGCTTTAAAAAACACTTTTTCTATAGAAAAGTTATTCTGACTTAAACAACTTTTTCTAGAAAAAAAGTTGTTTAAATTTCAACAACTTTTTCTAAAGACAAGTTGTTTAAATTTCAACAACTTTTTCTAAAGACAAGTTGTTTAAATGGAAATAATTTTTTCTATAAAAAAAAACTTTTTGAAATTTAGCAAATTTTTCTATAAAAAAGTTATTGAGATTTAAACAACTTTTTTTGATTTAAACAACTTTTTCTATAAAAAAAATTATTGAGCTTTAAAAAACACTTTTTCTATCGAAAAGTTATTCTGACTTAAACAACTTTTTCTAGAAAAAAAAAAAGTTCTATAAAAAAAGTTGTTGAAATTTAAACAACTTTTTCTATAGCAAAATTATTCTGACTATTATTTTATAGAAAAGTTCTTACAACTTAAACAACTTTTTTTGTGACAAATTTTTCCAAACTTAAACAACTTTTTCTATAGAAAAGTTGTTGTTATTTAAGAAACTTTTCCTACACAAGAATTGTTTACACTAAAGCAATTATTTCCTGTAAAAATGTTACTATTAAAAATTTGTTCAGATTAAAGCTCAGCAGATGTTTAGCTGGAATTTCTTTTTTGTTATAGAAAAATTTATATTTTAAATAGTGGTGGGGACTACCCCAGATTCTTGTATATTTTTTTGTTTGTTTTTTCTATGCACAACAAACAGTGCTGTGTTCTGTGGAATATTTGTTTGAAATTTATTTCATGTTAATGTCGTTTATTGGGTTTTTGGCTCTAAAGTTTAACACTTTTTCTGGCGAAAAGAAAAAAATCTGGACGAATAAGGCACTCTAAACGCCACACCATAAAAGACTGGCCCAGTGTCCGAAATTTTGCTTTTATTTTTTCTTATTAAAATTTATATTGATTTGCTTCGCATGAAGTGTTCAATAAACAATTCCTCTAAGCAAATTAAACGACTGGTAGAAAAAGAAAACATCAAAACCTTAAAGAAAAACAAAAAAATTAAGACACTTCAGTCCATAAACAAATCAGTATGACGATGAAGTAACTTCGCACAAACTGATAGAACACTTTATGAATGTTAATTGTGAGTAACAAAATCGAGCTGAAATATAGACGTAAATGTGGACGGACTTGCGGATAGACAATAACTACAAACAGCTACAATTATTGAGCTGAGCTGAGCTGAGCTGAGCTGAGGAATAGGAACAACAATTATTAAGCGGGAAGATGATTATCATGAACAAATAAAAAAAAAATATTCGTATACAAAAACAAAAAAAACAAAAAATAAACACCAAAATCGAACGAAAGAAAAACAAATTTAAAAAAAAACCCAAAAAAAAGTGACAGCAACAAAAATTAAAGAAATTGAATCAACACATTGTTTTGTATTCCGTATGAAAGATCTGCCAGTTTTTATTTTATTTTATTTTTTTTTTTATTTTTTATGTATTTCAATATTTAATTTTTGCACTGGCCATTCCTGTGCCCAACAGTTGGTATATAAATCTAACACGATTCGAGGAAAAGACATCATTTCTTTGGTGGAAACTTAAGTGTTAAGTTTAGCTCCTCTAGTGCCGATCAGTTTCTATTCGCGAATTTTAGCTCAAAAAATAAATTAACTAAATTGTGAAAAACAACGTTTGTTTTTTTTTTTTTTTGTTTAAAGGATTTGAAAATTAAAAACTTTAAAATCAATATGAAATTCAGTGCAACTCTCGCTTTGGCCGTGTTCGTGGGCCTCGTTGCCAGCAGCAGTGCCTTTCCAGCTCAAAAAAGTACGTGTTGAAAAAGTTTTAAGTCACTTAAATAATCGAACAAAATAATGAAAATATCAAATTGCCCTAATAAATGATAATATTGTACATCAGTAAAACAATTATGCTAAAATTATAAATGTAATTAAATACAATAACAGTTATTAATAAAAATTTAAATTAAATAATAAGAAAAAACAGATTTTATAAAAGGGACAAAATACTGAAAAATTTAACCATAATTTTTTTTAATTTCCTTTAAAGAAATTTAAAGCAAAAAAGGATTTTATTAAAAAGTGGTTTCTTTAAAGGTGTTTGTAGTTCTTTTAAAGGTCCTGGTTGTAAAAGTAACTGCCTTTCAAAGCTCGTTTTTCAACTAATACTTTTTTTAAAAATACTTTTCCTTACAAATTAATTAATTTCTTTTTCAAAGTTCGTTTTTCAAACAATACATTTTAAAAAATACTTTTCTCTTTTCAAAGGTCCTTTTTTACATACTTTTTTATGTTACTTTTTCCAAAGTTACTTTTTTTTAAAGTTGTTTCGCTTTAAATGTTACTTTCTTTTTCAAAGTTTGTTTTTCAAATAATACATTTTAAAAAATACTTTTCTCTTTTCAAAGGTCCTTTTTTACATATATTTTTTATATAATCGTACTTTTTTCATAGTTACTTTTTTTTAAAGTTGTTTTGGTTTAAATGTTACTTTCTTTTTTTAAAAGGTGCTTTTTTTAAATGGTATTTTCTTTTTTAAATTTACTTTTATTTAAAAAGTACTATTTTTAAAAATGTCTTTTTCTTGAAGGCTTTTTTTAAAAGGCACTTTTTTTCAAAGGTCCTTTTTTTCAAAGGTCCTTTGGTTTATAAATACTTTTTTAAAAAGTAATTTTAATTAAATTATTTAAAAGGTACTTTTATTTAAAAGGTACTTTTATTTAAAAGGTACTTTTATTTAAAAGGTACTTTTTTTAATGTCCCTTTTTTAAAGGGTACTTTTTTTAGATGGTACTTTTTTAAAAGGTACTTTTATTTAAAATGTACTTTTATTTAAAAGGTACTTTTTTTAAAAGGTACTTTTATTTAAAAGGTAATTTTATTTCAAAGGTACTTTTTTTCAAAGGTCCTTTGGTTTGATAAGTACTTTTTTAGATCGAACTTTTGTTTAAAACTGTTTATTAAAAATGTATTTTTTTACAAGTTACTTTTTTAAAAAAGTACTTCATTTAAATGGTATTTATTTTAAACGTTACTTTTATTAGAAGGAACTTTTTTTAAATACTTTTTTTTAAAAACTTATTATTTTTACTTAACTTATTTTTTTAAAACTTCCCTTTTTAAATATTTCTTTAAGGCACTTCAAAAAGGTACTTTACTACTATTTTAAAAGTTACTTTCTTTACATGAAACTATTTTAAAAAGCACTTTATATAAAGTTCCTTTTTTAAAAAATAATTTACTAGAAGGATTTTTTTTAAACGTACTTTTTTCAAGCATTTTTCTTTTAAAGGATATTTTTTTAAGAGGTACTTTTTTAAAAGGTGCTTTTTAAGAAAGGACTTTCTTAAAAAATACTTTTTTAAAATTTTCTTTTTTTAAATATTTCCGTTTTAAAAGGTGCTTTTTTAAAGCATAGTTTTTTAAAAGGTACTCTGCAATGGAAGGTACAAGTTAATGTTTTAAAAAATAGTGTTTTTAAAGATATCTTTTAGACCATTTCAAAAAGTGTTTTTTTTTTTAATATTTATTTCAAAAGGTACTTTTGAAACACTTTATTTTGTAACTTTTTCTTAACGAACCTCCTGATACGTCTGCTAAAAATCCTTTTTCAAAAAGTACTTTTAAAAAACACTTTAAAGCTGCATAATTCTTTAAATACAACTTTTTTAAAAGATACTTTTTGTGTAAGTACTTTTTTGCTAGATACTTTTTTCAAGAAGTACATACTTCTTGTTAAAATATTTCTGTTTAGAAAAATCCTTTTGAAACGAACATTTTTTTAAAGGATATTTTAAAAAGTAATATTTTTATAATATAATTTTTCGCTAATAAAGAAATTGTTGAACACCTAAATTTCGAATTGCAATTATTTTAGGGATGTACAAATTATTTTATGAAAAGGTTTACAGTTTTAGTTTAATTTGCTTAATCCTAAATTAGGAGTGATTTACTACCAACGCCCGGCTCAATACTACGCTGCTCCCCAACAGCGCACGATGTACGTGCAATATATGCATCCGTCTCCATATGCCCGCTCAACCCAAGCGGCCGAAGCTTTGGTAGCTGGCGAATCCGTAGCCACTGGTACCTATTTGGAAGGTACTTAAGTTCAGCCGACACTTGATTAGACGAATGGAAACTAAAGTTTTGCTTTTATTATTTTACATGTTTGTTTTCAGACTGCGATCATGCTCAGGCTGAAATCTCTGCCGCTGGTCCTGCCGTTGAGTACGGAGCTCCCGCTACCCTTGATATTGGCGCCGAGCGCGGCGAAGATGTTTTGAGCGAAGCTGGTGTTCATGCCGCACAGGCTGAAGCCGAAACTTATCCCGCCGCTGGAGAGTCGTTGCCCGCTTTTGAAGTGCCCGTCGATGTTGACATTGTGGCCGAAGAAAATGAGGTGGACGGCGATGATGCCAAGGTGCCACGTGACTTTAACTTGGATGCTGCTGACGTCGGCAATGCGGGTGATGAAGCCGTTGCTGCTGCCGCTGCCGCTGAAGAGTCTCCTGAAGTTGCTGCTGTTGATGTAGAGGCTGCTGCCGAAGTGCCCGCTGCTGAAGATCCGGCAGAGGCTCCCTTAGATGTTGCTGTGGCCGGCGAATTGCCCGCTGCTGCTCCTATTGCTCCTGTTAGCAAGCCCATCAACCGTTATTTGCCCGCCAAGAAGAAGGTCTACGTTGAATTGGACCAATCGGTTGAGGACACCGACTTAATTGCCGCCTCCGAAGAAGCCTCCGAGGATGAAGAAGAGGAAGAAAGCGTGGCTGCAGTTGCTCCGGTAACTCGCCGCCCTGCCCGCCGTCCTGCTGCTAAGAAGCCCAGCAAGGCTGCTCCTGCTTCCAAACGAGAACCTACACCTCTCCCTGCTGGCACCTTCTTCCCCATTAACTTTGGTGGCACCAAGGGTGGCGCCATTGCCATTGCCAACTCTTTCAGCACCGGCGAAGGCGGCTCCGCTACCAGTCACGCCATCGCTTATGGTTCGCCCGACGCCGCCTCCCTCCGTGGCTGTGTGTCCTGCAAAAAACACTAATTCGCCTGTAGCTAAAGCATTTCTTTTTTCTTCGTTTTCTACGACATCAGCCATCATTCTGTGCCCTTCAATCGGTCGCCACGACTGCTATAGTTTTTTTTCTTCTTCTTACTCAAAATATAAATCTTCAAATGTTTTATTGATTTTATTAGTTTTTTAGTCCAATTGTAAAAAAATAAAAAGCGAAACCCAAAAAAATAAATTAAAAAAATATTATCCTTTAAAAAAATAAAACTGCTTTTTGATATGTTGGCTGGTTAATTGTTTAAGTGCCCAGATATTCAGCGTAATAATAATTTATCTATCAGAAAATTTTCTCTTAGATAAACAGTTTGCAATGTTCTATTTTGAGGTGAACTTTTCTGCCTTTAAATTCAGCTGAAGCCTGTTGTGTTGCTGAATTAGTTTTTTTTCAACGTAACTGTGAACATTTTGAAAACTCATCAGCAACGAATACAGCAACCTTAAAATTCAGGCAGCTGAATATGCGGATAAGTGTTAGAAGTTTAATATTTTTGAATTGAAACTGACTGAGCCAGAGTTTTAATCGTTTTTTATCAGCTAAATTGATGGATTTTTCAATTCAACATGCCAATTTATATACGAAAAGTTTCGGCAGGCTGAATTTATTTTTAGAGGTATTTCTCTAACTTCCTTAAAATGTTCATTTTAGCTATAAACAATTCAGCTGGATAAATACAATATTTAAAGTTAGTTGTCATAATTTTGATAGTTTATCCGTTAAGAAAATATTATTCTGTAAATTTATGAAGCTCTGCATTTTAATAGGAATATTGATTGATTGCCCTTCTTCTGCTGAATTGCATTTGTTCACTTGTTTTAATTTGTGATGTACATGAGACGATGGAATATCCAAATTCAGGCCGCTGAATTTCAATTGCTAGACGAACTTCTCCCATATTTTGCTTTTTTTATTTCTAGATACTCAAAACAAATACAACTTAACAGGCGCACCACAATTCAGCTGAATAAATAAATCTGCCAGATATAAATTTTTTATGTGCAAATATTTAACCAAGATTTTCAAACCTTTTGTCGCCTCTGGATTCGATGATTTTTTAACTTGTGAGGCCAAAATGGCACTGGTTTGAGATTGTTTGAAAATTTTGATTCTCTAAACGCATCTCTTTAAAATTATTTCGTTTTCAATTCCGAGATGTAAGCAAGCCTCCTTTAATTATAAATTAAATTACCTTCAACTATAATCGAATAGGGGGTTTTTTTGTATGTTCAAATTTCTAAAGAAAACATTTTCTTAATGTTGTTGAAAAAGAAAATTTATTTCATCCTTTTTAAATTAACATTTTTTTTTTGGACTTCTTTTTAATTTTCTTAAACATTCCAGGTGCAATTCATTGTATATATAAAGTATAATTAAAATTGTTTGCATTTAATATAATTTTCATTGATTTTTCATTTATTATTTTAAATATATTGTATGTATAAGATATTGACAATTTCTAATGCAATATTAACTTATTAATAAATTGTTTATGTTTATACGTAAACCGTTTATAATTTTTAAATGGAAATTACTTATATGCTTTAGACAAGTTAAAAACAAAAAGCAAGATTTCGCAACAAAAAAATTATAGAAATAGTGATGAAAACGAAAACGAATCTTTATATAAATGTCTTACAAGCTGGCAACTATATTCTATATATTGAAGATTAGCCAAAAAAAAAAAAACAAAATTGAAGAAGTAAATGGAAATATTTGTTAGTTTTGCATAATTGTTTTGAAAGTGAACTGAAGTATGTGTGAAAAGAAAGAAAAACAAACGTTATCAGTAACCGTATTTATCTTGTAAAGAAGACATAACATCGTTGGCCAAAGAACTCAGACGTCCTGCTACTTTATGCACGCCCTGGCGTACACTTTCTTTAACATCATCGAAATCAGGGCCTTGGAAATTTGCACCCGTATTGTAACCTTAAGAAAACAAAATAACAGAGTATTAATATCAACGTTTTAACACCGGCATATATTTTACCTCTCGCTGCTTGATTGGGGCTTGAATTATCGCCAAAATAGTCCGACGACGATATGGCTTTTGAACTCTGGAATCTAGACAAGTTTGCACTCAAATCCGGCTGCGATTGGCTGTCGTTAAAATATTGTTCCGAGCCAAATCCTTTGGCGCTGCCAAATTTCTTTTGAGCCGCATTATCATCATAATTGTTTGTTTGTTGTTTTTTATTCTGTGATGTAGTCGTTCTACGTGCGTAGCTGTCATAGCTGGTGGAAGAAGGCAGTGTTGATTTTGCTTTCGTTTTTGAGCCTGCACCGTCACCGTCACCGCCAGCATCATCATTGTTACTGAACATCGATGTTATTTTAGAGTGAGTTGAGCCGACCGGTTCAATTGTCTCGAAACCCATCATTTCCAATTCTTGTTTATCATAATTACATAAATTATGGGTGCCACTGTTGGTGGCACTGTGGTTGCCACTGTTGCTGCTGCCGCTATACATGCTGGTCGAATAGTCATTGAAGAAGCTGTCGTTGTCAAAATTGGCCAGCTTGTTTAAAGTCGATGAAGAGTTGCTGGGGTTTTTTGGTGCTGGTGCTGGTGCCTGTTGTATGGTTTCCATGTCACTCAAAACCGAATGCGAAATGTCAGCGCTGAATAACAAAACACAAATACATATATATTAATGAATTTTCTTTTTTTTTTTTTCTAATTTGTATTTCTGGTAAAAACTTTTCCAAATTGTGGCCCAAAATCTGTCCCAAAAATTTTTCTCACACTTATTTTAGTTTGTTTAAAAAAAAAGTATGTTATTATTTTAACATTTTTAACACAAATTTATTTGTAGCAAGACAAAAATTTCTTAAGGAAAAAACCAAAATAAGAGTTGCCAATTTTGTTTAAAAAAAAAACTTCTCAAGAACTTAAAAAAAAAGAGATAAAAGAGCTGCCAAAGCTAATGAGCATTTTACAAGAGCCACTACGCCAATTGACACAAAAAGTTGTATAAATAAAAATTTTTTATACATTAGAAATACATCAAACATTTACACCTTGAAAGGTGCATTTTACAAAACAAACTGAGCCAAACTCTTGCATGGGCCAAAACTATTGCTTTCGTAAAGAAAAAGAAATGTGGCAAAAATGTTCGGGTTTAGAAAACTTGTTTAAACAAAAATAATAGAGAAACTAAACAGTCGGCAAATTGGAGCTTTTAAAATTAGTATTTCACTAAAATGTTTGTACCCATCTCTTACATTGACGAACTAACAAATTAGGGCCTAAATTGACTAACAAATTAGGGCCCAAAGAAAAAGAAAACCTTTTTATTACAAAATGGGAACCAAAATATTGTGTTCGCTGTAAAGAATTGTTGAAAGCAGCATTTAGCAAATTGCATTTCACAACTAGAGTTGTAAGAAACTCTGTTATTTTTATAAATAGTTGAAAAGAAAAGCCTAAAAGCAGTTCCATTTAATACAATATATCCAGGGTTTTTGTTTCAAGTCAGCAACTTACTTTCCTTTCAAATTAAAGCCCATGCCCAAACGTTCCATTTGTTTGGCCTTAAGCGGATCAATAGACTTCAATTTGTTCTCTTGCTGGGCTTGTTTTAACGACAAATCTTGATAGGCCAAACGCATACTGGTCACAGTTTCCAGCTCTTGCTCGGCCGTCACAGGTTTGTCAGGCACTGGATTATGTTCTAACTGATTTACCATATTGGCACGTTGTTCGATTTCAGCAAAATTTGTTGCAACTTTAGTAGCACCTAAGCCGCTGGTCTTGCGGGCACCCAACTGAAAAAGCGATTATATAAAAGTATAAAAACACCCACAAAAAAAAACGAAAAAGAAAAATGTTTACCCCTGATTTTTTGGGCTGTATTTTACGCACTCCAATTGAGGAAGTAACGGTTTGTTGTGGCAGTACCGCATTTAATAAGTCTACACTAGGAGCACCTGCTAAAGAGTCAGCGGTGGGTTTGTCATGAGAAGACGATGTTAAAGATTTCGCTGGTAAATTCATCTAAAACAAAACATTTAAATACACACACATTTAAAGCCTGAAATTCAGTAACTAAATCGTGACTTTTTTTCTTTAAAACTCACATGCCAAACTCGATACACAAATTTCAAATGTCCTTGTGTATTAAATATTACGTACCTGTTGCAAGTTATTGCTTTCGCTATTATTGTTTTCCAAAAATGCATTTTTATTATCATCCTTATGGCATTGGGCAAAGAAATCTTCCTCTTCTTTGGCATTATCATTATTTTCCAATTTTGCATCATGATCGTCCAAATGAAGCTGGTGTCAGATTTTCCATAAATATTCAAAATTTTATAGCACAAGGAATTTTTGTTTTCATTAAAGTAAAATATTAGTGGGTGGGTGTTTTTGTGAAGTTCGTAGTTGCACAAATTTTAATAGAGAATATATATAAATCAAATTGAAAATGCCAATTAAATGAACTTTGAACATAAAAGAGACAAATTAAAAACAAACAATTAACCAAGACACAAACCATTTAAGAAAAAATTACATAACAATTAGTAGAAAGAGCTGGAAAAGTACTTGCCAGCTTCTTGATTGCCAAAGAAATAATGACAATGATTTTGATAAATATTTCTAAAAAAAACTGTCTTTAAAACTGCTATTAGAAAATGTTACAGCATTTTTTCAGCACCACTATAAAAAAAATTACATATATGTCTATAATAAAAGCCATAATTTACACGTACAGTGGACTCGTAATTAAAGTTTAACAATTTTGAATTTTATAAATGTACAAACTTTGATACCATAAAGCTAAAGCATTCTTATTGTACAAAAAATAACAAGCAAAAGTGCACAATAAATCAACGGAACAGAAAAGCATAATATCAAACTAGAATTCTTTAATATAAACTTGCAAGGGGAACTCTCAAATTCCGAACTAATTACCTACAATAATTGTGCATTTGCAATTTAATTGTAACTAAAGCCAAAAATTTCGCTTTATTTAGAGTTGGTAATTCAGAGCTTTTCAAGCCAAACGTAGACATTTTAAAATAGTTTATGTCATTACAAAGGTGTTGCTGTTTTTGGAAAGCTGACGAAATACGGTGATATTAACGTTATATCCTGCCCAGTGTGTTTGCAAATATAAGCAGAGGTGGAGATTGGCATCATATCCAGTAGAAATTGCTTTGAAATTTACATAAAAACGAATGGAAACAACCTGAAACCTATTTTTCCTTGTCTGACAAATATTTTAAAGTATTAAACATTTAATATACTGATTAAAAAATCTTAAGGTATTATTTTGAAACTGCTTTAAAAGGATCATAAACATATTGAAAGATTAATATGTCTGAACTAAAGTTCTGGGGGATATTTGCACAAAAAACAAATAAGTTTAAACTCAATATCGCGAAAGCTTCGCTTAGGGAGGATTCTTGCTTTACAAAAGTTCATATTGGAAATACATTGTTATGGCTGGACCAGCATGACGCAGAACACCTACCTTTACCTTCAGTACATTTAATTTTGTGTAACAAAGAAAAAGTTCTTCTCTTACCCTCAAAAATGGTTTGTGTCTGTTTTCAAACAACAACAGCAAGCAAACAAAAAAGAATATTCATATCCTAAAAAGAGAAATATCTCTTGTTCGGAACTTACTTTTGTACCAAGTGTTTTCATTGCCTGTTGAGCAAGACCAGCCAATTTATCGCGATACAACTGAGCAGCACGTGAATTGTATTTTTGTTGGGCATCAGTTGTGGTGCAATTATGTTGGCGGAAAAACTGAGCTGCTTTATTATTGCCACCCAATTGCATTTGACGCAATTGCATCCAGGTCCATTTAGTGTCCAATGTTGTGGAACGCACAAATGACAAATGTACACCCAAACTGCGATGCACAGCCGAACAGTCGATGCATATGAATACGCCATAAGTAACTGAAGACCAAGTGGGAGCCTTGGCCCCACAATCGAAACAGGTCTGGAATAATGAATTAAAATATTAATACTAGTATAGATATAGCCTACAAACTTGTGTTTCCTAATTATTTGTTTAAAATTACTTCCTTCCTAGTTGCACTGTCATTTCAGGGTTATTTTAATAAACAAGATTATTGGCCCCATTTTAATTGTATAAGACGTCATCACTTTTTTCTTCATTTATTAAGCTCTTCATTTTTGACTATCCTACCATTTACCTTTTTGTAAACTAAAACTTGAGGCAAAATCTATCAAGGATTCCTTTACTTACCTTGTTCCCTACTTGGGACCGTAAATTTTCAAATATAAACTCGATTTCTGTACGGGTAGGACCTGTTGTTGATTTTTCCATATTTTTCTTTTCGATTTGCTTAAGTGCTTTTAATGTTCTATTTTCAGGGGGTTTAGTAATTTTTTTTTTTAGGTTGGAGTTTTCGTTAACTAAAATACAGACACCTTCTGTGTAATTATAAGAATAAATTGTGTTCGTCTTCTTTACGCGTTTAGAATTTCTTTTTTTAACTTCGGACAGTGTGTTTGCTTATGTTTTTACTATAAAATTCTTGTTGTTTAGCAAATTTATTAAAGAATTAAATTTTAACTTCGCTTTTATTTCTCTTGTTTCTTAATAGAATTTTGACGTGTGTTTTTATTCATTTTGTTTTATTCCAAAATTCCACGTTAACAACTGGAATATCAAATACTGTCAAAGTCAAATAGCAATTTAAGGGATGCCATATGTTTATTATACAGCACATGTTAAGCATACAGGTATGATAACATGAAACAATTTGTTTTTGAAGGAATTTACATATTGCGGTTTTTAAACAAAAATGATAATACAATAAAACACAGAAATATTGTTAGTGATTTTTTTTTATTATAATCTGGTATATAATTGAATGACATTTATTTTTATCTGCGGTTTCTGATGTATGGCCATCGGTGCTAAGAGCTACACGATCCATTCGATTAGTTCAATTTGTTACCACTTTTTCTAATAAATCTAGTCGTATGGCAAATAATGTCGTCTTGTTGGAACCAAATGTCATTCATATATAACCGACTACTATTTTTAGAATAAAAACTGAACAAGGCTCGATAGCCCGCGACATTCACCGCTATGGCAGCTTCTTGCTTATTTCGAAAGAAATAAAGACCGATGATGCTGCAAAATAAATGAACCCCACCAAACCATAAATTATAATTATGGTGATTCGTTAACGGCACCAGGTCCTCAACAAAATTTAGTATTCTAGTTTCAAATGAGTGCAATTGCAAAATGCTGTATGACCTTCGCGAACAGATTTATTTTTTCTGAAGTGAGTTTCCACAATTTGAATGCGATAGTGAATGATTAGTCAATGTTTTGACAAAAAGGCTTGAAATTACTGAAGAGGTGTGCACTGCGCATAACAATTAATGCGATATATTATAGCAAGGGGATATACATACATACATACAGATATAAAAAAACAACTAGAGATTTCTTTAAAATCACTAGTTACTTTTAGCATGACAACTCTTCCAGATTGAAAGAATATCTTTTGATCAGTCATATCTACAATTTATTAGTTTTGATTAAAAAATATACATACATATGTATGTATGTATATATGTTATTGTTAAAGAAAAGTTTCCACAACTTCACGTTCCAGTTGTTAACTCAATAGAATAACACCAATGTTCTATATTTTTCTTTACCAAAGGTTTACAATATTATTTTGAAGTTGCTGCATCATTATTACCACTTCTCGATACTATTGCTATGCTTTTGGCATCTTGTTTCAAAACTAAACGTAAAAACGTTAAATTCAACAATAAAGTCTGACCCAAAAACTCACGATAGTATCTTGGAGCTTTTGAAAACATTTCCCTCAACTCCGCTGGGAACTGCACACATCCAGAGAAATTTTCACTGTTATCAGCACCTGAAATTTGTTGTGGAGCATGATCCGGCATTTTCTCGGTATTGTAGACTGTGCGCATCATATTTAAAATCGTGTCTTCCGATGAAACTCTCTCTGTACCCACTAAGTGGTTAAATAGGCGAGCTGACAAAAATTTTCTGGCATAGAAAACATTGGGTAAATTTATTGTGTTATTAATCTGTGTAGTTTCATTAAGCATTCCATCAGAAGACTGATGATGTTTCCTCGAGGTTAAAGCATAGCCCAACATAGCAGTTACTTGTGATTTTTGTATATTGATGTTTTGTTGTTCGACACTACCAGGATTATTGTTAGCTTGAGCCATTTGAGGATTTTCAAAGATATAACAATCAGCCTCCGGTATAAGGTGATTGACGTACAAACAACGATGAATCAACTCATTTATATGCAACTTTTTCTCTGATATTTCATGATGTTGCCAGTGGGTTAGCAGGCAGGGTTCATTTAAACCTGGACCTGGAATATCGAGGCGAGACCAAGTTACACTGTTCACACCTATTCGTACAGAAACTGCAGATTTTATAGCTACCCTTTGTTCTGCCTCTAACGAAGGTGTTACAAATGGTGCAGTTCTTGTCTGACCTTTACCCAACTTTACCTCAATTGTTTTAGGCTCTAGCAACAGACTGTGAAGAAATTTTTCTGTAATTTTGCAGCCAAAACTTTCTATGGAAAAAATTTCATTAAGACTGTTTAATACCCCATAACGCGTACGCCAAGCTAAAAGTTTGTTAGCTCTAGCTTTGGAAATTTCGTAACTGGAATATAAATACTTCTATTCAACAAAAACCAAACAGTTCATAAATTAAAAAAATTACTTACCTTAATAACTCATTTAAGCTGTAGTTATTTATAATTTTCAACATCTTTTCTTTTTGTTCCAGATCGTACTTGTTCAATATTGAGTTAATTCTACCCATGTGCTTGCTTTCCATTGCTTCAGTTCTTTCTTCCACAAATCGCCGGACTGTAATGTGCAAATTCTTCACCCCATATGAGGAATTAAAGTTATAATTTTTTAACGAATTTAATTTTCTCAATTGGCTTAGCATTTTTAATTAATTATCTATAAAATAATTTGTAATTGTTAAGGTAACAAATGGCGAAAATGTCTTAATAAATATGTAAACAATGATCAGCTGGGGTCTTGAGCTTCAACGTCGGAGTTGGCCATTAAGTGCTGTTGTGTACTAAAACAGAGGTGGAAAACTTATTATATTCATTGTACATTCTTTTATTACTTGCAAAAAAAATTAAAAAATTTGTAATCAGCTGTTTTTTATGGCAAATTGAAAGAGAACGTGAAACCAAATTAGTTTAAAGTTTTAAAGTGTGAGTGGATTAATAAAAATGGGTCTCCAATAGTTTAGGAAGGTAGTACTAATATATATATATATATAAGTTTTTCCGTTCCTGAGTTTAAAATTTCAATGTTTAGCTACTGCTTGATACAACTCAGCTTACTGTTTTCTTTTTATATTTTGTTTTGCTTAAATTTCTCACTCATACTCTCTTATCTGCCTTCTCTACTAAATTGTAAGACAATTGCTCCATGTTTTTGAAAATAAAAAAGAAGAAATCCAGTATTGCAAAGAATTTCGTGACGTTCAGTTGAAAGAATAATTTTAAAAAAGTTTATCAACGTGGGAAAAAATAATGCATTTCTTTTTGAATAAAAGTGAAACTGATTAAAAATAATCGCTTTTTATTTTATTTACTAAAACTTTAAGTAGTTTTATGTATTTAAACAAAATTCCTATAAAGCTAAATAAAATTACGGCAAAAATAAATGAAAATCTTCCAAAAAGGTCAAAGGTGTATGTGATTGATTAACTTAACTTCATGTGTACACAAGTTATTGTTTTGTGAATTTTCGAATTTTCTAACGTAATACAACAAAATGGACCAAGTCTATACTATGAGTAACAAAGCTATACCAATGAAAGTGAAATCATCTTTTTGGTTACATTTCTTTTGTGGATTTAATTGAGTGCAGATTAAAAAGAAGTAAATAAAATAACGTTGAACTACTTATAAAACCAGCGAAAGTTGAAATAAAAAAATGAATAGATACTTATTAATTAATTAAACAAAATAAAACTAAAAAATGGAGCAGTGTTTTTGAATTAAAAAAAAGTAAAAAAAAACATGTTTATACACAATTGCTTAGTGTTTTTGTTTTGCTTTTGTTGCAGTTTCACAAGTTCTCTGAAAATCGTTATCCAGCATGTAAAAAAATGCAAGCCTCCCCCTAAAAATATTTTGTTGTTGATTTCTTATTTCTTTCCTTTTCTCTTTTCTTGCTTGCATTTCTTTTTTGGAAAATATGAAGTTGTTTTTTGCAGCACTCCATTGTGTTCTCAGTTTTGTGTCTTGAAATACTTATATCGTGTTTATTTTTGTCAACACATGTTTCGAAACGTTGGAAAGGAAGGCGTAGTAAAATCCAGGCATGATAAATTCAGTACATTTGCCCCAACTTGAGGTATAATTAGAATATCAAAAGTACTCAATACGAATAAAAAGTGCATCGTTTTAAGTACTCAAAAAGGGCATTTCATTTCAAACCATTCTTTGATTTCTCTAACTTATCGAGCGATTTCGTAGGCTTTAGTATACTAAAAAAAAGGGGAAACCACGACCGATAAACTTGCGGAAAACATTTCTCACTTGATTGTTTACTGCCAGCTTATTTTTCGCACAAGTAGTTACCGCATTTAATACAGATTGACAAAACGTTAAATTAGTAAAAATTTTCAATTCATTGCAAGTTTTTTTTTTGCAAATCACTAAAGAGTTAAAAATGTTAAATAAATGTTGCCAATCCAGCAAAATTTCTCTAAAATCTACCAGATTTGCACATTCTTGTAAACATATGTGTGCAAGTTCAGAAATGTAATGGAAAATCGCGCATACTTAAAAACTTATTAACTCGAAAATCATGTCTTACATTGTTTTGAATATAGAGAAAAGAATCCCGTTAACACCCAATACCAGTAGTTGATTTAACTACAATTTTTGCAGGAAATGTACAATTTTTCATTAATTTTGTAATACACTTTATCATCCCTGGCACAATTTTACTGTTTTATTAAGAGGTTTTTTCATTTCTTACAATTTTATTTTGCAAGAAAGTGTTGAACATGTTTTGAAGATTTAATAAAAAGTATGTACATACAAATGTACATACATACATACATATGTATGCATTCAATAATTGTAAGGCATTGTAAAATGTATGTTTGTCGAGACCTCTGCAGATAGTATGTATGTATATATGTTGTATGTATGTATATGTGTACTTGCATACATACATATGTGCATACATATAACCAAAGGAAATTGTTAAAATTTTATCAATAGGGGCGGTAAGCTTTAAAATTTTACTTCAAAATAATATATATATGTATGTATGTACATATACATATATTTATGTGTGTAAGAATGTTTTTTACCTCCAGATTGTTAATGTCAACAATTGCAAATACAACAACATTTAAATGTAGAAATTAAAATAAAAGCTACTATTTATAAAAAATTAACTTTCTATTTCTTCGCCAACTTTGTTTTACATCTTGAAACATTTCTTTATCTTTAAAACTACACATTAATATCAACGTTTCTACTGCACTCCAATATGAGTCTATCGACCACATTTACATTAACTCGTGTACCATCTGTAGAAGAAGCTGCACAAAAACCCCAGTACAATCATCAGTCCGCTAATAATACAACAAACGCAAGCTCAACAAATACTAACACCGACAACAGAAACAACAACAGCATTACCTCATCAGCAACATACTACCACTTTCCCAGTGACAACCAAATTGAATACACGATATTAAATTATAAAAATGAACCGCGGCGATCACTGACATCTGAAGAAACCCTACTGCTGGAAAGGACAACCCAAACCCAAAATAGCCATGCCAACAACACCAGTGGTATTTACATGCACAAGAGCAACAGTTATCACGGCACGGCAACCGTAAAGGGCAAATCTACAATAATAAAACAGGACAGTTTAAATGGTCGCATTAACACCAGTCTTACCGATAGTGATAGCGAATACGGCAGTATAATGACTGTGGCCCCAACAAAGTCTGCCATTAGTTCGTCGCCTTTAGCCAATGAGGCCGATGAGGAACACGATAGTTTTTTGGTTGGGTCATCTGGGGAAACTGCCGCCACCAGCAATATTAATAATCGCCGTTTGCATCGTTCAAATAGTAAAACCCGCTCTTCAATATGTTATCGTGCCAATGCTTTCATATCGCGCAATTGGTATCTCAGCTATTTGGTGCCGCTTTCTATATTATTAGCTCTAATGTTTGTGGCCTATTTGACCAGAGACTATGCCAAACTTGTGCTTTATTGGATTGAGACACAAAATCCCTGGATTATATTTGCCGTGTTTATGCTGCTGTTTGTGATTGTCAGTTTTCCAATTGTGGTGGGATATTTTGTGTTGATGATAACAGCTGGTTATTTGTTTGGCTGCATCAAGGGCTTCCTAACTGTGATATTAGGTGCTAATATGGGTATAGCCATAGCTCATGTGACTTTAAGAAGTTTACGGCATCGTCTACCAATACAAAAGTAAGTACCTCAGGATATTATTTATTTTCATTTTCTTTATGCATCGAATACTTAAACTGCTATTTTTATTATCTATAAAAAACAAAAGATGATTCCTGAAATAATATAATAACTATTTACTATTTGTATGTATGTTTGTACAATATGTTTATTTAATAATCTATTGCCTTTCATAATTCTGTATGCAGGTACAATAAGAAATCAATGTGATATAAAAACTTTGCCTAATTGTTGACTAACTCGAATGACAAGTTATTTATTATTATAAACGAGTTAATTTTATGCCACAATAAACGTTCGTTTGTTCTAGTTCTATAAGGTTTGAAAGCAATTTATTGTGATGATAATTGTAAGAATTAATAAGTCATCCAATAAACATTGTTTTACTTCGATTGCTGGTATATTTAATTATATATGTACATATAACCAGTGGCAGGAGAAAAGAAAACTGAATGGCTATAATCAAATTCAAACAGAATATTTATCGCTTATACATACACACACACATACATTATAAATTTTGCCTGACTTACATATAAGTGAGAAAGGCACTTATGAAAGTTTGCATATAAGCATTAGCTGTGCTTTAAAGCTGTAATACTTTTTGTTTATACAATAAAATGCTTTCTATATCTACATATACAATATATAAAAAATGGCTACAATAATATAATAAAGTGCTATTGACACAATCGGCCATAGCTGCAGATTTTCCCACACAGTTTGGTGGCTCTGGCTGGAAAACTATACTGTTTGTCAGAAATACAGCTTTCAGATCCATCGCAACAAAAATGCCTGCTATCGTGATGACACAACCCAACTACAATAGTAAGATTTCAGATTAGTCCGCTATATCCAAATTGAGTTTGTGGCAATTTTTACAAATGATTGAAAAATCTTTTTTGGACTTTCTTATGGCATGTAAATGATCAAATGCTTGTTATAATTATTATATTATTAATTATAAAATCCCTGTATATGAGACATGTAATCCTGCCATATCCATAGTAAAGCTTAGGTCATATTTTACAAAAAATTATTCCCTGTACTCCGACAGTCGTCATCTTCGTCGCCTGTTCGCTCGCTTGCCAGCGGCAGTAATTTTCTATTCTTAATAAAATATTTGCCATTTGTTAGACTTGTCGAAAAAATTTAACGAGTACATAAACGGTAAATTTTGTACGTCAATTTTATGTGCCTAAGACGACGACGGCGACGACTTTTGCAATAGGGGCTACTAAAAATAATGTACAAATTAAGTTTTTAAAATTTGTACAAATGAATGAACGTGCAATTTTGGTAATTCATATTGCGTATTATTTTGGTTTTGTACTTTTTGGTCAGTTGGGCGCAAAGGCGTGGTCGCCTGCAATTGTACAGAAATAGAATATTCGAGTGCCTCGATGGGTGTACGAGTTGTTAGAGTATTCGTCCAATTCCTACCAAAGACTGTGGTGAAACAACAATAGCCAAAAAAATTTTGGAATAAAAACAATAACAGAAAAACACGCCATGTTGGGTTAATTGATGTTTGACTGTGCTTTGTCGCAGGTATGTACGTACACTGGGCACTGAACAGTCAAATTCTGACATACTCGTCCCGGCCTCGTCCATCTTTTCTGCTCCCTAACCCGATTCCGGTCCAGGAACTTCATATGTAGGCCTCAACCCCCGAGTACTGGTCCCATGAAGCCGGAAAAATTATGTTTGCGAAAATTTTTGTAAATGATTTGTGTTGGCATCATTAGTCAATATTTTTTTGAGTGCCAAGTTGATTCCATTATCACCGCGCTATAGGTTAACTATTAAAAATTTCTTTAAACCTGCATTAGATGTTGTTTTGATCACAAAACTTAAGATAATGTGAGTTCATACAGATCGCACAGGGGGGTGATGTGAACTGGGCATTCGAGACGGTGCGACACCGCAGACTTATTTTGGGCTTTACTTATGCTACAGTTCTTAGTATAACCATTAGCATTCCTCAAATTCAACCTGATTTATATTTCCGAGGTATTTGCACAATTCACTGCCAAACTAAGAAAAACTGTCCTTAACATGGCACGCAGTTTTTGCTTGTTCTTTATTAAATACCTGGTCTCCTATGGACAGAATTTAACTAGACTGGTTAGTACAATATATGTAAACCTTTTTGCTTAATCCAGTTACGGAGATGCTGTTATAAATAGAATATTTCTGTCTGGTCTGCAAGATATGTGGATGTTACACTGGCAAATTTTCAGTTCCGGTTAGTGGGCATAATCCTTCCAATTTGTGCCGGTACAATCTAAAAAGTAGCTTTTCAATTTTAGCAGAATCAAAGCAAAGTGAAACTTATGTAAATACCAAAAAAAAGGAAATAAAAAATAATAAATAATGAACTAAAGCAGCAACTCCAGGAATTACTGTAGACATAAAGAACTGCTAAGGAATTACGAAATTGACTTGTCTTTAATAAAGTCCTTTTTCTTTTACTTTTAAAAATATAAATATATATATATATATATGTATGTATGTATGTATGTTTGTATTTATATTGTTATGGAAAACAGCCATAGAAAATTCAAAAAGGTCATTTTTATGGCTTTCAATGATTACAAGTTTCACATGATATTTGTACGTGTGTGTGTGTATGTGTGTGATGAGCAGCGGCTATTTTTAAAATCCTTAATAGCACTTGTTTAATTTTAAATTATATAGCAGATTGATTTTCCACTATTTTTTTTTTGAACAAAAGTTTTCTTTGCTTAATAAATTTTTTATGGTTAAAGAACAGTTGTGCGAATTTGTTACAATCGTTTCTATTGAAATGTGAATGAACAAAAACTGTGATATTGTAAAAATTAAGATCATTATGATTAACGAAAAGTAAAGAAACACAGTTTTTTCTTTTTCATTAAAAATCTTGCATTCACGAGCTTAAACATCTTAAAACTGCTAAATTTTTGTACACAACTGCATCTGTAATTTGCAACGAAATGACATGATTTTTCCTTTAAGACAATTTGAGACAACCATTTGAAAGACGTCAGGCACACACTAGCAATTGCCCTTAAACATACATGTAAATAAATAATTTAATTTATTTATGGGCTATTTATTTATTGTTGGCATGTGCCTTCAATTGCACAAATATTTTGTACAATTCACAAATATCATCTTCAATGTCGTTACTTTAAAAGGGGAAAAAATGTGCAAAATGATAATAATTTATCGAAATTAAATATAAAATAAGAAAGATAAGAAATAATGCAGTTTTTATTCACCTGATTGTATAAATTACAATAAGAAACATACATATAACACCCGGTATAGGGGCTGACCACCTTCTTCACTTGGCTTGTAAGCTCACGCTAAGCGCAAACAAGATCTCTTCTTCGAAAGCATGTTTGAACCACAAATTAGGTACCTGAAGGAACTGAACAACATCTGCATCTTTACTTTAAGGCATCCGATGGTGAAGCTGGTCTCACATCTGTCAACTAACTTTTGCAGAAGGCTTAAAAAGTTCCTCCACAACCACAGACTTGCATTCCCTTGTTAGAGCTTTTGTTACCCTATCAAATGAGATAGCCCTACCGCCCTATGACTCAGAAAGCAGGTTGTTTAAGTTGGGAATACGCCGAGGGAAAAACCTCAATCAAATAACTAATACCAGGATCCAGGCATCCCGGAGACAGACTGTTTCCACTTCTGCCAACTAACTTTTGGTGAAGTCTTCAAAAGTTTCTCCACCATCCAAAATCATGTGTTTCCTTGACCGAGTGTTTGATCCCGACTGAACGGAACAATCCTTACGGCTCTATGACCCAAAATGCAGATTGCATTAGCAAGGAATAGCTCAAGATAGGCACCCTGGATTGCAGGCATCCCTTGGGTATATTGGTCCATCATCTAACAAGTAACTATTGGCATAAGTTTCAAATAGACCACGTATCACGCTCTACGACGCCCATGCAAAATCTTTAGTCCGGTGGAAGACCTCAACAAACAGTAAATTGAAGCATCACGATGCAAGCCCTTCTATCATACATACATTGACCATGAATATTAATTCTGAATGTCAAACATAAATATTCTTGAAATTGCAACGGAAACGGCAAATCATGAAAGTTTCCTTATCATAATAATTATTGTATATTGTCAAAAAACAACTGGACACGAACCCCTTGTGCAAAACATTTAATTTTAAATGACTTTTTTTAAATATTGTTTAAATGTCAGTTTTTAATAAAATAATAATTTTAATACTTATCAATTATGGCTTTACAAATTGATTTGTGTAAAATCACTTATTGATGAGAGGACAGTTTTTTGTTTTTTATGATTTCCTTTCTGAATTTTTTGTTTGATATTTTTGTCAAGTTCAAAGCCAAATAATTACTTGTGACTGTTGCCGAATTGTAAAGGATGTTTTTTTTATAGACTTATGAAACTTTCAGTTGGCAACACGTTTTTAGCCGCTGGCCATTTTCTCAGCTGTCAAGTGATTTATGTTTAGTTTGGTTTGGCATTTCAACATGAATAGACTAACGCCTGTCGAACGCTTCCAAACTGTGCAAATTTATTTGGAAACAAGATTGCCGTTGATGGCGGCTTTTATAAGCGAGCTTTGGTTATGTCAATAAACAAAACTGACGCATTTTGAGACACCCTTACGGCTAGAAAAACTGACTGTTTGGTGTGCTTTATGGGCTGCTGGAATCATTGGTCCATTGGTACTTCTTCTAACCGCTACAGACCCAAGATTACTGACCTTTTCGTCTATTAGTTGAACAACCATGATGTGAGGGTGCTGTGGTTTCAACAAGACAATTGAGTTATTGAAGGAAACGTTTGGTAACCGCATAGTTTCGTTTCTCGGACCCGTAAAATGGGCTCCAAGATCGTGCAATTTAACGCCGCTAGACTGTTTTCTATAGGGATATGTGAACACGCTGGTGTACGCCCATAAGCCCGAAACGATTGACCACTTGGAGGCCAACAATTTGCTACGTTATTGCCAATATACGGCCCCAAATGTTGGAAAAATTAATCGAAAATTGGACCTCGAGACTAGACTACGTCCCCCCAGCCAGTCGTGGCTGTCATAGGCCAGAAGTCATTCATATCTAAATTGTATAATGCCAGAAGATTATCTTGCGAATAAAGTAAATTTCCATTCCATAAAAAAACGCCTGCCTTTGTTTTCTATAGACTGCATTTTAGGAAACACTTGTATATATTTTGCCATTAATACACCGCGGCCACTAACATATTTTCCTACACTGTTTGAGAAATGTAATTAAACAATTGCTTTTTGTTTATTTACTTATCTTAATATAGTATTTCTTTTTTCCTACAGCAACAATAAAATTGTTTCTTTTATTATTTATGCATAAAACAGAAAACTGACGTCTACACAATAAAAACTCAAAAGCTGCACAAAAAAAAGGAAGAAAGCAAAATCAAGTGGCACTTTAACCATTTCATACACAAACGAATGCGTTTGCAAAATCAATGAACTGATACCATTTGTTGCCAATTAAACTACGAGGGTAGTAAGATAATGCTGTGACATTTTTTTATACGTATATTCAGAGATACTGAACACGTGAACGTGTTATTTGGGTGGGGAAAAAAATGCGAATTTGAAATCACAGACAAAAACCACACTTTTTTATTCGAATTTTCAATGCTTCTATGGAAAAAAATAGCCATTTAAATGGGAAACGCTGGCAAACAGGGTGAATTTAAAAGATTTTTTCACAACATGTATTGCTCGATATTATGGTAAGGGTCCCCCTTTTCAATATATGGTCCCCCCTTATCAATAGAGGTCCCCCTTTTCAATATATGGTCTTCGTATTTAATATAGGGGTATTGCTCGATATTATGGTAAGGGTCCCCCCTTTTCAATATATGGTCTTCGTATTTAATATAAGGGTATTGCTCGATATTATGGTAAGGGTCCCCCCTTTTCAATATATGGTCTTCGTATTTAATATAGGGGTATTGCTCGATATTATGGTAAGGGTCCCCCCTTTTCAATATATGGTCTTCGTATTTAATATAGGGGTATTGCTCGATATTATGGTAAGGGTCCCCCCTTTTCAATATATGGTCTTCGTATTTAATATAGGGGTATTGCTCGATATTATGGTAAGGGTCCCCCCTTTTCAATATATGGTCTTCGTATTTAATATAGGGGTATTGCTCGATATTATGGTAAGGGTCCCCCCTTTTCAATATATGGTCTTCGTATTTAATATAGGGGTATTGCTCGATATTATGGTAAGGGTCCCCCCTTTTCAATATATGGTCTTCGTATTTAATATAGGGGTATTGCTCGATATTATGGTAAGGGTCCCCCCTTTTCAATATATGGTCTTCGTATTTAATATAGGGGTATTGCTCGATATTATGGTAAGGGTCCCCCCTTTTCAATATATGGTCTTCGTATTTAATATAGGGGTATTGCTCGATATTATGGTAAGGGTCCCCCCTTTTCAATATATGGTCTTCGTATTTAATATAGGGGTATTGCTCGATATTATGGTAAGGGTCCCCCCTTTTCAATATATGGTCTTCGTATTTAATATAGGGGTATTGCTCGATATTATGGTAAGGGTCCCCCCTTTTCAATATATGGTCTTCGTATTTAATATAGGGGTATTGCTCGATATTATGGTAAGGGGTCCCCCCCTTTTCAATATATGGTCTTCGTATTTAATATAGGGGTATTGCTCGATATTATGGTAAGGGTCCCCCCTTTTCAATATATGGTCTTCGTATTTAATATAAGGGTATTGCTCGATATTATGGTAAGGGTCCCCCTTTTCAATATATGGTCTTCGTATTTAATATAGGGGTATTGCTCGATATTATGGTAAGGGTCCCCCCTTTTCAATATATGGTCTTCGTATTTAATATAGGGGTATTGCTCGATATTATGGTAAGGGTCCCCCTTTTCAATATATGGTCTTCGTATTTAATATAGGGGTATTGCTCGATATTATGGTAAGGGTCCCCCCTTTTCAATATATGGTCTTCGTATTTAATATAGGGGTATTGCTCGATATTATGGTAAGGGTCCCCCCTTTTCAATATATGGTCTTCGTATTTAATATAGGGGTATTGCTCGATATTATGGTAAGGGTCCCCCCTTTTCAATATATGGTCTTCGTATTTAATATAGGGGTATTGCTCGATATTATGGTAAGGGTCCCCCCTTTTCAATATATGGTCTTCGTATTTAATATAGGGGTATTGCTCGATATTATGGTAAGGGTCCCCCCTTTTCAATATATGGTCTTCGTATTTAATATAGGGGTATTGCTCGATATTATGGTAAGGGTCCCCCCTTTTCAATATATGGTCTTCGTATTTAATATAGGGGTATTGCTCGATATTATGGTAAGGGTCCCCCTTTTCAATATATGGTCTTCGTATTTAATATAGGGGTATTGCTCGATATTATGGTAAGGGTCCCCCCTTTTCAATATATGGTCTTCGTATTTAATATAGGGGTATTGCTCGATATTATGGTAAGGGTCCCCCTTTTCAATATATGGTCTTCGTATTTAATATAGGGGTATTGCTCGATATTATGGTAAGGGTCCCCCCTTTTCAATATATGGTCTTCGTATTTAATATAGGGGTATTGCTCGATATTATGGTAAGGGTCCCCCCTTTTCAATATATGGGTCTTCGTATTTAATATAGGGGTATTGCTCGATATTATGGTAAGGGTCCCCCTTTTCAATATATGGTCTTCGTATTTAATATAGGGGTATTGCTCGATATTATGGTAAGGGTCCCCCCTTTTCAATATATGGTCTTCGTATTTAATATAGGGGTATTGCTCGATATTATGGTAAGGGTCCCCCCTTTTCAATATATGGTCTTCGTATTTAATATAGGGGTATTGCTCGATATTATGGTAAGGGTCCCCCCTTTTCAATATATGGTCTTCGTATTTAATATAGGGGTATTGCTCGATATTATGGTAAGGGTCCCCCCTTTTCAATATATGGTCTTCGTATTTAATATAGGGGTATTGCTCGATATTATGGTAAGGGTCCCCCTTTTCAATATATGGTCTTCGTATTTAATATAGGGGTATTGCTCGATATTATGGTAAGGGTCCCCCCTTTTCAATATATGGTCTTCGTATTTAATATAGGGGTATTGCTCGATATTATGGTAAGGGTCCCCCCTTTTCAATATATGGTCTTCGTATTTAATATAGGGGTATTGCTCGATATTATGGTAAGGGTCCCCCCTTTTCAATATATGGTCTTCGTATTTAATATAGGGGTATTGCTCGATATTATGGTAAGGGTCCCCCCTTTTCAATATATGGTCTTCGTATTTAATATAGGGGTATTGCTCGATATTATGGTAAGGGTCCCCCCTTTTCAATATATGGTCTTCGTATTTAATATAGGGGTATTGCTCGATATTATGGTAAGGGTCCCCCCTTTTCAATATATGGTCTTCGTATTTAATATAAGGGTATTGCTCGATATTATGGTAAGGGTCCCCCTTTTCAATATATGGTCTTCGTATTTAATATAGGGGTATTGCTCGATATTACGGTAAGGGTCCCCCCTTTTCAATATATGGTCTTCGTATTTAATATAGGGGTATTGCTCGATATTATGGTAAGGGTCCCCCTTTTCAATATATGGTCTTCGTATTTAATATAGGGGTATTGCTCGATATTATGGTAAGGGTCCCCCCTTTTCAATATATGGTCTTCGTATTTAATATAAGGGTATTGCTCGATATTATGGTAAGGGTCCCCCTTTTCAATATATGGTCTTCGTATTTAATATAGGGGTATTGCTCGATATTATGGTAAGGGTCCCCCCCTTTTCAATATATGGTCTTCGTATTTAATATAGGGGTATTGCTCAATATTATGGTAAGGGTCCCCCTTTTCAATATATGGTCTTCGTATTTAATATAGGGGGTATTGCTCGATATTATGGTAAGGGTCCCCCCTTTTCAATATATGGTCTTCGTATTTAATATAGGGGTATTGCTCGATATTATGGTAAGGGTCCCCCCTTTTCAATATATGGTCTTCGTATTTAATATAGGGGTATTGCTCGATATTATGGTAAGGGTCCCCCCTTTTCAATATATGGTCTTCGTATTTAATATAGGGGTATTGCTCGATATTATGGTAAGGGTCCCCCTTTTCAATATATGGTCTTCGTATTTAATATAGGGGTATTGCTCGATATTATGGTAAGGGTCCCCCCTTTTCAAAATATGGTCTTCGTATTTAATATAGGGGTATTGCTCGATATTATGGTAAGGGTCCCCCCTTTTCAATATATGGTCTTCGTATTTAATATAGGGGTATTGCTCGATATTATGGTAAGGGTCCCCCCTTTTCAATATATGGTCTTCGTATTTAATATAGGGGTATTGCTCGATATTATGGTAAGGGTCCCCCCTTCTCAATATATGGTCTTCGTATTTAATATAGGGGTATTGCTCGATATTATGGTAAGGGTCCCCCCTTTTCAATATATGGTCTTCGTATTTAATATAGGGGTATTGCTCGATATTATGGTAAGGGTCCCCCCTTTTCAATATATGGTCTTCGTATTTAATATAGGGGTATTGCTCGATATTATGGTAAGGGTCCCCCCTTTTCAATATATGGTCTTCGTATTTAATATAGGGGTATTGCTCGATATTATGGTAAGGGTCCCCCCTTTTCAATATATGGTCTTCGTATTTAATATAGGGGTATTGCTCGATATTATGGTAAGGGTCCCCCCTTTTCAATATATGGTCTTCGTATTTAATATAGGGGTATTGCTCGATATTATGGTAAGGGTCCCCCCTTTTCAATATATGGTCTTCGTATTTAATATAGGGGTATTGCTCGATATTATGGTAAGGGTCCCCCCTTTTCAATATATGGTCTTCGTATTTTAATATAGGGGTATTGCTCGATATTATGGTAAGGGTCCCCCCTTTTCAATATATGGTCTTCGTATTTAATATAGGGGTATTGCTCGATATTATGGTAAGGGTCCCCCCTTTTCAATATATGGTCTTCGTATTTAATATAGGGGTATTGCTCGATATTATGGTAAGGGTCCCCCCTTTTCAATATATGGTCTTCGTATTTAATATAGGGGTATTGCTCGATATTATGGTAAGGGTCCCCCTTTCAATATATGGTCTTCGTATTTAATATAGGGGTATTGCTCGATATTATGGTAAGGGTCCCCCCTTTTCAATTTATGGTCTTCGTATTTAATATAGGGGTATTGCTCGATATTATGGTAAGGGTCCCCCCTTTTCAATATATGGTCTTCGTATTTAATATAGGGGGTATTGCTCGATATTATGGTAAGGGTCCCCCCTTTTCAATTTATAGTCTTCGTATTTAATATAGGGGTATTGCTCGATATTATGGTAAGGGTCCCCCCTTTTCAATATATGGTCTTCGTATTTAATATATAGGGGTATTGCTCGATATTATGGTAAGGGTCCCCCCTTTTCAATATATGGTCTTCGTATTTAATATAGGGGTATTGCTCGATATTATGGTAAGGGTCCCCCCTTTTCATATATGGTCTTCGTATTTAATATAGGGGTATTGCTCGATATTATGGTAGGGCCCCCCCTTTTCAATATATGGTCTTCGTATTTAATATAGGGGTATTGCTCGATATTATGGTAAGGGTCCCCCCTTTTCAATATATGGTCTTCGTATTTAATATAGGGGTATTGCTCGATATTATGGTATGGGTCCCCCCTCTTAAAAAATCCATATAAATATTAGGATGGATCCAAGTCTATCAGTATTTATTTTTATAATAAAAAATTTATTCCCTATTAACTTTTTTAGAAAAGTGGCTGTATATCCGCAAATATTGATTTTATCGCAAAAATAAGCGAAATTCGAAAAAACTTAACTAAAGTATCGATAGTGCTCTTTTCAAATATATTAAAACTATTGTAATTGGAAGAAATTTTTGAAAAAGAAGACAATGCTTTTCTGTGCAAGCAATGGAAAAGGCCAGCCTGTAATAGGTGCTATGCACTTAATTATGAAACAACCCTCTTTTCCTACCCTTATCATAAATATGAAGACCCTATATTGAAAAGGGGTTACCCTCATCATAGTATGGAGCAATACCCTTGTCATAAATATGAAGACCCTATATTGCAAAGGTTAAGTTTTTTCGAATTTCGCTTATTTTTGCGATAAAATCCATATTTCCGAAGATATTCGTATTATTAATATGAATACTGATAGACTTGGATACATCATACGAATACATATAAATAAAATAAATGAAATTGAATTTATTTAAAAAAATAATTTAAAAAATTTACGCATATAAAAAAATGCGCATTTACGCATAGAAACAAATTCGTCCAAGAGCCTAAAGTATTTTAATGCAATTATTTTGGAATTAAAGACCTATAAACGTTATTGGCGAAAACGTATGTCATATTTATAGGCCAGATGTCGTAAGTATCAATAACCAAATGAAAGCTTTTGGAATTGCGACCCTATTTGGGCCACCAGCCAGCGACAGTTTGTATTTGTTGTTGTATGATTTATACAGTGGACGTGTCATAGTTTGTATTATATAAAGTGCTTTCGTAAAGTGGGAAAACTGGTATTTTGGAATTACAATTTTGTTGTTCCTTTAACTGTATATCTATTTTTTTCCATAGTTTATAATTTTTTTTTATCATAAAACTTGTATAATATTTCTCTAACTTACACAGTCCACATTATGTAGTAACTAAAATTAGTGCCTTCTTTTTTTTATAGTTCAAATTTATGATTTACATAATTTATGTATGTGGTAAATAACTTTGGATTTTCTGGCATTTTTTTTTTTTTATTGCCAACATATTGCAGTAGACACCAGACAATTGTTGTGGCAAAAATACTGGCATTTGTATTTCATATAATAATACAAGTCATACAAGTCTTAGTTCATGCTATAGAATAGTCAACCCCAAAATATTTGCCTTTCCTTTTAGTGGCAAGTCGTGGAAACGAAAGAAATTCAGCTCGACGTGCTTTAAGTAATATTGCCCTACAAAAAGTAGTGTTAGTTTGGATAAAGTACGTTTTGTTTACATATTCAAAGAAAAACAAATGGAATTTATCCATGCCATATTGATTGATTCCATATCCATAAATTGGCTCGAAAATTGTTAATCATTATATAGATTATTATATTTCTAATCAATTCTATTTATTTATATATTGCAAAACGCAATAAAACGATTGAATATTTATTCGTCTAATAACATTTACTTGCATTCATACCTGCATACATACATACATAAATATGTACAATATGTACATTTAAAAATATTGTATATTTTTATAAATAAGATTTTTCTCTAATTTATCGTAATTTGTTTTAATTAAAAGCATTTCTTTTTCCTTTTTTTTTTCTTCTTATCTTTGTCTTATAGACTAATTAAAAATGAGACTGGACGCGCAATATTACGTGTTATATCTGGACCGCGAGCATTTCGCGTTGTATTATTTACACGTTTAACGCCCATACCGTTTGGCATACAGAATGCTATATTCGGGGTAAGTCTTGAAAATTCACACAATTCTTGCGTATATTTTTACTAGACACTCGTACAAAAAAAAAACGCCAAAATTTTTGTTGTTTTCTTTTTCCCCACAGAAATACAGCAAAACAATTTATTTATATTCAATGATATTTAACAAAAGCACAAACAAACAAAAATCTAGTGAAATCATAAAAGTAAATGGAATGGAAATTTTTAAGTATAAAAATATATGTATTTTAGTCACTTTTGTTTAATATTTTTTTGTATATAATTTAGTACAATATACATACATACACATGTATGTATGTATATACCCACATGTACTAAAAAAAATATGAATGTATTTTTTATTGTGGTTCATCGAAATATTTTATGTCTGGACTATTTGCATGGCCGACATATTGTTTATTATTGACGGTGGTGGCTGGCATTGTTTGGTTGCCCACCAAAAGAAAAAAAAAAAACAAGACTCACAAATACCATGTTGACGATACAGAGACACAAAATTAGGCAGGTCCGGTTTTAGCAGAATTTTTCACTAAAAACCAGTTTTATTTGAACAAAGAAACGTCAAAAATTCTCAAGTCCATGAAAACTGTATGAAATTAATCGAAATATTGCCGTGATTAAAAATTCCGATTTCGACAACACGACAAAAGCTGAAGGTGGTTGGAGAAACAGGAATGATAAGGACCTTGCACTTTTTTCAGTAAAATTTTCATGTCAATTATTATGGTACGATAATACGTTTCAGTACTTTAATTTGACAAATAAAGTACAAAATTTCGCTTAATATCATTTGGAAAAAATTTGCTTTGTACCATGAAATGACTGGTGCCCCAATTTACTTAAACCTAATTGCACTAAAGAACGAATCGAAATGCAGTAATTTGCGGATAAATTGGTTGACGAAAAATGGGGGAACCCCGCTTTAAAAAAATCGTTCTTAAATGTGCTGCTGGGGCATTTGAAAAATGTTCGGTTAATTGCTTCAGCAACGCATTTACTATAATTCTAGTTTGATTGCGATCACACAAAGGATTTATTGAAATTGCAGTTAAAATTTTTAAATGTTGCCTATTCGGCGATTATGCTGATTTACGAAATTAAAACGAAATCTAAAAATAGCTGAGCTAACAGCTCAAAATTGTCTACCCAAATTGTGATCCTCCCTGTTTTTTTTTTTTTTTTGGCGTCGTGATAAATTGTCACTCGGGCGACAGTATGAGTTCACATGTTTCCTCTTTCTTTTCCTCTATTTTTTACTGTACGTAATAAAATCAATTTTTTAAATATGAGCCCTACAGAACAATCAACTTAATTAAAAACAAAATGATATCTTAATTTAAACAATTTCCAGCTGCCAATTAACCTGCTGACAAAAGCAGAATTGGAAACAAATTGGAAAACATGTAGTGGTCAGCATCACTGGCCAATTAAACAAATCCACATACACATACTCATACTGACTAGACTAGTAATCAGCATTTAGTAGTAGTATTAGATTTCATTGAATTTGATTTGGGTTATTTAAAACTTGAAACAGTTTTAATAGTGTTTAAATTAATTCACTTTTGGATTTAGTGGCTATAAATATTACCAGTTTAATGCACTTCTTAATAGTTCATGGTATTTTTAAGGCAACTTAAATCGTGGCAAAGCATTTGTCACTTATCTATTATGTTATCAATTAATCCTATAAATTTAAATGTTGTGGAAAAAAAAGCCATTTCAATTATTTTACCTTATTTGCGGCCTGAAAAACGTAAAAACCAAAATCATTTTATTGGCAGAATTTCCAAATATTTAACGTAAAATTCCAGTTGTTGTTGAATATTTTTTGGGGCAAAATAAATTCATTTGATAAACATTCAATCCATCAACATCCCACCCACCCGCTGGTGAGAAAAAGCTGGTCATATTTGTTGTTTTATTTTTGTTTGACACATGAAAAGTTAAGCTTGTTTGTAGTTTTTTTTTTATATATATGTATATATGTACTTCTTAATGTATGTACAAACATACATATGTATATAGTATTTGCTTTCCAAATTCAACTTTTGCTTTGTTCAGGTGCTAAAAAAAAATATATAATTTTTGAAAGCTGAAATTTTCAAGTTCGACACTGGCTGTGCTTTCAATTATTTGTTTTTTTTTTCAACTAATGGCTTTAGATAAAAATCATACGTTAAAAATTTTGTTTTAACATCTAATTACACAAAAATATTAATTACTATCAATAATATTTGTTTTAAATTATCAATTAATTGCATGACAATACAAATTCAATTTACAACGGCTGAATTGTGTAGAACATTTTCAATTTTTAATAAAAGATTTAAAATCGATTTAAATCGAATGTTCTTAGAAAATTCTTCCTCATTTAAATGCTGGCTGCCATTTGAAAGTTCCTGCTAACCATCACACTTTCCACCACCGCCACTGACTGCCTTAACTCTCAACTTGCTACATTTCGACATAAGAAATGAAGCGGCTTAGTGTTTAGTACAGCTTTTCGTTGTACTAAGTAACTTAAATAAGAGCGTCAATGTTGTCCCAAGAACATACATATCATATTTATTTAAATACTTTGTTTGATATAAAAACCACTAAATATAAATTATGAACAGAGATAAAATCGCAAATTTTTTCTGTCAGCAGAAAAATGCTGTATTAAAACTTTAGCGTCGCGTTCTTTGGGCTGTGAATTTTTGACAGATAAATAACGCATAATGTAGGTTGATCTGTAGCTCTATATCTCCTAAATTTGGATTAATTTTCGCGTAATTTTCTATATTTTACTGAATATATTTTGCGTTTTAACAATTAACTTACTTTTGTACTATATATGACAACTATTTTCTAATATTATTAATAGTGATGCCAGCCTTTTTACAAAAATTATACATACATATGTACATATTTATAATAAAGAACTCTTTAGGGAAACCACGGCAACTTTTCTATAAACACAAGTTAAAATATCTTTTGCTTCTTAATTTTGAATATTAGCAGTCAGAAGTGACACATTCATTTCGTGGATGTCATTCAACCTTTTCCGCAAACAGTTGCGTTTTATACATACATACATATTTTATATAAGTATATAAGTACGTATGTATGTATTTATGTATTTGTTTTAAATTACTAGCACCTTGATTGCTTAAATGCATGGTTTTATAACGTTATAAGAACGTGTTGTTGTTGATATAAAGTCGTTAAAAGGCCATTAAACAAATAACTTGTTTGTTTTATGTCATTTAAACAAATTATTTAAAACTTGTTAATTATTTACCTTTTATGTGTGTGCGATTAAGTAAATTTTCTTTTCACTTTTAGCCATTAAACTTGTCTGCGTCGTAAGTAAGTTTTTCTTTTTTCATATTATTGAATCATGTCCAAAAAAAAAAAAAAAAAATTTATTTTACATATGGATACGTGCATGGTGTGAAACGTGACGGTGTGAAGCAAAAATACTACGTAGTCATTTCCATTTTTAATCAAAATTATACTTCGTAATAAATAATGTGATCTGTATTAAAGTTAAACGAAAACGGAACTCCTGCTCAAGTAAAAGCAAGAATTCGAATGTGACAAAAAAAAAATGGAAAATAGTTTTCGTGGTATCATATAAAAAAAGACATTTAGCCACCATTAACACAATTAATGTTAAAATTTTACACAATAATGGCGCTTTAAAGTGGCTTTGATTTTTTTTGAGAAATTGCTTGTGCATTTGTTTACAGCCATAATCAGGTTCTAAACATAACACTTCGAACGTGACATTATTTATATAATGAAGTAATTTATTCTTAAAAGTACAAATTTCATATTATAAATATATGTACATATAAATTTATAAAATATGTAAAAAAATTTTTTTTTGTAGAACAAAATTGTCATGAATTCACTAATAATTTTCACTAAACCGTGTCTGTTTTCAATGTGCAAACTCATTATTGACAGACTGTATGTACATAAATTAAATTGTTGATTGAATGTACAGTACGAGCTGCTTTTATTTGATCACCCAACCCATGAAAATGACTGCCGATTCCTGGATACCAGGAATTAACGAAAACTTTCAGCAAAACATTATTGAAAACTAAAAATTGTATTCGTACAACTTGACCTACTACTTATCCATTATCATTCAAATTAAATTAAGAAAATTTTAATGCTGTTCTACAACAATATCGGTGGTGCGTGCTTAATAACGGAAATCCAAATATGCCAAATCTTATTTACAATCAATTCAATTGTCAAACAAAACTGTATGAAGTCGAAAAAAAAACTCCCGTTAATTGGTAACCTGCTCTGCCTGTGCATATTCATACTTGTGTCCAGTCATGTTTACAAATATTGGTTTTTGTTTTCCCTTTTTTTTTTTAGTAAATTACCGCTTTTGTTTTGTTTCGTTGTTTTTGCCCAACATATTGATTCAGATTTTCCAATGTTTCTTTTGATTTGCACCAATTGTTTTGTTATCCATTGTCTTCTTCTTCCCTGTATAGAATTTTTGTTTTTCGTTTAGATAAGGTTCGCCTTGCACAGGTGTGTGTGTGTGTGTGCGTGCGTTGTTTTGTGGTATTAAGTGAAGGTTAAAGTTGGACAAAATGTTATAACGGCATAGTTTTGTTTCATGTTAAAACATTTTATTAAACAACAAGAGCAACAAAATAATAACACCCCGGGGCTGGCAATGTTAATTTACTAAATGTTTCTTATTTGATGGTAATTCATTATTTTTTTTTATCTTAATTTTGAATCTGAAAAAATTAATTCCTACATAAAACCCAAGAAAGCAAAAAATGTATTGCAGGGATATTTGTTTTAAATTTCATGATTTTTTAGAATAATATAGGTATAATTTTTTATAATATTCTTATTAGAAGACCTTTTTGCAAGAAGAGAAAACAACAAAGTTTTAATATTTTTTTTTTTTTGATATATTATTACTTAATTTTCCTGGCCGTTATTAGTTAGTTAATACATACATACATTAATATACAAAAATAATAAAAATTAAGTAGCTGTTTGTTTTGTTCTTTTTTATTAATTATGGTTGAAAGACAAAAAAAAACTTTACTTATTATGACAAGATATTTTCCTGTCTGACTGTACATACAAATGTATGTATGTATGTACATATTTAAATCCAATAACAAAACTACAAAATTTATTTAAAAAAATTTTTAAATATGATTGTTTTGTTTATAAAATGCCTCTTTTAATAGGGTGCTTTGCGGCACAGCTTAATGTACAGACATACATATTTTCCTTTTCAATTTAAATGTATTTATTATAATTATGCATTATGAATACTAATAATGTACGGAACAAAACGTTTAATAACATAAAGCAAGCAATAGGAATAACAAAAGAAATTTTTCCTGTTTTTTTGGTTTGTATGTTTTATTTTAACTGAAATACTCCTCCTTAGGATTTAACCTGCCCCCAAACATATAATATTATACAATAAAATAGAAAAATTTTGTAAATTAATCATGTATATGAAACGATTAAGCAACCAAACCCTTTTTATGCTCGTGTATAAATATGTATGTATGTAGCTAAATAATTTCTTTACATATTACAGGTAAGCTCAATCAACTCAAAAGTCTATCATACTGCTACATTTTTGGGTCTTTTGCCAGCTCAAATGATTAATGTTTATTTAGGCTCAACATTAAGGTCTATGCATGAAGTCCTAAATAATCATGGGACAGCAGTGACGGGTTATATTAGCTTTGGTGTAGAGGTAAGTGCTATTTTACATACATATGTATGTATGTATACGAGTATGTACGAGTCGTACATACTAAAATAATTAAATTACTGATAGACTGATTCAAACTTAGTTTGTTTATAAAGCGATTTTATTATTTATTACGAGTTGAAAGGAAAATTGGAGAAAATATTAATCAAGTGTAATTATCGGTTTTATTTAGTCGTTTACAAATGAACAGATACAGGGGAGAACTTGAGGTGTTAAGAGTCATTCATTCCTACTAATTGTTGGGATTTACATACAGAAATTTATACAAACATATATATTTTATTTAACAAATAACCACTACGTTTAATTACACAAGGGAACAAAAACCTATTCAAGTGTTAAAGCTTTGGCAACAATAAAAAATTATATTTATTAAGTAACACACATATTTATGTACGCAGTTGTGTTTGAACAGCTGTGCATATATGCACATATGTATGTATACGAGGTGTGTTCGAAAAAAAAGACAAATTCGATTATCTTGCAATTGATACACTCGTCTCAAACATGTGTGCACGGAGGCATAAAAATTAGAAAGATTTTGCATGTTCAACGATTTTCTGCTGTCTCCAAGAATGGATGAAAGAATTTGCTGCAAATTTTGTGTAAAAAAAAGTAATAAAGTGCGGCATGTGGCGCATGTACCCCGTACTCTGAATCAGACTAATGTTTACAAAAGTGGTGCAAACTTTTAGAACAGGATCGAAAAGATCTATTTGACGACGCTAGCACATCAATAACCCATGAAAATGTCGTTGAATCACTATTACAGAACTCACAAATTGCTTAATTTTTACCAAAAAAACCAAAGCCATGCCTCAGCCATCGTAAGCACCACATTGGGCCCTTGTTACCAAACCGGAAGAGACCCATAAAAGGACGGTGTTTTGCGGCAAATGAGGAGATAAAAACTGAAACGATAAAAGGGAGCTGAAAGATATAACAACTGCTTTGAGGATGGCGAAAAAAAGTGCTGCGCAATAGAATTAGATAGAAATTGAGGAATAACGAAATATTTTCTGAGAAAATTGAAAACTTGTCTTAGTTAGTTTTCGAACAGACCTCGTCAGTACGGGTAAACTCAACCAGATTTACCTGCTGCTACGTCAACAATGTTTATTAGAAAGAAAAAAAAAACTAATTTCCATGTCAGGCAATTTGTAGAGGAAGAATTGTTTTAACGCTGCACTCTATTAATAGAAATCTTTGTCTTTTGCATAATTTATTAATTGTTAACTTTTCTGGGAGATTAAAAAAAACACAAATTAATCCGTTTTCAGTCGCCTCTAACATTGAAGAGATCAAAAGCCAATTTATAACAAGCAAAATTGACAGCGCAACTTATGACTTGTTTATGTTTAAGAGAGGATTGCTGTCAATTTCAACTGTTATGAGATAGCATTATAACAGCTGAAATTGACAGCACATGTTTATGTTGTAGCTTTCCTTGAGTGTCAACAGTTTCACACCAAAATTTTTAATATTTTAATTTTACGAACAATAATCAAAAACAAAACACCTACTTGGGACTTCGCTGTATTCGTCGAGATGTCAACATTTTAAGTTTATTTTTTTTTTTAACATTTCAATACAGTTGAGAAATTTACCAAAGTTTGGATTTTATACTGGCGAGATTAGAGTCCAGCGCTACACTGGCAAAATAATACAATACTAAAATCAGCTATAATAGAAATCGTCCTTGGTGGAAGGTTATATTGTAATAAGTAACAGAATAGAAGTGTGTCTGAAATTTTCCATTAGTTTGAAAGGAATCTAAAGTCGCCCAAATGACCGCCACCATGTTGTTGCCTGGTGTGCATTCAAAAAGTCAGTTCTTCATGACTGCAAAAGGCCGAGGGCTTGCGAGTGAGATTCAGTTTATTGCTTCGAAACTTTCGTGCAGATTCTTGGCAAACAGCGCAGTTGTTACTCTACGAAACCAGTGGACTCAAAAACTACCACACTGGGAATAGTGCTCCGATTAGGGTGATGGACATAGAAAATCATTTCTTTTTATGGAGCTCTTCTTCTTCTTCTTCTCTTGGCGCTACAGTCCGTGGTGAACCTGGGCCTCAACCAACAAAGTTATTCTTTGTTGTTGTGTCGTAACTAGTGTGTTTTTACACGGTAGGGAAGTTACCCCCACGCACAACCCCCGAAACCTGGAGGACCGGGTCCTGGTTTAGACCCCTGGACAGAGGGGATTCGCTGCACACTTTGGTTCACCTCTAAGCGGGTGCTGTAGGGGCTATCCAGGGGCGCCACGGGGAGGCAGTATGTCAGCTTGACCAGTCCATTTTCAGGGATCGCTGCTGGCTTCTCGCCAGGTTGAGAGCAATCAACAACTTTGCCCTGAGTGCACTGGCCCATTTTTATGGAGCTAATCCCAGATAAAATTCCTGCCGGCCAAACAATGCACATGTTTGAAATAAGTAAAGGAACATATTTGATTCTTAAACTGAGCACTTGAGCCGCTAATGGTTCTCGTGCCAGCATTTCACAGGATCTTATGATGAAATCAGAGATGTTATATTTAAAGGGATGCGTGTTTAAAACTATCAAAGTCTTAACAAATATGATTAATTATTTTGTAAAGCAAATGTGGCAAGAACAGAGAACAAACAAAATTATATAAATATTGTTTATTTCAGGTTAGTATTAAAAAAATACATAAAACAGGAACAGAAACGGGCAGTGGCAGTTGACAGCTATTTACATAAATGCAAAAACAAATTATTTGACCTAGATCCGAACTTAAAAATATAAAAAAATAACAAAAAAAAAAAACTTTAAATAAGTCTGAAAAACAGCTTTTAATTATTGTGTTAAGAAAGAAAGAAAAAAAAAACTACACGTATGAAAAAAGTGACGAAATGTATGGAAAAATATCAGAAATAAAATCATAAAAAAATTACTCAAAAAGATAAGAAGCGCAAGATTCGTGAAATATTTTCAAACAGCCAGAAAAAGAAAATAAAAATAATTTGTAGTTGTTGAATACTAAAAACAACGTTTACGTTCAGCCTTAAGACGGTGATAATAGACCGTTTGTAATTTTTTTGAATAGGAGCAACGGCAAATTTTCACCTAAAATATTGTTTGTAACTGATACGATTCAAATTTTATTTGAATTACTGCAGTCTCTTGTATTTTGATATTAGTTTCAAAAATGTAATTTTCTTGTGGCACTAACGACCAACTAATAGCATGACAAATACTAATTCATCCCAAAAGTATGCTTTGAAATTTGAACAATCAAGAAAAACGGTGCTGCCAGATTAGATGCTGCTTATGCTCGTACTCAAAGTGCTTAAATTATTTTAATACAAGTATTTTTAAACATTTTAATTAATTTATTATTTTTTAAGAATTTTTAAGTATTTTTTAAGTATTTTTTAAAATTTATTAACAGCTATTGCATTTATTTAGTAAATCTTAACTTTATTATTTAGAGTTTAAATCAAACAAAGATAAATAAAGTTTTCCGTTTATTACAGGTTATTTGTGGTGTGGCCTTGATGTTTTGGGTGGTGCAAAAAGCTCGCAAAGAACTATCGGAAACACTGCTCACCGATATAAGTAGCGATGGTAAATTAATTGATATACAAGTGTAGCAAGACTCCAGCAACTTATTATTTGTTTGTTTTTTACTAAATTATTATTAATATTAAATAACAAACTAAAAAAAAAAATAACATTTGTAACGATAATATATATATTTTTTTAATTATCAATATTTTGATTACATTTTCAAAACAGCATTTATTTAGAATTTGTTTATTTTTGAAAGGCTTTCAAAAACAAAAACAACAAAATCTATTAAATAGACATGACAAAAAAAAAATCGAAATATATTGATTAGAGCATGTTAAAGGGCTAGTTGTTAATAAAAATAACTGTAATATCGATGTACATATATAATTTCTTATAATTTAGTATTTTAATTTGTATTTTAAGTTGAACACTTCCAGCTTATTTAGCCAAATTTCAGCAAAATACTTTATGGCATCATTTAACTTTGGACATTGCAAATATTAAACACTATAGATTTAAAACTGAAAATTGCTCAATTTATGTCTGTGGTAAAAACAAAAAAAAATGGTTTAAAACAAAGTAAGAACTAATAAGTTTTTCTTTCATAGAAAAAAAAAATTGTAAAATCTATTCAATCGAATAAAAAAGAATACAAATTTCTGATTTCAATGTGCTTCACAGAAAATGCTCCATTATCAACTAAACAAATTATAAGAAACATACCAAAATTTATTAACGTTTTTTTTTTTATTTCAAACAGTTTAATACAAATTTAAATAAAAAAAATTATACAACCGCGATATTTTTAACTTGGTATTCTTTATTCCAATATTATTACTTTATTGATCGTATCAGGCCGGTTATGCAAAGATTTCCTTAAAACTCCTCTAAAACTTTAATACATACTACGTGTCTCACTAACTGATGAAGATCATTTTAAAATTCGATATTAACGGGTGTGTTCTAAGTTTCGTGTCGTATTGAAAAAACTAACTATTTGGCACTCCCCCCTAATTAGGAAATTTGCCAAGATTTGGTGCGACCGACCAATCAAATCTAAAACTCTAAAATAAAATACAAGTTTTGTTTTCTTCTTGATTTTATAAAAAAAAAAAAAAATTGTGCCTAAAAAAATAAAATTTTCAAATATTTAATAAAATTTCTATCAATGATTCTGTTTTATATAAAAACTAGAAAATTACAATAATACGGAAAATTCGTGTTTTATTGTTAATGTTTTTAAGAAAAATAATTTAAAATTTATTGGCTAAGTGCAAAACAGTTCTGTTCATTAATATTTGCTAGCAAATATATATGTATATATTTTTGTTAAATAGAATTAAAAATTTAGTTTTAGTTAAAATTGTTATCGGATATAAAAATAAAAGTCGATATCAAAAATGCTGAAGTAACCCGCTTTTGCAAGGATTCGTCTTCTAGAACACACACCCGTATATTTTAGCATTTATTTTTTTTTTTACTTTTTTTTATAAATTCTTGTGACAACTTTTGATTTATTTATATTTCACTAATTAAGGAGAAAAAAGTTCATTCTGTAAATCTTAAAAAAATGTAACAAAACAACAAAAAAAACACACACACACAATTATAAAAGAACTGCTGTGCCTCTTAAACACCCATATACAGAAAATATGATTAAACTTGTACCAAAACAAACCAACAAAAAGGATCTTAAAACAATATTAAAATTTAAAATAAAACAAAATCTACACATATAGCTTTTTATTTTCAGATCTAAGCTTAAATTTTTAATATAAAAATGATATATATATATAGAAAAAGGAAAAGATTATATATTTCATAAAATAAATTCGTAATACAAAACGAGAAAAAGAATAACAACAAATTTGAAAAATGATTTTTATTTCAATTCATATTGCCGCCAACTTCGTGGTGCTTTTAAATAGTGATTTCCAAATATCGCATCCAGGATATTTATGGTGAAATCCACATCCGATTTGTTAACACACAAGGGTGGTTTTAGGCACATTACCTTGAATTTGTTGCAAAAAGAAATTACAGTTTCTGCTTAAATAACAAATGCAAAGAAAGAATTTCATTTAATAATAATAAAAAAAAAAAATAGAGAAAAATTTAAATATTTGTTTTTTGATCCCCCGCTTCTTTTATCCATTCAATCCCTTTTATCCATTTTATCCCTTTCAATTTATCCATTTGGTTGCTTCTTATCAAATTGTTTTTTTGTTTCTAATACAACAAATTTAAATTTCCAAACACTAAAAACGCGTTTCTTTCTTAAAATTAAGGAGAATTGTTTCAAATTAAAAAAAAAAATTTGTTTAAATTAAAAAAAAATTTCTCTCAAATTAAAAAAAAAAAAATTTGTTTCAAATTAAAAAAAAAAATTGTTAAATTTTAATTTTTCAACAAAATTTTTTATGTATTTATGCGCCAATATCTATTTTGTCCTTTTCAAAGTAGGGCCTGCTCAGATGTAAGAGTAATAAACTCAGGGCAGCGTTTTCCCCAACCCCAAAACAGTTCTCAGCGACACTCTCTCTCCCCCCTCGCAGGTTTTATCTCCTCATTTGTTGCAAAACGCCATATTTTCATGGGTGTCTTTAATCTTGGGCACAACCAAACAAAAAGTCACCGTAAATACAGTGCCTGAGGCCTGGTTTTGGCCTCCAAAAAAATTGATGGTTTCTTTCTGGTCAAAATCCAGCAATTTTGAAACGAGCTTGGCTGGCCTATAAAGGGTGTTTTGAAATGGCAGAAAACCAAGATGAATTTTTTAAATTCACGCGAAATTTACTTTATTTACGAAAGTTAATCTTTTGGCATTATAATTTATATATGACCGCCACAATCTGGAGGTCCAATCCGCCAAATCTTACATAATGTGGAGGGACACATGTCCAGTTGTTGTGCACGTTAAACTGATTAATTTAATACTAAAAAAAAAAATTACACATTCGTTATATCGCGTTATGCGTTAAATTAAAATATTCAAACTTATATGATTTTATTATTAATTATAACTTAAACGGATCTCTGTAGTCCTAAAAATTTATTTATAATTTTTTTTAATCGGAATTAAAAAAAAAATTGTTTGCTAAAAACGTTAATGCTTTTTTTTGGCGATTTCATTCCCCCAAAAGTTGAAATGTGTGAAAATATTACGTGAAATTATTTTCTTGTTTTGATCATGAAATTTATTTAAATATTTTGCTATAACTTAATTATGTGTGATAATAAATGCAGTAAGTACAACTAAGTCTTGGAACTGGGCCCACAAAATCTTGAACGTTCGCCACTATTTTGGACCCCAACAAGTTGGCAATATTGAATTAATTAACTAATTCACAGAGTCCATATTTTATTTGTTTGTTTATTTTGCCTGCCGAATTCGGGACAACAATAACGTTCGAGAGCGTGGGACAGTCTTTTAATTTTCAAAAATTTCGCGATTCAACCTTAAAACCCTTTTGAAAAGAAATATGTATTTAGTTAAGAACAGAAACATATTCAAATTGTCGAATCTTAATTGATATCATTGTTTTTCAGAACTTCCAAAATAGCTCTTGCGAGTACGTCCACAGCGAATTTAACATCCAATTTGTTAATACACAGCGGAGGTTTAATGCGCAGAGTCTGAAAGAAATATACATATACATAATATGTGAAGGTGAAAGGAAAACTTGCTTAAGGAATTAAGGAGGATGTACGAATAAAGGACAACAATATGAAAAGTTTTTGTAAAACAAAAAATATCGATTTACTTGTATTAAGAACAATCTTTCTTTAATTGTTTTCTTTGCGCTCAATAGCGCCCTAACATTAGATCAACATTGAACAGTATTGATTTTAAATCGTTTCTTTGCTTTAAGTCATATCATATAATGATTTTGTTTTGAGTATAAAAAATATTCAAATAATTCAATTAACGCACTAAGCAGCAGATGGGACGGTCTTATCCGGCTGTGGACCAACTCCACATGAGTGAACTGCAAGGCTCACACCGGTGGCAATTTCTTATCCCTTGCTAAAGATCTGGGGCTATTTAGTCCCCTTTGCTTCATACTTTAACCCCAGAAGGAGAGAAATGATCAAAGGAACATCAGGCCTTAAACCAGCTCGCCTGACATTTCCCTCAATCTAGTTCGCCTGCATAAAAACAAAACTGTCGCAAGGCAACAGCACCTCGAATAATTTCTTCTTCAAACGTTTCGGCCAAGGACAGGCTGTTCAACCAGTGACCGACCGGCGTATCGGTCCGCGTTCTGCCAATTGATCTTTGGTGAAGGTTCCGAAAGAACATGCCTAACCGAAGTCAAGCATGAACTTGTTTGAGGGCCCCCCTCTATGCTATAACCCGGCAAACAGAGTGCTCTGACTGGGTAAGTTGTCAAGGCTTAGCCTGCGCCCGCGGGGCAGGAAACAGTGAAATATCTATTTGTCCGTTTGTCTAGTATTCCACAGACGGAAAACTCTTTTTTTTTTACACAAGTAAATGATTTGTTTTGTTTTACAAGAACTTGATGTTAGTAACTTGGAAAGGGGGAATGTTTTGAAAGTTATAACCTCAAAAGCCAGAAACAAAAACCAAACCGCACTGAAGGCCCCAAAAACCCAAATTAAATATATGTATGTAACTTAAGAATCTGCAACACATATTGGCAAACTATTAGCTGAATATACTCACATTGCCATTGAGACCGCCACGGCCAAACAGCACGCCCATATCTTTGCAGGTCTCCCAAATCTCTTGGACATGCGGCACACTCAAGGGCGTCTTGGTCTCCCGATCTGTTACCAACTCTACGCCAATCATGAGTCCTTTGCCGCGCACATCGCCTATTATCTCGTAACGCTCTTTTAACTCGGACAAGCATTTTAGAAAATAGGTGCCCACTTCCAGAGCATTTTTTTGCAGCTGTTCCTCGGCTATGACATCCAGTACAGAAATGCCCACAGCACTGGCCAAGGGATTGCCACCATAAGTATTGAAATGCAAGGCCAGGCCCAAGGATTTGGCGATATCCGGCGTGGTGACGACAGCAGCCATGGGAAAGCCATTGCCAATGCCTGAAATTTAAAATCGATGAGTTGTTGTTGTGGCGTTGAAAATGATTGGAATTGTGCAATCGCAACCTTTAGCCATGGTGACTATATCGGGTATGATGTCATGACCCTCAAAGCCCCAGAAATGTTCACCCGTACGACCAAAACCCGTTTGGACTTCATCCGCTACAAACAGGCCGCCATTGGCTCTAACCAGTTCGGCTGCCTTCTTGATATAACCCCTGGGAAATTGTACTGTACCGCCTACGCCCTGTATAGACTCAGCAAACATGGCTGCCACTTTGCCGCGCGGCAGCGAATACTTAAATGTCTGCTCCAGTTCTTTATAATACAATTCGCCGGCCTGGCAACCAGCTTCCAGCGAACAGTCGCATTTTCGATCGGTTTGTATGGGCGAGTCACGACAGTTGGCACCACCCCATATACCCTGATAGGGATCGGGATTCATGACATGATGAATGCCATTCGAAATGCCCGGCAGAGGAAAGCGCCAGGTCGAATGAGCCGTCAATCCCATAGTATACGGCGACATGCCGTGATAGCAGTTGCGCAAAGTCAAGATGTCCTGATTGCCGGTATGAAGGCGTGCCAATAGCATGGCCATATCATTGGCCTCCGAGCCGGAGTTAACAAAACAGACCGCCCTCAAATCAGCCGGAAATTTTGCCGTCAAACGTGCCGCATATTCGTGGATTTTGGGATGCATGTAAATATTTGTGGTGTGCCACAGGTTTTTCAGTTGCGCCTCCAACGCCCTATTAACTTTCCTATAATTAAACTATATTTATTAATGATTTGCATGAAACGAAATATGATGTCATGACTTTCACTTACGGATGACAATGACCCACCGACACGGTTACAATGCCGCCAAACATGTCCAAATACCGGTTGCCGTCGTGATCGTACAGCCACTGCATGTGGCCGGTGTGTATCAGCAGGGGTTTCTTGTAGTAGGACTGTATATTGGGCGTCAAATGATTTTTACGCAGTTCCTTAATGTCTTCATAGCTGGGTCCTTGATACTGCGGTGGTATAAAGTCGCAAATGGGCATTTCGTTTTGTAGCAGCGGCAGGTTAGCGGTTGCCGCCTTGGAATGCAGTGTGGAGGACCATCTTGTCAGGCAAGTGGAATGGGCTGGAATATAAATTGTCAGCATCAATTACAAATGAATATTCCGAAATCGTGTGTATTTTGGAACTAAACCCCGAAGCTCCGTGTTTGTATGGGAAATATGGAAGTATTTTCATATCTGTCGGGCTTTATGGGAAATAGGGAAGTACGTCCATTATCTGAGGAACACAATTTTAAATACGCGACTCTCGCGCTTGGCGCGTAAAATATAGAAGTATTTCCATTTCTCTCTGGTCTTATGGGCAACAGGGAAGTACGTCCATTATCTAAGGAACACAATTTTAATCAGTTGACTGTAGCGCCTGGCTTTATAGTTTGTAGCCAGCCGCGTGAAAAGCGAACCATGTAGTAGCTGTTGTGGCCCTCCAAAGTTGCCCTCAGGATGGCTGATATATTTATTTAAAAATTATGCAAATTAATCCAATCTTATATTAAGGGAATGATTACAGGCCTTAGGGTCCAAATCATTTTAACCTATTCTCAATCCTAAAAAGGAGGGCGGAAGAACCTCAGCTTTCTCTGTATGAAGGTTGTGGTTGTGATAATAATGTGTGCCCAGTGTCCACAGCGCATGATATGGACCTTCAATCTTAGGTATTAGCGCGTGTTACACAGTTGCATTTTAGGCTTTTAGTGAGAGTAACACTTTATAGTTACACTGAATATACAGACGTGTCAAAGGCGGCGACATGTACAACCCGCATTATGGAAACCGGGGGCACTTCAGAAGCTCAGCCAGTGTTCGAAACGCCGCTACTTGGATAATATGTAGCGGAATATGTGACAGTGGCGGCAGCTCAATCGGTGAACTTTTTCAATGCTACAATCGAACATCAGCCTTAAGCAACAGCGGTGAAGGTTATGAAAAAAGCCACACAAAAATAAACAAATAAAATGTTTTAATAAATGATATTTAATCAGCACTTGATTAACATTTGCCTATTGAATAAACATTTAATTTTCTGCATTCATTGAGCATTTACGCAAAATAAATTCTATTTCGCGTCTTAACCAAGACAATGACATTTTTCAATTGGAAGTTAATTAAACTTTTCAGTTGGGTTTTGGAAATTCACTAAAAATGTTAGAAGACGTTTTTATATGTTTTAAGTTTTAAGTTTTAAATATTAAATCTTATTCAATCAGTTTTAATAACTGCGTCTCCAGGTGTCCGGCTTCAGAGTTTCGAAACTTTGTTTTGCGGAAAATTTCCCAAGGAAAATTTTTTGCTTTGCTGTAGAACATTTTTTTTATAAAAAAAAATTTGCTAAAGAGAATTTTCTGAATTGAGAATTTTTCTGTAGAGAATTTTTGGTGTTAAAAGTTAAAAAAAACAAATTTTTTGCCTGAAAGATTGTTTGTCTTGGAAAATATTTTTCTCCATCAGCAATTTTTCTACAAAAAAGTAAAACATTTTCTGGTGCTACAAAAAATTTTATACAGTAAAATTTTTTCTAGCTAAATTTTTAGCATTAAAAATTTTTCAATACAAAATTTTGGCTATTCAAAATTTTTGTTTGTTTCGAAAAATGTCAGCACTAAAAATGTTTTTTAGCCAAAAAAATTAATATGTATGAATGTATATATTTTATTGTCTTAAAAAATTCTTTGTACTAAACCCTCTTTGAATTGAAACTATTTTAGTACTGAAACCTTTTCGAACTGTTTAACTTTTTCAATAACAAACGTTTTCTGTTTAAAAATTGTTATAGTACTAAAAGTATTTTTTTTTGTACTAAAAACCCATAAGTCTAAAAATTCTGTCTACAAAACTGTTTGTGTAGCTAAAAATTTTTGGTGCTTAAAGTTCTTCTTTACTACAAAATTATACAATAGAAAAATTCTTTATACATAATTGTTTTTGTACTAAAAGTTTTATTGTACTAAAAATGTTGTCCACCATAAATTTCGTTGCAGTACATTTTTCGAAAATATATTTCTTGCCATATTTGTGTAAAAAATATTTCTGTATTGAAAGTTTGTGTACTAAAATTTTTTGTACTAAAAATTCATGTACTAAAATTTGTGTACTAAATTTATTTGTACTAAATTTTTTTTAACTAAAATTTTTCTACTGAATACACATAGAAATATGTATGTAAGTATGTTTCTTGTCGGAATATTCAGCAGATCTTGCAACAAACACTTAAATCATGTTACGTTTTGTATCTATTTATTTAAATTACGATTTTAATATAAAAAAAAACTACACTTTAGTTAAATTTAAATTTGAAGAGAATAAATAACATGCAGGTATAGAAATTTACATGTGACTATAAAAGTGTTTACATTTAATTAAATGTTTCTATTAAAATATATATTATTGTTTCTTTCTAAACTGTTTGTATGCACTTAATATTTAAATTATACGAGGACAAAAACAGCTTCTTCATCATCAAAAATTTGTAACAAAACACTCAGTTCAAGTTTATTTTCCAGCTGGTAGTCCTTCCTTAATACGAAGGTAGTCCTTTGTAATCTACATATTTACCTAAAATATGTCTAGACAACATTTTACGCCAAACCAGATTTCTGCTGTTAGTGTCGAATTCAATAAACTTTTAATCAAAACCAATACTTTCACAACAAACACTTATTTTAATTTATTTGCTGTCAAATCAATTAATACTGGAATCACTGGTAATGCACTTTTGTGCTTTTTTACATAAATAAACCGGTCCCCACGAACTCAAGTACGCAACTAAAACAGAAATTCCTCTAAACACCAGAAAACCAGAAGCGGCCAAAGACCGGCAGTAAATAGGAAAATTGATTGATACTGCAGGTTTAGTTTGAAAATAGTTTAATCAAAAGCAGATCTCTTTGGAAAACCTTTTGCTCTGTACTCACACGCTCCCTCTCTCTTTCTTTCTCTCGTTCCCTCTCTCTCTCTCTCTTTCTCACACTCTACATATTTTCTTTATTATTGCACTTCCAGTTCAATTTATCCAGACTTGAACTTGAATTGTGGTTGTGATATTTTTTTTTTTCATAATGGAAACAGACAACTGAATGTTATTTGCTCGTGGCGAGTTCAAGGGCACCCTACAGCCGGCAAAGGCCCTCCCAGTCAGTCGATTTTATTCCCCACTTCATGACCATATATTAGATATATAAAATATTTGGTTACACTATTTTTATTTTCGATATAACTTCGCATAAATCACAAAACAGATTTTGGGCCATTGCAACATTTCAATGTAAAGGGTTTTTCAGTAAGAGCGGTTGGATGTTGATGTATTGTAGTGAGAAAAAGTTGGTTGGTGGATATGAAAAAACCCAAATATGCCAATATACGGGGAATATAACAGGGTTCAAGTGAGCGGCGCGGCTTCTTACCGTATCTTGGAGACATGAAGCCAAAATCATAAAAACTTTTATTTTTAAAAAACAAAAACATATAAGAATGACAGTTTGCCGGACAGGTGTGGGCATAATCTCAAACGAACGGCAACGTCTGTTAGGTTTTGTAGTCGTCGCACACATCGCTGGACTAAGATCTGTTTTTGGCCAAAAGAACTACTTACTTACGTTTTTATCGGCTATAAATTAAATTTTATATGCAGTTACATTTTTAATACTTTTTTTTAAGTTTTATTATTATGTATTTTTATTGACAAACTACAAAATAAAGCCCTGTTTTTGTTTTATATATTTTTTTTTTTTTTTATAAAAATTAATATCTTTTTAGCAAAATAATGAAAATTTATAAAAAGAAAATGTGATGTATTTTATTTGGGTATGTTAAGAGATACATAAGTAAAAAAAAAGAATTAATAATGATTTAGTTTTATGCAGAGGAATAGTCAGAAGATTCCTAAATCCAGGCAAGTGAGAAATAATTGAACAGCTGTTGAACAATATATGATAATATAACCTTAAAGTGGAAAAGTTCGCCTTCGTCGTGGTATAAATTGGTAAAATTTTCTGTATGACCCAACCTAACTTTAATATTATCCTTAACTATTAATATGGACTCAGGGGTCTTCATTGTTTAAGCACAGGTTATACTTATCCTGTTGTAATATTTTGCGCGATGTCGTTGGCTTCGTAGATTGCAGCAAAGTTCATACTGTTGGAGACTCAAACAATTCAAATTTTTAGCGATCAATTTATTTAATATATAGTTTTAATACATCTCGGAAATTGGTAGTTGTCTGGTTTTGTACTCGTTTTAAATGACTGGTTCATAAGTAACCAAAAGCTTCGTTTCTTAAGTTTTTAAAATTCTTTTTTATTTTAGTATATTCTAAAATGTTCAATACCAGTCCTATTAATATAGAAACTAAGACCAGCCATTTAACGATCTGAAACGCTAAGTTGAGTTTTATTTTCCTATATCCTATTATTGATCTATATCCTTTACAACACTGATTTCTGACACTTATCAAGATTTCATTTAATAGCGAAAACAGCTGACTTAAGACAGAACGCGTAACTATTTTCGTTGTTGTGTATAACTTGCACAAGTTTTAATTAATAATAATTAAATAAATAGATTAAGGGAATTTTGCATAAACTCAAAGTTCTGCACTTACAAGTTTCTGCTGCCAAACTGACAAACTTTTATTTGTGCAGTGTTGTATTTCTGAGGCCGAAAGAAACTTGGTGTTGAATAGATTGGAGAAACTGTACTCACGTAGTAGTTTTCATTTTATACGGAGCATCAAATTTCTCAACGTTTATAATCTGTTCCATAATTTCGCACGTTAGCCTTGGCCTTTGTATTGAACAGCCAACAACTGATTTGGACACTATTTATGAACTTTAGGTGGACGACACGTTCATGTGTCGCTAAACCTAATGACTTTCCACAGATCTCAAATATGTAGATCAATGCGTTTTATATTTGATTTTATGCTTCTATTAAATTCACATTAATTGTTTGATTAGTTTTGTAGAATCGTAAATTGTTCTATTACTCTATTAGGTATTAATGAGTAACCGAGTAACCCCTCATTCCCTTTTTTTTTATTAATTTATGATCCATCGATGTCCTGCCAGGCATAAATTATGCAACCCTTTTGCCTCCTTGCACTGGCCTTATTAAAAAAATATATATTACTCGATCTTCTCTTACGATTTATGCTAAATAATCGTTTGTAAAAGATTAAAGAAGGAGTAGTCGAATGATGCTTAATCTATCACCAAGTCTCGAATATTGCGAGAACCGTCGTAAGCAAATTTGCCTAAAATTGCGGCTGGTGTCAGAGAATTAATAAATTTGTTATACAATTTGTCTTATTTAGTTTGAAGAAGAAGACTTTATGATATTAAAATCCGAATTGATTTTAGGGCGGCCATAAATTTTATTTTGCAAGTCTTTCTTTTTTTTAAGTTTGAGCCAGAAGAAACTATAAAATTTCATTCACAAGCAAAATGTTTGCCCATTTCCTCGTAATATTCTCTGCTGACAGTTTTGTAGTAGTTTTTACTCTACTACAAATTAACTTAAACTGATTAATCTATTACTAAACTGTCATGCACACACATCAACTTTTAAAGCTCAAGCTTATAATATGTGCGAGAGATAGAGAGAGAGAGAGAGAGCGAGAGAGTGATGCAACAGCCATGTTTCTCTTTCTTTCGCAGGCACAAGCAATAAGTTGATGTGTGTGAAGTTGGCAACGAAGTAAAGAAAAATTCTTTGTTTATTTTTGCCTGGATTTAAGTTTTTCAAATTTAAATTTGTTTTCTTCCCCGTAATTATAGTTAAAATATTTTTCTGTTATTCTTTACTAGTTTTGGTGTTGTATTTGTTTTATATTTATTTTTGTTGTTGTTGTTGTTTTTAAGTTAAGGGTGAGTTTTTTTGTGTTTAAGTTTTATAATTTATTGTGTTTTTTGTTTTGTTAACAAATAATTTTTAATTATTTTTTTGTTTGTTTTTTTTTTGTATTAATTAGCAAAGCTTTGATTATTTTCATGTATTTATGTCTATTATAAAAAATATAACAACAGTCCCATAAAAAAAACGAATTTTCTTATTATTTTTTTTTGCAATTCCTTTTGTGAAAAATTTTTAAAAAAACAAATAAAAAAGGTTGGCTGTTCTGTTTCTGTTCGGTTTTTTAAATTATTATTAAAATGTGTTGGTTTTTAAATCTGTATAATTAAGTGCTGAGTTGATATTTCCTTTGTATTATTATTTTATTTTCTTATTATAATTGCTGACGAAAATTATTATTATTTTTATGAAACAAAACAAACAAAAAAAAATATCGCTTTAAAATAAACACAATTTTATATTTATTTTCAAATGAAAATTTTTTGCTAATGCCACATACAACATAAATACAGCACAACAACATTTGTTGAGTAAGAAAAAATATGATAAACTTCATAATTAATGGAAACAAATAAATTAAAAAGGCAAATATTTTATTTATTGGCCATGAGGCAGGGATTTCTTAGCACAAACTAAAAAACTAAATGATTTTTTTTTAGGACAACTGATATGAATTTAAAATTGGAATTAATTTTCTAACAAATAATATTTTAATTTATTTTTCTTTTTGTTTAGGGAACACGATATTTCTGAAATATATATGCCTGCTCATAGTATTATTTATTTTACTTGTTCTTGTTCAAGATATATTTTTTTTTATATTTTTATATTTATAATGAAATAGTTTATTTTTGTGTTTTAAGTTAAATAGTATTTACTTTTTCTCTTTTTTTCTTTTAATAGCATTATTTTGTTTAAAGTTCTGTCAATCAGTTTGCCTCTAGGTCTGCCTGTCTGTCTGTTTGGAGTTTAAAGTTTGTATCTTAAATTAAATTTAGATAGATATTTGTATAACAAAAAAAAACTATAATAATAAACACATAAAACAAAATTTACAAGGCCGGACCACCGCCGGCATATTCATCGTAATCATCACATTCGTCTAGAAAATCTGAAAACAAGTCGGGACTGGCATCGTAGTCCACACGGTGTTCAGTTTTTTCTATATTTGCCGCCATTTGACGTAAATTTTCAACACCGGCCAAAAGTTGCCTGTAACAAGCGAAAAATATAATTAATTTAAGAAAATTAAATTGTTTTTTTTTTAGTTTTGGAAGTAAAGTGACGACAAGCCTGAACAAAATAAAATATAAAAAATTTAAAGCAAAATTGAAGGCAATAAATTATTTTGATTTTAAGTTTTTTAGGCATTTTTTGGACACATCTTTTGGAAAACGAGATATTGAGGTTCGTAATAAAGAAAATTTAAATCAAAATTGAAGGCAATGGTGTTCGCAATGTGGGCAAACGTTAAGATGCGGCAAAAGCATTTCGTGCCCTATATTTTTGTAAAAGTTCACTTTCGGTGGTTTAATCTTAATTAAATTTTCTTTGCTTTTTGCTTTTGCTTGCAAACTAGAATATTGTTTATATTGATGTGTTGCTCTATTTTAAATATTTGTAACTAGTTTAATATCTGGAGTTATATTAGATGCTGAAGCTTAACAAAGCTACAGTTATTAGAAACCAAAAGTTATTTTAATTTGATTGAAATTTGAATGAAAGTGAAGGCGTCATGTTTGTAAAGAAGGTACTCACTTAAGGTTTTGTTCTGCATTTGATGCTGCCCTTCGCAAATCTCTTGACAACTGATGTTGTCTGGACGGTCTAACACCCAAAGCATTGCCACTGGCAACGCTGTCACCACCACCACCACCTTTTGTACTGCCTGCAACACTTTTGACACACCCAGCTGCCTCGGCTACAGCTGTTGCTGCCGATGCACTACGCGTTGTACTGGTAACAGCAGCTGAAGCATAAGAACGATCACAGCTCTGTACACTACAACCCCCAACGGCTCCTTCTTCGCGCATTAAATTCCTTTCACGCCTCAACATTTCCAATTCAGCAGTTAATTTCTGCACTTGCTGTTTGAGCTTGTTCATATGCGCCTGGGCCGCCGTTGTACGTTTTATATTGTTTTCTTGTGTTTCGTCGCTTTCAGTTTTGTGTAGCCTTTGCTGTTCAACCAACTGACGTTCCAGGCTGTTTGCTCTTAATGTCTGTTCATTTAATGCTAAACGGGTATCATTCAAGTCTCGCTGCAAGCGTTCGTTTTCTGAACGCAAACGAGAAAGTTGATTGTTTATTGTTGATTCTTCGGGCGAACCAATGGAATTGGAGGGAAGGCCAGCAGCTACATCGGCCAAGCGCTGAGATGAATGTATAATGGGACCATCAGATAGGAAATCAGGCAACATTTTAGAACCCACCGAAGCGGTGGGTTCGGGCAAACCCATGTTAAAATCTCCCCTATCCGCTGGTCCTGGTAGTGGGACGTTATCTAGATGTAGTGCTCGGCTGGCTAAACTGTGGTGTGCCACTGGCTGACCTAAGCCACCACTTACACCGGCCGCTCCTGCCTCATTTAAATTTTCTATTAATGGTGATGAAGGTGGTGAATTTACGTGCATATCATTGGCATACCAAGAATCCATCCAATGATCTTGCACAAAATCTGGTAAAGCTGCGGCAGCTGCTGCTGCACCGGGTAAAGGATTAGCAATTGGAAAATCTGTTGGCCTAGAACAGTGGCCAGATTTTCTGTTAGGGGCAGAAGCTCCGGCTGTATTGCTTGCGCCACAGCTGGTGGAATTAGATGTTAAAGGCAAATCTAATTTTAATTTGGCAGCCGTTGTTGGATTTTGACTTGTATTTAACGCTAAACGTGTAGGCCTTGTGTCTTTGATTGAGGCGCCAATGCCAACACGTCTACGAGGCGAGGTTTGAGGCTTGGGCATATCATAGTTAGAATATGAACGTGGTACATATGAGCTGCCGCGATCGTAATCTGTAGAGTTTGTAGTTGCAGTGGGCGCATTTGAAGGAAGATTCCATTCTGGGGGAAAAAAGAGTTAAATAAAAATGTTTATTCTAATTAGAAAATGCTACCTTGGAAGTGATCGCGTTCTTTTTCTTCGTCATATAAACGAAAAGTATTTGAGTTGGTTGGGCACCCTGCAGAAGCTTCACCAGGTAACAATTCCGCTGTTGTTGTGCAACCGACATATTCAGCCAAACTCGCCTGCGAATCAAAAGATGAAAACCGTGGTGATCTTTTCATTTTTGTTGCCGCTGCTTGGCTGTCATTGGAGCCACTTACTGTCAGTGAAGATATGGAAGTAGAAGACACGGAATTGGATTGTGGAACCTTGGGCCGAGCTCCCGTTGAAGTTTGTAAAGAACGAGATGTAGTGGTAGCATTTGATGCAGATGTCGTGGACGTACTATTGGCAGGTGGATCCAAAGACGTTACTGTTGTGGAGGGTGCAGTAGGAGCACTATTGCTGCTGAGAAAATGTTTAAAGGAAAAAGAGGAGTTTTGTGTGGGTGGTTGTTGTTGGACGTTGTGTGTTGTTGTGTTAGTAGCAGAACCAATTGGATTGCAACTTTCTGACGACGATTGTGTATTTAAATTGCTTTCATTTAGAGCTACCGGTCCCGATGTAGCCCTTATATTTGTATAATCACCATAAGCGGTTAGATTGGGTAACGTCTGGACATTTTGACTACCGCTCCGATGTCCATTTAAACACAAATCTGCCACCAAATCATTTAGTTTTCCCTTGCAGCCAATGGCCAGATCAATACTGTCATCATTTTGTATGTCTTTGGAACAATCTAAGCTACTGTCGCAGTTTTCATTTCTGTTAATCTTGAAATTATCATCGGTAATATTTTCCGTGTCTTCGTTTGTTCTAGAGCTTTGTTGCCCATTTTGATGTTGGTCATTTTCATTTGCCATAGTACTTGTTAGTAATTTGTTGTAAATACGTAGTATAGTTTTATAAGACAAAATGCTGTTTTTTTAATTTCTCTACTGTTTTGCTTTTTCTATTCCAGTTACGAGGTCTCTACCAAAGTTCTTGTTCTTGTTTAGCTTAACTTTTTTCTGGTTCTTGTAATTTTTTCACTAGCAAAAAACTATGCTTTTGTACGTTTATTAAAAGTTACATTAATTTCAAATAATTTTATGAACTCTTTTGATTTAATTAAAAAATTTTATATATTTATTTTAACCTTTTCAAGTTTTTTTAGTGACAATGAAAATGTTGACACTTTTGTTGTGGTTTTATTTTGTGTTAAATTTGACATTACCTAAAAGTTTTGCTGGGCTGACAATAGAAGGTGCTGCCACATTTAAAAACTAATACAAATTTTTCTTAAATTTTCCAATTTTTACAAGTGCGTATGATAAATTTACTAATATTTAATATAATTTTTTATAAACATATAGGTATGTAGAAAACTATATAATAGTTATCATTTTGTAGTCCCTTTTGGTTGAAGCTTTTGTTTAACATTAGGCCCAGCTTGGCAGCACTTTTGTAAAAAATACAGCTGTGACATTATTTACTTGCAATCATAACTCCTGGATATTCATCAAAATTGAAAAGAATTTAAATAAATGGATTTCAGTGACATAGAACATTATACGCCAACTAAGAAAGAACTAGAACCCTTTCATCAAATAAAGTGTTCACAACCAGAATGTACAAGCATTTTTACAAATCAAGCTAATTACGAAATGCATTTGGAAAAACATCATCGATTGGCACCTGTAAAGAAATCAAAACATTTAAAATTATTTTATTGCCCGGAATTAGATTGCATTTATAATTATAACAAACCTAAAAGTAAATGTTTCAAAAATGTTAAATATTTGCGACAGCATTATCAAAAAGTTCACTTCAGTAAAAACTTCATATGTACAGAATGCAAAAAAGCGTTTGGAACAGAAACACAATTAACGAGACATGAAAATGAAACGTGTGGTAAACAATTTGTCTGCAATGAATGTGGTTGGTCCTATGAATCTATGGAGGCTTTATTAACACATGGCAAGAGGAAGGGTCATAGTATTAAGAAAATGATTGCCGCAAAGAAAGGTGACTGTAAAGAAGCCATAAATCCTATTAAAAAAATGCTCAAAGAAGATAAACTTTCTCATGTAAAAATACTGCAAGAAGCTAAAGAAATACAAGGTATTTTTTTTGTAATATTGAAATTAAAATTTCGTTTTATTCAGAACGTTTTTTCAGTCGACTTTTGCCCCAAACTTTTATGCGCAACAAGTGTTCAAACTGACCTGCTGCCAGGTATAAGTGAAACCATCGGCAATAACGATTTATCAAATGCTTTGGATGAAATACACTCTCTGCTGAGGGACATAGAAACACAAACGGAACCTATTTTATCCTCAACATCTGCCGAAAATCACAATTATTTAGATCAAATGTTAGCTCAGTCGTCTCATATGTACACACAAACCTGTGATGATTTCTTAACGGAATTGGGCTTGGCTGACATACAAACACAAACGAATTGGCCTTCTTCTGATTCAACCAACGAGACTTGCGGTGTTCAATTTACATCGACGGCGACTTCTACAAATCCGTGTATACATGATGAGCTGCTTGTATCGACGGAAACTCAAACGAGCTTTACTCAGTGTTTGCTTAACTCTTGTACGAACACTGAAACCAGTACACCATCAGTATCATTTGGCAGTGTATATCATACTCAGCATACGCAAACATGCGATCCATTGCTGGAAAGTTTTGATTTTTGTGGCCAAGCTTCAGACTTAATTGATGGTTTTCAATCGACATACACGCAGACATGATGGTACGATTGGGCATTCGAAGCAAGCATTGGTACGGATGAAGATATTGTTAAAAAAACACAAATAGATGATAAATGCAAAAGAACGTAAAAATGCCCGTGAATGAAAAGTTGTTTCCTTTACATGCAATACATTTATTTATAACATATTGACTATGAATGTTCATATGTACGCAAATATAAAACTCTTGGATACATAATTTTAATTATGTTGGTAATACATATTTCTTAACAAATTAAAATTTCATAAATAAAACAATTGATAACAAAAAAATTAAGCTATTTATGGTTTTTTGTCTCCGCAGAAAAATCAAAAAAGAAGATACAAACTTTGTATTTTGTTTGACGCATAATCATATCATATTACATGTTGAAGAAGTTATCAACCAAAAAGTTGCATGGGAAGAAAATAAAATGAATAGCTGACTAAGAATTCTCTCTTTCAGTTGGTACATAATTTACGTATATATGTACATATGCATATAAATAAATAAACATTTTTATTATTTAATCAACATTTTTTGCTTCATTAAAAATATTTTTCTTCGAAAAAATTTCACTATCCATTTTAAAACTAATATAATTATATAATTTATGTTAAATCAAAAATTAAGCTAAGTATTTATTTATATAAATAATATCATAAGCAATATTTCTACCAATTAAAATTCAACAAGTTAAATTTCTATTACAATCATTTTTAAACTTTACAGTTTTTATTTAAATATACAGCGCCGTTATATTGCCGTTCAGTGCTGTTAACGTATGCAAACACTAATTGGCAAACAATTATTTTATTAACATACTTATTAAAAATGTTATCTTTTATATTAAATTATTCTACCACAAATATTATATTACTACAATACTTTTAAAAATGCAAATTTTTAATTAGCAATAGTTTTATAAAATATCAAAATTTATTCCAGTAAACCAATATTTATTCCAATAAACCATTCCAGCAGGAAATTCTGCTGGCAGTAGCTTATGGAAGGTACAGCCAAGTTTATACTTTTCCTGCTACAAGTCTGGCACTACTTTGTACATCACATCAAACGAAAACAAAAACGACGAGTGCATAAAAGGAGACGCAATGAAAATCCGTGAATAAAATTATTTTATGTTATTAAAACAAACAATACTCTAATAGACTAAATTATAGCTAAAAATATTTGCTAAAGCCAGTAAAGCTTGCAATTCATGTACAAAACATTTAACCAACATACTTGAAAATTCCAAATTAAAAGCAAACAAAAATTAACCGTGAAATTTATTGACAAGTGTTTCTAGTACTATGATTTTTGTGTTTCTTTCATTGTACCACACAAGGGGGAGGTGTGCACATACATACATATAAAAAGTCTTGTTTAATGAGAAAAATAAGATAAATAAAACAGCAAAGCATAAAATATTGTCAAACTAAAAGAAAGTGGAAAATTCTGCGTAGAAAAAGAGGACGAAAAATCATACACAAACCGGTCGGAGAAAATATTGTATTTTAATGAAATTCTAACTTAATATATTTTCCAGATTAATAAAATCCATAATAGTAAAACAAATTTGTCTGCACACCCATACATACATACATACATGTGTGCACGAAAAAGTGCTAATTTCTGATTTAAAATAAGTGGTAAAAGTAAGCCAAAGTTTTAAAATCGCTGACCATCTGCCAAATAAAAGAAAATGTTAACATATTTTTGTTGTAATATAACAAAAACATAAGAAAAGAAATAAAACAAAAACGCAGAAAATTGTTTGTGAAAACGGGTGAGGCCAGTAGAGTGTGTTTCTTTCAGACTGGCCAGGTAAGCTGCGCTAAACTTCTATCAGTTCGTTTTAAACCGAAAGTTTTTTATATTTATGCGCAATTTTTTATTACTGCTACTTAAAGTTGTTGTTTATTTTTGTATTTTTTGTTTTACTTTCAAGTAATATTATGCGTTTTTTTTATGTGAATAGTTTGCAAATGCTGAGGAGCCAAAAAAAGTGAATATTGCAGTACACATTTGATTTGTACAACTTTTACAAAAATATGTTTTTCAATAGCTAGATATAAATAACAGTGCCAAATTGAATAAATATGTATTTATGTACATACATACATACATATACATATAATAAAAGCTTAATAAAATAAATAATACTAAATAAAGCAAAATTTTATATGAGGAAGTGCAGCAGTTCTATATGTTGGCTTTTAACAATGACCTTAAATTGTGTTTTAAACTCAAAACCTATTTAAATAGAGAAAATGAATGAAAAAAACAAGCCCAACTGCAATTTATTAAATTAAAGACTAACAACAGCCGCACCATTAGATTGAAATTGTCCTGTAAAGGTAAGTAAAGTAAATGGTGTTCATAAGTCTGCCACATTGAACTAAAAAGCACTCACCCCGCTTCTTGATCAGGGTGAGATTAAACTCGACAAACACACACACACATACACACACACACAAACAAATGCTCTTCGCCATCTGTTTAGATTTTAGTTTAAGACCTTCAAAGACAGGGGTACACAAATGAAGGCACTGGGGCTTAATTATTCGTAGAAAAGTGAATCAACAATATTTCAAATTAGATTCGTAGCTACAAGTTCTTTTTTCTTTATTTCAGTGGAGAACGATTGTAAGTGAGAAGTCCCTTTTAAATAAATATTGTAAAAATTAAACTTAGAATATGTGCATATATTAAATATGCCCACGGCTTGATAACAAATTGTTTAAGCTGTTATTTGTGCATTCAGTGTTGTTGATTTATTTAATTTGCATTTAAATCTATTTGAAACACATGGTAAACAAAAATTGGTTTCATTTCGAATATTTTAGTTCATTTGTTAGAGGGGGTAAAGAATTTCTTTTAAGTGCTAACTATAGATAACATTTAAATTGGGCTTGAGGCCGTAAATATTTTGGGGTAATTAAATTGTTAAAAAATAGTAATCACAAAACGAGGTGTCACAGAACAAAATGTGATTTCTTGCTTTATTTTAGAAAATGATTTTTGCTTTAATTTGGTTAAGTTCTGTTGGAATAAATTTCTCATAGAAAAACTTGGATTTTAATTCCTTTGTGCCTTTTTGCTTTTATTTTAACAAAACGCAATTTTAATGAAAGAAAATTTTCTACTGTGAAGCTTAAGCAACAAAAAATAATTTCATATACATATATATACATATGTATGTATGTATGTATGTATATAAAAAATATTTCCGTATTAATAATTCGTACACCAAAATATTAAAATTTTATATACAAAACGCACTTTTTTCTTTCATTTTACCTAAACATTCTTTTTCAAATTAAAAGTTCTTTAATTTCATACCTTCTTAGTATTTATTGATGTAACTTATTATAGCGACTTATTTTAGCTTCATACTACAAAATAATCGGGAGGAAAATTAATCTTTGACTTTTCAACTTTTTGAAATAATCAAAGAGGCCTGTTATTTTTTCAATACAAAACAATAATTCGCCATCTCTGACTTCATTATTTTTCTTTCAATTAGTTTACCATTCACATGATTTGATAACTTCAAATGGAGCAATTAATGGAATATTTTACTAAATTTGTTTTAAAATGTATTCATTAAACATATGCAAATTAAATACCAATAAAAATTAAAATATACAAAAAACGGTGTTTAAATGGTCTGCGCGCTATTTTCAGCACTAAAAATTTCCAAATATGTATGTATGTTAATCGTGTTTGCGTAATGGAAGGCACCTCTGGCTTGCTAAGCTTTTGGCAGATGATTTAATTATATTCTCATTTATTAAAGAAAAAGAAGATATAATGAAATAATTTTATATTTGATTATTTTTATACAATTTGCACCAATTTGCTCATTTTTGTTTTCATTTATTTGGCATTCACATGATTTGATACCTTCAAATTGAGCAATTAATTCGATTTTTATATCTATTAATGCCGCATACTAAATAGTTATAACGTGACTAGCAAATTATATTTAATTAGCAAGGTGTAGCCGTAAATACAACTTGGTGAGTTGAATTTTTGATTAAATTTTGTTTTAAAATGTATTAAACACAAACAGCAGACATTCATCTGTTAAACAGTTAACAGGCCTCTGTAAACTCCATAATTACGAATATGGCTCATTTTTATAATAGTTAAATTCAACATCATTTATAAACTCATGTTAGTTTTAATCGTTTGGAAAATTTTTGTTATTTTATTTTGCAAAAAGAAAAAGCAATAAGTTATTAAGAATTCGAATAAAAAGCTGTAAATCAATAACAGATACACTGGACGAAATTATAATGCTGTGTTGCTATAAACACCTAGACAAAACAATCGGTCTCTCTGCCCAACTAAAAAAAAAATACATAGATGCTGATAATTAAAATAGCCCATTAATTATACCCATTGTTGTGCGAAGAACATAAAACCCGCTTTTCACCAAATGCTGAATAGTGTTGAAGAGCTTAAGCTTTTGATAGAATAAAAATAGTAACACGCGGCGTGACAACAAAAAGTCCTAATCATGGCCGTCTTAGTTTTTGTCACAAAAAATATACGATTAATGCAAAAGAGATTTTCTTGTGCATCCAAACTCTGCTCACTATTGCATTTAATAACACTAGATCTCATTTTTAAAGTATGTATATGAATGTCACCTTCGACACCCTAATTGTACGCATTTTGCATTGCATTTAAGAAGTAAATTCTTTGCATTTTAGGGTGTTGAATGTGACAGTCGTGTACTATTAAAACAAGGTCTAGTGTTATTTTAAATTACCGTCTACAGAATGTATTTATGTATGTATGTATATGTACACTAAAATCTGAAATACTTTTTCACAAACCAGGAAAAATATCACTTATCTATGTAGACACATTGGAATTTTTCTTTGTTTTTTTTTTTGTGATGATCAAGCAATTTAATGCTTTGTATAAACTTTAAACAAAACAGATATACAAATAAATATGTAATGTCTGCATGTTTTTACTGAACCTAAAACAACAAAAGAATGACAATTTTTTCTAGTTGGTTTTTACTCAACAAATGTGTTTCTTTTTTTTTTCTTTGTTGTTGATTAACCCCCTCCTAAATTATCTAAAAAATTCAATTCATTTTACCCCAACTCCAAAAGGAAGAAATGGGAAAAAAGAACTATGTCAGTGGCGCGTGTCAACTATTAATTGTTAATTAACAAAACACACAACTTCATACACACATGCAGGCACACATTCAGACACACTTTAAAGTTTCCTCTGCGATTTATTTGTTTTGTGTGTTTTCATAACTTGCCAAATGATTTATAGTGTATTTCTTCATTTACTTGCACAATTGTTTATATTGATATTAACTTTTTCATACAAATGCAAACTCTTAAGTCTACAAGTACATACATATATGTACATACATACATATATATGTAGTATGTATATTTAATTTTTGTTTTCTTTTTGTGGTGCCTTCCCCCAATTCATACGCTTTGTGTTTTTGTACCTACATATTTTGTTTACCTTTTAAATATTTAAATACGTACATACTTTTGAATGACCGACCAAGCGACCACATCAAAATAATACCATCATTATTCTGGCTTATTTACTTGTGTACTCGCACATATTGATGGATTGATGTATGCGAATGTGTCGCAGAATATTAACATGTCAATAGATACTTATTTTATAAGTACGAGTATTTGAAAGAAAAAAGACTTGGCGGTGGGCTTAATTACTTGGCTGATGCAAAATCTGTATGTATGTGTTTTATAAAGTGGATGGCAAAAATCGCAGCACTTAAGTTAAAAAAGTCATCTCTTACTTATCTGGTAATACATTTCTTAAAAAAGGTATATAATGATATCTGGCATTGTCCCATATGCGACAAATAAAGAATACTTCAATTCATAACTTTATTTACATGTACATTCATACATACATACATACATATGCACGTATGTTTGTTCCCTTAGCGATTTATTACAACACTAACGCATTTCATTTATAGCGAACTCGCTGTAATATGATAAATAAAAAGAAAACAAAAAAATACTTTTTCCAGTGTATTTGTATAAATAAACATCTTGCTCTGATTTTTATTAAGTCATGTTATGGACAGTTGACTGTGCTTTCGTCCAGGCATGTTTATACGATTTAACAGCGACTAAAAATAATTTCAATTCGGTTTAGGGAACACCAAAAATTTAAATTCGTTTTGAAAACTTGAAATTTACTGGAACTCGATGGTACAGTACAGGAAAATGCTCAATTTGGAGTTCAGTTTGTTTTGGTTTTATGGTGTTCGGGGTCCATGGAGCTATTTTATGAAATGTATGCATGTACATACATATGTATGTATGTACATGTATGTATTTACATACATATGTCCTGCAAAGCATTTTAAATTCCATTACTTGTTTTATTTCAAACTGTAGTCGTAATGCCCTTAATCTACCTGCTATTGCCCATTTCTACTTTCATCATATTCTTCTATACTTTCTGTATTTATGAGCATTACTTTGATTTTACCATTTAATAAACGTACACGCAGACATACATATGTACATATGTACATATAAAACCGCCATTTATTCTGTAACATGTTGTAGGACCTGTGTACAACGTTAATACTATTTGTTCTTAAGCTTTTCTAGCTTTTTCTTTAAAATCTACAATTATTTGTTTGTTAGGTCAACAACAACGGCAAGAACAAACGGACGCCAGACCGTCTAAATGTTTGACTCGCTGACTGACACGTTCGTCGTTGCCTTGTTGGCATTCACTGCTTGCCAGCCAGCCACCCCATGGTGTTTTCTGTTAATAATGGCTTTTAACTTGTCTATAATTGTTGTAGCACGTACGTACATACGTATGAACGTCGGATTTTTTTTTGTTGCTGCTTGTGTACATTCGTAGACAGTTCATATTTACATACATGCATGCATAAATACATACATACATATACATATATATATATACATATATGTATGTGTGTACGTATAAACATTCTTTTATAAACATCTGTACGCTTGTTCATCTTCGAGTGCATTCCTTTCACTGTACACATATTTTTACTTAGCCTCGTTCAACCAAAGTATGTGTATGTGTGTATCCACATGAACGAGAATATTTGAATGCTTATACCAACTCATATCCATACATACATACATACATACACATATACAATTAATTATTTATTTTATTTTTTTGTTTAATTACATGCTGTGTGTCTTCATTAAATATATGCATTTTTCATGTACAAATTCATTCCAACATACACACATACACACATACATACATGCTACATATTTAGCTGGAAAAGCGAAAAAAGGAGAAAAATATAACGTTTACGTTCAGTGTTAATTAAGCTGCTTTTTACTTTCAACAAACACACAAACATACAAACATACATACATACAAACATACATATGCATATATTTTTTGAAGAAAACATTTGTTTACTTGTATTTTATACTTCTTGGCTTTTGCTTCATACGCTTCTTCTTCGGTTAATTGGTATAAAAAAGTCTCTGTTTTTTGTTTTGTTTTTCAAATTTCAAACATTAAACAACTTTTTTGTTTTGCTTATGTAAAATATTACAGGGAATGATCTCTGCTGGTAAAATTCACGGGAGAGGCGAGAGTTTCAAAATTACTTCTTTAAACCGTTATTTATATTTTGTTTAAAGGTTCAGTTAGACATGACTTAGCCATAACGGTACTAATATTTTGCGATCGATTAGTGCTGCCACAACCATAAACAGCTGATATGTGTTTTCACACACACACAAAAACACACCCACACACACACACACACAAACACACACACAAGCACACATACACACACACATCACAAACAATAATCAATAACAATATTGCCAAATTGTTGCGCAAATTTGAAAAACACAGATTTTATAGTTAATTGTTAGTAAAATAATTGTTTATATTATATAAAAATTAATAAATTATATAAAAAAACTTTATAAATCTTGAAATTTTATACATACGTATACATATATTTTGATGAATTTTTCCCTTTGGGGGACTGTTTTTTAAAAGGTTCTCAGCATTCCCAATACCAATAGATTAGTGTTCCATAAGTTGTATAAAATTAGCAAACACCAACAAAGCTCAGTCGTAAAAATCAAGCTTTGAAACCTTTCAAAATTTGTTTTTGACAAACTTAAAACAATAGTTTGTAAAAACGTATGACATTCGCAGACATCAGTGGAGCGATTCTGGAATATAAACAAAACTTGTTCGTTAAAAAATCCTAAAACAAATACATCGGCAATTTTGTGATAGAATAAGTAAAATTATTTTCTTTAATCCATCACAGAACTGTCGCAAAGGTTTTTTTTTTTTTTTTAAATTTTGAACTTAGAAACACTTTTAAATATGATTCAAAATAATAAAAATATTTCTTATTTTCAGTATTTTTTTCTTTTCTGTAGTCAAATACTCTTAAAATATTTCAACTCATCGTGATGATATTCATATTCCACATGGACCAACCATAAGTCGTACTCCAGTATTGATTTGCCAATGTCGAATAACGGCATTAATAACGCTACAAATGGGCGCACTGGTGCCAATAATACCCATGCAACAGCAACTACCACAAGCTCCACAACAGCCATACAAAAAAATATCAACACCCATTCAAATTCTCAAATAACAGGCAACAAAACGATAAATGCAACGACTTACAACTCACAAAACAATACGAAAACGTCAATTAGTTTTAAAACTTCAACACTGCCGGAAAAACAACAACAACAACAGCAATTTGTCAAGTCAAATAACAACGAACATATAAATATAGTAACAACAGCAACAGCACCAACCGGAACAACATCATTAAAGCAGCCAATAGCCAGTGTAAATATAAATAGCAGAATACAAACTCATCGACGTGATAGTTCTAGTGTTAGTGGTCACCATAATTCCCATACCGGTGGCATACACTTGCCACAAAGCCTAAAAGATGCCTCAAAGTATAGATACATTAAACCGCAAACATTGTATCGTCCTCACGATGACAAACCCCCCATCAGCAGCAGCAGTAGCAGCGTCAGTACTAATCGCAAGCAAAGTAAAGATGAAGTCGATAAGGTAGAGCAACGAATTGCTTTGGAAGATTTAAATAATGATCGTTGTTTAGTTTATTATGATGATCAATTGATAGCTGGCAGCTTAGATGCTTTAATAGAGCATATGGTACCAACTTCAGACTATTATCCCGAGAGGACATATACGTTTTCGTTTCTCTTGAGTGTGAGGCTATTTATACGACCCCATGAATTGCTGGCCAAAATATCACAAACATGGGAACAACAACAGCAGCAGCTGCTGCAGCAGCAGTCTGGAACTGCTCAAGATCAAGTCGATGATGCTGGTCATTTTGCAAATCTGTGTAACAGCCAAGCTGGTCTAACGAACTCGCCGCTCTTACAGCGCAAGCCGGGCCAACTGGCTACACAAACACAAAAGTCTGCACAAAATTGCATACGGCTTTTGGCCGAGTGGATAGAAACCTTTCCGTATGACTTTCGAGATGAACGTCTAATGCAACAAGTGCGCATACTAACACGCAAATGTGTCTACATTGATAATGCTCTGGGCAAACAAGTCTCCCGTATACTACAGCTATTGGTACAACGTCTGACAGCCCTGGAGAAATACGAAGAATTTTTACAGTCTCTATTACAAAATGATCTCAACACAATCATACAACCCCATTATAGTACATCTGCATCAGCCTCCTATTCATCCTCTTCCTCCTCCACTTCTTCTTCAAATGCTGCTCACAATTCTTTAACAAAATCCGCTGTACAGGCCTTAAATAGTCACGATCAAGCATGCTCGTCAGCACAGAAAAATCATTATTTAATAAACGCTCAATTTTCACACAATATCTCGACAACACCTGCTTCTTATACAACCTCTACGAATACGGGACACTGTTCTTCGGAGTCACCAAATAGTCATGATGTTTTCGGCATAATGGATTTGTGTCCCAGTTGTGGCCAATTGGCTCATCAGCTGACGGCCATAGAACTGGAACGTCTGTCCCATATAGGACCCGAAGAATTTGTCCAAGCCTTTGCTAAGGAGTATCAAAATTCTATAAGTAAAAATTCCTCTGGCACAACATCAACGGCACAAACTAGTACCTCTAGTGCAGGCTCAACAGGGTCTGGATCTGGGTCTGGGTCTGGGTCGAATCAAGTTATGCAAACCTCTCTAAATGATATGAAAAAGACGCGAAATTTAGAATCGTATGTAGAGTGGTTTAATCGTTTGAGCTACTTAACAGCCTCGGAAATTGTTAAGGTGAGTAAACAGAAACATAATAACCTAAATGTTTTGAATATCACACCAGTCGCGTATAGTTTTTGTAACGCAATCGATTTGCTTTTTATAACAAATAATTTACAATATGTATGAAATTTCTAAATATTGTGACAAGGTGTTTGCATTCAACATGTTTTTATTATTTTTTTGTTATAATTTTTGTGGTAAAACTATTTTTGTTTCTTTTATTTAAGTATCCCAAAAAGAAACAACGTGTTCGCATTATTGAATATTGGATTGAAACAGCCCGAGAATGTTTCAATATTGGCAATTTCAATAGTCTTATGGCGATAATAGCGGGTCTTAATTTAGCTCCAATTTCTAGACTAAAAAAGACGGTAAATTTTATACACTTAAAATTTCGTTATTTATACTCTTGTAGAATTAAAGTAACATTTCTGTTTTTCTTGTGCAGTGGTCAAAAATTCAGTCAGCTAAATTCTCCGTCTTGGAACATCAAATGGATCCGACATCTAATTTTAATAGTTATCGTTCGACCCTGAAAGCGGCCATGTGGCGTTCGGAGGGTGCCACCGAAGAACGTGAACGCATTATCATTCCATTTTTTAGTTTATTCGTTAAGGATTTGTATTTTCTCAACGAGGGATGTTCAAACAGGTGAGGCTAAAATATTATTAAATATGATTTCAGAAGTTTATATAGTATTCAAAATTTGCATAAAAATTGTACGCCGCATTTCGCAGTCGTGAGTTCGATTTTTACCACTTGTGACATAACAAGGAAAATAGTTCGTGTGGTGGTTGTTTGTCTTTTACAATTTTGTGGGAGATTAAATATTAAAAGTTGGCTTATTTCTTAATCCATTACAGAACTGTTGTAGGCGTTTTTAAACTTATTAGTTGAAATAAAGAAAATTTGTTGAAAACGAGAAGATTTGTAGGAGATAAAGGTTTTGTTTATTCATGAATCTATTACAAAACTGTCGCAGACGTTTTTTAAAGACATTAATCGAGATGAGAACCAGAAACATAAACAATGATACATAAAACTTGAACATTTTTAATTTGATTTCTCATCTTCAGATTACCCAACAATCATATCAATTTCGAAAAATGTTCTCAACTGGCCAAACAAGTCATGGAATTTAATGAATGGAAAAAAGTAACATGCCCCTTTGAGAAATTACCGAACGTTATTGCCTATTTACAAAATAGTCCGGTTTTAAATGAGAACACACTTTCGATGGCGTCGTTTGAATGTGAACCGCCCGAAAATACTGAAGAAAAAGATCGTTATAAAACGGTTAAAGCCGAAACAAAACAACAATTACTACAACAGCTGCAGGAACAACAGTTACAACAACATTAAGGTATAGAAAATAAATCTTTGTTGCCTTTTGCCATCTTGCGAAGAAGACACTCGAAAAGTTTTGAAAACTTTAATTGATTTATAAATTAAACTACACTCAAACAAGCTTGCCATGATTTTTTTTTAACTTTAACGAAAAAACTTTTTTGAAACATATTAAATGAAGCAAGAAAAGAGAACTAAATACATACATATATTTTAATAAGATTTTTTTTTTGAATGTTTTTTATAAGCCAGTACCCAGCAACTTAAAAAGTTATCTTAAGATATTTAAAATATAAACTGAAATTGCTAAGAAAACTACATACAAATAAACATTTATTAGAACATAAAATTTTTGACAAATTTTTAATATTAACAAACAAACAAACAAACAAACAAAAAAATGCCAGCAAAACAATTTTATTTTCTTAATTTTAAATTTGTTTTTTCTTGTACTTAAATTTTTACAAAATAATTGTTTAGTGTATTTTTTAAAAAGCATTTATTAAATTATTTAACAATATTCAAAGTATTACAGAAAAAAAAAAAATACAAATGGATGTGAAAAACGCCTACGACAGTTTGGTAATAGATTTAAGTTAAAGTAAGCTGATTTTTAACAAAACCAATGATGGTCGTAGTCGTTTTCATATGCTCTAAATATAATAAAAAGCTAATAATTGCATAATTTAGCTGGTAGAAATAAATAAAAATGGCTTAATAATACTGGGTTTTTTTTTTATTCAGTATTATTATATATGAGTATTTTCTTTCGTCAACTCCTTTTAAAATGTCTCTTTCTTCACTGCTTGCGCAATAATAATAATTCCTACTAAACAGAAAACGAGTGAATTTATGGACTCTAGTACTTTGTCGTATGGCAAATTAATGCGCATTGCAAATATTACATATTTTCTAATTTCTGCTTAAAGTGGTAGGCAAATTTAGCAAACGGTATCAACAGTTTTGAAATAGATTAATAATTTTTTTGTTTAATCTATTACAAAACTGGCTTAGACATTTGCTCAATTCGCCATTCACTACAACACTCATTAAAAATCTAGAATATTTGTATATTCCAAACAATATTTTCGCTTCCTATTATGTTTGACAGATTAAAAGTCGTTTTCGTTTCATAACTTCGTCAACCACAATAGGAAAGCAGTTTAAAATTAACTTTTAATTTGGCTGCTAAAGTATTTAATATATTAAAGGCAATTGATTTACATTGTTTAACATCTATTACCAAACTTAATTTATCATAATTAATAAGAATAACTATTTATTTTCCCCCTTAATTTAAGAATGAGCTACAAAAAAAAAAAACAAATAACTGGAACATATCTACTGCAGGCCACTTTACAAAAATAATATTATATGAAGAAATTACTAGTTTCAGTTAAACCAGTTTTCTGCAAGAAATGTAGAAAGTCTGGTACACAACCATTTTCTCTGCTAACAAAATAAAAGCTAAGCTTCATTTTCTTCTAATACATATGATTTTACAAGTCTAGACAACATTCTGAGGAATATTTGTTCCTGTGGATATCCCACATTTCAGCTATTGACCTGGAATCAGGGTTTGTGATAGTTTAAAAAAAGATAATTGTGAATTATGCGACCATATTCTCTTTAATCTATTACAAAACTGTAGCAGGCATTTCTAAACTTTGGTATGAAAGAATTTATATAACAGTGGCAACATTGTTGTGAGAACCAGAGGGAACATTGCTGCCAACTTAAAGTACATTTTATGTATGCAAATTGAGACCAGGTTTAGTCACAAGTTCTAGGAATAGAATATAAGAATAAGAAATATATTGTTTTCAGTTTTAATATTTTTTTCTGTTTAAAAGTAAATGGAAATCGCAAAAATGGTCTTAAAATAGGAACAACAAATTATTGACTTCAATTTTTTTAGAATTTTCTTAGAATAATAAATTATTTTTTTAAAAATTAAACGGAAAAACCAAATGATTTACCATGAAAACATAAATGTAATCATGTTTATTATGGTTCTCGCAAACTTCGAAAATTTGTAAAAGATTAAAGGAAATTCGAATGTTATTGCTTGTTAATAGACTAATTACAAGCTTTTGAAGATTTCCGAAAAGTGTAATAAGCATGAATATATGTATTTCATATATGTAATTAGTTTGCATAATTATTCAGAAGCAGATAACAAATAAGTAAAAATTAAACAAATTCGCAAATGTGTGTCAAATCCTAAATTAAATATTCTTAAAGAGCCAATGTTTGTCGACATGTCAAATCTGACAACTCTGTATAAATCGAATTTTTTTTTGACAATTTGTGTGGAAGATTTACTCCAATCCTGGTTCTGTTTTCATTACTTTATTAAGCAGCCTTTTGAGGTTAAGGTTTCTTTTATCCTTAAACGATTTTATAACAACAGTCAACATCTTGTCCAGACTCATTGTTAAAAAAGAAAAAAAGATATAGTCTTTACAACTCCATAACTTTTTTTGGGAATTTCTTTTAATCCAAATCGAATATTTATCTAGTCTTTTCTTTTTAATCAAGTCAGTCTAAAAGATATTTATTTTTTTTTGGTTATTTTTGTTTATTATATTTACAAAATCCAAATTGTTGAAAACGTTAATTTAAATTGCCTAAAAATTATTGATATTTCTTTAACAATTGTAAATTTTTTGCAAAAACTCTAAACCTTTTTTTATACAAACAAACACTGTATCTAAAACTAAATTTTAAATATAAAAAAATGTCAGTATTTACATATACATATATACAAATTTATATACTATACTTATTGTAATTAAAAAAAGAAAAACAATGTATTTAATTATAGAAATTAAGCCCCCTTAGAATGGTTGGTTCTTTTAGAAAAACGCCTACGTCAGCTTTGTTGTTGTTGTTATTAATCCTTAACAAAACTGTGGCTTGCGTTTTTTCAAAATACGCTCACCTCGCTAAGGGACTTAAACACACCCTCTTATCGTGGTGGGCCAATTTAAAAAACGCCTACACAAAATTTTTTTAATAGATTGATGAATAGGTAAATTTTGTTCTTTTTAAGCAATTATTGTACAAAACTGGCGTAAACGTTTTTTTCAACCCGCCAACCATGATTTGGGCCATACTATAATAATGAATTTAAATAAGATATTTAGTTGAATTTAAACAAAGCACGAACTTCTTTTTTTGAAATTTTTGTGAAATACAATTTGTATTTAAAATCAAAATTTATTTATATGCAACAAAAACAACATTCTTTTCAATTTACATATGCATACATACATATACATATATAATATACTATAAAACAATTACAAAATACATACATATATAAGAAAAACCTTTATGGTAGCTGGTGAATAGCAATTTTGTTTGCCACAGTTAAAAGTAGATTAAAGAAGGGGGCTTCACCTTCTCTAATTTACATTTGGACAGTTGTAAAAAGAATTTTATATGCGCCAAACTCGTTAAGATTGAATAAAAATAAATTAACTTTAATGAAAATAAACATTTTAAACTACTAAACCACAAATCGTAAAGGCTTAAACTTAAACACAATAAGATAATCGTAATTACTACAAACTTGTTTTATAAATAATGCTGTAATTTAGTGGAAAAACAAATTAAAAAAACAACAAACAAATTAAATGAAAATTTTTTATACTTATACATATATACATACATATAATTTAAAAACTAAGCCTAATTAAAATCATAATTATAAAAATAATTAATTTCTGTGTGGTAGCTACATATGCATAATATATTTATACAATTTATGTTTTTTTTTTAAAGTAACATCGAGTTTTTTTTTTCAAAGTTTAATATTATTTTTTTCTGTTTCTTAGTTTTAACTATACATTAATTTATCTTTGTAGAAAACAAAAAAAAAATATTTGGTAAGAAAAACAAATTTAATTTTAAAGTAAAGAAACAAAACAAACTCAAAATCATATTAATATTATGAAAAAAAAATAAAATATTCATAAAGATTAATAAAAAACCACAAATATTTAATAAAATAAAATATATATACATATATGAAAAAATGCTTTGGAAAAGTTTAAATTCTAAAAATAGGTGTTTTATTTAGTGATATATTCTATATTCATGAAATACACATTTCTAAAACTGATTTCTCGAAATTTTGCACAGTTTGTAAAGATTAAAGAATAAATGCGAACAAATTTATTTAATCTATTTCTGTAAGATTTCGAGGATTGTGTTTAATTTTGAAAATCATAAAAAAATAAAACTCCATGAAACCTTAAGTCCTTCTTGATATCCGTCAGACCCAATTGTTATATGTATGTACATATATGTAAACAATTTCTTGTGGCCGCCCAATAACAGTGAAAGTGTGTGATATATTTGTTGACGGTTGCACTAATAAATTCCGAAATTTTTCTTGTTCAAAATGCTAGCGAACGTGTCTCATTGTTTTAAACACTTCAATTTAATGTCTTGATTTGATCTACATACATATACAGTAGATTCAGTATAATCACCAACTGTGTGAAAGCTTTAGCTCTAGAAGCTGTGGAAAAAAGCGAGTAAAGCGAAGGACGGGGGCTTAAAAAAGTCGCATTGTGTAACCCGTTATTAGGCAATACTAAGAAATACAAAATAACACTATTTCCTAAATCATTAGTGTAATCTGGAAAAATGAAATATTTTTGGAAACCGTTGTTTCATAGTTTTCATTTAACATTTCCACATCTTTATTTCATAATGAACGATTCACCGTTATGTATTATTTTTTGAACATTTTTCATCATGATCAGATATAACATCGTTTACTAACACTATGTATTAAGTTTCTTTAGTCTACATATTGTAGTAACTGAAATGGTACTTTGCAACACTGGCTCAACACACAAACAAAACTATAGCGGTCAGATTTAAGAATTGGAAGCAACAAATTATATCTTCATTTTTAGTAAGTTCTGTACATTAAATTTGAGTGTTTTGCTAGTCTGAGGGTAAAGTTATGTATATTCTTATCAAACATGTATCACAGATTGTAACATTTTCATAACAGTTTTCGATTTTTTAAACACATTTTTGTGTGGCAGCACTGACTAGAAATGCAATTCCTTTGCATAAGAATTGAGCAAAACAAACAAATTGCTTTTTTTAGATTTTGCGCACTTGCAGGGTGCAAATAGAATACGTGGTAAAAGAAAATTTCAGAAAAATAAAATAATTTGACAGTTGGTAGAGCATACTGCGGACAAACGCATTTTATAAGTGAAGCCATTAAGACTATAAGCGCGGATATAATTTATTATAGAAGGGAACAAACAAAAAAAAATATTTTCTTTTGGTGTGTGAGAAAATCCAATTGGATTTTTAAGTAATTAAAACAATTCTACGGCTAATTTCTTGTAATAGGAAATTATACAGCAAACAAGATGTTGTGTAGGAAATAGAAAAAGTCAAAGAGTTTTTCGTTTTTAACTAGAAGGAAATAAAATGTGTTCCTTCGTTTGCCTGTTAAAACAAAAAGCAAAGTGATTTGTAGTTGTTGTAAGACTTGTGTTTTTCCAATAACTTAACTATTCAATGAAGCAACGTGTTCTAATAAAGGTCTTTTGTACGAGACTCCTGCTTTTGCAAGGCAGTCAAGCTAAAAACTTGTAAAGAATCTTTGGAATTCTTAAAATCAAAATAAGAGAAAACAAATTGTGCATTAATTTGTTTCAGCCCAAGAAAGACAAACGATAAAAACCTGTTGTTTATGATTTTTGCAGTTAAAATACTATAGACAACAATAACAACAACAATATAATAATTACATATAATAAACACAATTCTGCATTGCAAAAAAAAATAAAAGAAAAAAGAAAAATGCTTTTGTGAATGAAAAAGAAAGCAACAAAAAAGAAAAAAATCGATTGTGTGCCCATTTTATTTGTTAAGGAAAAGCAAAACAGCAACAACAACGTAATAAAAATTAGAAAAAACAGACATTTTCTTTTACAAACAAAGACATGAAAACAAATCCTATTCAATTGTTGTAAAAGCAGCAAGTAAAATCCAGCAAGTAATAAAATTTCTCTTACTCAACTTATTTGGTCTGGAAACATTATGACTCATTAAATTACAACAGTACAAAAAAAAAAGTCCCTAAACAAAAATAACAGTAACAACTAAAACGGTTGCATTTGTTTGGACTGGTATTCGTTAAGGAAAAGAAGGAAAGATATAAAAGAACATATCAAAATACCGTTATTTTTTAGAGTGCGTTTGTTTTTTTTTCGTAACGATTCATGTCAATGTGAAATTTTTTAACGGCTGGTACTCGTATTTTCGTGTTCAAAGTGCGTGTGTGCCCGGTAAATTATTAATTTAGAGTGTTTAAAGTGCATTTGAAGCACATTTTTGTCGTGAATGAATAATTTTAATTGGCAGCATTTTAAATTAACGGTTCTATGGTGTTAAGAAATCATGAAAAATCACAAGAAATATGCTAAACTTCCCCAAGATTTAGATTTAAGTTTCCAAGAACAATTAGATGCGGTTGATACGGCTGTGGCAGATGATTTTAATTTTAGCGGTTCCGGCCTAGATGAGGACGACGATAATATTTTAGACGATCAAGAGGACGAGGAAGACGACGACGAGGAGGAAGACGAAATTGTTATTGCTTCAGCAGCGGTAGCAGCTGCTGGCCTGACCGGTTCCGGTGGTGGTGTACGTTTGGCAACTGCCACAGCGGCAGCCAGAAAGCAACAGTTGAATCGCAAAGTCTTGGCTGGCTTGGGAAGAGATAGTGTAATAGAGGTAAGTGCAAGATGAATTGTCCTTAATAATTTGGCTAAACAGCACTTTTTCCTTAAATTCAATGAAATGATCTTAAGTGGAAAAAAGCCGTTGGCGCTGTTAAAGTTGTTTTATAATTTCTTTTTGGATTTAAAATTATTCACTGTCCAAAAATTTCATGCATTAAAATAATTGATCGCCGATTTAAATCATAAAATTCTATTATTCTGGTTCTTTTTTTAGTTTTGAATCTCTGCGTTATTTATTTTCCAAGTTTTATTTATCTAAAAAACAAAAATGAAAACGTTATTAATTTTTTAACTCCAAGTTGAACTCATTTTAAAAAGGAGTTTAATAATTTCCTTTTATCATTTAAATCGTTCAACGCCATTTTGAAAGTTTTGTAAATTTTTTGTACCTACAAATGAAATTATATGAAAAATATTAAAAAAATTCGAATCAATATTATTTTAAATGCGAGCAATTTTTATTATCTTATAAAACCCTTGCCGAAAAGTCAATCACTATAGATCGACGATGGTTAGACTTAACAAAGCGTAATTCATATTATTACGTCACGTTAACGGTTACGTTGCGTAAAGAATGAAAAAAACTGACTTTTTAATATATGTACATATGTATGCAGTACATCTACAGTGTTGAAGTTTACTTCACTTGTTCTACATTTTGTTACGTCACGTAATCTCATATTGATGTTAGATTCTGTTTTTTTTGTGCTTAATAATAAAAAATTAATTATTACCTTCTTATTTCTTTAAGTGCTTTTTTAATAAACTTACGTCACGTAACTTCATAAGTAAGTGCGAATTGTCCAATTATATCTCTTCAATTGGTTGGAATAATATGTTAAAGTTTTACGTCACGTAACATTTTTTGACGTTACTACTTCCGCTTAATATTTATTTCTCTAGCCACATAATTTACTATGTAACGTCATATAACAGCGTAAGTTATTCTTGCTGATTAATAAAGCAATTATTTTCTTATATACGTTCTTTACGTTACGTAGCCTCATTCCACGTTAGTAATTTATTATTATTTATATTTATTTCTCTAACCGCACAGTTTACATTGATACGTCACTTAACCTCATACGTTTTTCTTATTGTTTAATGAAGAATTTTTTTAAACTCATTTGTTTCCCTAATCGCATAATTTACATTGTTACGTCACGCAAACTCTTGTGTCACAGTTAAACTAAAAATTCTTTTTGTTGATCAATTGATAATTTAATAAGTTCTATAACTAGAGACTTCTTAAACTTCAAAACAGAAAATTTTAACTAAATTTTGTAGCTTCTCAAATTCTAATTTGCCAACAATTAAAGAAGACACTTGGCGTTCACTGAAATTCAATTCTAAGAATAACGAACCTGTTATTACACTTCCATAATTTCTCTACACAGACTTAATAAGAACTACACACACACACATACACACACACTCCGGCTGTTCTTGCCTTTGAACATTAAATGCCAGCCTACCAAATAATAATTGATGGCTTCGCCATTATGACAATCAATAATCCTCTTAAAAATTTGTTTTATTTGGCTTGAATGGTTCTAATGTGCCTGTCGATCTGATGGCCTGTCAAGTTGCTGCACACAAAAACGTACAACAAACTTTCTTAAAATTTTTCCTCAAATAATATAAAAAAACTTAAATAAAAAACTTAAATAAAACAACAAATTTATTAAGACTTTCTTGAAATTTGACGTAAGGACAGAAACATCCTTTGAAAATATCTACATACATAGATACTTTTTCGCATACGGTCATGCTACATACAACTGGTAGCCTGCTGATATGAGCTTAGAACAGCAAATAAGACAAATCATTCTATAAATATATAAATAAATTTATCGAATCATTCAATCACAAATTCTTTACAAAATAAGAATAAAACATATTTGTAATACGGAAAAAGGACATTTTTGTTTTACGAGTATCTACCAAATATTTCTATTGAATTGCTACCAAAGAGAAGTTGGAAAGGAAAATCAGAAAATGGAAATAACATTTTTTTGTGCATTACGTTTTGTGCTATTCCATTTCGGACTAATGGAACATTTGAGTGAAGAATTTTTTTAATATTTGATTTTTTAAAGACTTTTTCCGGTATTGCAAAATTTCCCAATATTTTTATCGTTTAAACCTTTGATTGTCGGGAGAAATGTTCGTGGTCAATGTTACAAAAAATAATAATAAAAAATAAAAATAATTTTAAATTCTGAAAAAAATTAAGACTAATGGGACAATTTTCCAATGTTTTTCCTCCAGTAATAGACTATTAAAGGTTGTATTTTTTTTTAAATAGTACGAAAGTGTAATAACAAATTCCAACTATCGCGGCATAAAGTTATTGAAGACTAATGGGACCACTGGCATATTTGACTACCACATTCTATTAATGTTTGATTAGTTTTTGGTTTATAATATTTTTTTAACAAGAAAAGCATTTAAAATTTTAAAAATATTAAGACTAATGGGACAATTTCTATTTGCGCTTGTTTAACTTATTTACTTTATACAATATAAAATAAAAAATTGATAAAACATTTGAAATTATGACTATCGGGACAAAATTGTAGACCTTATGGGACAATTTACAATCTACATATAGATTTTTTAGTTAATAAAATATCAAACTTAAAAGAACATTCCAAGTTGTAACTATAAGGACAAACTTTCAAGACTAATGTGCCAGTCCCTCATTGTGCCTTTGGTCTAGGGTAGCATCAACTTTAGGGAATTACTACTTGTCAACTTTCAGAAGCTGATATTTTAAAGCTTTATTAGAGCTTCTTAGTTGTGGAATAACCCTTTAACCTTCATTTGATGTTTTTTTTTCTTTTCAATTTATTTCATTTGATTTAATTTAATATTTTATTTGAATTTAATTTTATAAACATTTTTGCACTTCTTTTCAATTTTATTTGTAAATCAACTTTTCTTTATTGCTTATTGCGAAATTTTTGCAATTCATTTAATGTCCTTTTTCTGAGGATGTTGTAGTCCTTGTTTTTGTAAAGCCATCAAGTTTTATTTCTGTTTCATTTGAATAATCATCATTTCAATCGATTTAATGGTTGATATTAAATTGATTTTGTTGCAAGTTGTTTATATTTTATTGTTTTGTTGATGTCAAATACAGATTTTAATATAAATAAATAAAAATGTACGAGGTCTGTTTAAGAACTTACATGATTTTTATTTTTTTAAAAATATTTATTTATGCATTAATTTAATGTATGTAAATTAACACTATTTATTTTATACTTTTAACAAAATAATTTTGCTTAAAAACTTTAAACGTTTGAATCATGCTGGTAATAATATCGCGTTCGAAATGTCACATATGACACTAGATTATGACTATAGAAAAAACAACACACAAGCATAAAATACATTTTAAAGCAACATTGCCTTGCAAAACTGCGTTAGGTTTCCTGGAATCCTCTACATTTTATATGAAGCCTTCGTTTACTACCAATTTTGTCACGTTTGCAACACTATTTTTCTTGCCATTTTCCACAATATGGAGTTCTGTCTGTCAAAAAGATTAATATGGATATAGAGCTATAATTTAAATTAAAAATAGACTTGAAAATATTTTTTCATTTGCTTTTTCCATTTTAAATATATGTATGCGACTGTCACGTTCGAAACCTTAGAAGTACTTATTATATGCCCTGATTTTTTTCGTTCAAATTATGGTTGTACGATACGTGGTACGATTTGAGGTCTGCTGTAGTTTGTAATTTATTGGCATAAACATAAGAGTTAATAAAATCTTTCGAATCATCCTCATTATCTCCACATAAAATGAGTACCAACGATGAATGATTAAACGATGGATAAAAGAATCAAGGCCTCACTCATTATTGAAAGGCCGATTTTAGAATATGGATCAATTATATGGGGTCCATACTACAATGTGCACATTAATCAGATCGAATCCTTACAAAAGCAGTTTCTTTAACTTTGTTTAAAAGATGCCTATCAAGACCTTTTAAGCCTTCTCTTTTACTTATCAAGACTAACTGAAATTAAGTTGCCAACAGTTGCATTAATCACGAATCATATTAATGGAAATATGCCAGCGCAAGTTTTATTAAATGAGTTGAACTCGAATATTGCTTAACGGTGATTACGATCGTCCGGCTTGTTTCGTGTCTCCATTTGTTGAATAAACTTTGCCATGAATGATCCTTGAAGCAGATTATGCTGTTGTTTCAATGCAATGCCTCCTTTGATTGATTCCTCATCTAATTTAAATGTTAGACATACAACACAATATTATTATTCACCTAAATCGATAATTTATGTATTTAATTGTATTGAATTTATGCGTTAGTAAATTATATGTCTTGTAGCAGTGTGTAAAAATGTTTTCCATAGACTCACCCATGACTGTAATTTGGATTAAATTTAGAGACAGGTTTCAATTGTTACGAGGTCCATTCTGTGAACACCTCTGAGAGGATTATGGCGACTATAAAACCGACATTATACTCGTTATTTAATAATTTTACCTTAAGCACGTGTTGCCGATTGCTCAATCCTTCAGAGATGATTTGACAAAATGATCTGAATGAATGACAGCCAGAAATGTGACAGAAGGAATTGCAACCTTATAACCGCCGTCAACTGTCAAACAGCAGAAGTCCTTGTTAGAATCTGCCGCATTTTAATCAAACGAATTCTTTAGGTACCTTGTTTTTTTTTTGTGTGTGTGCTAAATACATATCTGCCACATGCCATTTTGTATATTGCTTGTACAAGTTGCAATTCAACTGCAATTGCTTATGACATGTTAGTCCCGCTGTTCACACTTTTTCCCCAAATGTCAACTATTTCACAATAAGTCACAAAACCATGCTACAACCGCCGCTTATGATTCTGCTGCCATAAAATGATCCTTCGGATATTTTTGGCACACCAAAGTAAATGCAAGTTGTTGCGGCATTTGAAGCAAAAACAAACTAAAAAAGAAAAAGAAAAAAATAAAAGAGAAAAAGTTAAAGAAAAACTTCAAATATTTTTCTAGTTTGTAGCAATTTAGTACGAAATTGACTTTACGACCAAATCACGTACTGCAACAATACAACACAATTTGAAAATGGCTCGAACAAAACTGCTACTCCAAATAAGGATGAAAAGAGACAAGCGGCAGCCAGTAGCAGCCAACACTGTGATTAATGGTTTGTTTAACTATTTGAAAAATGACTTTGGCTAGAGGAACATTATTACCATTATACGAAGCTCTTCTTTCAGTCTTCGCTCTCTTCAGTTTTGTCATTTTTCTTTACAGCTATTTTTCTGTTTTTTTTTCTTTTGGTTTTATCGTTTTTCTTTTAAATTACAAAATTTTATGCTTATCTAGTTTTGTTTATAATTTTTGGTACTTGAATTTTATGCTGTCCTTTGCTGCAGCCCTGTAGAAGATAAAATTTAATTTCTAAGGACATTGCTGTCATTGTTTGTGCTTGCATTTAATTGCCTTGTCTGTTTTTTGTTTTCAAACAAACAGAAAAAAAAAACCGTCGTAAAACGCCTTAAAGTATGCACTTAATACCCCATTGGCACAAAGTACCGTTTAAGGCAACCTATACTAGGAAGGAGGCAAAAAGAAAAGAAAAACTTATAATAACCAAAATGTGGCTGGGTGAGCAGTTATTAATTTCAGCCCCTCCTTAAAACAATTAGCATTGGTTTGGCTTTAACCTTCTTAGGAAATTGTTAAGGGCTTGCTCAGGGTTTTGTTATTTATTAACCCTTAATCACTTATACTATCTATCGATTTGTTGGGCAGGAACAACAAAAGCCAAGTGAGATCATGTTTGGTCAAGGATGATATATTTAGTGTTTTGGGTGCAGTTTTTTCTTAGGTGACGACATTCATTTTCCCAACTAAATTGGTTATCAGCTTATGGTGGAAGATGCTCAGCATTGTACGACCAAAATCGTCCTGTATTAGTGGGGAAACATGTTATGCAGTTGAAATTAGACAAAATCTGTTGTCCTTTAATTTCATGTGTGTCATTTTGTTTTGCCTTTCCTAGAAGTTTCTAGTAGATCTCAGCAAATGAAATAAAATCAAATGTGACGAATGCGAAGTAAATATAAATGGACAGTTCTAATAACTAGATTAACAAGCTGGCTTCGTACTGCTGGCCTTGAGCAAGGATAACAAGCTAAAGAAAATTGAGGACTCATCAGCAACGGCTTCAAAATATAAACTCAAATAAAAGGAAATACAATAAATGAAACTTGCAATGAAAAACAAGGCAATACAAATTGTGGACAATTGCTGCTACTCCGGACGACAGTTTTTATTAAATAAACAAACATTTGCACGTTTAGTTCGGCGGTCACATGATCCGTCGTCTTGGCCATACCTGTCGTTTGCCTTGCGGCTGCGATTTCAGCTTTTCAGAGTAATCGCTAAAGTTAAACATACATAATATAGGAATAAGCTGGAAATCATACATCATTTGAAGGCCAGACATTGGTACGATTGCTTCGTAGAACTGCCGTTGGAAACTCGGAAAAGTCGTGTTCCACAAATTGGGGAAATAAGCCTTCCTTTGGAATGCGAGTATTTGCTTGCAAAGCGCAGAAAGAAAGATAGAAAGTATTAATAAGTCTTGCTGAACAATAAAAACAAAAATACTGTAGACAAGTTCACAGTACAATACCTAAAGACATGCTTAAGCATGTCGAGCATAAAAAAAAGGAAAATATTACTTGTACTTCTTAAGATTTTGTTACGTGTAGTAGGTACATGGTTAAGAATCACTGCAGTTGCTGTGAGTCAAACTGTTTATAACTTACAATTGTATTTAGTATATATTTTATAAGGTTTTTGTGTTTTGAAGACACGAACAATGAATGTGAATGTGGCTAATGTACGCCTAAATGTAGGCACTACAAATTGCGGCTCATTAAAATGCTAACTGCTGCATAAAAATTTGCTCTCACTTGCTGTCACCCTGTCGCCACCACCCTTCAGCTGATGCAACCACGATAGTGATAAAATTTCAATTAGGCAAAAACATATTTTCTAAGCTTTTGTTTTGCATTTTTAATTTGTTGAAGTTTTCTCTTTTACTTTGTAATATTCTGTGTTAAGCCATAAAAATAGAAAGTAAGACATCATCAGCTACAGCAGCAACAAGCCAAATCTGTGCGACAGCTTTTATTAAGACAACAGCTACAACAATATGGAAATCATGTAATTCTTTTTTATTTTTGCCAACGGGGGCTCTTAACACATTGACAGAAACAACTGCCATAAACAAAAACAGAAATACTTAAGAAAAAAAAAAAACAAAATATAAAACAAAATCCATTTTATATATTGTCGCTGTGGGGCGTCTTTGGGGTCCGTTTGGAGTTTCTTGTGTGCGGCTCAACTTCATTATTCTGCTGTACTCCAGTTGTTAATAGTCTTACAAATACAAACAAACTTTGATTTCCTTTCCCTATTTCCTCTTTTTTTCTCTGCATACTTTGTTTTATTTTCCTTTTTTTCAGCCATTGGTTTCTCTTGTTGTTGTTGGCTTTTTCTCCACAATTTCCATGAATTTTTTAACATTTATACAATATTATTGTTATTTTTAACTTTAGTTTTTTGTTCGTTTGCAGCCTGTAGATTTGAACGTTTTACATGTGTAATTGTGTGAGTGAGAAATTGAATTGTTAATTTGTTTCCATTTTCTCCATTTTCTGTTTGTATGTGTTTTTTTTTGGAAATACGCAGCCTTAAGTCCCAATAATGCCACACAGAGGGGTCGGGTTACGTTCAGTCAAGTTATTTAAATGCATGAACAGCTTTAGTTTGTTAACGCATTGAGTTCATATTCCGAAATTTGCATTTAAACTGAGCACCTGACAAAATCTTTTTCGTTTCGTGTTTTTTGTTGTTGTTACATTTTTGGGTACGGAAGGACCCTCTAATGTGTACTCTGGCGTCTAGGGATAAATGAAATGAAGATGGCCACTTCTAGTTGCATTTTAGCTTAAGCATTGACAAGTGACATGAATTTCGTCTTTAAAGTTTGAAATTATTGGATAGGATTCGGAAGGACCCTCCAATCTGTAGGCTGGCAGATAAGCATAAGTGAAGCGCATATGTCTACTTCTTTTTGCATTTAAGCTGAGCCCCTGGAAGATGCAATTGGTTTCCTCTTTAAGGTTATACACACTAGTCCTTAGGATTCGCAAAGACTAGCCAATCTGTAGTGGTGACATAAGGATAAGTCGACCTTGAGAATTGGTGTTCTATAGCATTCCATCTCTTCTCTTTATCTGAACTTGTACTTTATGATGTCTTTGATCTCATGTAAGGCATGCGCGAAGGCCACCGGCTTGGACTTTGCATTATGTTAGCAGGATCTAGGGCATAAACATAAACGACTCAATGTTGGGATCAGCCACGCTCACATGAGATACTTGCCGGACATGAGGTTGTTAAGTTGATAGTGGCCATATTCTCGTCCCACTGGCTGTCATTTATTCAATCTGTTTTATGACATCATTCTGGATGGAAAGTGATCAAATAGTTGCCAGCACTTTAACCGATTTGCAAGTGGCATAAGCGATCCACCGAGAGGATCATTCACAGTGACATTCGGTGACAAAATGCTGGTACGAGTCAGTCGTTAAACTAAGAGATCACGCACAACAACATGAATTCGCTGAATCAACGCTGAAGCAGTTGGAAATTGACCCTAATTTTCATTCTTCTACAGAAATAGTTGTGGCAACAAACTTTAGCCAGATATTAATTTACTACTACATGAGATCTAAGAGTGGCTTAACTTATTGGCATGAAGGATCAAGGAAAGTTCTAACTGAATCACCGATAAGAACATAAACAAATAAAAACCCTCCGCTTTCGCTTAATGCTTAACAGATTTTAATACATTTCGTGGTACATATTTTCAAATCTCCCAGTACGTTGAAATCAAGAAATCAAAAATTAATTTAAACAATTTCGCTGTTGAATTTTGTTCCCAATTCCAAAAGTTTTGCATTTGTTCTTGTTCGCTAATTCAACTTCTCTAATATGCCAGTTTATCTCTTAAGCCTTTTTTTGTGGCCGTGTAGAATCTGTGCCAACCAACAGCTTTGCCCCAACTACATTTGCCTTACCCACAAACAGTGACACATTTAAGCGCAACCCCTTGAATGTATTTCAAATTACAGGCTGCAACTTGTTGAAAAACTAGACCTTATTTGTTGCTACTTCAACTGGTGCTGCAGCGAGTGGTGTTTGGCTGTGTTTCTGGTTGCAAAATCCTGTTACTAGTAGTTGCAAGTCAAAATCTCTGCGGCATATTCTTGGGGACTGTTGCCAGGGCAGCTTCATCGAGTTGCGTTCGCTTGCCGCGAATAGAAATCTCTGCGCTTATGCTACTAGTTATGACTATGAAATTTTTATTACAAAAAGATCTGCATAGTTTATTATTTGTAGTTGTAGTTGTTTGTTTGTTTGTTTGTGTTGCCATTAAACCATCTGGTGTCGGTGTTTCATTTGTACAACGAAATTCCATTAAAACATCTCCAAAAATTAGCTGCACAGGTTTCTGATTTGTGTCAAAAGTTAAAGTTAAATTCGGTACAAATTTCTTTAACTTTAAAAACAAGTTGCATTTGATTTATACAAACGCAGAAAGTAAGAAAAGTTTGAACAACTTTTTGCTGGTTATAAGATTAAAATTAAATGGTTGATTATCTTTTATGTAGTTGAAGAATAAAATGGCTGAAGTTGGTTGAGCTGGCACTTGAATTGTATGAAAGGAACTTATTTGCAAAAAAAAATGTTTAAAGTTAATTCTTTTAAAATTGGGTGTTGAAGTTTTAATGGCAGGCAAAGTTTTAAGGCAGCAGGACGTTCGTTAAGTAGTATTCGAAATTAAAGTTGGTTTAAAGAAAACTTGATGAAGTTCAAGAGCAAAGCAAGAAGAGCAGGAGGACAGGCCAAAATATTGTATGATACAAAAAGCACTTCCATTTTATACGCAAATAATATACTTCTTTATGGTCCTGCGAACCGCTTTCATATTTTATAAAAAGCAAATATGGTGTTAAAAAATAATAAAGTTTAAGTGCTAAATAAAGGAAATATGACAGCAAACACTTATTTCTAAAAAATTGCTGCAACGTATATTTTCTATCTATTTGCTAACAAGGTCCTTCGAACTAGTTTAAAATTTTATGATGCCCAATTGTACTCTGAAACATATTGAAGCTTCAATTTCAAATCAAAATTAAAATATTTTGATTTTATTGCCAACCAGACAATTTTATAAGGTCCTTTGAACCCCTTTTAATATTTTATAAACCGCAAATATGGTCTAAAGTATATTTAGTTCTTAATGTCACCGTCTTCCATGACTTTCTCATGTAGCGCATGTCTGAAATATCTAATTGATTGATCTGGCTCCTAAAAAGGCCTAAAATTAATCGTAGGCAGGACCATGTTATTGGTGCCAGATCGTTCGCTTTAATGACTTGTGACAAGTTTCAATTAGGCCAGTTAATTTACTCTTAATCGGCTGGTTTTTGCTTAGAATATTGGCGAACATTAACGTTTTTATTAACGAATGTATTTTCAAAACATTAAAAATAATTAATTTATTTCTTTTTAAATCAAAAAAACCTCAAGTGTCCTGAACTACTTCTACTTAAGATAAGGTCAGTTATCAATTCGTTTGTACGTGTTTTTAATGCTTTTGCCAAACATAACCTCAAAACATGTTCGCACTTTTTAATATTTTCATTATTTTTCAGAACAAAGAATAATAAAAAATAAAAAATAGCTGCATGTTTGTGTATGAATTCGAAATAGCAGGTTCCTACATTGTGCGAAGACGATGAAACTTTATTATTTCACTATTTTTATCATATTCTGCACATCGTTTTATGCAAAAGATGTTAAAAAAAAATGTTTTTTAAATAACTAAACATGCGAAAAAATTGGTACAGCAGACCGCAATACTATAATCCTTGCTAATGTTCTACTTCTTTCTTCTAGTGTTACAGTTTATATCCTTTCCCTCTCTTGCTCTCTCTCCCCCTCTCTCACTCTCTTTCACACATTATGTGCCTTGATAACGTTTTAAAAATTGTGGAATATATACAACCTTTTATGTTTTTCAAGTGGTGAAGAACAAGAGTCTCATGTTTTTCTTCGTGTCTTTTTTAGAGGGTGTTATGGTGGTGTTATGGTATTTAATAGCCGGCAGGCAGACCTCCATTTTGAAGAAGGTGTTGCAATATTAAGTCAGTATGTACGAGTATGAAGACTGAGTTTTTTTGCTGCAGTGCAGTTAAGTTATTCAAAACTTGTAGTTAGATTATTTTTAGCTTTACTCCACCCAAATAGAATATATGTGCACTTATATATTATATAAAAGCATGAGCTTGAGAAATGTTCTTATATGGGCATTTGCGTTAGAAGGTCCATTTCATAATATGATGAGAAAAAACTATTTAAATTTTTCTAACTTAATCAACTAAGACCCTAAATTCAAGTCCGAGGATGTACAAAAAGACCGACAAATTAAATTATTGCAATTTCTTACTTCTGAATGCTTTATTGCATAATCTCTGACATCCAAAAGCGCCATCTGGTATCCAAAAGTTCCGGTGAATAAGAGCAGCTGGAATAGCCAGCATAGTTGTTCAATAAATTTGTTTTAACAAAAAAAATTTGTTTAAAACTGTACAAATTTGATTCAAATTTAATGATTCTGGAAATAATGTCAAAATGTCACGTATGAAGCCAGATCACGTCTTCAGTATTATATTTAAAAAAAAAAAATCATTTAAATACTTAACAATTTATAAGTTTGCTCAAAAGTCTGCAAATTTGATTCAATTTAATGATGCTGGATATAATGTCGCGTTCAAAGTGTCACGTATGGATGCAGATTATGACTTTAGGATGGCTTATTTGTTGAAAAATTCATTGAAGCATTAAATAATTTATAAGTTTGCTTAAAATTCTATAAATTTTTCTCTGTTTAATGCGGCTCGAAATAATGTCACGTTTGAAATGTTCCTTATAGATGGAGTTTATAACTTCAGGACTGCTTAAATATTTAATATATAATATTAACAACATGTATTTTCAACGTTATAAATGTCACGTATGGGCTCAGATTATGACTTGAGAATTCATTTAAATACATAATAATTTTTATGAATATTTTCGGCTTTTAACAATAAATTTGCTGAAAAGTCTATAAATTTTTCTCGGTTTAATGATTCTGGAAACAAAGTCACGTTTGAAGTCTCGCGTATACACCCAGAGTAAAACTTCTGAAAAGAGCCCCAATTACAATTCCATCTGCCATCAAATTTAATGCAGATTACACAGTAATTCCAAATACAATTAGACTTAAGAATGTTTTTATTTTTTTTGGCTTGTTTGACAACATGGAAATACCCATAAGTACATACATATATATAGAATATATTGCAGCTTCCCTAAAGCAAATTAAAAATATGTTTTCACAACATAAAAGAAGATTTTTATGGTCAAGTAATGCTTTAGTTTTATTCATTTCTCTTTTTTGAAAGAGAATAGTCGCAGACTTTTATAAAATATTGTGTCTGTTGTTAAAAGTTTGTGAATCTTTTTTGGCTTGTACGACGAATTTGGCTTTAAATTTAGATTTTGTAGGTTAAAAGAAAATCAAATAAAAGATGTTAAGAAAAAGTTTTCTATTTAAAAATTTTCCGATTTTTGTTTTAAGTTCTGACAAACATTTGGAGCGAAATCGACAAAAAGGCTAAAACATTGTAAATTTTTTTATTGAAAATTTTTAGAAGCCCAAAAAATCCTTTAGTAAAAGAAATTTGGAAATTTCCATGTGTTTAATGAATTGCTAATCTTTTTACCTAAATACCGAGCGGATGTCACGTTCTACATTGTCAAAAAATTCATGTATTTTAATTTTGGCAAATGAAAAGTTGAGACGTTTATTGGTAAAGTAATTTTCTTTGTTAAAATAATTTGACTTTAGTAAAAAGAAAAACACAGTCGCGTTCTGGAAAAAAATGTATGAATTTTAATTTTGACAAATAAAAAATGGAGAGTTTTTACTGATAGTGGAATCTTTTTAAATAATTTAATTTTAAAACAAATAAAATTTTATTGTCACGTTCTACATAAAAAAATCATATTTTTAATATCAACTTCAAATAAAAAATTGTATCTGAATGAAATGAATGTTTTTACGTAGATACATATACATATTTTATTGCCATAAAAATTGGTTTTTGTCGCGTTCTCGATAACTTAATATATTTTATTTCTTAAAATTCAGTTTTTTCTTTGCTGTATTTTTCATTAAATCTAAAGGACTTGATAATTGTTGGCAGAAAAATTATGTAATATTATTAATAAGGCAAGAAAAATTAATTTGAAAGATATATCCTATTCTTGACCTAAAAGCAAATGTTTGTTGGGTTCTTGAGAAGGCAATTTTTTTGCTTGTTGGATTGTGAATAAATATTTTTCAATGCATGATTTTTTATATACATTTTTCTCAAGCCTTTCAAATTGTATTCTAGTTTTTGTCACGTTCTTGATAAAATCAGTTTTATAGCTCATAGAGTGCAAGAATAACGTTAACAAATTTTTAAAAGGGTGAAAAAACTATTTTTGCCTAATAAATATTTAAAAGTGAATGTCACGTTTGTGAGTATGTTATTATATTTTTTGAACGAGGTTTTAATTTCATGCTGTACATATATTGTACTTTATATATTAATGACTTTTTCCTTTTGTCTTTAAAACTGCCTTTAAATTTTGTCACGTTCTGGACTTACATATTATAAGTGCAACGCTAATAAATTGTTTAAAAGAGGAGAAAATTTACTTAATTTTTCTCGTATTGTTTGTAAAAGTGAATGTGTGTAGCATTCTAGAGCTGGTCAGTGGAGTGGGAAGCGGGAAGCGGGGTGGGGCACAGCCTTTTTAAAATTGCAAAGAGTGCATCTAATTTCATTAGTGTAAGGAAATATTAAATCTTTTGTTTGGCAATAATTAATAAAATTTAATCTTAAATGTAGTTTTTCGCCTTATCTGGACTTAAGCTGTTATGATAAAGCCGCACAGATATTTAAATTATTTGTTTGCTTACTGGCCCTTGTCCTTGTTTTTCTTTTTAAAAATGTATTTCTATAAGCACCCCTCGTTTTTTAGCTTTCATAATTATTCCAGTTTTTCAGTTTTTGTTATAAATTCATGTTTTTCTTTCGGAAATGCGCTGATTGTTTATCATTTCATCAATTGTGCTCTGCTGCTTGTACGCGTATTAAGTGCCATTTCATCAGAAACATACACCCTTTCCACTGCACCAACAACTTTGAATGATTTATCTCTGCCCACTCTACACATTTTTTGTGTGATCTACTATAAATTGCAACATTTTGTTGCACGCCAAAGAAAAGAATAAAATTGCAAACATATGGAAATTGTTTTCGAATTTTTTATTATTTTTATTATGTTCTGTTTCATTTTTATTACGTTTTAAAGACTAGTTTATCCCACATTATTATGTGTCTGCACGTTTATGTTCAACAACACACTGCATCATTACCATCATCAACAACATTTGCTACATGATGTGGCGGCGGCCCTGCTTCAGTTTTTTGTAGCTGTTTTTGTTGTTTCTCTTTTTCGTAATTTTAAATTCCTAACATGTTAAATGTAACAGCAAATGTAAACATTTGCGAATAAAACCAATTTTTTTGTTCGTTTTGCTTGAAAAATTTAAAAAAAAAAACGGAAAGAAAAAGTTTTATCTTAAATTGCATACAGAACTCAAGAACTGCCACTCAAGGACTCGTATCATCAAGCAACCAACCACTAATAGAAAAATTTTCGTTTATTTTATAAAGATAAAGTAATTTTATGCAATTTTATAGTTTTTTTCTTCGTCTTCTTTTATTATCACGAAAAAAGGATCTTTTTCCCGTAACACAAATGCAAAAGGGAAAGAAAAAGAAAAAGTGCTGAGTAGAGAGAGAGAGAGAGAGGGAGAAAAACCTGTTTTGGCTGAATAGTTTTATTCTTCTACCGTTTTCTGCTGCATGTTGAGTAACTTAAATTGATGATACTGTCATTTATTTCGAGTACATGTATTTGTCTGTTGCACAGCATTTTCTCGGGTTGTAATGAATTTAATGCTGGAGCTGTTTCTTTTCCCTCTTCCTTTTTTTTTGTTGTGGTTGGTGCATGCAAAACTGCTTTACCTTTTCTATTTCCATAGATAAATTGAAGTGGAGTGTGTTGTACTTCTAATGGTTCATTAGTTTGTAATAGCGTTAAGGGTAATTTTGTTTGGTAACAAACCCTATTAAATAAATTATTGCATCAAATTCAGGGAAACAAATAGAAAAAATAGAAAAATATTACAACCAACACAAATGAAATAATTTAACGAAAAATGTTCGCCAAAATTTTGTATGCAAAACTTATATTATTAAAACCATTGATTTGGTTATTAAACAATAAAAGCTGGCAAACTAAATATGACCCATCATGTCGAGCCCAAGCACAATGACGATAATGTGAACGCACAATAGTTTGAAACTCACAATCGTGAGTGCAGAAATCGTGGTGATCTTCATCTTTCAACTTGCTTTCTTAGGCGCCGATAACGTGATCGTTATTCCCAGCTACGCCGACCAATAAACATTTGAAAAACAAGCTGATTTTTATCGGCATCTAAAGTGCCCATATAAGTTACCGATTAGGTGACCTGTTTGCCAAGTAAATAACAAATAGGAGTTTAGTAATGGATTCTGAAAAGGATATCAATTTCTTCAATGTCCTCGAAATGTCCATAAGTGAAGGCAGCGCCTCAACAACAAGAGAATTACTTCATCGGGGGGAGCCGTTAGTCATTACATTGACTAATCCATTGACTATAAAGAAACATATCAGATAGACAAAGGCCGAACTCTTTCCCCAGCACCGAGTGGAAGGTTGCAAAGCAAAGAAGGATTGAACCTGTAAAATCTAATTTTTAAGTGTAAAAAGCAAATCTGGCCAGCAAGTCGAATCTATAAAACCTGCAATTCTTGTATCAATCTGATGGAATTAAAACCTCTCTTCGACATCTCGGAAAATTCCGAAAAGAAGAACAATTAAAAATAAGGATATAGTATTGTAATAGTTAGGGAAAGCTTTTGTCAAATTAAATCGATTGCAAATTAGATCAACTACAAGTTTTCAGCTGGAGTAGAGCCATGCAATGAACACTACACTTGCAGTAAAAGTACGTCGCATTTTACTAAAAAGCGGCATATCGAAAATGACTTTTTATGACATTTTTAACAAGTGATTAAAATTGAAATTTTGGTCATTCTCGTGGAATATGAACGATCAAATCCCTGTAAATGATATTGGCCAGAGTGACCAAGTCCTGCAGAGGCATGCAATGCCAACCTCTATAACGTAACTGTATACAAGAAATAATAAGCAACACTTTTTAATTGAGTTTGTGACAAGTGACATATGAACGTACTCGTACAACCGGACCTAACCTGACTTTTGATACATACTAGACGGCTTTTTTCACAGTAAAACAGAATATTTAGTTATTCAAAACAAATATATATAAATATTTATATTGATTTTTATATTTGGTTGATATATAAATTTGCTTACTTTCCTTTTTTTTATTTTTATTTTTATTTTCTGGCGTATATCTTGTTTTTTCGATAAGTTTTAACTAATAAAATTAAAAATGTTTTCGTTTACTTCAAATCTTTCTGGATTTTTCTGGATAACAATAAGTGATTTGACATATTTTGCTAAAAATGGCAAAAATACATCCATCAAATTGACTGACCAACAACTTGACACCAAGAGAAAAACAAAAGAAACAAATTTGTTTTGTATTTTATATTTTCCATTCTGTTTTCGTTTAACTAAAAATAGAGAACCTTGTTAAATGAAAACTGTGCAATATTTGTCTTAACACGCCACAAAATGAAAATTTTATTAAAAACCTCCCGATTTTGTTTGTTCTTTGGCCAACGAGTACGTTGACAGATTCTCTTGGCATCCTTTGTCATATTTAGGATCCCTTCCGTTTCACGCCAGTACTTGTTGATTGTGTGTTTAGTTATTTTTTGGCCAAATTCTCTGTATTCTCTATGTTTTTTTTTTGTTTGTTTTTTGTTTCAACCAAAAGCCAATAGAAATTTTGTGCTGATGTGGTGGCTGGCTGATATGACATGTTTAAATAATGTTTGTACAAAAAAAAGGAGTTATGATGAGTCCTTTTTATGGCAACTTTTGTCATTACTTAACCTCAGCCACTTATTTTCCTGTTCTGTTTTATAGTAGTGGCCGTAGTTGGTGACAAACATTGAGGGCTTAGTTTGCTTACTGTGTATATGTGTGTTGCTGCGTATGTGTGTATATGTTAAAGTCCAGACCATGGACAAACAATGTAAGATAAATTCTCTTGTTTTAAGCTTTTTTTTTGCTCCATTAAACTTTTGTTTTAACTGCCTCGACTACAACTACATTTTTTGTTTGTTTAAACAAACTCCAAACTCCTGGGAAATGAGAAAACTAAAGTGAAGCTATAAAAATAAATAGAAAAATAATAAAGTTAAGGCAGTAATAAGAGGTCAAGGCTTTAAGATTACTTTAAAATACAATATGTTTTACATAATATAATTTATATTGTAAGTTTTCTGAGATTGTGTAATATATATTTTCTTAATTTCTTGATCAGAAGCTTAAACTTTTGTTCGGTCGAACTTAAACAGAGCTTTAAAATAATGTTAACAAAACTATTCTAAATGACTACTCTTGATAAATGTTTCGATTTATGCTATAACAATGTTTGGTTAAAAAAATGTATCTACCCTGGCACTTGTACTTGGCCTTTTCAGTGCCACAAGCTTAAACTTATGCTGAGCAAAATTTAATCTGAATTTTAAAATAGTTTTACCACGATTATAATACTTCTGATAAATCTTTCGTTGGTCCAAAAACGGAAATAGAGCCAAGTTGGGCGAAAATGTTATTTAGTCTCGTGAGACTTAAGAAAAAAAAAAGTAATCTATTTTTATTGCTACTTTTATAAAACATTTGCTAGGAATACAATACGATGTAACAATATTTGTTTAAAAAAAATATCTCTCCGGGCACTTATACTTGATCCTTTAAGCGCCGCAAGCTTAAACTCTTATTAAGCAGAGAACTTAAACTGAACTCTAAAGCAGTCTTAACACAATTATACTAAATCTTTAGTTTTGATGAATCTTTCGATTTAGATAATAAAAAGCTATAAATATTTTTAGTTGGAAACCCCAAAATATAGCCAAGTAGAGGACAAATTTCATTTAGCTCCGTAAGGATTAAAAAAAAAAAAAATTAAGATTGTATCTCTCTGTAACTACTTTTGAAAAATCATTTGAGAGGCTAAAAACATGATATCACAGTACTAAAAAGAAATATCTCCCCTGGCCTTTATTCATCAGAAGCTTAAACTTTTGTTCGGCCGAACTTAAACAGAGCTTTAAAATAGTGATAAAATAATGTTTCGTTCAAAATAAACTCAAATCGAGAAAAAGAAATTCTGGCTTTTAAGGCTCAAGTCATCATAATCTCTCTAAAATCTTAACTTAAAATAAACCTTCTGCCTGCTAATTACTTGACCATTTGTTTTTCCTCTTCTGAAATATAATCCTTCAACTGACCCTCGTTATAACATGAATTATTTGTCTTTACTGACTTTTTCAAGTTTTTTTTACAGGCTTAAGAATCTTACAAAAGAATTCTAATTTGTAATTCTGTGTGTGTGTGTGGGTGTTTTTATTGGGTCTTTGTAAGTTTTTTCTTTTTGTTGTCGACTGCCATAAATTTGTAGACACATACCAGACTTATAAAACATTCTTTAACAGAAGTTTTTTTTATATAATAACTTTATGGCAATAAAAAAAAACAATAAAAATTACAAGAAGCCTCAGCCCAACATATGGGTGAAATAAAAATAAAGTGAAATAGGAAACAATACTTTGAGCAATAATTTTCTTTTATTTTATGAGCAGAGAAAAATTCTGCTAAATAGATTTTATTAAATGAATTAAAATGAAGAAAACAAAACCCCCAAACATGCTTCTATTGTTGCTTGAACAAAATCAATTAAATTGTTGCCATAAATAGTAAATCGTATTAAGAGATTTATTGATATACATATAAATTTACAAATGCTTTAATAACCATCTTAGGAATTTCATTCATCTTTACATCTTAACTGAATTTATTTACTCATTTCTATTGTATTCTTTGTTGTTGTTGTTCTTTTTTTGCAGGTAAGCCCTTTAATGTGCTGGTATTTGTTAATGAAGAATAAGAAATTTATGCAAATGTTTGTTAATGCCGAAATTTGATTATGTAAGTTTTGTTGCCTGCCACTAGGCGCATGCAAAGAGGACAAGCAAAAGCATGTTTGAACATGACTTACAGGTACATCGTGTTTTTGATTTTGTTACAAAATTTTCGATCTTATTGAATTACAAGTATGTTTAATCATAAAAATACCAAGTGAAGTAATTATTTATACAATAAATTGGTGAAACAGATACAATTAAAGAGTCTTAAAGAGAAATGCTATTAATTTCTTTATCTCTTGTGGCAAAAATCATGCATAAAGAAGTAAAACAGAAAATTATTCTGCTTAAAAATGTATTATCTAAAAGAAAATTTTTATCTCTCCCCGGAAAATTAAAATATCTATTATTTTTGCTCTGAAAAAATTTGATTTTTTTGATAAAACTTCTTTTATTAGTTTCTCTCCTTAATTTTTATTTCTAATCGAAAAAAATTATATTAAAACAAATTGTTATTTCTGTTTAGGAAATATTGTAGTTAAACAATTTTTAGTATTTAATGAAGCTTTTTTTAAATTAAAAATAATTGTTTTAGAGTTTGAAAACATTGTATTAGAAATAACTTTTATTTGTACTCAAAAAAATTAAAGTTAAAAATAACTGGTAAAGCTAAAATTTTTATGATAAAAGTCATAATAATTATAATAATAATTTCATCGACTTGTTCATGCCAATCATTTGATTCGATACAATTCTGCTGTTTTTGTTTTCAAATTATTTGTTGCTTATTCAAAGCCAGCAGGATGCTTGCAACAAAATACTTGAAACGTTATTAGCATGCAAAACTTGTGCTTCAAATTGTTTTATGCAATAAAACTAATTAATATTTCCGAAAATTAATAGAGGTTTATACTCGTAACATTTAAAAAATATCCAACAGCCGGCAAAAGCTTTAACCTGTAGATGTTTTGCTATAAGCAATTCTTTTTTAATACTGTGTGGACTGTAAATTAATACGAGTAGAGCGTCTTAAAGTCGTTTATTTCCTCATAACTAATCGCATCCGTTTTCGATATCTTTATCACAGCTTTTTATATTTATGTTTTATTTTCCCAAAATGTGCATTTACTTAAATGGGTTTAATATTTTATGTTTACGTTTAATGCTCTTTTGCTCATAAACCATTAAGGTTTTTATATAAAAATTTATGTTTTATTAGATATTTTGGTGTTTGGTGTCATTAATTCGATAAATGCTGTAAAATGCATTCGTTTAATTTGTTTTATTACCCATTTCTGGTTATAATAAATTGGCAAGTTTTTATTGTGAAACTTTATTGTTTAAATGGGGAAAGAAAATTCAGCCAGAACTTTGAATTTAATAAAGAAATAAATAGAACGACTAAAATGCTAAAAAAAAACTTGAATATTATTCAAAATTTGTAAAATTATGTGACAAAAAGAGTTTTCGATTGAAAATCGATTAAGAAACGTAAAAAGCTCTAGGCATACCTTTATTTCGATTTAGTTTTAGTTTTGCTTTAAATCTAAATCGATTTAAGTTTCCATTTTGTTCTATGAAAGTATGAGAAAACAACATCTGATGGAAAACTTAATTTGCTTGTACGTTTTTAAATACAAATCTCCGCTGTAGCAAATATGGCAAAGAAATCAAAGTTGAATTTTTGTTTGTAACAAATTTTGGAATATGAAATCCCCGTGTTTTCAAACACATCTAAAAACAAAGCATCGATTACAAGGCCCTAAAGGTACCCCCAAATTACACAACATTATTAATATATATCTATATATAATCTTTTTTTAAACAATATTTATTACAATCTTAAATAAATATTATCCAACAAATTTTGTGCTTATTAAATGAAAATATACATACAATATATTCGTGCTACAGTAATACTTATAATTTTCTCACATTTATATGCCTTAATAAAATCATTAAATATTTTTTTCGTATATTTATCTAGACAAATTGTGTACTCAAAATAAAATTTCACCTCAATTTGCTGCGCTTATTTGCTCAAGCCAAACAAATTACATTTTTATGTCCTAATCTGACGTGCCATAAAATGTCTGTTTTGGACATTCATCTAACTAACCATATCGATGTTATTAGACAAAATCCTTTAAATGCTTTTGACGCTTAATTACCGAAACATCTGAGAGAACGTTCGCCGTTGTAGTTATCCCTGGGTAATTTTCGGTATTAAGTACAACTATATTTCTTAACTAAGATATGAAAAATTAATGTAAAGCTTAATTAATAATAATTGATTGATTAATGGATGTAGTCGGTAATGAACTTATTTGTACTAAAATCTGAATTACTAATTTTTATACAAATATACGTACATATTGTTGTAGCTATAGTCCTTAATTTTTATATACATACTCGTACTTGTATATAAAAATTTTTCTTTTAGTTATTTAACAAATCAATATTAACACTCAATAATTTCATTAATATTCAAAATATTTTTCAATTCGTTGTTTCTTTGTTTGCAAAACAAATTATTATTTATGAATAGTATAAAAAAGGAAACATATTTTTTCACGTATGTGCATATACATACATACATACATAGAAATATGTATGTATGTATGTATGTATGTATGTATGTACATACATACATATTTGTTCGTTATTATTAACCACAGTTTGCAAGCAATGTTCAACAAATTGCCTGCTTTTATTGCCTGTTTATTTAACATTCTCTGTCTGTGATATTTTAACTTTATTTTCTTAAAGATTTCACGATTTTCAATGTACATACATACATATACATATATAGCATATCTTTTGATGGGGAAAAAACTAAACGCAAACTTAAGTTGTTTGTTTTTTTTTGTGTGTCAATACTGATTTAATTTACACTCTTTTTTCCACCCTTTCACTGCAGCAACAAACACTTCTGGCTTTTAGGAAATTTTAAATACATATATTTATACATACATATGTACAAAAATACACAAAAAAGCTACCAACAGTTGTAAACTCCTTTACTCTTGGCATTGGAAAGTAAACACACACACACACACACATAAACACATGCACTAGTAACGATAAAAACTCGTTCATTGTCAAGTAACGGGAATATGCTCAATTCTTCATTTAAGATTTGTTTTTATTAGTTTTAGGAGCGGCACAGAGAGGCAAAAGTGTGTGAGTGCATGTAAATGAGTTATGTTAAGGAGGTTTACTTTAACTGTTGTTTATTATTATTTTTTTTGAGGTGGGCGGTTATAAATTGTTTTTGTTGTTTAAACAACAAGTTGTGGTTTCTGAGAAAATATACAGCCATACATACACACATGTGTTTCAGCACATGCATGAGAGGGTATATAAGAGTAAATATTTATTATTTGGGTTTGTGTAGGTACTTTTATTCATACTCGCATACAAAATTTACTTGATTCTGTTACACACACATATATACATTAAACCTTTTTTCATATTAATACGGTCACACATACATACGTACATACATATATTGTATAGAAAACTACCTCGTTCCGCTTATTGCTGGTTGTATGCTTTTAACCACAAAATATGCTAACATGATAAATGTATCATTTTTTGGTTATGATGCTGCTTCTTTAAAAAGAATGTCTAGATTCATTATTAAACTGTTTGCGATATTGCTTGCTATATGATTGTTAACAAATTCAAACATGAAATTTTAATTAAATTTTACAACCGTCATCATGTTTCCTCTTTTTTGTTTGTGGAGGCTACAGGTGCGGCATGGTTTTATGTAATTTGTGTAATAATTATTACTATTGGCTTTGAAAAGGATAAAATTAATGCTTGGAAAGCATATTAAGGGAAATTTTTGTATACGAGGGTAATTTATAACTTATTTGCTTATAACAGTTGTTTGTTTTTCTTAATATCTAGACGAATTTTTTAATACTGAAAGTTTCAATAATTGGGATAATTTATTTAAAGTACATACATACATACATACATAGTAAATCCTTTTAGGTTAGCACACTTCAACACTCCACTGTAAATACGCACAAACCATTTGTGCAACATGATGATTGTTACAAAAAACGGACCTTGTATTTATTTCATTTTTGTTCATGTGAACGTTTAATATTTCACTGCCACAGGTTTTGGTCTTATAAAGAAATAATATTAACAATTTGAACATGACAAACGCTCACACCCACTTACACAAACTTGTACACACAAAAAATGGTTTTGTTATTGAGGACATTTAAAAAAATAAACTTTTATTTCTACAACAATAGTAAAATTTTCAAGTACATATTTTACTTTTATCTGTTTATTGTACCAAAATGAACAATTAATTTTAATAATTATAACAAACATTATATGTAGTCATATTTTACATTCATGGCAAGTGTTTGTACAAGAGTGGGTAAACAACGTTTTATTATCCTTTTGTTTTCGCTCATTAACATTTTGATTTCAAAAATAACTTTTGTTTTTTGTAACATACTAAACGAGAACAATAAAATCATTTGTATCATTAATAATGTAGAGAATTTTTAATACTAATTGCTATTTTACAGCAAAAAAGGACTAATAATAGTCCTTCAGATTTTATGTAGCGATTGTAGTAGTGTAATAAAAAGGAGCCTTTGATTTTTTTTTAGAAATTGTAGGCAGGCGTTTCGTGTATTTTTGAAGTTAAAAAAGGGTTAGGATATATTTAAATATATGTGTATGTACCGTATTTATTAAAAATTTACAAAATCGAGCAAAAAAGATTTTCTACTTTCCTTATTCTTTGTAAGCCCAAATTAATAAGTTTTTAGTAAAATAAGTTTTCCACCAAAAATTTCCTTTAAAGGATTTTTAAATTTTTTTATTTATATAAAAATTGATATCAGGGAAATACGACAAAATATATTAAAAACTTTTATTTTATTATTAAAATATTTAATTGTAAGAAAGGAGCTAAATATAAAATTTTTCTTTTAATTGTCAAATTTTTGTCTGGGGAATATTTTATTTTAACGGGGAAAGTTTTAAAAAATTTCCCTTACACGAAAATTATTTATTATTGAAAATTTCTCACTTTTTAAATTTACGAAGGAAATTTTTTTTTTAATTTTTTAACGTTTTTAACATTCAAAAAAGCTTAAGAGAAAAGAAACTGTTCTAGAAATTAAAAAAAATGGTTTAAAAGAAAATTTTTCTTAAAAGATATTTCACGAAAACGTTATTTTTTAGTTTTACCGCGACTATTTGTCGTATGTAATTCTACGATTCTTATGTAGCAAGAACATGTAGTTCCTTTCTTGCCTTTAATTTATGAGGAATAAAAATGATTTAAACAACAAGATAGAGACTGTCAATAGTATTCAGTTGGTGCGTAAAGTAAATAAACATCCAATTTTTGTATGACGACTTGTTGTGATCACGAAAAGGACTCTTGGAATAAGGGCGGCTATTTTGAACTGATGAGTAATTTGCATATTGATTAACCTGAGCAAACTGGTAAATGTCAACATTCGCGCTTTTAATTAGTTGACATTGTCCAAAATGCACTGTATTATTTTAACTTCATTGAAATGTATGTAAGTGCTTTTCTGTTTATTAACCGCGGTTATTTGCCCTCTTACACTTTCCATAATTAGCAAAAATATTTAATTTATTGAAATCAAACACTTTTGCCAACACAATACAGCAAAAACCACAAATTTCAATAATTTGGTTAATTGAATTTCATTTCTATAGTTACATTATGTTTTCCGGTATTGTTAAAATGTTTATCATACTTTTCCATTTATTTCAACGACGACTTGTCTTTGAGGAGAATAAATTGTCTCTATATAAGTAAATCTAACAGTTTGTGTGTGTGTATGTGTGAAGGTGTATTGGTGTTAGTGTGCAAAATAAAGGTCATTGTATTGGATGATGGTATAAAAGAAGATTCAACAAGTCGGTTTTATTTTTACTAGCAGAGCATTTGTCTCATGCTAAAGCATGAGTTCAATTGTCAGTATGAGTTTGTGTTTTTCGAAGATAAAATTAAAACATAAATTCAAACACATACACGTTCATATTTTGCTATGTTTTTACACACATTTCGTTTGAGTGCGGAGAGGATTTTTCCATGTATTGGCAGTTCTTTGCATTTATGTAATTGGCACGAGTATGAAAGAGTTTGAGACTTATTGACAGCATTAAGTATACGCTGGGGTGACAGAGGAATTGTTCTCTTTAAAATGTACATTGAAATGAACAACAATTGTTGACAGCGGAAGGAAATACATTTCAAAGACAAAGAGCATGACAAATTATTGATCAAACGCAGTCACACACATATAAAGAAATCAAAACTAATATAATATAAAAGAAAATTATTTTAAAACAATTTACCCTTTATGGGTTAAGGCATAGTTTTCTTTTTTATATTTTCTTTCAACTTCTTTGTTATTGATGTTTATCTCTTGTATATTTTTCTTCTTTAAAACCAAAACCTACCACTGTTTTCATTAACTTCATGACAAAAATATTTAATACTAAAAAAAACACAACTATATAAATATTCCAAAAGAAATTTTAATGACAATATTTTTGGAAGGCAAATTTTAAGGTAAACAAAAAATCAAGGGATTTTCTTGTACACAGCTTTTCTTGTTAATGAAAATGAAGGATTTTGTATTGTCGTTTTGTTCCGCAAAAATTGAAATTATCAAAAATATTTAACCGAAACAAGATAAAGATAAAAAGTTATTGTAAAATTTTCATTTTCTGTATCATACAAAATTTTCTCTTTTGGTTACCAAAATTTCCCTTTTCTCATATTAAAGAAAGATATGAGAAATTTTTGTTTCAACCACTTACAAAATTAAGAAAAATATTGTTGACAACAAATTTCCCACTAAGAGAAATTACGCATCATTATTAGAAGTTTTTTTTTTTTAATTAATTTGATTTGCAAGTGCATAAAATTCGATTTATTTTAAATCTGGAAATATATTCAATGAAAAATGCTTTAAACTGAAATTTCTCTATAAAGGGAATTCTTTAAAGAGAATTTTTGTGCTTTTCCTGTGCATACAATTTGCTCTATATTTTGTGTAGGAATGTTTTATGAAATATGCCTTAAATTGAAATTTCCCTGTAAGAGAAATTTTTTACGAAAAGGGAAACTTTCATAAATTTGATTCAAATTTATATTGCAACTTAAAAGTTAATAGCATGTGAAATATTCATTATTCATATTTATAGAAATTTAATAAATTTAGTTCCCATAGTTTTTGATTAGCTCAAAAAAGGATTAATTGCCTTTCGTGGTTTTCAAAGCACATAATTATTTAAAGACAAAGTTTTATTGTAATTTTTGTTGTAAATTTTATTTTAATGCCAGTAAAAAACACGTTTAACAGTTTAATATTTAATTGCATACACAAGGTCGCACGCAATCTGTTTTGTTTTCCAATACTTTACTTTTACACAATATTTAGGAAATATATATATATATATATATAATTAAAATCAGATTAATTTGATGTAAGTTTAAAAATGTCCCTCTTTTGTGTTCAGTTTTTATTTGGCAAAATATCTGCGTTCCTAGATCTCCCCTTTAGGTCCATAAAGCCTGCCGTCGTAATCCATATTCTGTCCCCTTTTACGTATAAATTAATTGCTTTTAAACATTTTACCTGTTCTATAGTGAGAAATATTAATGAAAACATAAATTAAGTGCAAGTTAAATAACGATTTTTCAACAACAACTTGGCTTAAATAACTACCTGAATTAATCTGCAAAACAAAGTTTGCAGGCACAAACCAGCACGGAAACCTTAAGAAAATTTAAGTGCAAAAGAAAAAAAAAACGCTGATGTAACTTTAAGTTTTTTATGTTGTAGCTGGGGATACCAGAAAAGCTTTTAACTTTTTCCTGCTTTACAAAGTTTTTAATTACTTTCGATACCAGAAATTGTTGCAGTTGTCTTAAAAGTTCTAAAAATTTGTTGCAAACACCACGAGTATGTATTTCCGACTACGTACATACATATATTTAAAGAAATGGCACTGAAGGTTCTGTTTAATATGATTATAGAAAAATAACTAAATTTTAGGTTTCATGTTCGTTGAAAAATATTTCTTTGTTAAATTATAAACAAAATTACTCTTCACAAATTTATTGAATGCACTAAAAACGTTTTGGTCTCAAACAACCTGAGTTTGTAGTGATATATAAAAAAAATTTTCAATTATACAAATTTAAAAAGAAGGGAAACATTTTCTTTTTAGGAAAATTTTTGCTATAAACGAATAACGATAAATATGTACTTGGAATAGATTTTCATATAAATTAAAAAAAAAAAACTATTTAAAATTAGACTTTGCAACTGAAATATTTATTTAAAAATAACAACTTTCCTTGTTTAATATTAGAAATTATTTGCGGGACAGTTTTAGCAGTTGCTCTTATATCTCCAAAATGGCGAAATTGGTATTTTAAAGTTCCTGATAATCTCTTGAATGTCCTAAAAGAAGATTTACTTAAGAAAGGAACATTTTTTGAAGATAATTTAAAATTTCTGAAAATGCTTTAAAGTAAGAAAAATTCCAAAAAGCATTTTTTTTAGAAAGGTTATTTTTATATTTTGGATCAAATGGTTGAGGACAAAACAAATTTGATGGAGATAATTGAAAATTTCTGAAAATGCTTTAAAGTAAGAAATGTCCCAAAAATAACTTTAAGAAAGGGAAACATTTTAACTTATGCCTTAATTGGCGGAAAATGACAAATAATGCTAAATATAATTGAATATATCTGAAATTTCGTAAAATTACCCAGAAAGTTTTTTTTTCGAAAAGGGAAATTTTAAAATTTTATCCTTAATGGTTTAAAATGGCAAAATTTGCTGTAAGTAATTAAAAATGTTTGAAAATTAAAAACTTCCCAAGAAGGGAAATTTTGAAATGTAACCAAAGTTGTCATAGAAATCAAAACTACAAACAGGAAACCCAAAACTTTTCATTACAAAACACAATAAAAAATTCCCATTGAAGGTAAATTTTTTTGCTGAATGAAAAATGCGCAAAATTAACACAATTTAATTTTTCCATCAACTGCTTCTCAAAATGTTATTGCATAAAACTTTTTTTTAAATTTCGTGTTTTTTTCCAATAAAAAGTTTTGTAACAAAACAAAATATTCGTTTTTGCTGCAAATGAAATTTTTTTTTTTGTAGAAGCCATAAAAATTTTCCCGTTCTTAAGAAAAAACTTGTAACTTATTATTTGTATCAGAAAATTTTCAAAATTGCATTTCCCACTAAGGGAAATTTATGTAATTGAAGGGTAATTTCTTTAATATCTTTTCTAGACTGCTATACAAATTTAAACTAATTGCTGAATTGTCAAAAATGTCTTAGTTTGAAACAAACAAATTTGTGCAGTGTTAACCTTTTAATTCTTCCCTATTTGTTTGTTTGTACTCCTTGTTGCCTTTGAAGTTTGAAAGGGAGTGTTTTTATGCAGACTTTTCTTCAACAGAATACACAATGCAAATATCTTTTGTGTTGTTGCTTTGCTATTTGCTATTTGCAAATACAAAATGTAATATCCTGTAAAGTCATTTTTTTTGTGAGTACAAGTGTCTTTTTTCGGATTTTTTTCTTTTCTTTTTTTTTCTCTCTTCCAGTGTCACTTTGCCAGCAACTATAATCAGTAGTTTACTTTTGTCGAACTCATGTATGTATGCGTAAGCGATAACGTCTGTCAATCTCTCCACTCGGTTTGCAATCTGATGCGTACAAAATAAGCCAGTGTCATGACACCAAAGGACTACGTTACGCTATTTTTTGCCATTTAAAGCTCAGAAATTTATGTTTCGGAACTTAAAGGTGTCTGGGAAAATGAACTATTTTATTTTAATTTGAATTATGATCTGCAACAATTTGATTTTATATAATTTTTTGGCACTTTGCGGTGATAAAAATTTAAAATGTTGGCTTTTAACTATGATGTGAACATAATTTAAGCACTTTTATTCAAATTAAATTGTTTACTTACTATTTTGATGTAATATTTCTTTCTTAAGTTTGGCGTCTTTAAAAAAAATCTTGTCTCTGTTTCCTTTTTTAGTCTTAACAAAAACTTTTTGATTGATTCGTTTGTCTTAAATTTCTTTTCCCTTCTGGAAAAACTTTGCCTACCAAACTACAAATATTTACTTGATTAAACTTGTTAGTGTTGCGATGATCCTTTTTCTTATTTAATTGAACATGACAAAAACAGCCTTTTAATAAAAGGGAGAGAGAGAGAGAGAGAGAGAGAAAAGTATACAAAAGTTTTAAAACACCTGGTTGTAATTTTTAGACTTGCTGACAATCTAAGCTTGTAAATTGATTATTGTTTTATTACTACAATATAAAATAACAACAGTATTATGAATAAACATGTTTGTCTCCAGTGTGTTTCATAAATCTAAGTATTTTTCTGGTGCCTCGAAACCAGAAGAAATGTTATTTTTGTATGTGTGTTGTCCTTGAGTCATTCGCAAAATCTTAAATTTTGAAAAAAATAGACAATTTTGATTTAAAGTTTTACTTTAAAAATAAGGGATATATAAAGGACAGGCTGGCGTATATTTGCACCAATCCATATGAAATTCATAATACAACTAAAGAATAATATTCTGTTAGTTTTTACATTTGCATATTCTTAAAAACGGGATTAAATTTATACCAAATATTTGATTAAATTTCTGTCATTATAGTTTAAAAAATATATAGGATTTAAGAAAGGATATATATGGTAGACTAACGTATCCTTTAATTGCTCGAAGTGAAATTTCTATTTGTCAAATTAGCTATCATTTCAATAAAATAGCGAAGAATACATACGAAAAATAATATTTACAATATTTAGAAAAATGTTAAAATGCTTTAAAAAAAAAAATGTTTAAGAAATTTAAACCATTTTTATTATTATTATTGTAGGTATTTACAAAAAAGGATATATGGCAGTCAGACATATACTTAAAGTTATTGAAGTGAAAGTCAATGCTAACGAACTGTCCGTGATTTTAAAAGTAATTGGCAATTTTTTTTTGCATTTTTACCAAAAAATAATTTTTATTTTTAGCTTCAAAAATATAAAGGATATATGGCAAACTTACAAGTTGTTGCCTTAAACATAATAAAGATTTCAGGGTATACTTAAGTATAATGTTTGGAAAGTTTTAATTTAAATTTTGCTTCCATTTGTGGTTAAAAATATTTTTTTTTATTCAAAAGGATATACGAGCGATTGGTACATTCTTAAATTAATTGAAGGGAAGTTTGCCAGAGAAAGAAAAGTTATTAGTTAGCAAATAGCAAACAGTTGATGACACATTTTTAGCTTTTGAAGTAAAGGTTATAAGGGGAGTTACATACATATATCCTTGCACCAATGAAACCAAAATTGGTCATGAAGTTTGATATTCGTGAACTGAAATAGGCTGACTTAAGACTTCAAAACAGATGTCAAATATTAAAAATATATATATATATATATATATAAAGTATCTTGACTGTTTTGGGTCAAGGAGAAAAGTGGCCGCTATTATCGATGCACCATTCCGCCTATATCCTTGTCTAGTTTTCTATAATAATTTTTCCAACTCTGGCGACTTTATTTAGATGAATACAGCGCCTACCAACTAAATTTGTTTTCATGCTTGTGTGTAAAATATGTTTTTAGTGAATGACTTGGACACGAAAAAAACAGCCACATTTTGAGAGAACCCTTGTCAAACTTTAATTGTATGCAAATTTTAATTCTGAGCAAAAACAAAATTGAATACCACTGTTGTGCCACTTCTTTTTGTTTTTGGGGGTCTCTACTCGCTGTTGTTACAATTAACTCTTGTTTTAATTGCTATTCACTTTGTTGAGCTCTTAATGCTGCAAACAATTTTTTAGTTTCAAATATTTTTATTTTCTCCTCTTTATCTCCCTTCTAGTCATTCCATCGTATTGAAGTCTGAATTGCCTCGCAATTTTTTTATGTTTTCAAGTATTTAATGCTTCATTTAACAATGAAATACAATATCAGGCAGCATGTGTTGTTGCAGCTCTTGTTGCTGTAGCCTGGTTTTAGTTGTGTGGCACTTAAATAGTGAACAAAGTTAAGTGAGTCAGTAATAATTCCCTGTACACTTGTTGTATTTAGGTTTTTTTGTTTTCTAACTATTTCACCATAAATTATTCCAAACACTTGAATACGAAACGGAATTCGGAAAATCTTTAAGCATAAAATAAAACGAGGGAACACATGGTTTTTTTTTGAGGAGGGGTTTTCTTTGCAATTTAAAATGATTATGGAGAAAAGGACTTCAAGGATTTTTGAGAGTCGATTATGTTGAGAACTGAAAATTGCCGGTAATTTATTTGGAAGCGCAGGCATTTGTCGGCAGCACAAGTACACAGTTTTGGTGTGTCATAAAATTGTATTTTAAATCAAAACAGGGAAAAAGAAAATTTATTAAGGAACATTTTTCCAACCTCCGTGTGTGCAGAAAACTTGTTTTGGAAATACAATTCGTTTTTTTTTTTTTGGCTTTTATAAAAGTTGTTTTTTTTATTGTTCTTGGCACAAAGTATCTATATGGTGAACCACAATATCCTTAAAGTTGTCAAAGTGAAATTTGTTATTAACGAAATAACCACGATTTTAAAAATAGTCTACAACATTTTGGAAAGGAAAGTTTAAGAAATAAACGAAATGTCCTGCCAACTGACAACAACAATAGAACAATATTTATAAAGTTTCATTTAAGTTTTGCGCCACCAGTATCGTAATAATTTCTAAAAAAAAAAGGATATATGGTGAAGCAGCATCTGCTTGCAATGATCGAAGTAAAATTAATTTCTAACAAAGTGGTTGGAATTCAAAAAAATAGTAAAACAAAACATAAAAATTATGTACAGGGGCATTTTGCTGTCTGAAATTTAAGTTGCTGGTGCTGGCGAAATTTGATTTTAGCTAAACGCTACTAGATCATTTATAAGTGCGCATAAAAGTGTAAGTCAATTTAGCGTTTCGGATTTCTTAACTGGCCGTCTAAGTGATGTGATGGCGGTTTTATTTTTGAATGCAATTATTTCTTAAAAGTGATAATAGAGATTAACATTAATATCCAACCATCATATAAATTCATTACATATATTTATTGCAGCAGTGACACTAAGATTAACATTTACTCTTGTATTAACACGGACATTGACATTAATATACGAGCAAATAGTTTAATATTTTCAGATTAAATTTATGAATTAAAAGTTTTATTTATTACGGGGAATTTTAGTTTTTTGCTCTTAGTTTACAAAATGTATTCCTTAAAGCATTAAAAGCCGACCATAACAGTTTGAATTCGTTGGAGAATCAGGTGCAATGCGATAACAATAAATTGCCATTTACACTTCAAGCTGCAGACAAATAAATGGTGCAAACAAAAACCAATAAAAGTGAGGCAAAATAATTGCCTTTTATTCTAAAGACGGTTGTGTGGCATCTAGTATGAAAAAGAAATGATATAATTGTTGGGCTTAACTAAACGAGCGATTTGTTTGAAAGTTTCTGAAGTATCTCTGATCGAAATGTAGAAAAAAATCTGAATACAACTTCTGTCATACTGTTCTTTAACTCCATTTTAAACAGTATTCTAATAGGTGCAAGGATAATGATGCCTTCCATATATCCTTTTTTCAAATCGCGTTCTTAAACATTTTTACTACAATAATGAGTAGAAAAGCTATTTTTTTAGACACAAAAATTGTTGCCAGTATTAAATTAACTCCATTATTGAATAAAACAAATTTCGGTTAATACACAATAAAGATACAAAAATACTTACAATCATTTTGTACTTTATTTAATAAAACAGTACTTTATTCTTTTTTCATATATCCTCTATTGGCAAATTTAGTCTCAAATAGCATCAACATATAGTTTAAGTTGACAACTATTTGGCAAAATGTGTTTTCAGCGGCTTATCTGCCATATATCCTTTTTTCAAACTTAAATTTTGGTGTAAGATTGTAAAATGTAATATTAAAAATAATGGGTGTTTAATTGCTTTTCACTTTAACCTGGGCAAAGTTACACCTACCATCTATATATAAGTTTTTCAGAACGAATTTTTCATCAGAATACAAGCAAAAATTGATAATAATTTAGAAAATAATAAGTTTTAATACCTTATCAGGGATGGCAGGTGTCATCTATATATCCTTTTTTCAAAACTAAGTTTTGGCCAAAGATTTAATCACAATGCTGCCTGAAACCAATACCAATTTTGAAAATTAAGGTACGCACCTTCCGTGTATCCTTATTTTTTAAAACTAAAATTTGATCATAAAGCAGTTTAAAACTGATTACAATTTTGCTAATTATATTGTTTTCAACAGTAGAGAATTTCACTTTTATACTAGCAAGGACTCACCGACCTACCATATATCCTTTTTTTCAAAGTTGAATTTAAGCAACAGTTAGATTTTGTTTAAAAAACTAAGTTTTGGCCAAAGATTTAATCACAATGCTGCCTTAAACCAATACCAATTTTGAAAATTAAAGTACGCACCGTCCATGTATCCTTTTTTTCAAAACTAAAATTTGATCATAAAGCAGTTTAAAACTGATTACAATTTCGCTAATTATATTGTTTTCAACAGTAGAGAATTTCACTTTGATACCAGCAAGGACTCACCGACCTACCATATATCCTTTTTTTCAAAGTTGAATTTAAGCAACAGTTAGATTTTGTTTAAAAAACTAAGTTTTGGCCAAAGATTTAATCACAATGCTGCCTGAAACCAATACCAATTTTGAAAATTAAAGTACGCACCTTCCATGTATCCTTTTTTTCAAAACTAAAATTTGATCATAAAGCAGTTTAAAACTGATTACAATTTTGCTTATTATATTGTTTTCAACAGTAGAGAATTTCACTTTGATACCAGCAAGGACTCACCGACCTACCATATATCCTTTTTTTCAAAGTTGAATTTAAGCAACAGTTAGATTTTGTTTAAAAAACTAAGTTTTGGCCAAAGATTTAATCACAATGCTGCCTGAAACCAATACCAATTTTGAAAATTAAAGTACGCACCGTCCATGTATCCTTTTTTTTCAAAACTAAAATTTGATCATAAAGCAGTTTAAAACTGATTACAATTTTGCTTATTATATTGTTTTCAACAGTAGAGAATTTCACTTTGATACTAGCAAGGACTCACCGACCTACCATATATCCTTTTTTTCAAAGTTGAATTTAAGCAACAGTTAGATTTTGTTTAAAAAACTAAGTTTTGGCCAAAGATTTAATCACAATGCTGCCTGAAACCAATACCAATTTTGAAAATTAAAGTACGCACCGTCCATGTATCCTTTTTTTTTCAAAACTAAAATTTGATCATAAAGCAGTTTAAAACTGATTACAATTTCGCTAATTATATTGTTTTCAACAGTAGAGAATTTCACTTTGATACCAGCAAGGACTCACCGACCTACCATATATCCTTTTTTTCAAAGTTGAATTTAAGCAACAGTTAGATTTTGCCAGCTCAATTAAGCCTTGAGAAACTGAGTAATTAAATTTTCTGGTGGTATTTTTAATTGATTTTTATTATTCTTAAAACTGTGTTAAGTTTTGCTTTGAACTTGAATGCAAATGTATACTTCTTTTTTGAAATATTTATTTCATTAGTTTAGTAACAGCGTAGTTGGAATTTTTGGGCAACAAGTGCTGGAGCAAATGAATTCTTTATAAACTCCTCCAACCGGTTTAAAGACGTTCTGTAAGTTTAAAATTGAAGCAGTTTTTTTTTTGCAATGCATTTGGCTGCCCAGTTTAGACATTTTCGTTTTAAGACTATTATCAATGACTTTCATAAATTGCAAAAATTTTAGTCCTCCAACGTGAACGTGTAAGTTCGTGTGCTTGCGGCCAGTATTGAGGTTTTTGATCAAACATGTAAATCGGGCAAATAAAGAAAGAAACCGAATAAAACCTTAAACACATAAAGCATCCTTTTTTTCAGTGTATGGGTCTACCATGTAACAATATCCTGTACTTTATTCCTGTATTACTGGCAAACATTTGAAAATGTTCTTTTTCATATATGATTTTGTGTCCGGCTACTGTCTGTCTGTCTGGCTGGCAAACTAAAGCAAACAATCTATGGAGTAGAAATATGAAGTGTTGATGACGTTGATGTCTGTGTCCAACGTAAACCAGGGTTTATGATATCTGCAGGCCATACAATCAGCCTGTAGCTGGACGTAAATTTGAACAGAAATTTTAAATGAACGATTTTTTAAAATCACACTTTTCATGCCAATATATTCGTTCGATTGTTGTGAATCGAAATGAAATGAAGGAAAGACTGAATTTTGTAACAGAACTGTAATTTAGATAAAACTGCAGAAGTTTCTACACAAAAAATAACTCCTTTTCTTCTGCCATATGGATGTGAACAGTTGTATAGTGGTTTTTAGTCCTTCAGCGTCTGCTAAATTATCTACATTTGTGGCAATATGCAAGTACATGCGTACATACGTAAATGTATGTGAAGTTGGAAAATTGTGCAACAAAATTTGCTAGGAGTATGACATTTTTTCCAGTTGAGTGGACTAAAAATTATGTTTCGTTTTCTGTGTGTGCCTGTGAAAATATCTCTTTCATTTGGTTCAATCGTCATGAATTATATTTCATGTTTTGATGTTCATTCGAAACCGGTGTTTGTGTTTTTTCCAAAAATTTCTCTTACTGATATGAAGGCAAAAAGAAAAACACATGGTTTTAATGGCTTCGCCTTGTTTTTGAAAATGGTAACAAATTTTGCTCACAAAAAAAAAAAAAAAAATTGAAAATGAACACAGGGATTTTTACTAAACAAAAAGCTTTAAAGAATCTAAAAAGATGTTTTATCTCAAATTTTATTGCCGAAAATCTGGCTTTGATTTAAATTTGAAACAGTTAAAAAGGAGAAATGAACAGTTGATATGTCCTTGCCGCACACACAGCAGCCAAAATAATTAGTATTTCTATAAATATTTCTTTATTTTCAGATTTGTATAGGGAAAAGTGTAAATTAGATACCATGCAAATATTTTACTGCCTTCAAAAGATCTGTCATTGCCAATATGTAGAGAGGGTATTACCGTAAAAATGTCCTGTGCCAGTCTGCGCATCTTATTAATGTGTAATTTTCCCCGAGTCTGGGGCAACAAGGAAGCCAGATTTGTCCAAAAACATGTTTTATGTTACCTTTAGGGACCGCTGTGGCTTATAGCGTATTCGCAATTCACAAAAATTAGATTAACGGGATTAAACTGAGAAATCGCAGTGGTCTTTTACATCACATCCACGTCGCTCTGGGGAGCAAGTTTTGCCCCGGGCGTATTTCAAACAAGTGCACTTCAGCAACCAAAACTCTACGAAATTCATGTATGACTTCGGTTTTTGAGAAAACTTTACCGACAACGGGCAAAAGAGGTACCAACGTGTCCTTGAGACGTCTTGAAGGAAAAATTCTGCTGTTGGTCGCAAATTGTGGGGCGCACCTCTAAAGTTCTGGCTGTGGTTTAAGCCTAAAAATGCAGTAAGAGGGTTAAGGTCTTAATGTTCATTCTTCTGAAACCACGTGTTATTGATTTCCATAGCATCCAAATCAGGCCAAAGAAATTGATAGCCCGCATATCGTCCTGCCCAAAACTCATACCAAACAGTGAATTTTTCGGAATGCACTTGCAAGGGGTGGTGCCTCATATGTTTTATTTATTTAACGTACCCCTAATCATTCGTTCATTAAAAAATCAGCCTTATCGGCCAAGTCTTATCTTACTCACGCCACTTGGACTGTGATCAAGCCTGAGTCACGCCTCGAGATTTGCCAAGTTGTGGCCTAGGATAGATAGAGAATAGAGAAAGAAAATAGGCCTTGTGAGCGAAGCGAAATCGACAACTTTAGTTTGTGGCTCTGAAGACGAAAGTTCATTCATGCCTTCATTGAAAAGTGGTGCTTATCGACGGCGTCCTATCACTGTCTATGGTTGTTTTTTCATAAAAAAATTAATACATAAATTACAAACTTATTAAAATATTAAGCCCTTGACGATATTGTTTTGTTTCTACTGCAAAATAGCAATAAATTTCAGTTACTTGACTGTATATTTCAGCTGACGTTATGCAAACCTTTCAAAAAAAGTAAAACTTTGCAAAAGTATTCAGGTAACAGGTATTTACGATGCCTTTTAATTATTATTAATGTGAATATTGAGTTTTAAAATTATTTCACTATAAGTGACGCATTTAGTTGTTTTTATTTAAAAATAAAATATGGTAGAATTATACATACGAACTCGTGTGTATAAATTTCGATTAATAACTCTCGAGTCATTTAATACTGACGGAAAAAAAGGAACACAAACAAAAAACCTAATCGATCAATTTTTGACAGAAAATTAAAAATAAAAAAAGATATACTCGTATGTAAGTTCTTGCCTTTTTATATCTCTATATATAAAAACAGACACTCGCACACATTTACACACACATACACATGTGCATGCATTTGCTATTAGTTTGTCCTTTTAATGGAATATCTGCTCGTCATGCTGGAAATTCCTGTACTTAAATACATCTTCCTTTTTTTTTTTGCTTTAAATTTATATTTATTTTACTTATTAGACATGTGACTTGTGTGTCTTTAAATGTCATAACTGACATATGAAAATTCCGAAAAATGACATTAGTTTGACACTTTTCAAATAAATAAAAGACACTTTTTTGCTGTTGTTTGTTTTGTTAAACACGTTCATAAATTTATAAAATGCTGACATTAACAGGCAGGACGAAAAGCCAACAGGCAAAAGGCAAAAAAGACAACATTTCAGTTATTGAAAAATGTCTTTCAAAAGACAGTTTTTCTTAAAATAAAGGTTTTACAGCAAGTTTATATTTAGAAGTTTAAAAGCCGCCTAATTTGAAATTCCTATAGCTGAGAAAAATAAATTTGGCTGGTGCCAACTTTTTAAAGTCGTTCTGCTTCCAGAAGCCTAATTTTCTGCGTTTTGTTCTTTAAAGTAATTTTCTTACATCGTTCAAACCAACACCGCCACTAACAGCCCTTAAATCATTTCATCCATCTAAGAATGAAAGGCTTTTAGAAATATAGAACAAAATTGTTAAGATCATTGTTATTTGCCAGAAGTAAAATAGGAAATAGGAAACGAAAAAGAAAAAGTCTTCTGAAACACAACAACAATAAAACTAAATGTATTTGTGTTGTGTGGGTGGGAGGAGGGTGGAGGGTGGAGTGTGGAGGTGGCGCAGGTTAAAGATTTCATTTGAAAATCGGTTGTGTAGTTAGAAATTCAGAATAAACATACATACATACACATGTACGCATGTACGTATTTGCCAGCACATAAAATATTTTCCATTAAACGAAAACAACAACAACAGCTAGTGTTGAGACTAAGCACAGAATAAGAAGGGAAAAAACTTGAAAATTGAAAGCAACAGATTGGAAAAGTATGTGCATGAGCTGATAGCAGGAGAGAAAAATATGCAAAACTTAAACGTTCCAATAGACTGAAATTGAATATTGTTAAGCACAGAGTGGCAACGCATTAATGCGGAGTCAGTGAAGGATAATTTTTAAAGTGAATAATACGCAAGTCGATTTTAGTATCTGCTAGGATATTCCCTTACACTGGTTTTAGTGTCCTTAAAACAAATGTACGTTGTAAAAAAGTGGCTTGGCAAGACAAAAGAAACGAAACGTTTAAAAAGCACTTTTGAAAACGGCACATTTTGAAAAAAATAGTACCTTTTTGCCTACAAATTTGTACTTCTTAAAAAAATGTTTTTAATTGACAAAAGCAAGTTTTAACAGCACTTCCCGCAAAGATAACTTCTCCAAAGTACGTTTGAAAAGAGGTCCTTTTATAAAAGTACATAGTGAAAAAGTTCCTTCTAAATAATACTTTTTAAAATAGTACCATTTTAAAAGTGTGCCCCGTTTAATATGTACATTTTCAAAAGTACCATTTTAAAAAGTATCTTTTAAAGAGGTAATTTTTAAAAATATATTTTTTAAAAAAGTACCTTTTAAACGAGTGCCATTTTAAAAAATTAGCTTTTCAAAAAACTACCCTTTAGAAATGCACATTTTCAAAAACACCTTTAAAAAAACCATTAGAAAATTTTTCCTTTTTCAATAAGTACTTTTTAAAAAAGCAACTTTTAAAAAGACACCTTTTTAAAAAAGCCCTTGTAAAAAAATTACCGTACAAAAAATACTATTTGAAAATGTTCCTTTGGAAAAAGGACCTTTTGAAAAAGTACCTTTAGAAAATGGTACTTTTTGGAAAAAAAAACTTATAAAAAATACCGTTTTAAAAATGTACTTTTTAAAAATTAACTAAATTACAACAAGGTACCCTTGGAAAAGTTATATTTTTAACCAAAATACTTTAAAAAAATTACAAAATGTGCGCTTTAAAGGAGTTGTTATAAAAAACTTAAATATAAAAATATCTTTTAAAAGCAGCATCTTAAAAAGTTTTTAAAAAACACCTTTTAAAAAAATTACCGTACAAAAAATACCATTTGAAAATTATGCTTTTGATCATTACCTTTACCTTTAGAAAATGGTACTTTTTGGAAAAAAATACCGTTTTAAAAAAGTACTTTTTGAGAAGGCATGTTTCAAAAGAAGCTAATTAATAAAAAGATACCTTTTTAAAAGGTATATTTTTAACCAAAATACTTACTTTTAATTAAGTACTTTTAAAAAAATAAGCGCTTTAAGGAATTTGTTAAAAAAAGCAGCATCTTAAAAAAATTTACTGTAAAAAAGGCTTTTTAAGAATTGTATTTTGTATAAAGTTTTTTTTTTAATTACCTTTTAAAAGGAGTCACTGCTGCTATAAAAAATTCTCGCTGAAAAAATATTTATTAAAAATAAATGCTTTGTAAAAGTTGTACCTTTTAGAAAAATTTTGCTTTAATAAAAGTACTTATTGAAAAAAATATATTTTAAAACACGCACCTTTAAGAAAAATGTGCTTCTTAAGAAATGTCTAAAAAAAATTGCTTAGGAAATGCAAAGGATGAAAAAAACTAAGAAAACAAACTTTTTACAAATTTTTATTTTACATTGAAAATAGTATTTTTTGGTCATATTTGTTTTGTCCTGTTGTTGCCAGCAATCTTGGCATGCAACAGCACACAACTATTAAGAATTTGTGGCATTTTACCACCAGCAACAAAGTTAATTTTGTTTCGGTTTTTTATTTTTTTTTGTTGCCTCTAAAATTCTTATGTTCCACATTTCCTTTCAACTTTAAAACTGTAAAAAGAAAATAATTTTTAACATTTTTGTTCGTTGGACAGAATAAACAAGAAATGAATTTTGTTGAAGAAAAAAATGTATTGAAAGAAATTCTGTTACTGTCAGTTTTACGAGCGTATTTTCACACATTAACTCACAACTTGAGTTCGTATGACATGTGAAGGGGCTTAACATTCAAGAATACTTTGTATTGCCGAATACTCTGTAACAGTGATGGGAAACAGGCTGGAGCGAAAATGCATAAAAAATTGCAAAATAAAATCCAAACTTAATGATATTTGAAGTTTTTTAATTTAATAAAACAACCAAAAATGCTTTCAAAGAAACCAAAAAAATTATGCCACAAAAATGCAAGCATTCCCTTCTGTCAGAAGAGGCCGTGTTTTAAAGTCTCTAAAGCTTCTGTATGTGCTGGAAGTTGTTGTCAGGATTTTATAAATCGTTCAAAGAATATCTGCCTCTGTCAGCAATAGTTGTCTTATAAATTGTTCAAAGTCGTTGAACCTCCTTATCTGTGAGAAATGGTTGTCAGGAGCTCAAAAATCCTTGAAAGTCATTGAACCTCATTGAATCTCTGTCTCTGCCAGAAATTGTTGTCAGGATCTTATATATCGTCCTACGTCATTGAACCCCTTGCTCTGTCCGAATTTCCACACCCATCGTTTAAAGTCTTTGACCCTTAAACATGTTTTATGCTGTTGAATTTTTGTAAGAAATATTTAGCACGAAAAACAAGGACACGCAATCTTTCAGTTTTTCTCTTTAACATATTGAATTATCCATCCCATTTTGTGACATCACCACATCAAACATGTTTTATTTATTTGTTTAATATTTCTCTAGCCAAAAGTATATCGTTATAGTTGCTCTTGGCAGGTATGTTTGAAAATAGATAAACCAAAAGAAATCCTTCCTTCAATGATGGCAACGACAATAAAAAGTTTATTTAGGCAGAAGAAAAACAAAAACTTCAGTCAAGAGAAAAACATTTCGGATTTGTTAGGAAACTTCGAGGGAATTAAATATTATTTAAGTGCAAACTAATTGCTTTTTGATTAAAATTTATTTAGAAGGATTGACGAAAGACAATTGAAACAGCATAAAAACATCTAAACTAATTGATGTTAAAAGGGATTTAAAGAGCTGCAAGCTTTTCTTTTTCTTAAGGATTTATTTAGCGGTTTTTGATGCGAGTTACTTATATACATACATTAATCTAATGCAATAGTACAGTAACTCCAGGTACACATATTTAGCGATTTATTGTGATACACTAACATAACACACATCACAAACCTCTTCCTCGAAATATCAACAAAACTGCTGCCCCTAGTTTAACGGACAGCAGTGTCAGGTACCTGAGTTGGTAGCTGGATATCCGTAAAGAACGTCATGCCGTAATCAGAATTGACTAATGATTCCTCAGCATTTCGCTCCTTACTAAAAGAAGTATATCTTGCAATATATTAGCACCTCAGAATCCCCGAAATCAAGGCAGTGCCCCACACATATATCCTCAAGAATAACCACGATTTTAGGTTTAAACCCCAACCAGAACGTTTCAGCTTTTCAATCTAATCCCTATTTAAAGGCATTTCGGGGTACAGCTGGTTCTCGTTCTGCCAATCAAATTAACTTAATTATTAATTCTTTATTTCAAGTCCAAAATTATTCATTTCTATTGAAAATCAATGCATCAAAATTATAGCTGATCCATTCAGATGTGTTAACCAGGATTATTAAATGATTCGAAAGATCACGAAAGCCTACAATTGATACACAGAAAAGCTGATAACTGGTCTCATTAAGCGACTCAAAGGACCACGATATTTTAATTTTTTAATTTTAATTATTAAATAAATAAACGAATTTATAGTTGATTAGTTCAACATTTTGGCTTCATTCAATTAATGGAACATTAAACGAATTTTTAGTTGATATGGTCAAACGTTTGTAGTAGGCGTAATCAAACGGTTCGAAGGACAACCAAATTCTACTTTAATCAAAGTCCACAGTTATTAACTTTAATTGATTATCAAATAATCGAAATTCAAGTTGATTTTTATAACTTCAATTAATGAAAAATGAACCCAATTTTTAGTTGGTTTTGTCTGACTTTGATGACGTGAATCACTAAACAGCTCGAACGACCGCGACAGTTTATACCTAAATCTAATATCCGTTCTATCTATCGTCATGACACTTAAATCATTCTATTTCTTGCATGCTTTTTGTGTTCAATTTGTCAACCTCATCGCCCACTAAATATCATTTCGTAGGATTAATATTGCACAATTGTTTATATGTATTTATTTAACTTGTTTCAGTGGGTATTTAGACTTTCCAAATAAATAAATATTTTAAACAACGACAGCCGACATTCTTTCCTTTTTTTTTGTGTTTGTGCCAACTAATACACATGACACGATGCGAGTCCATTCAGCTCTTTAATTCTGCTTAAATCTCTAAATTACAAAATCCTGTGTAAATTTTACCTACAATTCGAAATAAAAATATATATTTTATTTGTGTTTCTTTGGCGTTGTGTTCGCCTGGTGACTGGCAACATTAATCATAAAACAAGTAACAAATAAAATGAAAAAAATATCTAGACCATAGAAAATGTCTGTAGTTGTAAATGGAATTTATTTGAAATGAACAGGGATGGAAAAACAAAAATTTCCAATAGAACAGAACTTTAAATTTGTTGAGAAAAATAATAATAATGTGTTGCGACATAATTTGTAAATTGTTGGCAAACTTTAAAGAAAAATGTTTTCTGCTCCTCTTTTCGTGCTCAATTCGTCTGCAAATAAATAGTAAAATTTGTTTCAGCAGAATTTGATTTGTTTTACAATCGTATAGACATAATTTCAAATATTTTATCCCATTTTTTTTTCCTTGCTATGGTTTCACAACTCTTTCATTCACGTTCATTTTAATTCCTCTAACAATTTTACTCTATGATTTTCTAATACGTAAAAACAACTGGGAAGCAAAAAATCCTTAAAAGAAATTCTTGCATTTGTTTAAGTTGAATAAATTTAAAAACATTATGCCTGCTTTATTTTTGTGCAAGGGATTTAAAAGAGTTTTTCTTTGACTTATAAAATTAAAAGAAAAAAAAACGTTAGAAGGAATAAGAAGGACGTGATTTCATAAATACAGCACTTTGCAATAGGAATTTCCGATCCTAGATACATGATGGCGGCCATGTTGTTGTACGTAAATCTCACAAATTGGCCAGTTTAAAGAAAAAGAAGGCGATTAATAAGTGAAGTAGTTTTTATTGTCAATTTTTTGACTTATTCCAAGAGCCGTCATTGCCAACACAGGAAGTCGATATCGAAAAACATAATAAATTCCTTTTACCTTTTATTAATCCCAACTTATTCCAAGATCGTCGCCACATGAAGTCGACATCGAAAAACTAGCGCTCGAACATTTTACTCGACCTAAAGGATAACTGGCGACTGATGATGAAATAAAATATTGTTGATAAAGAATAAAGAAACGCCAAATTTGTTACGTCAAAATTACGCGTCTATCAAGACGTCTGTTGGAATAGGTGGGAATATTAAAAATCTCTCCCATTCGTTGAACACTGCAAAACAAAGTAACGCCCTGCAAACGGATTTCTTAGCAAATGTCCTTCGAAAAAAAGACATTCTTCGCCAATCAGTTAAGAAATTTTAAATGAAAATTACAATCGCAACAATTCAAAAGATTTTTCTTTCTTTAAAAAAAAATGTTTGAGCTTAAAATTCGAAACGAAACGAAACAAACAATTAAAAAATGCCACATAAAATCCTTGATAAAACAACACAACAACAATGAACAATTGTGCACAGGTGTGCGTGACTGCGTGTAGACAAATCTGTGTGTGTGTGTGAGTGTGTGCTTGCGTGCCTGTGTATTTGACAAATAATGACAGTGTGTCAGGAAGTGGGTGGAAGAGGTTGATGTAGAAGAAATTAAATGTTTGCAATGCGAAACAGATACAAATGAAACGAAGTTGAGATAAAAATGAAAATTTACATTTGTATGGGCTCGTTCAACTGTATGTCTGATAACGTAATTTTTGCTATTACTGTTATTATTGTTGTTGCTGTTTGTTGTAATTTAAGTTGTATGTGTATTTAAGCGAACATATGCTTGCCATTAATGTGGTTTCTACTTAAGTTGGCTGTACTGACAATGTTTGTCTGAACGTTTGTCAAGGTATTTAATGAACGGGTATTTTAATTAAGGCGGTACCTGGCAGTCTGACAACGATATTGATTGGTCCATAAAGTGAATAAGTGCGTGCACTTTATGTGGCTAAGATTGCGATGGGCTCAAATTTAATATCATGTGATATTCTGATAATCTAAAAATCACACTCTTTTTATATTATAACCACAATTGCAAAATCCAGCTGAGCGGCCATCTCAGAAAAAATCCTTGGTTTCCTTTTAATTCGTCTAAATGTAAACGCATCATTTAGAAACTAATTTCGAAGTCCTTCAACTCTCAAGCACCAACCGTTTCTGGGATACTTAATATCCCTATTAGAATTCATTTTTAAAATCATTAATAAATTGTGTAAAAATGTTTGTTAACAGCAATCGCAATTATGTAAACACCACCACAAACACTCGAGCACACACCCAAAGACACACACACACACTCGAACCCACTCAAGCATTTTTCCCTGCCCTCATGCCACCCACTACTGAACAATCACTTACCGTTACTTTATTTACGCTCTCTTATAGAAACAAGCAGGCATGTTTATGCGTCTGACTCATTATTTGCATATGCACTCAACACACACACACACACGCGCACGCAACACACACACGCTTATCTTCAACTAACTGTTCTTACTTACACATCTTAAAATGTGTAAGTGCGCTTGTGTGTGTAATTACAGGTGCATTTATGCGCATTTAATTGACTATTTGAACAATACGAGTATCTTTGTTCGCTTGTGTTAATGTTGCTGCCAATATTAAAGTAAAATAAAACATATTTTTTTTTTTAAACTAAGAAAAAAGTTAATAAACCTCAATGTTTGCGTAGGTGGGTGTGCGGTGTTCGAAAGTGTTGGGCGGTTAATAACAGGAAGCAGTGATTTATATGCGAACGAGTGTTTAATTCAGGCTAATTATGAACATTTATTTCATATATTGAGAAATGCACGGAAACGTCATTTCGACAAATTAGTGCACGTTTTTGCTTAACAAATCTATAGAACAAATACACAGTGTATTGAAGAAAAACCCCCGTTTTAACATCTCAAACGTTAACGCTTGCAGTTTTACACTTAAGCGCAAAATGGTGCTAGAATTTACGTTAGAAAGACTATACAGCGAGACCTCGATTAGCGATCGATATTCCCGTGTATTAGAGTAAAAACTTTGAGCAGGTTTAAATACTTTTTATTCATATACGTATATTTTTTCAAGTTTCACAATTGAATTTAATTTAATAAGTTTAAGTGGACTTGCCACATATATATACAACAGAATTCCACTTTTTCATTTTACACTGATATAAGTATATAGAAAATAGCAGCAGTCACGACTAATCAGTGTAAAAAAAAATGAGATCCATGTAAAACTGAAAACGAAAATATATTCTTTTCCGGATAATACATGTAATCACGACAGAAAAAAAAATTCTTTTATCCCGGATGGTAGATTTAATCCCGATTAAAATCTATGCAAAAGGGATGATGAATCGATGCAAACTGAGCAAAAAATGTATTCCTTTCCGGATAATACAAGTAATTAGGACTAATCGTTGCAAAAAGAATATGTAATCCGATGCAAACTGAGAGCAAAAAAAATGCTGCTTCCACGGACAAAAGAGTTTATCAGAATTAATCGATGCAAAACGAATATGAAATCGATGCAAATTGAGGAAAAAAATTCTACTTTCCCGGATAATAGAATTAATGATAATGATTAATCAAAGCAAAAGAACAAAAAAAGGATTTGGACCGAAGAAAACAGTTTTTTATCCCATATAAACGATGTTGCCGATTAATCGAACAATGAACCATAAATACTATATTTTAGGCCACTAATCATCTTCTGCAACTGTTAACGTTTGAACAGGCACACTTCGATATATAAAAGTTATTTCCTTCATTGATGCTCTTTTTTGATTAAATTTAAAGTTTTCTCCTTTCTTGTTGCTTAATTTTTTACATTTATTTGTTTTTCTGTTTTTCTTGTTGTCATAATTTATGTGTAAATAATATTTTTCTTTTTATTTCATTAATTCCATTACTTTTGTCTTTTACTTGTTATTTGTCTCTAGTTTCTCGTCCTTCGTTTGCCTAAACCAAATTACAACTTGTTGTTTCTCTCCTTAACATGTTCTTAGCAAATTTAATATCATTTGTAAGCTGTAAAGGAGTTAGTTGTTCGTAAAGGATAATGTTTGTAGTCTGATATCCTTTGTTTTTTTTTATTATTTTTTGCTTTTAGGTTCTCTTTTGTTAAGGTTTTTATGGATTTTATTTTATCAAATGATAAATGAGTCTCGATTGTGTGGCGTTAATTAAATACGACAATGTGTCGTGTTTTTTAAGTACATATTTTATGGTTTTAAAATTTAAAGTGTGGAAAGGTAAGGATTTTTCTCCTAATCCTTTTGGGTTAACGGAAACTTGCGAAAGTTTAATGGCTTAAGCTCAGTTCAGTATTGCCTGTAAAGCTTTAAGTCTTGCTGGCATCTTAATTTCAGTAAATCTTTCCAAGTATTTGCATCGAGTTTCCTTAGGAATCACATTATTCGTGTTGATATAGACGGAGTGTCAACAAATAAGTTCAAAATAAACTTGGCAGTACTCAAAGGATGCGTTCTTTCTCCTACCCCATTTCGTACTTGTCTTGTTCTACTTCTGATCCTTCCAACTTTTTTATACATGACTTTTGACACAGGAGCATAATGGATAAAGTATCAGCTTTAATACACATAAACTAATTGTGGCAGGTTCAAGGAAACCTGGAAAAGATGAATGGCTGAGTCCAACATTACCCATAAATCTCTAGGCGTTGATGTCATCTTTATCCCATTAATTCCTTCTATCGTTTCATTTCAATAGGTTTGAATAGATCAGGATTCGCGTTATAAGAGTTGGTGTAGATCGGGCGTCATCAAGTGAGTTTAAGATGAACCTGGCAGTATCGCAAGGATCCGTTCATTCTTCTACCCCGTTTCAAACTTCCTTTTTCTACTTCATAATCTTCCAATGTTCGTAGTTTATTATCATTTATATATTTATTTATCATCATTATATCTTAATTGTTGGACCAAAGTGAAAAGGGGCCCAGAAAAAGTGTGTAAGGACGTGGTGTCCGGCCATAAGAGCGGTTTCCGTTACGAAAGGTTTCATTACATTTTGTCTTCGTTCAACAGATTGATAGAAATGAACAATCTTCTCCCCAAATTTTATTCGATATTATTATTGCTCTCAAGTCTTTAAAAGCTGTCGTTTTCATTTTTCTTTTCGCAATTATAACATTCCCCATTAAAAATCTATTAGAATGAGAATGTTTTTCAAACCAACACATTTCCTTTCATTTATTTTTGTGTTCATCATTTCCTTAGAAACATGATTTCGTTACTTCAGTTCGAAGCAAAAGGAAACAAAACACAACCCCAAAGAAAAACTCACTTCTGCTGTAAAAATATTGCTATCAACAGGAAGTTTACGCAGTGAGTAGTAAGAAAAAAAAACTTGGAAATATCACATCATTACAAAAATAAGCTCAGCTGCATATCTTATACAGCCAGGCTGCAGTCTCAGTGGAATTAAAACGAAACTGACAGTAAAAAAGATGGAACAGTTTAATTCTTTCGGGTTTGGGGCACAAAGCTTTTCTGCGCAAACAATCGAAATGTGTCATTCAGAATGTTGGTACTTATAAGACTCATTGACGGAATTATCTTGAATTTAATACCAGTTATAAAACTGGTATTCGTATAAATTTTCCTTTCGTTCGATTCGTAACTGCAGTGTTTTTGTTGAAGGACATTAATACTCGTATGTATGTATAAATATTATTGGCTTATTAGAAGGATCTCGGTCTTTCGGCTTGATTGCAAATCTACTGTACATTTCTATTTCGAAGGCAGTATGGTGCTGTCGAATTTAACTGCCTCTACTTCTAATATCACTTAGTGAACTGGAACACGGGCTCAGCACCCACCCCATGTGGATTAATAGATACACATACGTAGCAAACTGTCGTATTATGTGGAGCCGACAAATAACTAAATCCCTTTACGTGAGAATTCCGGCTATTTAATGCCTTCTACTGAAGTTGGTACCTGCGATGTCCAGGTACCTTGAATTGGACACAGGGAATCCATGACCTTGTAGCTGGTCTTTTGTTAGTTTCTGGCAAAATATAATTTTAATTCTTTCTCTTTAACATCCGGCTGATAAAGTGTTAAGCTAAAAATCCTAAATATTGAAACTATCCGTTCGGTTTTGTAACAAAAATGTTAGAATGAATTATGAAAACACTTCATTAAAATTTTGGTTCTCAAATAAAGAACACTTTTTTTAAAGCTTTTATTTAATAAGAATTTAATTTAATAACGCCTGCCTTTGATTAAGAGCTTGAAATCAGTTTAAGTTCATCTAATTCAATAACACAAGTGCAAAATTTGTTTAAACTTGAAAGCCAAATCAGTGTAATATGAATTTGGATGTCGTAATCTGCTCCTTTACGTCTTTTTTTATTTTTACTAATTTTTCTCTCTGTTTTCTTATTTTCCAAACATATTTCAGTTTTCGGGCAGAGTTTATTAAGTATTTAAAATGTGTCACATTCCTTTCTTCAGTTGCCGGATTCGTTAAGGTTTTCATTACTCCCATCTTCATGGGTTTTTTTCATTTCGAAAAACTCTTCTAAGGATTATAGCCAACTCTTTGTTGGTGGCACGCGTACATTTGTGAAAAATGTAAAATAATTTGTTAAATCTCTGAAATTATTTCCGTTACATTAATTCCTTTGTAGGAAAGATTTTATTTTCCATTTAGTTCTTTTCTCCCAGGATGCTTTCATTCAACCGGCAGCAACAACCTGGTTAAACGGATTTCTAAATTTGTAATCTGTGGAATGTGGAATTGTAATCTCGAAATTTTATTTGAAATTTCTGGTTTTATGTTTTTTTCTTCGTTTTTTTTAATGCTGTTGTGCTGGTGTTGCTGATGGCTGTGTGCTAAACACAAAACGGAAGTGGTTTTTAATAGGTATTAAATTGGTTTCCTTAGAAAAAGTTATATAATTGAAAATAATATTTTCTCCAAATATTTTCACAAGAGGTAATTAACGCGAAGTTTTGCGTATAATTTGTGGCATAATAAGCACAATAAATCCTAACCGGAGTTACTTTAAAATAAGTGGATGTTACAAAGGCGCCGGCACACAAACTAAGAATTCGAAGAATTGTTTAATGCCAAGTGATTTTAATTCGAAATAGTTTAGTTTATGAACGTTATTTTAAGATATTTACTTAAGAAATATATAGATTAGGAAACCCTTCAACACCAGAATTCTTCAGAAGTATTACAAACTTTATCCTAAAACACAAATGAAGGCTTTATTAGTATTCAGGTTAAGCGTTTAAGGATGAGTATTTTCTGGAAAGTAATTTATTTATTTGCTATCAAAAGCAATCATAAAGCTTTTATAGAGGCTTTCAGCTTTAATCTAACCCTTGTAGTAAAAGTCTTTTCTAGGCTACTTCAATAGAACTGATTGTGAAGATGGTGCAGATTGTTTGACGTCAGCAGGTGCCAGGATGGGCTAATCTGACGGCGTACTTATTCCGTGAGGTAACTATGTCAGGATCAACGTCGGCTCAAAATGCTCGGAGTATCTAGTCCCTAGACCTTTACCTAAACTCTACAAAGAACATCCGGTCTTAACCCCAGACTCACACGATGTTTCTCATCATCCTTGAAAATTGCCTCATGCACCACATCTGTGATTTTAGATTTAAACCACTACGGCAATGACTCTGATTTTTATACTCTCCTCATTCTAGTGTGTGTCATTTAGTTCCTTGTTAGATTAGTGTAGGATATCAAAAGTGAATCTATACGGTAGTACCTTGCTCCAAAAGTACTCTTTAGCAGGATGATTTCTATAACATAGAATGGACAGGGATTTTTCTCCTCTCTCTTCTTGTAGCTGGTTTTGCAGGCTTCAGATCTTTCCTTTCAAGTTATTGACATTCTGTGGAATCATTTCCACTGCTCATTGCCCCAACGACATCCTTATTCTCTTTAATTTCTCTAAATAGTCTGAATGTAACATAATTTGAATTGTATCACAAAAACAATATTATTAATATTTTATTTAATTTTGTAATTTCCTTATTAATTTATTATAAAAGTTTCCTTATCTGTAATTAGTGTCTTTCACTAAGGACTTTCGAACTTCAACAGTTGAGTTGCTGTAATTTTTAACTATAACTATTTTCTGCTATTTTACATTGGAAGAGTTCATCTCCGGAGTACAGGTTCCATTATTATTTTACATAAATCACAAAAGTCCTTTTAAGAAGTTTAGCTGCTCCTGCACAGACATGTTAGCGAATTAACTTTCCAAGCTATACAAATTTTAATGATTTTTATTTTATTTTCTGTCTAACACTTCAGAGCATTCATAAAACTCTTAAAATAGTTTTTTCAGATTATTTTTCATATGTTGGCTACTGAACAAGTGACAGACAAAGTGCTTGTATAGCGCCTTTGATAGATATTTTCCTTGTCTAAACTAAATTGTTGTTCAAACTACTCGCACAACGTTTTGTTTAGTTTGTTGAAATATTTAGTTTTTATATTTCTTGTTTTAAAGTTAAAAGTAAAAAAAAGAGAAAAGCTGAAAAAAACTTTATAGCATGCAATTCTTAAGACCATTAATGTATAAATCCACTTTATTTTGTCTCTCTTAAATAAACTAAAAATTAAGTTTGTTGCTTTTTTTATTGCTACTTGTTTTTCTCTATTAAAGAAGTTAGTTTTTGTTTTCCATACCAAACAGGGAGGGGTTGCAAACAAAACTTTTTGGGTTACTGAAACTACAAGTATAATATTTTGTTGATCTGGCAAATTTTTAAAAGAAAGATCTACAAAGATCCCATCTATAAGATTACCGGAATGCATTTCCCTTAAAACGTTAACAATCAGACATCCCTTATTTATTGTCGATATATAATTGGCAATCCACGTATTTTGACTTTTAAAGATATTATACTACTGTATTGTACAAATCACATGCGATTTTAAAACCACGCGTATAATTTTTTGCGTTTATAAATGTAATGTTTCAAATTGAGGAAATCACATGCGATTTTAAATCTCATTTGTGTGTTTTTTTTCGACTTAGTAAATTAAAAATTTTTTTCTAGTTCGTCGCCGTAATATTGAAAGAAAATAGGTAAATTTTTTGTTACCAATTTTTTTGTTAGTTAAATGTCTTAATAACAAATAACAGCATAAACAACTTTTTTAATTAGATGCGTTTTTCACAATCGGCAAATATGACAGGTGATTTGAAATCGTTAAATGAGCAATTTGAAATCAGTAGTTTTTAAAAAAATTATTGCGTAATTGAAATATTAAAAATCCTTAATTCTATAAGTGACGTCTTTGCAGCGATGACAAACGAAAAAACTTTTATTTCTATGGACTCCCTAAACAACATTTGAACATTTCCTTATGTTTAGATCATGTACTCGTATATATGAAAGTGCACCTCTTTTATATCTGTTTGTTCACCTCCTCCCCATCTTAAGAAAACACCGTGTCCTTAAATACATAGTAAAAGAAGAAATAAAACAAATTTCTTATGAAAAACCACTTCAGTTTGGCATTAAGAAAAACTATGTTCTATAGCAAGTTTTTGCTTATTCGCCTTCATGCTGACAAAATAAAACAAAACAACAACTAACGCTTCTTTTATGTTGTTTCGTTGTTGCATTTGATAGTTAAACCAACCATGAAAGGAAGTTTTGCACAAAAACAATAAGTATGTATGTGTGTAAATGTATTTATATGAAAAATAACTGCTTAAATAGGGAAAATGTTTGAAAAATGGGGAAAAACTGAAATTGCAGTTGAAAGCAGACATGTTGTAATCAACCATAAAGTTGTTTAAGACAATTTCGTATGAAAAAGTGTATAGCAAAGAAAAAACAGTTAGTAGAAGGGTCAGAGGGAGAGAGAGAGAGAGAGAGGGGAAAAACAACTTCACAAATCTTAAGAGAGAAATAAAAAATATATATTAAAATGTTTTAAAAGAAATCTGTGCAAGTAAATATTAAAAGAAATCGATGAAAAAGCGATGAACTGCATAAAATCTGGAACATACAGTTGAAAGTAATAAGAAAAATATGTTTATTTGACACTTGAAATGAGTCGTTGGCTTGAATTAAATTGACAGCAAGGAAAAAATAGCGGGCGTCAAAAGTCCAACTTAACTTCAAAGCGGTCTTTTTGGCCCATTATAATTTGCCAGCAATTGTTATATCATTTAAATTGAAGGCATTTTATATATAGTATGACCCCTGTTCAAACAAATAAAAAATCAGGCGAATTTAAAGTTCTTTCATGTTGCTACATTCGTTTTGAACACATGTGCACAGTTTTAGTTTTACATGTTAGAAGTTAGTTAGAATTTGTATAAAATTTTTTTAAAATAAAAGGCAATTAAGTGCTCAGAAGCCCTAGAACGTTTAAAAGCAACATTTACACATGTAAATGATGACGATCGCATTGGACGAGCAAGTGAAGCAAATTGTTATTGGAGAATTGTCGCATCACTATTAGAGAAGTTGCTGAGGATGTCATAGCATGCAACTTTTTTTCTGCTAAATTTCGGTTCCAAAATTGCTGAATTTTTGGCCAGAAGAAACCATAATTTCTTGGCCAAAATCAAAAAATCATAATCATGGCGCAGCCGCTATATTCACCAAGATTAGAGAGACTAGACTAGACTAGAATAGTTGAAAATGTATTTCCGAACTGCTGCGAGGATTGAAAAAAAAACACTTTTTGATGGAGACAAATTTATAATAAATAAATATTTTTTGAAGAGAAATTAAAATTCACTTAATTTTTTAAACAGATCTTTTATTGCATGTTATTGCATTTTTTTTAAATGTTCATAACTTTGAGTTGGCAACATTTGGCTTTATTTGGCAACAGCTGATAGTTAATTTCCGTTTAATTTATTATTATTATTAATTATGAATAGATTTACAACTAGAGCAACGCAAAATACGGATGATTGTGATAAGAAAATAATCAATGGATATTGAAAATTAATTTCCATTTAAAATGTTTTTCTCTGATGCGGTCCATTTGTGGTTGAATGGGTATTTGGAGAAAGGATATCGAAACACCATCACATCCATAGAAAATCCCTGGTCGATGTTCTTTATGGCCGAGCGTAATCATTGGTCCATATGTATTTCTTCAGAAAACGCTGATTTTTAGCCTGTTATTGTCTATGATGAGCGGTGAAAACAATTCCACGCTTTGGAGTTGCATATATATTTATGCAACTCCAAAAATAATCACCCTATTTATATAAAGTTTTCAAAGACGCCTTTCGTTTTGCCTATTTCACTACAAGTTCATTTGATTGATGGCAATTTTCAAAAAACTTCAACTTAAAAGAAATCAGTTATGGCCTTTCTATATTAAACTAACGATATGTTATTTAAAACTTTTTTTTTCCTATCTAACAAAACCTCATGTTCTTCACAAAAACATATGTAAATACTTCCATTGAATAAACTACATAATTTTATCGGAATATCTTTCTTGTCTCTGGCAAAAATGTACACCCTTTTATATTCATAATGTCTCTTCTGTTTTGTCCACTTGACAATAATTTCATCTCGGTTTCATAATATCTACATTTGTTTTGTTGTTTGGTGTGCCTGTAATGTTAATGAACATTATATAATTATAAATTTTGTTTAGTTTGCAAAAAGCCTTCAAATTGGGGAATGAGTTGAATATTAAGCAAAGGGCCAGCCAGCAAAAGCCTCTTAAAATACTCACAAATGGGCTACTTTCTACCGCCTCTTAGATTTCGTCTTCAATATAAGTATATATCTGTTCGTACTATTATTCGCTACAATTAATGAGCACTTCCGTTTCCCCTGAAGGAGACAGGTACAAGTGACGCATACGAATACTTATAGTCATAATTTTAGGTAATGGAACGACGAGTTTTTGGCCGGTAGGTTTGATATGAATAGATATAAAATAAGGATCTGGTAGTTACCTGGACAATTGGACAATGGAAGGAGAATGCCTTGATTTTCGGTAGCGTTATATTGTCCTATTTACGTACAAAATCGAATACGCCCTAAATGAAATTTTAATCAGACGTCTTTAGTCATGAGTTTTACACAAGTTACAAAGTTTTTGAGGGATCAAGTGAGCTGAAGGTATTTCCTACAGGAAACTATGATATCTATACTCTTAAAAATATGTCAGCTTTGATCTAGTTTATTGGAAAAAAGTGGTCACCAGTTGTAAAGCCATTTAAATATCCAACCGAAGACAAATAAAATGCAATCGGCTAAAACGAGGTAACTGGCTCCTAAACTATCGATAGTGTGTAAATGTTATATAAAAGTAGTATTTCTTGTAGTTGGTTCAATATGTGTGCTGGGTGCACCTAATCCAGTAATTCTGGTTTCTTTCAAGCCTTCATTTTGGGCTATTAATTGAAGAAGACCAGCTGCGAACGAAATAGTGCGGCTTAGCTTTAGGTATACAGCTTCATACTTAGGAGCGACTTCCATTGGAGGGGCTTCAATATCTTTTTATTCTTCTTAGCGTTTAAAAAAGAACTCAATTCGATGTATCAAAAATTTTTTTTGCTTTTACACAATTTCCATCTCTTTTTATATTATTTTTCCATTAACCAAAATCTAGTGAACAGAGAATTTCGAAACTTATTTTCAGTTCTACGGGGCGTTAAGTCAAAAACACTTTGTTTATGTACAATCATGTGGTCTTTTTGTCATTAACATAAAACAAATGTTTTAAATGTACGAATAGTTGTTGTTGTTGTTGTCCCTTAGCTGATGTGGTATAGTCCTTGTTGTTATTTGTAACACATGTTGTGGTTTTCTAAACTTTATATCTTTTGTTATTGAGCATTAAGAAATTAATGAGCATGTTCGTGTAGTTGGGCGAATTAAGGGACGCTTTCATTACACACTTTTTGTATTCTAACTTATTGTGTACACCCATTACACCCCAAACTGGCCAGCAGGCAAATTTCAAAACAAAGGCAACACTTTAAATCAATTGAAATTGAATTAAATATGAAAATTGTGTGTTTATAGTTGTTTATTTGTTTATTCAGGCGGCTAAAATTCAGCGAAGCTGTCGTACAAAAGATTGTGGCACCAGCAACAAAAATGCAAACAAAATGGTCGGAGAATTGTATAATTTCTTTGAGTTAAAGTCAATTTAATTTATTTTATTGCACTTCATTAATGAATGCGGTATTTATTTAAGTTAGATGAGGCAAATAAGGTCAGGTGTCTGCTCCCCCTCCTCCATCTGGGGTTCCTATTCCAGCGAATTTGTTTTTGAATGTAAGTAAAAAAAACTAAGCATTTTAATCAGTTTAATATGGGACTGTGTAAAAAAAAACAAGAGTCTCTACGGCAGCAAAGAAATCGAAAAGTGTGATCACTGCTGCCCAGCGCTGGGTTGTAGTTGAATTGTTCAATTCAATTAAAAATTCGTTGGCTTGATGTTCGCATCAATACAAACTGCATTGAAAAGTCTCCTGTTGAGATATTCCGGCACAGCCTATATACTTCACTAAGAGTAGTTTGTGGTCCTCCAGTTCGAAACGTTCAAACGTGCCACCTGCTAATTTATCATGGTCTTTGTTTGCCCAGTTCTAATCTTGATAAAAGAACAGCGATGCCGTTATTTCAGTTTTTATATAAAATTCATATATTTTAGTTGGCTGTTCGGTGGTATATCTTTCCAGCTTAAATTTTCCAAGTTTTCTTAAAATAATCTAAAGTTTTCTTAAAATAAAATAAAAAAGAAGACGAGAACCTTTCGAAGTGCTTCATTTCTATTGGGCCAACGAATATGTGACAGCTTAAGCATAACGGCGGTAGTAAACAGCAAACCCAAGTTTAGATAACCTGAAAGGGGAGACACTCACTAACAGTTTTAAATCCTTGTTGGTCAAAAATTACCAGTATTATTAATTTTTTTTCATTCAGTTTCATTATACATTTCGCTTTTGTATTCAAAATCTGCTTGTTTCAATTACAACAATCCTCTTAATTTGTTAATTATTGATGAGCAAAAACACAACAACTAATGGAATTAATTATTTATTTGATGCTGTAGAGGCAGGATCAGGCAGGACGCCGACATACACGTAAAAGCTTGTAAGGGGAGATAGTGCAAATATGTACTTACATTGAAAAAAACATGTGTATATTTGATTGATAATAGATTGTAAAAAGTTGTTAGTTGAATAACTATTTTAGTTTATTAATTTAAGCGAATTTTGGCAACAAAAGCATTCAAGTGAGTTTTAAATAAAAATCAAACTTGCTTCTATTGTAATAGTTTCATAAATAAAATATATATAATAAATGGTGGTTGTTAAGCAACTGAATATGGGGAAATCGTATTGAGCAAGACTTATCATGCTTTTCCTCCAAAATTAGCTGATTGGTGTTTTTGCCAGCCCGCAATAGGTCTCTTCGTTGTTCAAAATGCCCGAAAGAAGTTTACGTTGGAGATTGTAAAACAGGCCTCGAATGATATTTATTTTAATTGAATTAGATTTCATTAGCCCGAAAAAACTTTAACATAATATTCCTGAAGAGTGAAGAGTAAATCAAAATTGTCCTTTCCTTTACATAATTTGTACGCTGTCATTTCAGTTGTTATATAAAATGAACAGAAAGTTCTGGTAAAAATAAAAAAAAGGGAATTGCATATTAAAATCACATAAATTTCAACAAAGTATCATTTTTAATGTTTCAAACACTTTTATATTTTTCTCTTCTGCTTTTGAATAACAGTCAGCAAAATAGACAGACATTTAGAGTGGTAAACTGACAACTCCTGCAGTGAGTTTATTACGAAACGACTCATTTTATTAACAACATAGAAAAACCATCATCATCGTTATTATCCTGGTTTTCATCAGCATTAACATCAACATCAACATCGTTCTTGTAATTTTTCTTTAGTTCTTTATAGTTTTAGGTGTTTTTCATTTCGTTTTTTTTTTGTTCGTTATTTAACAGAACTGAAAAATGTTATTAATATTGTAGTAATAAAGAAAGTTACAGCACTATGATTTTTATTCTTTTTTTTAGTCGTTAACAAAAATTATTCAGTTTTTCTTTATATCTTTTTTTTTTTTTGACAAACAATACGAGAGCAGGCAGTCCCCTCTTTTTTGAAGCTTAATCGGATTATGAATGATCACAAAATGATGATAAAATTCAGACGAAAAAACCACAATAAAAAAAGTCATAAAAAATATTTTAAAAAATTGCATTTTCGTGGCTGGTTGGTAAGAAAAAAAATCATAAAAACAAGAAATTTACTTTAAGCGGTGGGACATCAATAATTTACCAGCCAAAAAACGCCCTGAAGAGGGAGGGGTGGGTTAAATCGCAATTAAAAAGGGGAAGAACATGTTCCATGTTCTGCTCTAATATCTAATGTTGTCAAACACATGCGCATTTTCGAATGACACTTCCATGGGCTGTGCAGCATTTTGAATAATGTCTGCAACATACATCAACGTTTTATTTGAGTTGCATGGGGCAGGAAGACGTATTTACTGGCCGCTAACGAGTCCTACGACTGAAGAACAAATTCACTTTGAAATGCGTTGTGCAATTGACTGATCAACTAGTCACAAAAAATGGGCCCTGGACGATGAACATGTATAATGTAAAAATGATTTCTTTTCAGGAGTAAGAGCCATCATATCCTTATGAACTATAATTATAAAACGGTGTAACGCACCCCCTACTGCATCTGTGCTCTAGTGCTCTAGCTTCTTCGCCCTTTCTTGCACACGGTCGAGTAATTCCGAAAGCCAGTTTTTTTGTCAAATATATATTCAGGTGAAGTTTTACTAGGAAAGGCTGGAAAGTCTGCATTTTTTATATCAAAGTAGACTCGAAGACACTCTTTGCCGAAATTCACTTCTTTGACAGTTTTCTTCATCGTTTTTTTTTATACCAACAAAGCCGCTTTATAGGAGCAAAAAGTCGGAGCACAGAGAACTTTCAAGTCGCCACATTGTCAACACTATTTAGTTTGCCGTCAGGTCACAGGAGATCATTCTGAAGGAAATGTCTTTAGATCAGCACTTTTGTCTACTATATATATATTTTGCTGCCATTTTACTGTGCCACTGTCCACCATCTTTAGGAGCACTTTCACTAGTACACTCATCTGATAAAAGTTTTATATTAAAAATATGCTACTAAATCTCTAGTTCCAAGGTGTCTAAGTGGACGTACCTGGTCAATAGTGTTATACTACAATACATGGCACACACTTGCTATAGGAAGAAAGTAGCTCTAATGTGATTCCGTTATCGGCCCATTTATGAGCTCAAAATAATTAACCAGTCCGTAGTACCTGTGTCTATTGTAAGTAGCTGATTCCTGTGACTTCATATGTCCGCCGGTGAGGTACCCAGTCCTTATTACTTATAGTATCAGTTCATTATCAATGACAATCATGCCTTAAATGTCTATAGGCCAGTACAGTCAGTAATGCCCTTGACACTGTCAGTAGAGAGTATTTCCCTGTCAGGTACCCTGAACGAAATATAGCAATCCCTTTCGTATGTAGACAGTTCAGCAGTAAAATTGCTGTTTTCGACATTTCGCAAATATTTAGCATTATTTTTGTTTCTCATTGATCCTTTTCAGCGCACCTAATACTGGACAAATTTCTTTTAGTAATTGAAATTGTAAGCTAGAGATTCATCGAGATCCTAACCTGGACACCCTACACTTTATTTTTACATTATAGAGCACTTTTATTTTCATTTATAAATCACTCTGTTAAAGAAAATTTAAAGAAAAATTTTATATTTCCAAATGTCTGTTTGGTCCGTAATTTGTTGCCGCTCCAGAAGTCAAAAACGCTTTAGTGTACAGTGCCCCGAGGAATACATACAGACTCTGCAGGAAACTACCGTTTGTAAGATTATAGTTGTGTCCACAATAACTTCTGTATCTTATGATTTTTCCTGTTTATATTTCCAGTAAAAACTGCTCAAATTGTTCATTTGTACAAATGTTTTTGCAACTTGGCCAAAGACTCGAATGATTTTCCTCCCACGCAACTGAGAAAAACACATTTTCTGTCGCATCCCAGTTTGCAACGTAATCCCATTCTGCCCCTACTTTTGGGCTCCATGTTTGGTGACAAGAAACGTTTAAATTTTCTAGATTTTGCCAAATATTTAAGCACTTTTCAAGCCTTTAGATCCCAAATGACGGCGAAAGAAAAACAACAACTTAAGGAGAAAAAACTTAAATGTAAGTTTTCACATGACAACTGTGTCAGTTTTTTAAGAAAAGCAGCCACTCTTTTTATTCTTCAAACTTTTAGTACTTTTCAATATGTTTCATCGCAACAAAAATGGCATCATAGATGAAGAAGATTTAATCTTTGTTGTTCATAAATTATTTGCTGATATTTATAGCAGTGAAAAGATTATGAACGTGGTCAATATGATGCTTGTGGAAATGGACACTTCGCATACAAATCAAATATTATTCGAAGACTTTTCCAGGGCCTGGGAAATTTTCGATATGGAACAATATCTTGTTACAAGAATCCCAAAGTAAGAGTAAGAGAATTTAATGTGGGTGGAAAAAACCAAGGATTCTGGCCTCCTCAAACCAGGCAAATTTTCAACAGCATGTGGTTTCTTATTGTAAAACTATCAATAAATTATATATTTTCCCTTGACAAAGACAGTGAAGGCAATCATTTTTCTAAACAGGCAAGCAGAGACTTGATTAAGCTAAAAGAAATCGTTTCGATGTGTTATATCAAAATTTGCGAACTCCAATTTCTCTAAGAATTAAAGTTAAACCTTTTCTAAATGAACTGATATTAAATTTTTTTAGTTTTTAGTATTTCGGGAAATGTTTTACAAACGAACTGCCACCTGTTTCAAGTTTCAAAGCCATAAAAACATTTAAATTTATTTAAGTATTTTTTTTTTTTGCAATTTTTTATTGACTTTTGCAAGTACGACTTTTTTGTGGTTTTACTAATTTATTTTATAAAATAAAATTAAAATATTAAAAATTCACAAGATAATGAAAAATATTTGATAAAATGATTTTGTGGCTGAACATGACACATGTCAAAGATTACATTTTCTGCTGAACACGAATTTACCACGAACAGAAATGTTTACTAATTTATTAAGCTTTAATTAGAAACATATATTTTATGTAAAAAGAATTATAAATTCAATTTGATTTTTAGCGGCTGAAAGAAGTATTTTTAGTTGAAATTAATTCTGTTGAGAAATAAATTTCTCAATGCTAAAATATGGTATCCTGACATATATCCTTTATTTTATATGCTGCTCAAAACTCGCAACTACTTCTAAAATCATTAATCCAAGTACTTCACCAGAATTTCATTTCAAACCTTTTAAGGACTTGTTTGCGTTCCATACATCCTTTATATTATTTTCTTTAAGCTGCATTTGCGATTAAAAGAAAAGTTAGTATAACATGTAGCGAAAACATGTATTTTTTGATAGTTTTCCTTTCTCTTCTTCTTCTTCTTCTTTTGGCGCTACAGTCCGTGGTGAACCTGGGCCTCAACCAACAAAGTTTTCCAGCTGGCACGGTCTTTAGCCAGCGTTCTCCAATTTTGCACACCAAGTTGGTTGAGGTCCCTCTCCACTTGTGTGCGCCATCGGTTCCGTGGGCGTCCTCTACTGCGTTGTCCCACAGGTTCGGAATCGAAGATTCTACGGGTCGGAGCAGTATTCTCCATGCGCTCTACATGGCCCAACCATCTTAGCCGTTGGATCCGTAGGCGCCTGGTTAGGCTCATGTCGCTGTACAACCCATACAGTTCATGATTGAATCTTCTTCTCCAGAAACCATCAACGCAAACAGGGCCGAAGATTGAACGCAGAACTTTTCTCTCGAAAATACCAAGGACTTCCTCATCCGCCTTCGACACCGTCCATGCTTCTGCGCCATAAAGAAGTACAGGGATTATCAAAGTGGTATATAGTGTCAACTTGGTTTTTCGAGAAAGGGCCTTACTACTCAATTGCCTCTTGAGCCCAAAGAAACAGCGATTGGCAAGAGTTATTCTGCGTTTGATCTTGGTACTGATGTTGTTCGTACTGTTGACTTGGGAGCCAAGGTAGAGGAAGTCCTTCACTACCTCGAAGTTATAGCTGCCTATGGTGATGTTCGGGCCCAGTCGTCGGTGTTGCGCGTCCTTTTTTGATGACAGCATATACTTCGTTTTGCCCTCGTTCACCGCTAGACCCATTTTGGCCGCCTCCGTTGAAATACCAGCAAACGCTTCAGTGACGGCTCGCTGTGTTCGACCAATCACGTCAATGTCGTCAGCGTATGCTAGCAGTTGCACGGACTTTTGGAAGATCGTGCCTCTGTTGTTGGCGTGTGAGTTTTGCACGATCTTCTCAAGAATTATGTTAAAAAAGTCACATGACAGTGCGTCGCCTTGTCTAAATCCCCTTCTGACATTGAAGGTCTCGGTGAATTCGTTACCGACCTTGATGGAGCAGCGAGAGTTCTCCATCGTCATCCTACACAGCCTGACGAGTTTAGTAGGAATGTCAAAACTAGACATGGCTTCGTATAGCTCGTCCCTATACACACTGTCATATGCGGCCTTAAAATCAACGAATAGGTGGTGGGTGTCGATTTGCATTTCTTGGGTCTTTTCCAGGATCTGCCGTAGTGTGAAAATTTGGTCGATGGTGGACTTTCCTTTCTCTAAAATATTAAATTTTGCATATATTCGTTGGTTAAAAATATCATAACTATTCATAAAATTATTATCTCAATAGTTTTTTTTTTAAATTTTACGTCAAACACTGCAAGGATGTGCTTGCCGTCCATATGTCCTTTATTTCAAACTACGTTTTTTATGCTACATTTACACTTAAAATGTAGCAAAAAAAAATTATATGCATGATTTGGCAAAATTTTAATACAAACTGTTCAAGGACCTACTTAAATTCTAAATATCCTTTTTTCAAAAAACCTATTTCATGCTTATTTATGGTCATAAAGTATCATAAATGTTTGAAACTGAAGGCTGGTTCGCTTTTCCGATACTGCAACATGATATCCTGCCCCCATATCCTTTATTTTAAATATTAAATTTTGGCAACATTTATAGTCTCAATGTGTTTCAAACTTATTACTACTTCTCAAACTATTACCTCAATTATTTTATTAAATTTTTTCGTAAACATGCCGGAACTTGTTCACGCTCCATATATCCTGTATTTTGTAAATACCACATTTAAAGATAATTTTCTATCTATGAATATGAGTTTCTGGTTAGCTATAAAATAAATTTTGTTGAAGAGCTATAACTGGTGACTTTTTATATATTTAAGTTCTTATTTCCAATTCGTATGTTACGGTGAACTGCATTTGTATCCTCTTTTCCTTTAAATTAAATCTTAAATGGCAACTTTATCCGAAAACTTAGTGTGCTTTCAGCAAGGACATGAATTTCTCCCATATATCCTTTTTTCCAAAAACTAAATTTTTTTGGTCAAAGTGAAGTGAAAAATCTTCAAAGAATTGATTTTACTGATACCTGAACCTTAATAATAATCTTGTTTAATATTCCCCTTATTGTTCAAAATTACTTATTTTGCTTCGATTTATTTGGCTTCTCTCTGGCCGAGCATTCTAGCTAAAATCTAATTAAGAGCTTTTTAAATTTGTTTTTGTAAGCACCAGTGACTTGTTCGCTGTAACTGACTTTTTTAAATGACTAATGTCAAAAGCACGTGCTTATAAACGTTCAGCATAGTCGCACTGCAGAATAAAACTGGTGGACATTCAAATAAATTTCCCTGCAAAAGTACAATAATAAAAATAAAAATGTAGAAAAAAAAAGTTTCCCAGTTACGTGCTGCAGACAAATATAAATTTTATGACTGCTTGAAAAACAAAATTAATTAATTATGAACAAAACATTTAATTTTAATATGAGCCAAAAATTACAACAAAAAACATTTTTTTATGACACCCCGGGTTTTCTTTCAAGCACAACGTGGCGAAAAAACTTAAAGCTGCAAGACAGCGGTTCTTTAATCTGCTTGCACTCTTTATGGCTGTTTGCACAAAATAATTTGAAAACTCAATTTAAATGAATGAATAAATTTATACAACTTTTTATTCCATATGGTTTTTGCCAGCGATTAACTACAAAAGAAAAAGGATGAATTTGTTTTGGTTGGGTTTTCCCCGTTGTAATCATATCCTTCATGTGTATGAGTAGACACAACACTCATCGTTTAGTGTAATTTCGCTCTACAATTATTGCACTGTCAACAATATTTTAAGAACAATGTTTTATTGTTGTTGTTGTTGTTGCTGTCATCATTGCTATTGCTCTTTTTTTGCCTAGCGAATTGGCAATGTTTGTTATTAGCTGTTAAGAGGACTCTGTTCAATCTGTTACACACTTACAAACTTTCCCACATCCACACACACATTAACTTTTTTCAGTATTCATTCACTGTTTTCGAACATGACATGGTTTTACTGTTCATTCAGTGAACTTATAATCTTCACTTACTGCAATGTGGAATAGCAACAAAAAAAACCAGTTACAGATTTCGAGTGAGATAAGTTTTTGTGTTTGGCAAACATATTATTTATATTAAATAAAAAATTGGCAATAAAAAATAAAGATTTCCAATCACATAAACATTAATATTTTGTTTATAAAAACCCTTTATTTAACTCTTTGAAACCCCTAGCGGCTTGAAAGCCATAAAACTCATAAAAGAATGATAAAAAATTCAGTTTTCATTTCAAAACATCCTTTAATTAAACTATTTGAAAGCCCTTGCGATTTTAAAGCCACAAAACTCATAACAAAATGATAAAAAATAAATGAGAAATTGGAAAACAAATAACAGAGTTACTCGTATTTTGAAAATCGCATAATTTGAAACCACTTGCGCATTTAAAACCACAAATTCAATACGATGCTTTTCGGCAAAACTCATAGATAAATGCTAAAAAAAATGAGAAATTGGAAAAAATTTATATTATGAAAACCACATGATTTGAATGCACTTGACCACGTTTTGCTAGGTTTCTACAAAGCCATAAAGACTGCTAAATAAATACTATATCGTACTTTATGTGTCGGGCTAAAAGTTAAACGTTTTGAAATAACATGTGTTTTTTATACCAAGAATTTGATATGCTAATTTTCGGCAGCACTCACCGAAAAGCTCTAAAAATATTTGAGAAATTGAAAAACAATAGATTGTTTTAAAAATCACCTGATTTTTGGCGTTTTAAAATCATAAATATTCAATACAGTTCTTGAAATATAGTTTTAAAGTTGTTGTCTGCTTTCTGAACAAGGAGGCTAAAGAAAAATTTCGTTTATTTTGGGTGAAATATTAAAAAAAAAAAATTAAATTTCTATTCTGAAAATCAAGTGATTTGAAGTCACAAGACGTGACTTTCAAAGAAACTAGCGTCCCTGTATTGTTTTCTCTTCGTATTGTGCACGCTCCGGTTAAACAATTAATGTTGGTATAAAATGCTTTAGAGGCAAAAGGATATTAAGGAGATGGTCATATCCTTGCAGTAATCGACTTTAGGCTGGTCACAGACTGAGACCGTTTAATTTTAGAAATAGCCGACTGGACGAAATAATAATTCATTTGGCATTAATGTTGGCCATCAAACCACTGTTTGATTGGGACTATAAACGTTACTAACCCTGATTCAAGTTACTCCTCTTTCAACCATTTTGCTGCCACTCAACAGCCCAACATCATCCATCGATGCAGAGGCAACTATTTTCACAAACACACACACACACGCGCAGCCGTCTAAAAAGCATTCATACCGCAGTACATTAAATTTTATGAAGCCGTAAAATCCCAACAAAAATATTGATGTATTTAAATACAAAAAAAAAAAAAAAACACACATTCCAACAAGCCCCGTAGTGTTGCTCGAGTTTGCAGTTCGGTTCTGTAAAAATCACAGCTTTAATTTGTTGCTGTGCTGTTGGCACTTGTGATAAAACAAAAATTTAGATTTGTTTAATATCATTTTTCCACTTTGGCAAATCTGAATTATTTTTTCCCTCCTTTTTATGTGCGTGATTATTTATCATCACTTGGTTGAATTTACAATTTCATCAAAATTGTAAATCAAACGTTATTTTTTCAGTAAAAAAATACCAGAAAAACACATACAAGCACAAAAACATAAAGGCAACAAGTTTTAATTAAATGTTCAATTAAAAAAAGATAGAAGAAATTTTTAGATTAGAAACGAAGCGCTCAAAGAGCCTTCAGTTTCAACGGAAAGGAATGCGAAATAAAAAAATTATGCCATTTTTCAATATAATAATCAATACCAGAAAGATATGATTGGAAATAAATTAACTATGGAAAGGTTTTCACATTGGGAAAATTTCTATACGAAATTAAAATTGTCATTTCGATAAATTTTCTATAGAAAAGATTTTATATCAAAAAATTTTCTATGGATACATTTTTACCGAAAATTTTTCATATCAATAACTTTTCTAATATATAGAAAGAATTTCATGTCGATAAAGAAAACTTTCCATGGAAAACATTTTACATCAATAAATATTCTGTAGAAAATATTATTCCATCGAGCAATTTTCTTTATCAATAAATTTTCTATTAAAAAGTCTGGATATTAATAAATTTTCTATAGAAAGAATTTTATATCAATAGATATTCTGTGGAAAATATTTTTCTATCAAGAAATTTTCTATGCACATATATTAATAAATATTCTATTTAAAAATTTAGACATCAATAAATTTTCTTATTTATATAAAAAAAGAGTTTTCCATGGAAAACATTTCCTGTCATTAAAGTTTTTAAGGAAAGCAATTCATATCAAAAAGATTTCTAAAGAAAAAAATTTCATGGAAATATATTTTATACAGAAAATATTTCATTTTCAGAAAATGTTACGATAGAAATTTGTATCAATAGATTTCTTTAACAAAATATTTTTCATAAAGGGTTTTTCAACAAGGGCGGTTAGATGTTGAAATATGAGTCATGGAGTTATCAAGTAGTAGTACGAGAGAAGCTAAATGTGAGGTATTAACGAAATTCTTTATTTCCGCGACTCTGACACACAGATCTGTCAGATCTAGCAATACTTTGACGTCCGCGGGCTGACTAATTGCTTAGCGAACCGGTCGCCTCGAATTCGGCCACCGAATGGCCTCTCTAACGACATTTTCAATTTAATTTAAACTCTCTAAAAGAAAAACTTTGAGCCAGAAATTTTGTGCTTAAAACATCAGAATTGTAAGATTATCTCTAACAGACATAAAACACCATATAGAGTTCAAACTGAGCACCAGCAACCACAAAAAATCCAAATTACTCATATCTAAAGACGTTATTTATGTTTGTCTGTTAAGAAAAAATATGAATAATTTTGCTCCAATTTTCATAATTTATGTTGGCGCTTAAGCATTTTCATAAGCTGAATGTCCAGTTGATATATTTCCATCAGCTTAGAATATCTGGGCTAAATGCCTTTCATGGCAAAAGTTTTGTCCAGGGAAGAAATTTATATATTTTCTTTCCTTTTTTTTTAAATTTTATTTTCTACCTGCAAAGTGCTTTCAACAGTTAGTCAAGACTACAACGTGTGGTGTTTGTGCTGGCGTTTGGACTGTGATAAATGTTGTAGTACCTGTTGTCGAGTTGGCACACGTATAAATATCAAAATATATACATAAATATATATTTTTTCTTTTATTTTGCGATAAAGATACCTCAAGGAATAGATATACTCTTGCACCACAAAGCTGAAATCCTTAAGGAGGTGTTGGGAGCCAACAAGACTTGTTTAAGGATCTGGGAGTGCCTGTGTACATTTTTGAAATTTATTCTTTTTCCTGTGTTCCCATGTTTTTATGCAGTTTTTCCTTTTTTTAATTTTTTAAATGTGTTGAACATAAAGTTGCACTGAAAAAGGGACACTGTAAATGGGCTGTAACGTTGAACAATGTATGCATTTATTATTTTTTATGTAAATACTTCTAAAGTGCTTTCTGTGGAGATGTTGTACAATTTATGGCATAAATTAAATTTAAATATCCATACGAATATTTTCTTCTTGGACGTGAGGCTTTAATTCGTGTTCCTTTTTATTAGAAAAAATTAAACAAATTTTGTATGGCAATTGTTTGCTATCGCTAAATTTTGTATAACAATTTAGTTTTCTCGATAAACTTTCTATGGAAAATGTCTATAGAATATTGTTGTTATGTTAATTTTTATGTAGAAAATATTTCCTATCGATCCATTTTCTTTAGAAAATTTCCTGTTCTCGTCAAAATTTCTAAAACAAAATTTTTTTCATTGAATAATTTGCTGCAGAAAATTTTTGTTATCGATAGAAAATATTTCTTTTCTCTTTAAAAATAATAAAATAATTAATTGATAAGTTTTTTGCCGAAAATATTTTTTCGTCTTATCGTTAAACTTATAACTTTCTTCTATTCAAAATTTATGATATTGATTAATTTCCTATAGAAAACTTTTGTTACCGAAGAATTTTCTTTTCTTTTCCTATTAACAAATTTTCTCAAAAGTTTCGTAATTTGTTGTTAAACATTTTGTTGTCGATTATTTTTTTTTTTTTTTAATTTTATTTTAAAGATTTTTCTATGTAAAATTTTTATTATAGATAAATTTTCTACACAATTTTTTTGTCGATTATTTTTTTTTATGTAAAATCTTTTTTTGTGGTTAAATTTTGTGTAGAAAATTTTTGTTGTTGATAAGTTTTCTATAGAAAATATTTGTAAACTTTCTATAAAAAATTTTGTTATCGATAAATTTCCTATAGAAAATTTTAGTTATCAATAAATTTCCTTTAAACGTTTTTTACTTTCATTTAATTTTCTGTAGAAATTTTTGGCTGTCGATATATTTTTAATATGAAAGTTGTTAATTTTTGTATATTATTTTTATAAACTTGCTCTTAAGTTATAATCTTTATAAATAGTACAATTGAACGTTCTTCTGCCCTTTACTGACAACCTCTCAATTTTGTTTGTTCTTTATCTTCTAGAAGATTCGATTTAATCTCTTTTATTTATTTATTTTAAGATTCATTCACTGCAAACTTTTCTTCATCTCATTTGTGCTCATTTTAAATGCATTTCTTTTATTTAATTTCGATATTATATTTTTCTTTCTTTTATCTTTTTCAACTGGCTGCAAATTGAAATGAAAAAGCGCCAAGTAAACAGAACAAATGCAAATACATACAACCCTGAGTGAATGGGATACAGACGGACAAGCAAACAGGAACGTTGAGAAAGAAAAATGTTTCGACTTTTAATACAATTGTAAGTTTTCTCAGTTCATTTAACACATTATCGCTCCGCCACAAACTGTGATACATAAAAAAGGTTTCTAGTGCTTGTGCAGCTGTGTGAACTTTAAACACAGCTGTGGCAGGATTCAAGTCCTTGGGGTCTTGCAAGCAAAGAAAACAAACAAAAAAATTAACGAATGACCAATTTCAAAGTAACACTCAATGCTAAACTTGTTTAAGGATTTAAAAGACAAATGTGAACACTTTTCCGTGACATCAGCAGACCCAGCGAGCAAAAAAAAAGGGGGAAGCGCATGTGTTACAAGCAACAATTTTTGCTCAAAGGCCAGATTCAGGTTTTTTTAATTTAAACTGAAATTTTTCGTTTTTTATCAAATTGAGTATTTCGTTTTGAATTTCATTATTGTTTGCTGTTCTCAAAACGAAGTGTATTATTTATCTTTCTGCGCTGCAAAACTTTTAAAACATCTTCGTACACAACAGCTGAATGCCATTAACATCCTTGAAATAATAATCATTATTACACATTTCTATTGTCATTATCATATAAACTTTTTCTTTATCCTCTTTTCTTGTTAATTTAAAAAGCTGGAAAAGGAAAGCACATTTTTCAAACAGAAATTCATGCAAAGTCTGTCTCTCAGTCATTCATTCATTCATTCGTTCATTCTCCATTCATTCATTCATTATATTAAGAAAATTGCATATTATTGTTTAAAACAAAAGTTTCTTCTAAAGTTCAGTTTAGCTTTTTCTATTTTATTTACTCGGCGAGCATGAGTTTCTCGATAAATTCAAATGTTGCTTTTGTCTAAAGTTGATTTTCTTATTTTTTTTTTAGCTTTTTAACAGAATGCTGCACAAAACTTTTTTGTTTCCTGTTTATTTACGCGTAACAAACTAAAAACAAAAAAATTAAATTTATTGTTTTATTGTTATTTTTGCGCTTGTTTTTCAACAGAAAATTTTAAATTAAATGCATGATAAACATGCGATAGTTTAGGAACAATAATAAGAACTTTTAATGACAGAGACAAATGATTTTAATTTTAAGCAAAATTATATTCATGCAAACGTTCAACTATGCATAAGTGCATAAATACATACATAAACCTACATCGAAATACACACGTAAATAATAAATATATATTTATTTGTATAAAAATCATATTAATATATTATTATTATGATTTTTATAAGAAACATTTTTAAAAAAATTTAATTAAATTATTGATTTTTCAACGTTTCCTTTCCCCAAACAAAAATAAAACATATTTTATTAGAAAAATTTTAATCGAAAATATATTCGAATAATTATTCGAATAAAAAATATTCGAAAAATTTTAAATTTATTGAGTTTATGACAAATTTATATAACTAGACACTTAAATAAATAAAAAAAATAGTGTTTAAAAAGTTTGAAAGGAATCAAATTTTTATTCGATTGAATTTTTTTTTTTTTTTTTGTGAGCTTTGAACACTTTTTTAATTTAATAAATTTAATAATATATAGCTTTAAAAAGCGAAATCATATTATTGAAACGATTAAAAAGTTTAAAATTTTCCTTGAAGCATTTACGAAAATATTTTTTTGATTATTTTAAGTCATTAACATACATACATACACTAAAATTATTCAATGATAACATTTTAATAGAAAAAATTATTTATTCGAATAATTATTCGGATAAAACAATTCGTAAATAATTATAAACATTTATAAGCAATAAAAAAAACATACAATACAAAAATACAAAAAGTTTAAACGAATACATTTTTTATTCGCGTGAATTTCTTAAATAGAAAGTGTAGAATTTTGCAGATTTTTTTAAAATAACAAATAAAATATATTTTTATGTGTATGTATGTATGTATATGATTTAAAGAAACATAATCAGTAGCACTCGCCACTTTACACTGAAATCTGGATTTTAACGTATTCCGTATTAACATTTTTAGCTTTTAGTGCTAACAAATTTAAAATTTTTTTAAGTTATTACTATTTAATTAAAGAAAATATTTGAGCAAAATTTTAATCGATTAAATATTTTATTTGAATGAATAAATAATTATTTAATTAAAAGAAAAAGAATTAAAATGGCATCAGAATTTTAACAGATGATAAATTAAAAATATCTTTATTCGAATAAATTTTAATCGTACTTTTGTATTAAATATATATGTATGTATAATATATAATAAGAATTCGAAAAATTATACTCGTAATTTTTGTTTTTACAGTATTCAAGTTAATGTTTTGTTACAAAAACAACTACAAATTTGATTTTTAGAGGTTCTGCCACATTTTAGTCGATTAAATGAATTTGTGAAAAACTTGTTAATCGAATATGGAAATGTTTATGATATTTTTATGTTGATGTCAAAAAAAAAAAAAACAAAAGCATATTGTTTTAAAATTTCCTGTTCAATCATTTTGATAGGATTTTTAATAATATAATAAAAACTTAATTCACTAAACCAAATTAAAATTAGCTGACAGATCTCTCTGCCGCCGCTAGTTGGAGCAGAAAACTTGGCATAGAAAAACATTGAATTTACTCTTATGCTAGACTACTCTCTTCAGATTTAAGCAGCTCTACTCTTTTCATGTTTTATTTGTGCTCCACAACCAGGGATGATAAAAAGGTTACACTTGTTAATTCAGACCCAACCATAGACTCATTTGCACTTAATATGTACATACATATATTGGGAATAAAATATTTACTGAAGGAAATATTTTAAATAAATCTCTAAGAAACAGAATAAGAGCACTTTACTTTGGAAAGGCAATCCAAACATCAGCCGCTTTCATATGACTTGACAGCATAAAACCAGATTTCACAATTAAGAAAAGAAAGAAATGTTTACAATATAAAATTTCCATGTGATATATAACTAAAATTTAAATATAAACAATTGTTAGTCCAATTCTATTGAAATTAATATAAAAGTACTGAATTTATCATGCCAGCTATATATATATAAGCTAACTGTGCTGCCAGAGTTTCTTTAACATTATAACCTCCAGTTGAGAGTTCAGACTTAAAAAGTTGTATATTAAAAATGGCTTAAGAATTTTATTTGTTTTCTGTTTGTATGTCTTTAATTTAATAATAAACTAAGACTTCTCGGTGACTTGTCTTAAAATAACATTCTTGTGCTTTGCGGCAAAACAAAAGAATTGGCATTTTGGGCAATAAATATCCCTACCTGCATTTCTGTTATAGAAACTCTTAAAACAAAACCGCGGCTAACGATATCTAAACGGAAAATGTTAGAATGAGTAATTAGTTAAGAAGTAGTTGAAAAAGAAGTTGTATTATAAACGTCCCCTATTCTTTAAAGCAAATCCCTTATTATATACAAATTCTATAAGTCTGGCAGGCCTCTCTTTGTACGTATGTATGTGTGTATAATATTTGTTATCTGAGAAAATAAGTTTCTGTTTAGAGCTTCTAGTAAGATGAGCAAAATGCCAACACTTTTGTCTCCAGTAGTACACGCTCGCTTAATTCCAAACGTTCAGATACAAAATCAAACGTGTGTGAAGTATTAAAAAAGTGCTTAAAATAAAGATTTATATATCTTCTTTTGAATTATTTAAAAAAAAAAAACAAAAAATAGTTCCAATAATTTTATATTCTCATAGTCGTATTTATTTGTGCGACAGCTCACTTAAATGAAAGTTTTCTTTGAAAGTGTTTAATAAATTGCTTAAATACACGTAAGTAAAGAGAAATTTATTGTTGACGATTAGTTAACGTGACATGTGTCACAAAAAAAAAAAAATCTCTCTAAAAAAATGTATAGCAAGAGAAAGAGAACTGCTAGAAAACTATTTAATTAACGATAAAGGGTGCTTTTTTTCTAAATATGAATTAAAATTTGCAAAATATTAATGGAATAGAAAAATCCTTAGTTAATGGATTCTAAATTTGTTAATAAGTGAGGGAAAAATAATAATAAATTCGCCAGTATGACAACAAAAGCGAATTCCCAAGCATGTAAGAGTACAAATATTTTACTATTGAAGTGTTAACAGCTTAGAGAGACTAAAAAATAAAGTAATCAGCTGCACTCTTAGTTTCACTTGAAAGACATCTTGTATTTACATGTCAGAGGTGGCAGCACTACGACAGCTGTAAAGTTTGGCGTTTTTTTTTTTCATATCTCTGAACGTCAGAATCTTCGCGTCCAAAATCATTTAATATGGCAGTAATTTAGTGGGATTGTTGTCTTGTTTTGTTTATATATAGTATGTAATTTCTTATTCTGCTCATGTTTCATTTGCTTATTGTAAACACTGTTTTGTGCGCACAAACGTACACACAGTTAAACGCGCTTAACTTAAATGTAACTCAAAGATACACCACTACAACAACAACTTGTTTTGTGTTTGCCATATGCACAACTTAATTACACGATCAAGTTTTTGCCCCTTATTTTTTTGATCAATTCTTTTTCTCTTATGTGTTTCAACTTTAAGACTCTGTTTACCATTTTAGCAGAGTGTCTGATGCTGCTAGATGTTTTGAAGTTGGTAGAACCATTATTAGTTGGTGTTTAAGAAACGGCGAGTTAAAACCAGACAAGCGCTCTAACGGGGTTTTTAAAGAAATTGTATATTCAATTCAATTCCAAAGTATCAAATTGAATTGCTCCTACAAAACAAAATAAATTGTCGTTTAAAATATCTCCATGTGAAAAGGCCTGTTTTGAAGTGCTATTTAATAAAATACTTATTCATGTCTGTCAATAACAATTGTTTAAAACTCAAATTTTTTCATTTGAACACGCCACGTTTTAATACATAATACATACATATGTACTTATGTATGTGCATACATTGTTTTAGTTTTAATTCTAACTTGTTGTTATTGCTCCATTTACTCAGTTCGTGTTCCACTTTAAGTAGTAACAATTTATATAAAATAAACAAAAAACAGAAATGCCCAACACTTTAAGACAACATTAACATAATTGGTTCTGTTGCGTGCGCATGCATGTGTGTGTCTGTATGTATGTAAATACTTTCCAATGAATAATGCCAAACATGTGTGGTTGTTTTTGTTGTGGCTGTTTTTTTTTTCTTTTTTCTGTACGTGGTTTCTTTTGCTCTCATTAATTTACTCCAATAAATTACGTTGCCAGAATGTGAATGAATTGTTTCTATTCGAAGGGAAAATTTTTACTGCCACATCAAATTGCTAAACAAAACAAAAGCAAATTAAGGCGACTCAGTAGTTCATGCTTAAAAGCGGCTCGCTTTAATGCTTAAAAGCAGTTAACACTAATAATACTATAAAAGGGTTTTCAATAGGAGCGGATAGATGTCGATATGGATTAAAACATATTATGTGATTATGTGTGACTTTGAAAGTATGAAATATAATATTGACAAAATGTGCGCCGTGACACGGATCGGAGTGGTCCAATTTACAATGACTACGCCGCACACACCGTTTATAGATAGCAGTTGATTCAGTTATGTATGTTGCTTTTAAAGTTATGAGTCGATTGCGGCTTATTGGCATATACCTGGGACTACGGAGAACACCCAATAAAAAGTCTAGTGTGGGCAAAATGAGACATCTTGTTGGTGGCCAATTCAGAATTACCGATACGCTAAAATTTTGCATGCTAAATGTGCCTCATGGTATCCGCTGCGCCATCTATATTCATGTCTTACAATTTAGGCCAAAAGAATTGTGGTGAAAAAATAGAGTGTATTTTTTTATGATTGACGGCGGGGAGAGTATATCGCCACACACATATTTTTTCGGCCAAAAAAAAAAATTTTTTTTTTTTTTTAATATTGTTTTATTTACGATCTATTTTACAATTAAAATAATAAGCAAATTTCATGACTCTTAAATAACAACATAACATATATTGAGTTTCCTAAAACCCGAAAACAAAATATATACAAGAAGAATTTACTTTTTAATTAAAATACAGAGTAACGAATTTTAACTTTTTCTATTTTCGGAAGGGAAGGTCAAGTACATGAAGTCTTTTAAGTCTTTGGATTTCATTGCGATCATCTAAAAGACTGATTGCTAACACGTTGGAATGATTGCTTAGTCTATTTAGGTAAAAAAAAACATGGGGTCAGAAATCGTTTAATTTATAACATTTACTATGTTAAAATTTCGGAAATACTTGCCGGCGTAAATGTTTAGTCTGGCAAGGCTCCAAGTTAAGAAGAGCGACAAATCCAAAGAGATCATTTCTATTAAAAGTTAAGAGTAAATTTGAGTTTGACCTGATATTGTTTCGTCGAATGACGTCACGTAGTCGGCAGCACAAATTGTAATTTGTTTGAGTAGAAGAAATGAAAGTTAACAGCCACAATATTTTTGTTATTGTTGTTGGTGGTGGTTTTGGTAAAGCTAATAATGGACAAATTAAATTCCGATGTATGTACATTAATAAATTAAAAAAAAACATGAAATGTAAAATATCGATACATTCAACACACCAGTGATAAGAAAAATCGAAGCAAAAACAAAACTGAAAAAGAACAAACATTTTTTTGAAGAACAAAAAAAACTGAAATTATTTCAATTTTCTTAGTGACATACACATGTATGTATGTATGTATGTAATTATGTAGGTTTTGATTTGTTAAGTGATAATTTTGGTACAGTATAGGGTAATTTTTTGACAGTTTCGTGGTGCCAACAGTTGCTTTATTTTTAAATATATAAAAAAATTTCAATATTTTGACGATGTATTAACATTATTTGGCTGTAAAAAAATTGAAAATTCACAAGTGATTAAAAACAATTAGCACATCAATCAATGTACAATAGTTTTAACATTTTTAATTATTGTAAATAAAAAAAAAAAAACAAAGTTTATATCTTTAAGAAATGATTATCGGTGTCGACAAAGATGTAAGTTTTTCTCTAGAAATAATAGTTTTTTTTTTTTTATTAATTAATTTATTATAACTATTACTCACTTTTTTATAACAAAAAAAAAAATATAAAAATAATACTCGAACAATTACGTATTTAAAATTAAATTAAGTTTCATCAGCTCGCAACCATTTTAAAACTTGTAAAAATTAGTTGCTAAAAGCAGAACCCTTTTGTAAAATCCCTGTGCTAAAATTGTTTTTGCCAAAAATCGTTGCTTTAAAAAACAATTAATAATCTTTTACTTCCTTGTTTCTGGAAATCACGTTTCCATTTAAAATAAAACTTTCCTCTTTTAAAGTAATTGTTCAATCAACCATTTGCTATTTTTACATAAACATAAATATTAATTATTTGAAAAATAATTTTTAATTGATTTGCCTAAATTTCCATAAATATTTGCCTGAGTTGTTCAAATAAGCAGCTTTATTTTAGCAGACCCGACAAGCAAAATAAAAATAAATTACTATATTAAAACTATTATGTTGTTGTTGTTTGTTCTACATTAAACTCTTGTGTTTTGAATTTGATTTAAAACAAAATTTACTTAATGGTTTTTATTACATAAGTACTCCACTTATGCCATAATCCTTCTTAAAAAAAATTATCAAGGGTTTTTCTTCAATTGGAGCGCCATTTTGTTTTGTTGGCATCTGTGTAACCGGTTTTTCATTATTGAGTAACTGCTGCTACAGCAAAATTGCTAGAAACTTCCTTAAAGCTGTTACAAGTCACAATTCTGTTTAATAAATTCAAATTAAATCCCCCAAAATCGATCGTTATATAAATAAAATTTTAAATATTTTTTTTTTATCAGACCAGACTTGTTTAATTTTTTTTCGTTTAAAGTTATTTGCTGCAAAGACAAAAAATCTTGTTAAAATTTAATTTAATTTTTAATGGTCTACTTTAATATCAGTTTTATAATGTTGAGAAACAAAGTACCAGTTTTGAACTGTATATAAAATAAAACTTGTACATCTGCTACAACAAACAAATTATTCAATTAATTTGAGTGCAGTATGAAAAGTAATAAAAAATTATACGTGCAATAAATAAACTTGAACTCTGGTAATTTCATCAAAAGTATTTTTTTTTTATATATTCTTTAAAACAAAAAAGTTCGAATGTGTGATTTGCGAAAATATTCCTGCAATAACGATTTTAAAAAACAGAAAATTTCAACCTAAAACACTAAACTGAAACTAATAAATTCTGAAATTAAAATTTTCAAATGTACTATTTTCAAGAAATTATTTTTTCAATGGTTTCATTTGCCGACTATCAGTTTTTAAACTAATTTTTAAAAATCCTTTTTTTAAAGAAAGTGATCTTCATAAAGTATTTACCTGCCAAAGTATTTTCTAGCATCTCTTTATTGCTAAAAACTATGTATTAACTTTTATTAAAATAATTTTTTTTCTTTTAAATTCAAAAGGTTTCTGTGAATTTTTTGCGTATTTAGGTTCCTAAAAATAGTTTTTTTTTTTAATTAATAACTTTTGCTGGAAGTTTTAGAATTATTGATCCTGTGTTTAGTTTTCATTAAGTATTTTTTTTAACTTATTAGACATTTTTTAGATTTTTCATTCTAAAACAAATGTTTTAGTTTTTATTAAAGTATTTTTTATTGTAATATATTCCAAAAGGTTTTCGAGAAATTTCCAAACATTTTTGTTTCTATTCAAAAAATTTTTTTAGCATTTTTATGTAGTTTTTATTCATGTATATTTTTAATTTGAAAATTTTCTGGTATTTTTCATAATAAATTTATAATTTAGCTTTTATATTTTTTTTTCATTTTTTAGCATTTTTATTTAAAAAAATATGCTTTAGTTTTTGTCAAAGCATTTTATTTCAAACATTTTTCTGAGAGCTTTCAAGCATTTTTTCCAAAAATAATGATCTGTTTTCTATTAAAATATTTGCTTTTAATACTTAAAAAGGGTGTTTGGGATTTTTGGACAGTTTCATTTTAAAAATGTACTTTAGTTTTAATTAAAGATTATTGGGAATTTTCTAGTGTTTTTCAATGTTCAAAAAGTGTTTCTAAAATATTTGTTGAAAGTTTCCTGTAAAATTTTTTAAGATATTTTGGTCCTTAAAACTTTCTTTTTTTATTGTAGTTTTCATTCAAGTATATTCTTTAATATTCTAACAGCTTTAATAGACATTTGCTGGCGTTTTGACCCCTAAAAATATTGTTAACTTTTTTATTGAAATTTTTTCTAGCTTTTATTGCTCTGAAAATAGGCTTTATTTTTGCTTAAAGTATTCTTTTTATATTAAAACAAATGTTTGCTGAGAGTTTTCTCTTATCTTAGTTATTATTAACACCAATTCCCTTATTTCAACCTTCTGAAGGATGGCAAAATGACAGGAAATTAAACAATTAAACAGAATGATTTGATGAAAACCAAAAATTGTTAAATTGAATGACTTTGTTTTGAACACACAAATTGGCATTCCTACTTCATCATTATCATCAACGTCAGCATCGATTTAATTTGTTTCATTCCAAAACATTCAATCCTTTTTCAATGTCAAAACTCACAACTAAAAGAATAATTAAAATTTCTGCTTGTAGTAAGAGAAATTCGTACACTAAGACCTTTCTTTGCTTAAGCCAATTAAATACTTGTTATATGTAGGAAAATATTTATTATTTTATTGTAGCATTTCATGCTGAAAAGGTCTTCCTTCATGAGTGAAAACCCCATTTTGGTAAAGTTTGATTCTATTTTTCCTTTATTGTGATAATGAAAATGATTACTGGTTAAATGTTTTGGTCTGTGTTGTTTCTCTTAAAAATATCTGCCTGTATGACCAACCGACCGACCAACTATTCATTGCTCCATCTAATGGAATGCTCTAAAGCCACATCCATCATTGAATGCTGCAAAGCAGTGGGCGGTATTTGTACATTTTACTTAAGTTGTTACTTGTGAGTGTTTAAGTCGAAACAGTGATGATGATGATGTTGGTGCCGTAGCCGGTGCTGGTGGTTGTCTTGGCTAATTTACAATTGTCAGCCCCATATTGTGTGCAGCGCACTGCTGGCTGGCTGGCTGGAGTGATTGCAAAACTCTTAGTAATGAAATTTTGCTTAACTGTCAGTTGCAGCATTTGTTTTCCCTCCTATAGAGGGGGGTTTGTTTAATTTATTTTTCGTATGTTTGAGGAAAATTATGTTTAACTTTGATATGCGGTGGGGGGGGTTATGTAATAAAATAAAATTGTAGCATAACTTTGGGAGGGTTTCAACAAATGAAGAAAATTATACTTTTTCTAAAAGAAATAAAATAAAAAGATAATTTTCTGCTGGCTAATTAAAAGAAAATTAATTTTAATTGTTTGATTTGTGGCAGATATTTTAAGATCATGTTAAATTACCAAGAAAACAAATGTTAACATACTTTTAGGAGTATTAATATTATCAATTCGTAAGTGACGTTGTGCGTTTGTTGTCCTTTCCTTTACAAACGGATAAACGAACTCTGATAAAATGGTTTATTACTTATTTTGAAAAAAACAGTTCAAATTCACTGCTTGGCTTTAACTTAAACTTATAAAGATTTATGAACTTAATATCATATATTGCAAAATCTTTTGTTTTTTCTATAATTGTTTCTATACTTCTTTTGTCTCTTTTTGTAGACGGGTTCAACATTAACCCCAGAAATGTTATTAACCACAGCTGAATCCTCAACATTTAGCGCCTCGGAGGTGGCAGGCCGCTTACAAGTCGACATCCGTACCGGCCTTAAATGGACAGAGGCTAAATATCGCGCCAAAATTATTGGCCACAATGAACTCAATGTTATCGAAGAAGAACCTACCTGGAAGAAATATGCCGAACAATTTAAAAATCCGCTCATTCTGTTACTGCTCGGCTCGGCGGCCGTTTCGGTATTCATGCGACAGTTTGACGACGCTGTTAGTATAACAATTGCCATTATAATAGTGGTGACAGTAGCCTTTATACAGGAGTATAGATCTGAAAAGAGTTTAGAAGAACTTAAGAAATTAGTACCACCCGAATGTCATTGTCTGCGCGAGGGTAGACTGGAGACATTTTTAGCACGTGAGCTGGTGCCGGGCGATGTAGTGCATTTAAATGTGGGCGATCGCGTCCCGGCCGATGTAAGACTGTTCGATGCCATTGATTTGTCCATAGACGAATCAAGCTTTACGGGTGAAACAGAACCGGCCAGAAAATGTACAGAACTTCTATTGAACAATACCGGCAATAAGGATCATACGAATATGAAGAATATAGCCTTTATGGGCACTTTAGTGCGTTGCGGCAATGGCAAAGGCATTGTGGTGAGCACTGGCGAGAGAAGCGAATTTGGCGAAGTGTTTAAAATGATGCAGGCAGAAGAGGCTCCCAAAACTCCCCTACAAAAATCTATGGATATTTTGGGAGCCCAATTGAGTTTCTATTCGTTTCTTATCATAGGGGTGATAATGCTTTTGGGCTGGCTGCAGGGTAAACCCTTAACGGAAATGTTTAATATCTCCGTTTCTTTGGCAGTGGCCGCTATACCCGAAGGCTTACCCATTGTGGTGACAGTTACCCTGGCTTTGGGTGTTATGCGCATGGCCAAACGCAATGCCATTGTCAAAAAACTACCCACAGTGGAAACACTGGGCTGTGTGAATGTCATTTGTTCCGACAAAACGGGTACCCTGACGAAAAACGAAATGACCGCTACCGTGATTATTACCTCAGATGCCTACATGGCCGATGTCACCGGCGCCGGCTACAATGACCAGGGCGAAATTCATATACGCAACTGCAACAACATTGAAATGGCCAAAGCAAATATAACCAATCTTTTGGAAATTGGCGCCGTCTGCAATAATGCCTACATACAAAACGGCACCCTGCTGGGCCAGCCCACTGAGGGTGCTCTCGTAGCGGCCGCCATGAAGAATGGCATGTATGCCACAGCCGAAAATTATGTACGCATACAAGAATATCCCTTCTCTTCGGAACAAAAAATGATGGCGGTAAAATGCATCCACAAGTACAATAACAATAAAGAGGAAATCTATTTTGCCAAAGGCGCTCTAGACTACCTCTTGCCCCAATGCACCAAGTATCAGTTTGGCACACAAACCATGCCTTTAACTAAACAAAATGAAGCAGAATTTCTAGCAGAAGCCTACGAAATTGGACGCAAAGGCTTAAGAGTATTGGCTCTGGCCAAAGGGAAAAATCTACAGGATTTAGTCTATTGCGGTTTGGTGGGCATAACAGATCCACCCAGACCCTTAGTAAGGGAATCTATCGAGCTGTTAATGCAAAGTGGCGTGCGAGTGAAAATGGTTACAGGCGATGCGCAGGAGACGGCCATGGCAATTGGTAAGTGAAAACCAGTATCTCGTACTAACATTTTGTATAAGTAAATTATCTTGTTCCTAATTTTTCCGCCTTTTATTTTGAGGACAAGTCTAGTTGGAGTAAGTGAAGAGAAATTTCTTCACTATAGAAACTTCAATTAGCGAGTAAAACCAAACAATTTACCCACCAGTTTGGAGAAATGTGGAGAAGCCGGCATTAACGGTTTTGTTGTAAAGAATTTTTTTCAAAAAAGGCAGGCTTTTCAACTAAAAAATTGTTGAGTAAAAGGTTTCTTAAAATGTTGCTGCGAAAATTCAGTACGAATTGTTGCTGACAATTAGGTTCAGTTTCCACCTGCTCCAGCGTGCATTCAGTGATCACATAACTCATAGTCTATGGCCGTTTACCTTCAGCTCCCAGATCAAACAAATTTTGTGCTGGTACATAAAGTTTTCTTGAAAACTTTCGCTTCAAGGACCCATTTTATTTTTAATTTCATAAGTTTTTTTTGCTCCAACATTTTATGTTTTTGTGGATCTTTAATCTGCAAAAGATTGCAACCAGACATATTAAATCCCAAAATGATGCAAAAATGTCATGTTCCTTGATTGTTTGACATGATGGAAATGCTGAAAGATGTTGGAGAGCAAGAATGGCACCAAACTGCTCTCAACACCAGCTTCATACATTCATTTGTTTTCTTTTATTATTTACTGTTTTTCTCCACAACTTTCGATTTAACCCTTAAACCTGCAAAGAACAAAACAATTGTTCTATTGGTTTTCGTTTTTCCCATAATGAACATCAGATTGTTTGGTCCTTTTTCCAAAAATTCTTGTCGTTTGAAAAAAAAACAAAAGAAAAAGGATTTTATTTCATGTTTGTAGGCCACCACCATAATTTATTACTCTCTGGAGACTTTAGCTTTAATACACAACTGCTTAAAATCTAAAAATGGGTGGGCATGTATGCAAAACTGCTTTTAGAAAAGCTAAAAACAGGACAAGCAACCATCATGTAGAATTCTAAAAATAGACCAAGTAAAATTGTAAAATATCTATTTGATATGCTCCTGATGTTCGGATGGTTTATTCATTTGACGTGAAGCTGCACTTCAGCTCAATTCTTTATGTATCCCTTTTTTTAAGTGTGTGTGTGTGGGTGTGTGTGTGTGTTTGCTTTAACTCGTACAGGCTAAAGTTGAATGTTAAAGGATATAATTCATTTCGTCTGGCGAAACTAAGTGTTTTTTAGTTGCCAGTTTATACAGTTTTGCCACTACCAGTACACACGTAAATGGTAGCCCAGATGAGTACAAATAAATATTTGCCGGATACGGAAATACAAGCCCGTCAATAATATGTGTGCGTGTGCAAATGTGTTGGTTGGCTGGCAATACATAAACAACATGCCACAGTGAAATAGTTTACTGCAGAAACTACAGCAAAATAGATAGATAGACAGCTCTGTAAACTATGAAGTAACTGATTGTGGTTAATTATTTCTGCGAACTCGGTACAGTCTGCTGCTGGCTGCTCTGTTGTCCTGTGCATTTTTATCTCCAGACTATTAAAAAAAAAAAATATCAGCAGGGAGGAGGTTAACAAAAAAATTATGACGATACTTGCACCAATATCATTATCCTTTTCATTCTTATCTTGAACCTCAAACTGCTAAACACACACGCGCGTGGCCACATAACCAGTAAATAAATGAGACAGACTGCTTGTCTGTGCTGGCAAAAGTGCAATTTAATAATTGTTGTATTGCTACCCTAAAAGGTAATAAATGTTCCATAATAATAAAATATTTAAAAAAAAACGCCCCTGCGCCAGAAAAATTCGTTGTGCTGCTATTCTTTACTTGTTGTATTGTTCACTGGGACTTCAAGTAAGGACTTGCATTGTTAATGTTAAGGACAACAGGCTACAGTGTTTTATGTTATAAACAAAATTTAATCAACCAAAATTCAAATAATTTTATATTTATATAATTAAATATATTGACTCGTTATTCCAATACGAGTTTATGAACTTTTGCAGTTGATACGATAATATTAAAAAAGCCGCTTGTATTGAATTGAAACCACTCCTTCGCGAAGGAATATAGATTACACAACTATATAAATTATATGATATTTCAAACGGATTTTATGTTATTTAAATTTGAGAAAACGAAGGAACCCCATAGAGAACTCCTTATGCACGAGAAATTAACAGAAATTGAAATCGTGTTATTACAACACATTTTCTCGAAGGCAAATGGAAACTTTTGAAATATTTTAATTTCTAGCTATAAAATAGGAATGTGAAAATAAATAAGATAAAAAACTCATTTATCTACTTATAATATCATATTGCTGCATTTTGAATGTTATTATTTTTCGAAAAACCGAAATTGAAAAAAAGGATATATAGAAGACAAGCATATCCTTGCGCCAATTACAGCATAAATAAGGAAATACTAAAAGAAGTTAATAATTCGCATATAGTTAGCAAGTGTTGGCTGTGTTCTGATGACAACAGTAACATAAAATTTATTTAGAAAAATCAAGGATATATGGGAGAATGATATATCCTTGATCGTGTTATGCTGAAACTTAATACAGTGCGAAGGGATAATATTTTCCAAATAGTAATCAGCTTTCACAGCGTTTTAAGCAAAACTTTAAGTAAAATATAATTTTAGAATGTGTATATGGCTGAGAGAAGGATATATCCTTAAAACCTGTGAAATAAAATTTGGCATCAGTCCAGAGGCTGAGCTTTGCAATACAGTTGGGACTATATAAGTATTTCAACCGAAACATTTTCTAAGATGGTATTCACGAAATAAAGGATATACGGGAGGAACTCATATCCTTACAACAATTCAATTAAAATTTTGTGTATGGTGTAAAAAGAGATTCTAAGGTTTACAAAATTGTTAGCAATCCAAAGCTTTTCTACAGTTCAATTCAATCAAATACAGGATATTCGTGTGCAAGTCACGTCCTTGCAGTAACTGAATTAAAACTTGCTGTAAAGAAATATTTTGCAGTTTCCAAAATAGTTATCACTCTATGTTTTTGTTAATACATTTTGGAAAATTTAATAAATAACGGACATTTGGAAGGAATTCATATCCTTGCAGCGATTACACTAAAATTTTACTAAGTGCTTAAGGCCATAATTAGCAAAATTGTAAACAATTTGTGGCAGCTTTGCAATGAAAATTTTGATATGGTATTCAATATATGAAAACTTTGTTTCTTAATTAAAAGTTTTTTTTTTTATTTTTGTAAATTATTTTCTTTATAAAACAGTCATAACTCGTCTAGTTTTGTATAGCATTTATGCGAACACAAATCACTGTGCCAAATAACTCAATATGTTGCAATGCAATGAGTTGGAAAAATATAGAGATCCTTTTTGTGCTTTACTTTTTTTTTATCATTGTACATGAAATTATAATTATGACGATGATATGAATAAGGAATAAAAATGGACAACATAAGCAAATAAAGCTGATAAAAATCAAATATAAGAAGACGGTAAAAAAAAACCAGAATAATACGAGTAGGAAACAAAATGATGAAAATTTAAATTGACTGCTTCAAGCAGGAAATCAGGAATATGTAGAAATTTTAAATATTCTTGGGAATTAAAAGATGAATTTTAATTTCTTCTAAAGAATTTTATTGGTTGTTAGTTTGCAACTCACTCTTCTTTATTTTTAAATTAAACAATTTAGTCTGTTTTTGTTTTAAATTTTATTTTAATTCGTCTTTACTTAAGCCGTAACCGGCTACAGACGGTGGCAGTACTGGCACTTAATTTGGAAGATATCCTTAACAGTGCAGGAAAAAAAAAGAAAGAAAGAAAGAAAAGATTTTTCTACTTTTCTCACGCTTCTTGCATTTAACTTATTTTATATTTTTGGTAATTTATTTGAGTAGCAAAAAGGATTTTCACGAAATACCCTTTCAGTTTGCATACCTCAACTTTTGACTTCTTTACAGCCCATTCTCAGCTTTCGTTTTCATATGAATGGATGTAAAGTGATTCTGTGGGTTTTTGGTCACGTATCGATGGACCCGTGTTTGAAAACCACTTAATTTCAGTATTAGACCTAAAACAGGAGGCCAATAATGTGAGTTATGCACTAAAATCTGCCTGCCTCATTGATGCCATCAAGACTATTTAATGCTGAATTCTCCAAGTGTAAAATTAGCCCAGCCTTTAATAGATATTTCCAATTATTTCTAGTTTCAAGCTCTTATTCAACAAATTTCCTGCATTCATGCTAAATTTTTGGTAAAAGCAAACTTCAATAAACCTTTTTTATGTTGCTCTTCCCTTTTCACTAAATATTCTCGTAATTCAGCTGTCAATTAAGTTAATACCTAATATGGCTGCAGCATACTTTACAGCTGGGCGATAAATGCTCAAAATGAATACTACTGGCAAATGCCACAAATGAAAGCAACTATTACTTAAGCTTATGGCAAATAGATGTATGTGGGAAACCAAAAAAAAAAAACCCAACGTTTGGAAATTAAGCTGCTTTCAATTAACTTTTATTTTAATGTCTCATAACTGAAATAGGCTAATTAAAAGCATACATTTAGGGTTTTATTTTAGTTGAAGTTTCAGTTTAATCACAGCATACTTATAATTGCTAGTATTTTAAGAGCACAAGAGCCGCACAATATGCACACAAACACAATTGGGTCGTAAAACGAATATTTCTACTGAATGCATATTTTAAGGATTTGATTTTATTTGCCGTTGGTGGGCAGAGACAGGAGAGCAGGCTGGGGGTGAGGCCGGAAAAATGCAGAGCATAAGAGAATGCTAAAAGTGGTGAAATAATTTGCATATGATACTGGCAATACTTTAACTAACTTTTAAAATGTTTTAATATATATTTTGCAACGAAAAAAAAAGAAAATATTCCATCCAAAGCATATTTTAGGGCCACAGAGATGTAATAAATTTAAAATACAAGTTTAGCCAGTGGGAACCAAACAAAATTTGTGTGTTGTCCAGCTTGTGACAAAAATTTTAAAGCAAAAGTTTATGGCTGCCTGTTATATAATTGATTTTACTATTACTTTTTGCTTAAGAACTATAAACTCTCCTGCCTTAAGCTTTAAAGTCTATAAACTTCGTCCTGTTATTAATCAGGAAAGTGATGAAAATTTTCCAAAAATTGCCCACTCCATATTAAACATTTCATATTGTAATATCATTTTTAGATTATGGCCTTCGGGCTGTTTGTATACAATAACACAATTTCTTGGCAAACTATTAACTTTTTATAAACTACACAAAGCTGAGCATACTTTTAGGAGAAAGTTTTGCTGCTTTTTTCCTTTTGCCAAACAGTCTGACTTTTAAATGCAATTTATCTCTTCTTAAACCAAACGTATTAAGACAAATGACTTTAATGCACAATTTAAATATATTTTTGCTTAGTGTTTTGCTTTTTTGCTTAGTGTTAAACCAATTTGAATTTTGTGAACGTGGAAAACAAAAAAAAAAAAAAAAAAACTTCACCTGTTAATTGTTTTGCTTGCGGCATAAAAACCCCAGGTGGAATACATTTTCTCAGGCTTTCCGCTGGCCTACAGGGAGCAAAAACAAAATTATAGTGCATACAATTACTTTGAATTAATTAAGCATAAAAGTGCAAAGTTTTTCCTTCAATCTTCCATTCATTCTGCTGTTTTTCACTGCCTTTTTCCAAGCCGCCAAACAGAACAGAAGTGAGAAGAGCAGAGCGCAAAAAGAAAAACTATTTTGACTGTTTGGCCAAACAATAGGGTTGAAATTAAAGCCACTTTTTATGGTCTACTTTGAGTGCATTAGTGCTAAGGCGTGGGGAAAAGTTTTAGTTTTTTTTTGTTTGCTTGGTTTTGCTGATTGGATAATGTGGTGTTAAAAAAAAAACGAAAAGAAATAAATGCATGTGAAAAATATAAATTTCCTATGAGTCAATAAAGTTCTGGTTTTCTGCTGCTTTTAAAGAGATTAAGTGAACTTTTTCCTTTTTGTTTTTCTATTCATAGTCCACTTAAGAAAATCAATTGTTAAGGAAATGGGCTGAAAAATAAAACAGTTTAAAGTGGGCAAATTGTAGTGTGAGAAAACCCAGGCTGGAAAAATCAGGTTAATGTTTCGTTTAAGTTATAAAATAAATTTTGAAAATTAATAGATTTAAAAAATCAAGGTTAGAAAATAATTTATTGAACTACAAATTCGCCGAAGATAAAGAGAGAAATGGTTTTCTAAAGTTTGAGCCCCATAGATCTATATTTTAGTTTCACAGTGTTACCAATAGCCTTTAAGGGTCCTTCAGACTATAACACTATTCAGTGCGAGTGGAATAGTTATGATACATTAAGAGATTTGACATTTCATTAAAGCTTTTCCGTTTTAGAAATGTGGCAAAAAAAATTTTATTGATCAGGGTTGTAGTTTCAAAGAATACAAATTAATTAGTCTATTATTTTGAAAACGCTTACATGTCCTCTTAGGTGGGCGGTTTCTCGCCCTACAGATAGAAATCGTTACTGAGATTTAAAAATTACGGGTGCTCAGGACATGTTGCTCGAAGTGTCTCAAAACCACCAACTTATACACAAAGCTGAACAATTTCGAAATACATCGACTTTGCGTCAAATAATACTTAATGAACATAAGTGTGATAATATGGCACAAGTAACGTGTAAAATATGAAAAGGATTCGAATGAGTCGCACTTCATTTTAATAGGCTGTAGACTTTTGAACACCCATTTTTTCATATCTCGGTTTATTTTATTGGAAACGACAACAACACAGTAGATGTTGTCGACAACCAATCCTGACATTGCATATTATTAACATTATTGATTGCTATATACGGGAAAGTTGCATTAACAAGGACGACACTACTGTCATCAAGTAGAGTCTTTTAACAAACATTTTTTTTTAACGCACTCTTACATTAATATGTTACTTTTATGCGGTTTATTTAATGTTCTCAGTTCCTATTACTCAACCTTAGCCATTTATTTACATGGAAAAACAGTGTGGACCCAAGAACATTAATGAGGAGGCGATTGGCCAGCTAACTTTTAACACTGCTGATCTATTCAACTTGTATAATTGATTGGAGTTTTTCTCATATCTTAAAGATTTCAGCGTTTAAATAAGATTTTAGCTAATTATTTAAACATATTTGCAAAACTTGTGTGAGAAAATATTCACGTTTTTTTTCTCATATTTGTTAACCAAATAATTTAGCAACTTTCTTTTCGTTAGAAATATAAATCATTTTTATTTTGCTTTGCTTGCTTTTCCTGCAAAATATTTTTCCCAAGATATGCCCCTTAAGTATGTTTTAATGACTGGTAGATAGATAATTGCATTTATCTCAGATCTAACTACAATAAAATGCATTGCAAAAAATGTAACTAAATAAGCGTTAATTAAAAGTCACAAGTTGTGGCAGAAAACACAAAAATTAATTAACATGTATAAAGATTATGATGTAAAAAAAGCACAAACTTTCAGGGACTTTCATGTATTTTTATTCATTTATTCTACTTGACAAATTGTGGCAGACAAAAACAAAAAAACCACAACACAAAACTGATATTTTGCTTAAAACTATTGTTTAGCAGAATTTTAGAATTTTTTCACTGCTTTAAACAAAAACAATGCAAATATTTTTACTAGTTTTAAATGCTGTAAATTTATGCAAAATAAATTAATTGGCATTCAAATTAGAAATCTTGAAATACATATAACAATTTAATTGAATATTGTTATTTATGCATGAGTTTTGTTGGTTTTCAAACTGAAAAAATTTACAAATTAAATTTAATATTTTATTAAAGAGCTGTGAAATATAGGCTTTGGATTTATGATGCCCCTAAATGTATGCTGTACATTTTTTTATATTAATTTAAAACTAAAGCAAAAGCGAATTCTTTGGGCAGTTTTTTGTATTCTTTGTTTTTTGTATTCTTTAAAACTTTTGCCAAACAAAACATGGTTTCATTCTGTGCTGAAAACCTGCTGCTGCTGCTGCTGCTGCTCTAAAATCATAGAACACCCTGCGACCTGTCTATTTAAAGCGTACCTTTCAGTAGTTATGGCCTGCTTAAAATTGCCATTTGTGTTCATAGTGACTGTTTTAGTGACCTAAATAAATGCTTTAGTTGGCATTTTTAAAATATTAAATTGAATATTGCGGCTATGGAGTGATTTTATTTTTGTTTTTTCTTTTTTTTTTTTTGCCGGCCTAGTTTGGTTTTAATTTGAATTATTTACGGCAGCCTTAATGCATATTTTATTACGTTTTACATTCTAAATGGAAATTATTAGAACACAATTTGTTATGCATATTTCTAATGCAAAAACTGAATTTATTTATTGGATTTTAAAAATTAGTTACGAAAAAAAAGCAAAATTGCTTGATGATTTAGTTTAAGAATTAAAATTGCCCTAATTAAAGTGATCTGATAAAATTGGCTTTTAACATTCTTTTGAAAATTTATGTCATATATAAAACAGCTTTAAACCCCATTTGCCTCAATAACAATAAAAACTGGCCAAGTTTTTCCTCCAGGACTCCACCAACGATTTTCATTTGGACTGTTACCACAAATAAAACATATTTAAAGCGGGAGTTGTCTTCAATAGCACAAAAATTTGTTTTAAAATCTGAATAATAACTACGATTTCAAGGAAATTGTCTGCAAAAAGAAATTTAATTGCATTTAAAAATGCAATGCAGTCCTAAAGAAGTATTTAATTGGCGTGATTAGATTAGTTGGCGGTCTATGACGACCCAGTTGTTGTGTGCCTGTTGTTTATTATTCTGTTACTGATGCCAAAGCACCAGAACAAGTTACACGTCCAAATGATAAAACTGACTGGTCTACGGAGCGTTTGTAGCCAAAAAATCATCTTTATAAGTCAAGTCAGATTTCCTGATGAATGATCATATTAACGGGCCGATTTTCGTATTTGGCAGGTGAACAAACATCTATAAAAAGCTACAGTTTGGTGGGGATTTCGCACGTGCTGTTTCGTTTATTCCTAATTATTTTTAAAGGACATTTTCGTCATCATCATTGACATCACTGTCAACGGCGAACATTACAGAATCATGATAACGTACTTCTTTGGGCCCTAATTGAACGTTACGTGAGCAGTCGGGGTTGTGCTTCCAGCAGAACGATGCTGAGTGCCATACAGCGCCTGCCACGATACATATTTTGTATGAACGATTGAAGGGCATGGCTCATTCTCGCAGAAGTCATGACAACTGGCCACCAAAGTCGTGAGATTTGAATAAATTACACTTTTTCTTGTGCGATGTTGTCCCAGTCCCAGTTCCAGTTCTTTGCCAATAACCAGCAATCGGCGGATTCCCCTAAAGTTTAATTCAGCCGCATTTAAGCATTAGAAACATTAGAAACTAAACCAATGGGATTCGCGGCACCGTAAGAAGTCACTTTGGAATTTTTAATGACGTTAATACTTCACACGTCCCAACATCTATCGGCCCTGATGAAAAAACTTTTTATTTTGCTCATATTTTTTTATTATTAATTTAATATATTTTCAGCAGCACTTATAATTTTATAGGGTTGTAGAAAGAGAAACATAAAACTCTGGACAATTTAATTAACAAAAACCATGTTTTACAAACTCTGCTGCCCTTTTCAGTGTACTTTAATGCTGCAAGAAAGAAAAAAACACCTAAAAGTATGCAATTTTTAAAATGTTTAAGTTTTCATACAACATCGATATTGAAATCGTTCTTTTTTTTTTAGAAATAAATCTAAAATGTATCTAACAGAAAACTACAAATTTTTCAAATCATTTCTATTTCAGAGCATAAAAAAAGGCAAATATTTTATGAACGCTTCGAACAAAAGAATAGAAATCATGTAACAGAAACCGGATAACAATAAATGACAATAAGAAATATTAAGGAATAATTTGAAACGAGGGGTATTAGGAAAATGTTTAAAGAACGCTGTTGTTATTATAAAAATTATACTTTTGCTATAAATTCTAAAATATAGAATCAAAAGCAACCACTTTTGAAGGTACCGATTCAGTAAAAATAATTGACAATTCACAATAGTAAAACGTGAAAGACACAATAACAACAGGGGCATTTATTTGCATGGTAATAAAAATGACATATTATCGACTTGAAAAATGATGTGCTGAGTATAAATACAATATGTTGCAGCCATGGGCATTTAAACTGTTGACTATTTTAGTGCAAAGCCAGATTTTCTAGAAAACATGTGGTTTTGAAAGCACAAATATTATTTTTAATTTTCACAAAATGCCTGAACAGCCAACAATATGAAATCATGTGGTTATAAAATCACATATGTTGCTGAAATTACAGCGCGCTTTGAAAAGATCCAAAGTAAAACTTGTTCAAATTTATTTCTCTCTTAAGGTCACTACTTTGTGTAGCATACATTTAGGGATGCCGCTGTAAACCGCCATCATCATCATTTCTCAATACATTTTTGGATCTTAAATACTTTATAGGAAAACCTCAGCAATTTATTTAAGCTTAAAATATATCTGCATGCCGGCAGGATTCTGTTCAGTTGTAACTGATAGTATTTGTCGAAATCTGAGGTCCTTGATGACAGCCAGCTCTGTGGCAAGTCTTTTATTCGTCCTCAAACTTATACCAGCTGCAGTTGAAGCTACTATTATATTACTTCAGACCCCGTCTCAGTTTCTTCCAGACACAAATCGTACACCTCATCCTACATAATTGCCTACTGTTGGGTGTCCTGTCGCATAATGTGCTAATACCAGCCCGTGATCGAATAAGTTCTTCTTCTTCTTTTGGCGCTACAGTCCGTGGTGAACCTGGGCCTCAACCAACAAACTTTTCCAGCTGGCACGGTCTTTAGCCAGCGTCCTCCAATTTTGCACACCAAGTTGGTTGAGGTCCCTCTCTACTTGTGTGCGCCATCGGTTCCGTGGGCGTCCTCTAATGCGTTGTCCCACGGAATTGAAGAATCAATCGAATAAGTTATTAATATTATTAAAAGTCAATGCAAACTTCTTCCACTTGCTCTATACACAAAAGTCCTTTAGAGACATCAGTGTTTAACCAATTCCCTCCAGCACTTCAGCATTTAATTTCCTATTAACGAAGGCATCTGTTGCAAGAAGTTGGGCCTCTGATAAAGGTTTGCAGACTCATCCAAATCCAGTTAAGGGTACCTAACCACCGCAGGTATCGGAGTACCTATTTAACCCGCAAGACAGAATGCATTGGCTTGAAATACCTCAAACGCAAGTCTGCTGGGCGACTCAAATCAAGCGCTTGGCCAATTTCTTATAAGAATTATTTTATTAATCGTTAATAAAATAAACTGGTACACAATTTAAAGCCACTCCATTCAATTGGCTGAATCCTTTAAGGAAATGAAAAATTAAATATTTTATTACAAACTTTGCCATAATATTATATTATTGTAAAATGAAGATTAATTTATAAAACAGAAAGAATATATAAGTTCTTATCCCACGCCAGCTAAATAATGATTAATAGCTGGTGTCCTGGCAACGAGACTAAGTATATGTATGTTTTTTCACACACTGTTCAAACTAACCTCACAGTCTTATAATTATAATTCACGACCTTTCATACCATTTCCATTACCACTCGTAAGTCTTTGCAAAACAAAACACTACAATAGGCAAACGATTGCATATTTGTATCTTCAAATACTTCTATCTCAGTTACGGAGGCAAACAAACAAATAAACAATTCGAGTACGTAACGCAAAACTGTAGAAAGGATACACGCATACTTGCGTTCTTTGTCTGCTCCTATTATTTAGTCCTCTAACGTTGTGTCGGTTGGTCTGAACAATTTCTGGCGATTTACTGCATGAATTATGCAAGTCTGTCTGTGGATGCATCTGTACTCGTATGTTTGTAGCGAGAATAACTAAAGGATGTTCGTGTTTTGTGCACCCACTCTTGTGCATTACGCCAGTGAATAGTACAGTGAAGAGTACAAAAAGAATAATCGAATATCTTTAAGAACATTGCCATGACATTTACCTTGTCCTTTAAAAGAAGCAGGTGTTGTTAAAGGCATCATATTCAGCAGCTTCACAAGCAACTACTCGCATTGAAAAAACTTCTTATTGTTCGTGATTTTTCAATGATGCAAAATAGTTCGTTCGCTCATAAGATACTTTAAACAACAAATGCATTATCTGGATGCTCGCAACTTTTATAACATGTAGATACATAAATGTTTAAATCTTCTACATGCCGTCGCAAATCAATACGAAGAAAACGTTTCTGTAGAAATCATCCAAGAACATGGCGAGCGTTGAAAGAGGAAAAACACAGCATCACTAACAATGAAGGCACATAAAACAGGATTATGATTTAAGAAATTCCTGCCATCGAGGACTTGAAACTTTAAAGCAAAGTTTTAAATTCTATTATTAAACAACAAATTTAAGTAGACTTAAATTATGCTCTTGAAAATATAAATAGAATTTCTTTTTTAGCGAAAATGTTTATAATTCTATGAAAATTTTAAAAGAGAGAAGAGTTTTTTTCAAAATTTTATTAAATAAAATATTATGAAAATTCATTTTTGTTAAGGAAAAATATAAATTTTTTAACGAATTCCGCTTTCAGCTTTTTGTTTTAGGAAAAATTTTTAAAATAATTTCTCTTCTTCTTCGAAGTTTCGTAACTTTCGTGAATTTCGAAATTTTCAAAAATGTTTCTTTTTTTTTAGCCTTTAGAAAATCCTAATTCTTTCGTACTTGCATCACTTTTTAAAACAAATTAAACAAAAGAATTGTTTTAGTATAATTTAAATCTATAAATTTAAAAATTCTTAATTCATTATGCCACATACATACGAGTACGTACGTAATTGCTCTATTACACAAAATAATTGTTAGTGGTTACCGCACAGTCTGTTAAACTAATTGCAAATCTTCAATGTTTTTAAATAAATTTGAAAAAAAAAATATTTTAATGTTTAAAAATACAATAAAATATTCCGCAACTAGAAACTTCAACAAAACGAACCGTAATATTGTATTAAATTCTATTTTAACCTCAAAAACCTCATAAATTAATTGTTATTTCATTACCAACTTCACATTTAAGAAAAAAGGGCGTTACAGCAGAAGCAGATGGACGAAATGTTGTGAAACTGAATGATATATATGTAAATATGTGCTTCAAAACATTGAAAACGTAAAAAACTGGCATTTAATTGTGTTGTTTATCTCAACGTGTTGTTCGCCACTGACATGTTGCATCAACAATATAAAATAATTGAATGTCTGTTACGCTTTTTGTTGATGTTGTTGTTGCAATGCAGCTTCTCTAGAAGCACAAAAAAAAAGAAACACAAATAATAGAATGCGTAGTTTTGGGTACTACAGGGCAGTAAATAATTGAGCTTCTGACAACTGCCACAGTGAAGGTTGTGCTGTGTTTCGTCACTCTTACACCATGGAGTTAATGATAATGACGCAGCTGGTTGGACGTGTTGGCCGCAATGTTGCTGATTTCATTTTGATATGATTTTTTTTTTATATTATCTTGGTACAAAAAAGCACTTTACACTGTAGAAAATATTAGCCTTTTATTCTAGCGAACCGGCAGGACAATCCTTTCGTAAATTGTTTAAATAATTAAATTATTACAAAAAATAAAGGCAAGAATTCAAGCTGCCCATAAAATAATGGCTTCAATTCACATTATATATTATTATTCTCACTTAAGCAAGAGAAAACTTCAAAAAGGCATGTTCGAAAATTCGAACTTAAAAGTTCGAAAGTTCGATTTTTCGCCTTCCGCTTAACTTTAATATTGTTGGCACTATTAAACAAAATTATACAAAAAATATATAATTTTTTTGGCATGTTTGAAAATTCGAAATTATAGGAATCGATTTCGAATTTTAACAATATAGTAGTTAATTTTTTATAATTTCCAACTTTGTTTTATTTTTCATCAAAGTAGGTAAATTGATAACTTCTCTTTTGGATTATAAACACAAAAAGAAATCATGTTCGTAAGTTCAAACTTATAAATTCGTAAATATAATTTTTTATATTGATTTAAATTTAAAAAATTGTATGAAGAAAAACAAATAATAATAAGTGTTATCAATACGTTCGAAAGTTCGAAACTTATTCGGTGTTTATCAAATTCAGTAAATTACTTTCTCCGCGCAAAACTGAAAATAATCTTGTTCGAAATCTCTCGAACTTATACATTCGAATATTTGATGTTTCGTATTTCGTGGCCATCAAAGTGTCTAAACTACTTTCCTCATTTGAACAATACGAAAACTCAAAAAACAAAATTGCAAAATTCGCATTTAATTATTCGAACATTGGAAAATTATTAATTTTATATCTTTTAATTGAAAGAAATATATTTTTCTTAATACAACCATAATTAAATAAATCTAAAACAAATATGTAAATGTAATGCTTGCAAAATAATATATATTTACATGTATAACTTTTTCGAAGTTTAGCAAAAAATTGGTTATATTTTGCTTACTATATTGAAATGACTTTTATTTTAATAAGGCAAAGTCAAAACCGAAGTTTTCGAAATTCGAAATTAATTTCGAAATTTCGAACATAATTTCAATAATTCAAAAAACTCAGAAAAATATTGTACCGCTGTAAAGCCTTTGCCAGGCTTTTGTAAAACTGATAAAATCATAATTTTTTGTCTTATTTCTTATTTAAAAATTCTAACTTCAAATCTTTTTATACGCAGGCCGGCGATTCATTATTAAATATATGTAAAAAAATTAGATTTTACTGTAAGTAAAATACAAATACATTTAATACAAGTGGGTTAAGGTGAATTTTCCAAATAAAGCTTTTACTTAAAACAGTTTTCGAACGAAGAGCCTTTTGTTGCTTGGTGTTGATGACGTTAATAATGTTAAAGTCTATCAACTGCAATGTTGGCCAATAAATAACCAGTCATGAAGACTATGCTTTACCCAAGGCTGTTGGCATATCGATTTCTTCAAGTCACTGTTTAAATGAAATGAAAATTTTCAAATAATGAAATCATTGAACAAAATATGTACTGCATATACATACATACATACATACATACACAACTTTAAAAGCTGCAAATCTGAAATTAATCTGTTAAAAAACACACACAAATACATTATAAAGATTATGTCAATTTATACAATGCATTTGTTTGCTGTTGTTATGAAATGTCTATGCCTTTTTGCTTTTATATGATGCCTGGTTGTGAATGATTGTGCATGCAAATCTATGGCTTGAATTTCCGTTTTACTTAATGTCTGCAACTTAACAAAATCTTCCAACTAAAATTTCTCTCCATTAACTTTGCTGTACATATAACTTTTATTAATATCGCAAATGAAAAACAAAAGCTTTATCTCTCACCTACATATTTTATTCTATGCATTTAATGACATATTTTTCTACACAATTAAATTTTTGTTCTCTTTGATAAAATATCTGATTTCATTCTATTTAATTTTTGAAATGAAAAACAAAAATCTTGTTTTATTTTATCAACATCTGCATTTTTGTGACAAAGAAAAGAACTAGAAAATAACACCTTCACATGCCATTTTACTTTGTTTTATTAAATAAATAAGTAAAAACTGGTTTGCAAAACAAAAAAAGTCTTTTGAAATATTTCCGTACCCCCAAACATTTCTTTTAGTTTTTGTTCTAAGTTTTTTCATCATTTATTCCTCTTTTGTTTTGGTTTTTTTGCTTAATTATTAAATAAAAACATACCAAATTAAAGCAGAAAAAAAGAAGCATTCAAATAGTTTTTCTTATTGTTGTTGTTTATACTCCATTTCTTCAGTTTCGACAATGACATGACGTAAAAGCAGAAATCTGAGCTCCGCGCCACAAAAGGACAATTGTTAATTTGCCAACAATGGTGCTCGTTGAGATAAAGAGTTACTCAAAGACGCAAAACAGAGCACCACTGTGCAGTGCAGCGCATTTCTTTTCTTCTTCTGTAAATCTCTTGCACGGCGGATTCCTGAACTCAACACGCAAAGAAATTATTGCGCTTAAAGGTTGAATGGGAAAAAAATTTTGTTTAAAGAAATTTTTAATTGAAAAATTATTTTTTATAGAAGTATCAATCGTTCTGCAAATTGCGGCGATACAAATTCTCCGTTAAATAAATTTAACAAGCCTGTTTTGGCTTTGACTTTTTGTATCAGCTGATGGTTTATAATTTAAAAAGAAAATTAAAGGATTGTTTTGTTTTGGAGCTTTTAGTAAAATAACAAAACACAATTAAAAGAAATTAAATTTTTAGGAGCGACTATAATTGTTTGAGAAAAGTTTTACGCTGAATTTAGTTAATAATTCTACAGCTGGCAAACAAATTTGCACGTAATAACGCAAGCGTTTAAATATATTTTGTCTGAGCTGGAGCCGGCAAACTATGGAAAGGATCGTCAAGGATCACTATCTGCAAAATAGAAACTTTCGGCTTGTTGTTTTAAAAAACATCCAGAACCATCTTCCCAGAATTTTGTTCACTTCTGCTGGTGCTCGTTCACTAAAATCACACTCAATATCCGTCTGGCAGAAAAATAAGAAGAAGAAACAGTATAAATAATTAAAAATTTTGCTTCCCCACAAAAAGTGATTCCCGCAATCTCGGAACCGTATGAATAATAAAACCCAATATTGTTTCTATAAAATTTTATATCTTTATTTTAAAGTTGCAAAGTCTGTTCAAAAAATAAGGTGAATTTTAAACTTGAATTCATGAAATCCTTCAACAGGTTCATTTTGAGCGAAAAGTATAATTGAATATGTGAAAAATAGACGTCATTGTTTATCAAAAGGTTGTAAATTCAACAAAAAGTATAGCAGAATATAATAAAACCAGCCGTTATTATTTATTTAGTTACTTACTTGTTGCTATTAGTTGTAGAATTTTCAAACTTTCCTCCCATAGAGGCTTCCGCACTTTGACAGTTGTCGTTATTAGGTTCCAGGAAACCTCAATGCCAGAATAAAGTCTGCAACAGCACCAGCCAATAATGAAATGATGCCATGAAAATGCTTGCACTGGTGAGACCGTCTTCTGCACGCTTCATCCTTTATCCGTTCACCATAATCGTCCCAGCGCCAGGAGTCTTCGCTTTTTTTATCACATTTTTCTCTTTACAATTTTTCATTTGCAGGTTGGCAATTTCTTATATTTCATTATTTTATTTTGAAATTATAACAATTGTAAAAATTATACAAAAACAACAATAAATAGAGACAGTTTACGCATACAACGCAACCCCTCGTTGCGTTTAAGAGGTTTTTATGAGTAACAAACCTTCAATTGGACTTTGTGCCCGCCTTCAGGAAACACAAAAGTTAAACAGTGTTCTTGCTATTTTTGCCCCCCTTAAAAAAGGATAAAGAGTTTTTGTTTTTAGCAGCAAACTTTGGCTGGTTTTTTGCTTAAGAGGCAGTCCAGTGGTGGGCAAATTTGGGCTATTGCAACTAGAGCAACAAATAGCAAATCTTTTTATTCACTTAAATTTCCATCGATTTAATTATATATAGAATACAATGGAATGAGGCATCACAACAGAGCAGAGTAAATCACTATTTTGCATGAATATTTGGACATGGAGAAGACCAATTTAGAGCATTGCTGGGATATGTTCCAAACAAAACATCGATCCTCTTGTACAAGCAGGTTTTACCTTAACCTATTACAAAGTTAGGTACTATGAGGTAGAGAGCAGAAAGGGTTTCTTGCTGGACGTGGCAGCTAAAACTTCTGTATATCTTCGATTCCGCAAACTCTGCGAAGCCTCCACTAATAAGTAATTGACAGCACGGCGGCCAGTATATCTCTTGGATGTCTTGAAGGAGGGATCTTAGTGTCAGTCAGTTGTTTGAGGAGCATATCCTTAACTAAAACGGTCCGATTTTGGCTTAAACCTAAAAACGCAAGAAAGAACTTTGATAATAAAGGTGCAGTGCATGGTTTTATTTTCGGCGATCCAGACGCTCTCGAGCTCTTATTGTCTTGCAATAGTTGCCTGCTTTTTGTATGAAACTAAATGTTGGGGAATCAATGGCTGAGGTTCCCTAAGGTGCAGTTGTCTAACAATAGACTCCTCTTTACCTTAAAGAACTTGAGGGGAGTATCTTCAAGCGAGTCTGCTTAAGGCTCTATTTTTTTGTCTTATTCAAGCGGCTTGTACTGAATACATTCTTTCTTATTTCACCAAAAGCTGTCAAGTTCATCATCTTCAATTTAGGCTATAACGGCGGGTGCTGGCTGGTTTAAAAAATCATTCATTCATTCATTAAACTATAGTTTCATCTTAAGGTTGCAGGAAATAAAGTATCTGGACAGGCACTGAACTTATTACTTAAATAAAAAATGAAACGCTTTGGGCAAAAATTGTATTCCATGCAGAGAAACATGGGCCTCCTCATTGTAAGATCATTTTACTTTTCAATTCCATTGACAATCAAAATTGCAATTATGGCCTTCATATAGTTTTGTTATTTGAACATCTATAACCAGATCCTTGTGTTAGATTAAGATCAATTAATGTTCTAAATATTTTTAGAGTTAATTTTTTTTTTTTGCTACACGGGACATAAATTCCTCTTGCATGGTTGTCATTCTATTCGGGTGCAAACTGTTGAGAACGTAATTTAAAGAAAGTGCCCGCCGCTGTTTGACACTCCCACTCCCACTTCCACTTCAGCCAAGCAGCAATTTTTTCCTTCGTTAATTTCTTTCTTTTCTGAGTTCTATTATTGTTCTCTGTTGGCTCTGCTGGATTTCGTGTTAAAACTGCTGCTGAGCAAAAATTTTAGCTGCTGTCATAAGTAAATATGTAACCTGAAAATGATGGCTGCTATTAACAACCAAAACAAAACAACAACAACAACAAAACAAATAGAGAAAAAAAGCAGCAACAATTTGTAAAAGAATGAGCGCTATAGAGCAAAAGCATTCCTTTTGTACATAATTAAAAGGAAAAACCTTCGAAGAAAAACCTAGAAATAGGGAGAAAAAACGCACAACAGTGCCATGTCGTAATAAGAAAGCATTTTTGCAACAACTTCAACTTTTTCACCCTGTTTGAATGCTATTTTTTCAATAACACTTTGGCTTTTCCAGCTGCATTCAGTGTGCGATTAAAATTTTAACTCCAGATACTTTTGTATTAACGGAAACATTTTGTAGATTTAGGAAAATGTAATCGTAAAAATCGCAGCTTTTCGGGTTGTGTGAGAAACTAATGCATATTTCCATGGTGTCAAACGTGACAGTCGTACATGCTTAACATAAACAAACCAAACAATATTTTAGGTTAAAAAAAAAAGCATTGCAAACTGTATTACAGTTGATGACAAACAGACTTCTGAATCGAAGAAAATAGCAAACAAAAACAGCATTTTGAACGTGACAAAAACTGGAAAACGTGACATCGTAAAAAAAGGGGAATTCAGCGAAAACTAACACTTATTTGTGGTATTAACTTTCATTACTTTAACTAAAATAATATTTTTATTAGAAAGGATACTCGTGCGGCTGATATATCCTTGCAACAACTGGTCGGAAAATTGTCAGAGAATTAAGATAAACATAAATGTTCGAACTGTTACCAAAACTCGTTACATTTTGATAAAAAATTAAATAAAAAATTTAATTTTAAAAATAAAGGATATATGGCAGGCAGATGTACAAATCCTTAAAGCAATTGCCATGAAATTGGGCCGGTGGTTTATGGCGGCTATTTTAACAAATTATTATTTGTTTTTATCATAATTCTATATAAAATTTTTTCGTTTGCGAATAAAGGATATATGGCAGAAAGGCATATCCTTGCCTTGAGTGAATAGAAATTTGTTAAGCTGATAAAGTATACAATTTCACAAGTTCTTGCCATATTAAATTTGGCTGAATTTATACATAAAGTTTTGCTGCACACAAAAGGATATGTGACGGATGGGTGTATCCTTGTAGCGATTAAAGTAAAATCGGGCAGACAAGTGACCGCCATAATTTCACAAGTTTTTAATATATTCTGAAAAAAATTATATTTGCTTTTTCTAAATAAAGGATTCGAAGACATACACAGAAAGCAGTTACCTGACAGAGTTTCGGAAAGCCAGTTTTAGTGTTTTAATCCTATCAAAAATGAATTTATGAATTCTGTCATTCCGTTTGTAATTTGAAATATTATTTAATAGAAAAACATCTGGCCAAACTGATACCCCTAAATATTGAAACATATTTTCTGTTTGTTTAAACAAAATCATGTCTTCTTAAAGAGTTGTGTTGCGAAATTGTACGAACTGGTAACAGAATTCAATAAAAAAAAAGAAAGAAAAAAAACATAAAATAAAAAACGGAAACCCTTGAGTGCTAACGAAACAGGAAATATGTATTACATCCGATTGTGATGCCACGTTTTGATACGAACAGTAGTTGTATGAAGGCCACAATAGTAACGAAAATTTAACACAGGAAAAAAAACAAGAAACATAACACGGGGATAAAAGATGCCACCAACAACAACAACAACAAAAAAACACCAACCTCATATTCATATAAACTATCACGTAAATATTGTTCTTTTATTCTCTGCCACGAACTTTGTTTGTCGCACCTTTTTGGGTTTTGTAACAAATTTTTGTTGAAATCCAATATTTTTATTTTCAGCACAACGACTCATGTGTTGCTGCACGTCCTTTGTATGGCTGGCATTCAGCTTTTAACAAAAGAACATTCAGTTCTATAACGCGTTCGCAGGCAAAAGCAGAAACAACACAAAGAAATTCATATGAATTTACTTAAAAATCCAATGACAGCTCAAAGATGAAGGACAGAAAAAGGACATGCAAAAATGTTGTATGTTTATCGAAAGACCTGAAGCAAATAATGACAATTAAAAGCTGTTCGGTTCGAAAAAACTTTAACGGCAGCAAAAACAGGAAGAAACAAAAATTTATCATGAAATATTTGTTTTTTAATCCTTCTGTTATTTTCGGTATTGTTTGACAATTTCCGTACGAAAAGTTTCACTTATCCTGCCAGCTGCACACGTATAATGTGCAATATTCAGCTTGCAAGCCCTAAATTGTGGCCCTAGTGTACATTATTTGATGGTGTACCACGGCTTAGACTACATCCAAGCTAATACAAATGGCCAATAGAACAATTGTATAGACCGTGTAAGCCGTGATCTCATTTCAAAGACAAAATTTACGCTGATGCCTGTTAAATCCTTAAGAAAATTCTTTTCTAAGAAATCCCACTTTTTATATAGACATTTTTTTTCGTTTGTATAAAACACCGTTTCCCAAAAAGTACCTTTAATAAAAACAGGCATCTTTTTTTAAAAAATTGCCTTTTTTAAAACAGTTACTGTTATAAAAAAGGGTGATATTTTATTAAAAATAAACATCTCTGATAAAAAGTACATAATTCATAAAAACAGGTACCTTTTCTAAAATTATGTTGAACAATTTACAAAAAAAAGTTTCGTGTTGTAAAAAAGTACTTCTTACAAAAGGTAAATTTTTTTATAAAAATTACCTCTTATAAAAAGCACCTTTCAAAAATATTCGCGCTTTTAAAAAGTACCTTTTATAAAAAAGTACATTTTATAAAAAAGTACCTTTTATAAAAAAGTATATTTTATAAAAAAAGTACCTTTTATAAAAAAGTACCTTTTATAAAAAAGTATATTTTATAAAAAAGTACCTTTTATAAAAAAGTACCTTTTATAAAAAAGTACCTTTTATAAAAAAGTACCTTTTATAAAAAGTACTTTTTCTAAAAAGTATTTTTTTATAAAAACCGCTTTATAGAAAAAAAATGCTTTTATAAAAAGAACACCTTTCATGAAAAATTTCGTGTTATGAAAAAGTTTCTTTTACAAAAACGTTCGCGCTTGGCAAAAGAAAGTCTTTATGAAAAAATTCCTTTAACAAAAACTTACCTTTTGTTAAAAAACGTTACGAGTAACAACCTCTAAATAAAAATAAATTTAAATTAGCTTCGGTATCTTTTGTGTTTATTTTTTTGTTAATTTGTTTTTTAGGTTGCTTATTTCTATTTCTATTTTTATATTTTCCTTTAACGTTTGTAAATGTTGGTTCTTTTGCAATTTCTATAACAATTTTTTTACCTCGTAGTTAATGATGACTGTCAGTCAGCCAGTCAGACAGTCTGTCTTGTTGTCATTTCTATATTCCACACATTTCATGGATATTTAGTTGCTTGATACTGGTATTGACAAAGCAAATACTCGTAATAATCATCATGGGGCAAATACAAATAAACAAACTTAAATACACACACACACACACACACTAACTCACTCACTCACTCACTCACTCGCTCAGTCACTCATGGACTTGTCTCACGAACACATTGAAATGGCCCAACAAGCGAACACACCACATACACACACACACACAAACACACATATTTAGCTATTGAATTATTTTGTAATGAATTTGTGACATTTTAATCGAAAATGACTTGAAAATGTGATGAAATAAACAGTTGATGCCTCCCACCCTCCCACTCTTCGTATTCTGTTCTGTTTGGTTCGATAAAAGCAGTAGAAAAACGAAAAAATCGATATTATGAAAAATTCAAAGCCATTTGGGGGCGAATGTTTAATTGATTATTTGTTCCCCAAAGTGTTAGAAATTGAGTTTTATTAAATGTAAACAAAATGCAGTATCAAAGTCAATAGCATGAATTTAAATTAAATTAAAATAAATTAAAAAAAAAAAAAACCTGCTGGCGAAGTGACAAAAACTGGTGCAATTAAAGTGACTACTGCAAAAATTTAATACGTTTTAAATAGGAAAAAAATGCTCAACTTTAACATAAACCCCACCTTTATTTGTTCAGATTGTAGCAGAAAATAAATTTGCCAGTTTTTTGTTAATTCCGTTTTCTTACAACTGCGTGTTTTATATATATATATTTTTTTTTTGCTTTAGATTTTTATTTCATTTTTTCAAATCCTTTGGATACAAAATCTCGTTATCCTTTTATTATGCTGTTTTGCATTCAGTATTATGGTTGTTGTAACGCCTGTTTGTTAAGTTCACTGTTTCTTAACTTCTGTTGGATGTCTGCAAATGTCATTGCTAAATCCCTACTTAAGGGAAATTACAGGTGAAGTTGGCAAATTAGAAAAAAAGTCCATTTTATGAAAGACATCATAACCATAAAATCAAGCAGTTTTAATTGAGCAAAAGAAGCCAATTGAACTGATTTTAATGAGAAATTCTGTGATTTCATTTACCATAATATAGGACTTTAATTCAGCAATTCCCTGCACAGGCACCTGAATCGGAGGTAACATCAAATTTTAAACAGACTCGCGCGATGATACCCCACCATCCAATCTCTTACTAAAATAGATATTTATATTAGTAAACAATTTGGATCCCTAAAAATAGGGCTAAGCCTTTAAACTACAAACAAAACATTTCTGCTAAGAATATACACCTAAATCAAATGACCAACCCTGTATCTATTTACCAGGTGTTCCAGGGATGCGTTTTTTCCCGTTCATTTCTCGATCATTAAAAAAGCCAATACGGCCTAATCTCCACTGGGGTCCCCATGTAATTTACCAGCAACTGATGGAAACGAGAACTCGATCTCTAGAATCTCTCCCGCCAGTTACTCTTTAGTCAGTACAGGAAGACTAAGCACCTGAATTAGTAGCCCAACATTCGCAAGGAATATGAGGTTCTACATAGAGTAGTCTGTGAATTCCCCAGCATCTAGTACCTGACGCTAAACAGCAATCTATGGCAAGACAACAGCATCTTGGAGACGCTTGGATAACCGAATGTAGACATCTGGTTCAATATTTAGCAAAACCCCGCACTGCATTTTTAGGTTTAAATCCCAGCTAGAGGGTTTCACCATAAAATAATGAACAATACAAGATGCCTCTAAGTGTCATCGACGTCCCTGTTTGACTTTCTGTCAACTAAAGTTTGGTGATGGTTTCGCAAGTGACCACAGTCTTGCATTTATTTCCCTGGGTTTGGTTGGCACAGCCACCGATCAACCACTTCTAGTCTCAGCTCCAGCAAATAGAATGTCCTAGTTAGGAATACGTTCAGGCATAATCTGTCCCTCGGGGTTACGATTCTGCACATGGAAGCCCATAGTGCTGGCGCTGTCGAAGAGGTTGCCAAAGTAAATGACGGAGTTTGTAGTTTTGGACTATTACAGAGAATCTTATTCCATTCAAAAAACTTAGTTCGGAATAAAAAGGAGCAGAAATGAGCAGGTGCTTCGACGTCTTCGACGAGTGTATGATTCCCTGCCGCCAACTTTTAAATTTTCCTCCAACTTTTGATGTCAATTGTTGTTATGAAAAATTGTTTTCTTTCTCTTGTTTAAATATTCCACCAACTACTTTTATTTATTTCTTTTTCTTGTTTCTTTTGTATGAAAAAATTTCACATTATCCTTTTTTCGCTCCCTCTCTTTATTCTTCTGTGTGTTGGATGTACTTTATAACGAACGTTATGATGTTTGGTTTAGATGGTTTACTGTTTTTTTTTTCCCTTTAATATTTCCTGCTCTGGGGTCCCCTTTGATGTCACTACAGGTGGGGTTGCTGTGTAGGGGGCGGTTGCGGGGCAGGTAAACGCCGGTGTAACCCCAACGAGGGAAATCGATTATGGTAATAAAAAGTTGTATTCGTTGTCTTTGTAAGAGCAATGCTAATAGAAATGTTAATGTCAGGATGTATTTATTTTACATGAAACGCGGCAAGGACCCAGAAAACAAAGAAGATAAATACTTGATTCTTTGCAATTGATTATTTCAGCTTTTGAGTGGCTTTGAAAGGTGTGCGATTGTAGAAAATTAACAAAAATGTTTATTTGAAAATATAATAGTTTTCGTTTGGCTCAAGAAGGTTTTCAATTTGGAAGCTTTAAGGAGCGGCAGGACACTTGTAGTTTTAAAAGGACTTTAATAAGAAAAGGCAACTAAACTCAAAATGTCAAAGAGAAACTTGAATTCTTTAACTTTTATTAGAAATTATATTATTGCTTTCAGAAAAATTTAACTGAGAAAATAATGGACATAGAAATACATACAGGGTAATGAACGCGACATTCGTATGCGTTTTAAATGAAAATGGGGCATAGAGAGACATTTATGATAACGAACGTGACATTTGTAAAAATTTTAAATTAAAACAGGCCATAGAGATACATTTATGGTAACGAACGTGACATTCGTATACATTTGAAATAAAACAGGGCCAAAGAAATACATTTATTGTAACGAACGTGACATTCGTATACATTTGAAATAAAACAGGGCCAAAGAAATACATTTATAGTAACGAACGTGACATTTGTACAAATTTGAAATTAAAACAGGCCATAGAGATACATTTATGGTAACGAACGTGACCTTCGTATACATTTGAAGTAAAACAGGGCCAAAGAAATACATTTATAGTAACGAACGTGACATTCGTATACATTTGAAATAAAAACGGGCCATAGAGATACATTTATGGTAACCAACGTGACATTCGTATGTGTTTGAAATGAAAATGGGGCATAGAGTTACATCCATAATAACGAACGTGACATTCGTATACATTTGAAATAAAACAGGGCCAAAGAAATACATTTATTGTAACGAACGTGACATTCGTATACATTTGAAATAAAAACGGGCCATAGAGATACATTTAGGGTAACGAACGTGACATTCGTATACATTTGAAATAAAAACGGGCCATAGAGATACATTTATGGTAACCAACGTGACATTCGTATGTGTTTGAAATGAAAAGGAAACTATTTTCCACAGCATTTTCATATTTCGAATCAAAGAAAGTAGAAAAAAGTGTCGTATTTCGCACATGACAAAAAGTAGAAGAAGTTCTGGTAATGTCGAGAGTTAGCAATTTGGCTGGGGGATGATGAGGACGGATAAAGGTCTCAAACGCTAAAAGTGTAAGACTGAGTTTCGGTTTATCAACACAAGATTGTTGCAACTAAAAAATCGGAGCTCAGCCAGGCTTCAGTTATAAATTTATTTTATAAGAGACTTGATAATAATTAAGTATTATTAAGATATACTTTTTTTCATAGACACACAGAGTTCTTTCTAGGCTTTTTGGTTTTCTAAATCCGTTTTTTTCTGTTTTTACTAAGAAACCCCCTTAAAATAAACGTGTAAAAAATTCCCTGTAATAATAAAGAATGACAATTTTCCCTACTAATATTTTCGATATCCTCTACTGATCTCTTTGCAGCCAGTCTTATTGGTATCGATACCATACACCATCAAACACTATCGGGCCAGGAAATGGATCAGATGAACGATCATCAATTGGACAAGGTGGCCAACAATGTGAGCGTGTTCTATCGTGTAACACCGCGCCATAAGCTGGCCATTGTCAAGTCACTGCAGCGGACCGGCAATATTGTGGGCATGACCGGTGATGGTGTCAACGACGGCGTGGCTTTGAAAAAGGCCGATATTGGCATAGCTATGGGCAAAAATGGCACCGATGTGTGTAAAGAGGCGGCCGATATGATTTTGGTCAACGATGATTTTCATACCATAATGTAAGAAAAGCGTAAGAAGTCATCTTTTTCTTAATCGATGTTAATCACTTTATTTACTTTTGCAGCGCTGCTATTGAGGAGGGCAAGGCCATATTCTATAATATACGCAACTTTGTTCGATTTCAATTGAGTACTTCTATAGCTGCGCTGTCTCTTATAGCCTTGGCCACTCTGATGGGCATTGCCAATCCTTTAAATGCCATGCAAATACTTTGGATCAATATCATCATGGACGGGCCACCGGCTCAAAGTTTGGGTGTGGAGCCTGTGGATCATGATGTCCTAAAGCAGAAGCCCCGCAACGTTAAGCAGCCCATGATAACCAAATCTGTTATAGTTAATGTTTTGTTGAGTGCCAGCATTATTATTTTGGGCACTTTGTGGGTCTTTCAGCGCGAAATGGTCGATGGGTCTTTGGGTAAAACGAAACGTGACACCACCATGACCTTTACCTGTTTTGTGTTTTTCGATATGTTTAATGCTCTCTCCTGCCGCTCACAAACCAAAAGTGTTTTCACAATTGGCCTGACTTCGAATAAAATGTTCCTAATGGCTGTTGGCTTCTCCATAATTGGCCAAATGCTGGTCATATATTTTCCACCCCTGCAAATGGTATTCCAAACGGAGGCCCTGTCCGCCTACGATATTCTCTTTTTGCTCTCGCTCACCTCGTCGGTGCTCATCGTGGCCGAGATTAAGAAATGGTTCGAACGCACCATGGAACGTAAAATGTATAAAACACGTTCGGAGTTGGATTTCGTATGACAAAACGAAAGCGCTGGAAGATTGTTGAACAAAAAATCTAATTAAACAATTTTAGACTAAAATAAAATAATGAACGAACGGTATTTAAATGAAATTTCAACATTATTTAATAATTTTGAGTTTTGTTTTTGGAGGCGAAAGGAATTCAAAGCAAAGAAATGATTTTATTTTCAAAAAAAAAAAAAAAAACTTCATGCCACCAAATCAGCGTTTAGAAAAATACACTTTTTTCAAAAGAAAACAAAAGGAGTTTTACGCTTAATATTGAGTCAAATTAAATTAAAGTATATTTTATGCTCAATTTACCTGCCCGTTTTTCGCAAACTTATTAAATATTTATTTGCTTTTTCGATTTTATATGGAATACAAAAACCAGCTGTTGCGTTTTCTGGTTATTTGCAGCATAAATTTTAGACCAGGAAATGTTTGCATTAAAAAAAAAATAACTTTTTTGTTTGCAAAAAATACTATTAACAACAAAAAGCCTTTAAATATGTTTTTGTTCTCCATGTAAATTTCGAAAAAGGAAAATTTTATCATTCATTCCCTAAGACCCTGTGCAGACACTTCAACTCTTTGTCGCATGAACGGGCGGGCAGCTTTGAGTTTTTGAAGAATTAATTTTCTATGGCACATATTTAGAAAAATAAGAGAAATATTTTCGAGAACATACAAAAAGTATCTTTTTCTCGAATTTATATAGAATATATTGAGAACAACAACAACGATTGGCTCCTATAGTTCGAAAAACCCTTTGGAAATTCCAAAAGAAAATCTATATATTTCTAATGCTGGTCTGGTGCTAAAGAACTTAAAACAAAATAAAACTTAATACTTAAATTAAAAGTTATTTAATTTGTTATTTAAAAACACAAAGAAGCCATCAAAAAGCGAGAGCAAAAGAAAACGAAAACGAACAGACGGCAAAGCAAAACAGTACGAACGAAGGTCTGCCAACCTCCTTCGCATATTCTTATTCAAAACTTCATAATTGATTGATTGATGATCGTTTTTAAGCAAAAAATAATTAAAGTTTGTACTGAACAAGACAAACCTATTTTTTATGTACATGGACTTGAGCGTAGCGTGAGAGCAGAGACCATTTAACTTAAAAATTCATTCGTTCAGTTAATTTTTTTTATTTCAGTAGTTAAATCCATTAATAATTTATTTTATTTATATATTTTAAGACAAGACCAAAAATAGCAGGAGAGCAGCAAAGTTTTGTATAATCATTAAATCGTTCAAATAGTTTAAAAAAAAAATAAAAATTATTTCTAGTTTAAGAAAAGAAAGAAGAGAGCGATGATGTAAAATTTCTGTTTTAATTTTTAGTACTTTTTAGTTTAATTTCATAATTTTAATTCAAAATTAATTTATTTGTTTTCAATTAAGTAGTTGTATTTCAGTTTCTTTGAAAGTTGTGTATTTAAAATGGAATAGATTTTGCAGACTTCAATTGGAACTCGAAACTTTTTCTGGGTATGAAATTGGCTGCAGTCTGCTTAAGAAACACTCTTTGAGAAGTTTTTTTTGCCTGTTTGCCTGTAGGACACCCGTTTGAAGGCAGTACTGGAAATTATTCTATTCATCTCAAACACGCCAGTCCAGTTCGGCACATACAATGTCCTGCCACGAATCTAAGCCACAAGTGGAACATACTTTGAATTGATATTTTTTTAAAATTTATTTTTTAAATATTTTGAAGTTTATGCACTTCACTATTATCCAATCAAATAAAATCATGACTAGTGGTTTTGAAATCGCATGTGTTTTGGAAATCGCTAAATTTATTTGCACATATCTTGAAGTTTAAGCACTTCAATAATATTCAATAAAATAAAATCATGCAGGCGTTTTGAAACGTCATTTTGAGGTTGTAATAATTAATTAATTAACCAGTTTCCTGAGTGTAAGAATTCAATTAATCAGAGAGAGACGTGTGGCTCGTTTATGGATGCCAAGTGAACTACAGTTGAGTTGCACAATGACTGGCAGCAATTTAGAAACGAAATGAAAGAGCGGGAGTTCCAAATATAGACAATTTCTTAACAAATAGAACTGAATATAAAATCTATTAACATTTTTGTAAGGAAACTTTTTGTATACCTTTTTTAAGCGTTAAGAGAGATTTCCCCCAAAACTCTGTTCATAACGAGTTTCGGACTTTAAAAGAAGAACAAAAACAATGAGGGAAAAACTTTTAAATATCTTAGAAAACAAGAAAGTTCGATTTGATCTTAACAAAGAAAAAACTTTATTTAAGAACAAAATACACAATTCCAAATAGTTCTCGAAAACATGTTGAAAAGTCATTCCGAATTGTGTTATTAAAAGAAAAAAACTGCTGTATTTGTATTAAAACCAAAAAAAAAAAACAACACAAAAATAAAATTATTTATTGACATAATTTGTGATATTATTATTTTAAGCATAAGTTTAATATTTTAAAATAATAATAAATCTTATGTAAAATGAAATAAATTTTATTTTTAAATAAAAAATAAATGTATTGGCTCTGGCAGGGCTGGTCAAATCAAAGCAAAGAACATCTACGACAGTTTTTTAACAAATTAACTTGATGTTTTGTACAAAAATATGAATTTATATTGAAATCGCTGTTGTCAACTTTTACTAAAAAAAACACGAAAGCTAAAGAAAAGCCAAATTATTGTATATCAATTATTTTTCTATTTAAATTTTTCATTTTCAAAAACGTGTATAAATTTGTAGAAAAGAAAAGCAAAATTTTTCATTACTTTTCATAGTGCTACGCAAAATTTAGGAATTTATTCTTAAATTGTTTATAAAAATTACCTGCCTGCACATTATTTGATCTTTCATTAGTAGAAATGATTATTAGTTTCATTCACTAAATCCAATTTTGCCATTTTATAACAGTTTGTAATTAATTTCTCTGCAACAACAATCCGTACAGAATTCCTTTCTAATAACAAAAATTCTAGTTTGCCACGCGGAACCCGTATAAAAAACGCCAGATTTGACATTAAGTGGTCAAAACAAGAATTTTTATGTTTAACATTTTAAAAGTTTTGTTATGGTCACTCTGATCGTACTGCATCAGCGACTCTTTACGGCAGATTAAATTAATTTATAACGGCTCCCCTTTAAAATGATTGGCGCATATTTTGCAGGCGTGCGATGTTTTGAAAATCCGTCTGTGCCAAAATTTGCCTGCCTGCCCTCAAACTACGAGTATTACAAAATTGTAGACGATGCACGTTCTTTGTAATTTGTCCATCTCCATTGAGAGAATTAATATTAATGTTTTATTTCATTTATTTTTTTTATTTATTTTTTTTATTTATTTTTTTAATTTATTTTTTTATTTATTTCTTATTTAAAAAAAGTTCATGGCTTTTTAAAATATTTGGTTTATTTTTTGTTTTATAGATTTTGTAGCCTGTTTATGGGCTCCAGCTTTTGGAAATGATAATGCAGTTCAACAATATGATAATGCAGGCTGCTTTCCATAATAGAGTCCTAATTACTTCGTAACAAAATCTGCTTTATTTTATTGTCAACTTTTGATTGAAAAATCTTATAAAACAGACAGTGATTTGTGTTAATAGGAAAATATCTTTTTTGCGCGGGTGCCTAAAAACCCTTAAAAAGACTAATCAGCTGCGCTCTCTCTATGTCAGCTGTTCTTAAATCTTCTTGCTGGTGAATATTTTAAATAATTTTTAATTTTATTATTTCTTTGCTTTTTGGTTTCATTTCCTGTTTTTGATGGATTTTTTATGTGTTTAAATATCACAGTATTTTTTTATAATTTTTTTTTTCAATTTAAATCATATAAAATAATATTAAATTATTACACAAGAAAAAACAAAATGAAATTGTTTCGAATTTGGCCTAAGACTCAAAATAATTAATATGTTACAGAAAATTTGTTTAATTATTTTCGGCACAAGAAATCAACAAGACAAAATCTTCTAGCGCTAAAAAAAAGACCCTTAAGTTTTTTGTGGTTAAAAACGAAATTGTGAAAATGGAAACTCGCCAAACAATTGGTGAGCCGCAAAAAAAACTAAATAATGAACAACAAAATTATGAGATAAAATATTTAAAAACATTTTTGGTAGTTTTTAAGACAAGATAATTTATCAAACTCATTTAAGAAAATGAAATTGATTTTTCATTAACAATTTAAAAACACTTAAGAATATTTCTTCTCTATTTTAAGCCAAAAACCAGCTTTAATTTAGGCAACACCCTACAATAAAAATAAAACGTTGAAAACACCAATTTACCAACAACAAAACAAATTCCAACTAAAATGGTTTTCAAGGAACATTTTTGCTTAAAAAGAAAAAACAGCTCGAGCGTAAAATGCTTAAATTAAAAAAAAAAAAAAAAACATTCTTAAATTTAAATCAAATTTTCTCACAAATCTCACAATTTTGCCCGACATTTTTTAAACTTAACAATGCAATATGTAGTCCTTGTTAAATCAAGAATTTTTAATGTTTTAGATTGAGGAAAAACGAGAAAAATAGATTTTAAAACACTTTTAACAAGAATAAAAAATTTTAAATATGAATTAGCGAAAAGTAGTTTTAAAAATCCATAATTAAGAACATAAAACTCAGCCTCATCTTAGTAAATTACTTGAATAGTAGAATTGAAGTCCGATTTGTGAATATCAATTATACATCCCTGAACCAAATTAGCATTTAACGATTTCAATGAATATAATAATAAAACTTCACTCTTTGTCTGCTAAAATTCTTGATTAAATTAAATATTTAACTTTTGCATTAAGATAAAAACTTAAACACTGGTTAACCAGTTCTGGGACAGCTTCGCCACATGCCATCATCGACCAACATTCTTAATCAAATTTGCACATCATTTTCGACATCTCTTCACATGCGTCAGGGACTACAAGATCACACGGTTGCATCGAAAATGCTTTCATTTAGAACCCTGCAACAGCCGGGTTTCTTATGCAACCGTTCAATTCTGTAACTCCTTTCAAAGCTTCACATAAAATCACAAAACATTTTTATCACAAAAAGCGCTTAAAAATCATTCAAATGTAACAACGATCCGATTTTAAACTGGAAAAAAAAAACAACTCTGAAGGAAATTTATCGATTTTCTTGTTAGAAAATTTCTATTCAAAATTATCTACACATTTTTTATAGAAAAACTTTTCATAAAAAATTTATCGTAAATAAAAATTTTTCCCTGAAAATGTTCTCAATAACAAAATATTTCTATATAAAATATTTATTAAATGCAAAAATTTTCTAAAAGTTAAAACTAAAATTTTCTTGAGAAAACTTTTGTTCAAAATGAAATATTTCTTATCGAAAATTTCAAAACAAAACTAATCGATAACAAGTATTTTCTTTTATAGAACATTTTTTCAGATTTTATTTTTATGTAATAATTCTATTTTCTATAAAAACGAAAATGTTAATAACAATTTTTATAGAAAATTTAGCGATAACAGAAATTTTCTTTATAAAAAATTTATTGTGGATGGAAAATATATAATTTCCATGTAATATTTTTTTCAATAACAAAAAGTAAATGATAAAACTAATTTCTGTAGAAAATTTTATATAGAAAATTTATTGTTATTATATATTTTCCGTGCAATAACTTTTCTATAAAAAAATAATGTACGATAATAATATTTTTATAGAAAATTTAACGATAACAAACATTTTTTTAGAGAAACTTTTTGATAAGAAAAATTTTTCTATTGGAAATTCTTTTCGTTTCACAAATTTTCTATGAAAATGAAAATTTATGTGTATATGAGTTTTTCTATAGAAAATTTTGTAAAATGTTCCAGACAAATCTTATTGATATAGAAAATCTGTTTCTGAAATTATTATTTCTCTGGTTTAAACATTTTCTCAATAAAAATTTATCGATATAAAAATCTTTGCAGAATGAAATTTATTAATAAGATTCACTTTCTATAGAAAATTCATTGAGTTGAAAATTTTTCTATGGGAAACTTATTGATACAGAAAATCTGAGTTATTTATTTCCAAAAAAAAAAAACGAAATTTGATTATCCCAATTATTAGTAAAATGTTAATTTTACAATTGAAATAAACAAATAAAATCATTGCTCAAATATCATAATGAAAAAATTGAAATATAAAATTATTATTGTTATTATTTATTGTTCAATTTTATGCCATTCGGTTGCCCGTTCTTTGGTCTCACAAAATCATTTAATAAATAAATTATCATTCACTCACGTTCGTAATTGTATCACTCACACGCATCGTAAAATTAAAGGCAGACCGCAAAAAAGGACAAAAACAAAAAGCCCAAAACCCAAAACCCAAAACCAAAAGCATTCATATTTTTATTACATAAAGTTAAAACTCCAAAGTGGAAAAAATACAAAATTTAACATTAAATTATAAACTAATTAAATAACTGGCATTCGTAAACATCAATGTACTAAATATTTATGAAATGATGAATACATTCATACATTCCTACACACTCAAACACACAAACAAATTTAAAACTTCAATTCATATCAAGCTAAAACCAATCACCATTTTTTTATCAAACAACAAATTTTCACACAAGCATCTCAAAACAAAAACAAAACAAACAACAACAAATCTATAAATTTACGTATTTAAAACTTATTAAATTCACACAACAAACATCTCATCCACAAAAGGTAACAATAATTAGCAATTTAAGTAATATTTAACATAAAGAACATAAATAAATACTTATAATGAATGAATAATTAATTATAATGATTTACAACAACTAAAAAAAAAATATTTAGTATTTAACTGATTTTTATTTGAGTTTTTTCTCTTCAGTTTTCAGTTTAGCCAAACCAAACTATTTGATTTTAAAACTTTTATTGACCCATAAGGAATTACTTTTAAGTGACAACAAAATACGAATTTGAAGTAATTCGAATATAAAACGGCTCAATAGCAAAATGATTCGATTGTAATACGATTAGAATATGAAACGTTTCTCATGTAATAAGATTCGAATAGAACACGATTCTTATATTATGAGACTCGATTACAAAACGATTCGTATATTATAAGATTCGATTATAAAACAATTCGAATAAAAAACGGTTCGATTACAAAACGATTCGTATATTATAAGAATCGATTATAAAACAATTCGAATAAAAAAACGATTCGAATAAAAACCGATTCGTATATTATAAGAATCGATTATAAAACAATTCGAATAAAAAACCATTCGAATAAAAACCGATTCGTATATTATAAGAATCGATTATAAAACAATTCGAATAAAAAACCATTCGAATAAAAAACGATTCATATATTATAAGAATCGATTATAAAACAATTCGAATAAAAAACCATTCGAATAAAAACCGATTCGTATATTATAAGATTCGAATAAAAAACTATTCGAATAAAAACCGATTCGTATATTATAAGAATCGATTATAAAACAATTCGAATAAAAAACCATTCGAATAAAAAACGATTCATATATTATAAGAATCGATTATAAAACAATTCGAATAAAAAACCATTCGAATAAAAACCGATTCGTATATTATAAGAATCGATTATAAAACGATTCGTCTATCATAAGACTCAATTATAAAACAATGCGATTATAAAACGATTCGAATAAAAAACGATTCGAATAAAAACCGATTCGTATATTATAAGACTCGATTATAAAACAATTCGCTTATAAAACGATTCGAATAAAAACACGATTCGTATTTTATAAGAATCCATTATAAAACAATGCGATTATAAAACGATTCGAATAAAAAACGATTCGAATAAAAACCGATTCGTATATTATAAGACTTGATTATAAAACAATTCGATTATAAAACGATTCGAATAAAAACGATTCGTATATTATAATGCTCGATTATAAAACCATTCGATTGTAAAACGATTCGATTTTAAAACGATTCGCATATCATAAGACTGGATTATAAAACAATTCGATTATAAAACAATTTGATTATAAAACAATCCGATTATAAAACGATTCGAATACAAAACGATTCGTATAATATGAGGCTCGATTATAAAACAATTCGATTATAAAACGATTCGAATACAAAACGATTCGTATAATATGAGGCTCGATTATAAAACAATTCGATTATAAAAGGATTCATGACAGTTTAGTGAAATGTGCAGCTTTCATTTTGATTTCGACTTTCAGAAACAGAAGTCAACAGAAAATACAGATTCTTTTTATTGTGTTGCACAGTGTAATTCGTTCGAGTGCAAGGCAAAGTTACACATCCACCGCTCCGTAGTATTGTTGGCGGTACAATAAATTCAGTTTTCTTCAGATTTTCTTACTTGCGATTTGCTTTTATTATTTCAGTCTAAATTCAAACCGATTGATCTTTAAAGGCGCCCAGTAAAAACTGGCCACAATTGTTTACAACTTAATTTCATCATCAGCAATTTTCCATCTCTGCTCGGGGGAAAATTTCAATTTCAGATGCTATCAGTTTGCCGGTTTTGCAAAACTTTTATTTATGTACATCAATTTTCCATAGAAACTTTAACTTTCTGTATCGCTAAAGCATTTTCTATAGAAAATTCATAAATGACAAGATTTTCAGTTGAAAAAAGCAGGCGAATTCATATTCTTTAAGAAAAATTATAGAAATATATTCTATAGAAAATTTATCAATGTGAAAAGTTTTGTGTTTTATACGTCTAATGCGATATTTCAGGTGCCTTTAAATCTGTCTAAAATCTGTATATAATTGTCGCCAATAATACGTTTATACTTTTCATGGTTATTGATGTCCTTGACGGCGTCTTCTTTAAATAGAACTTTGCACTCTTCAAAACACTTACCAGCAAAAGTTCACCTTCGAGATTGTGCAACATCTGCTGAAATTTTAATTCCATATGATTGCAAAGATCGCCTTAAAACGGAATCGAAAATCTTGTTGATTGCCATGAATAGGAATCATTTATTGAAGGCAAACCTGCCAGGCATATATTCATTCCCAGTGAACAAATAAGGATTGGCCAGGCGCCAAAAGGCTCAGTTTTAAAACAATTATAATATATTTTTCAACTGCAAAGTATTAGCGATTTTAGTTTCGGTTTTGCTTTCACCAACTCTTAAACTTTTACTTTCCTGCCTGACTAGTATTTACATATATATTTAACATATTAATTCATTATTTCATATAAAATTATTAACTAAAAAAAAAGAATCTGTGCTATTAAAATATAAGCTTAATTATTTACTCTTATAAAAACTATATATTATTTTACAAAAGAAGAAAAAAAAATAATAATACAATTAATTAATAATAATAAAAAGAATAACTTTAAGTTCGAGTACACTAATTATTCAGTAAACTAAAAATATTTCATAACTAAATATAATCAAATTAACAACAACAAAAACCACTTACGAAATATAATAATGAATACTTTTTGTCCTATAATTTCGTGCCATATAAAATAATCATTAAAAGAAAAAGAAAACAAGCAAAATAAAATAAAACAAAAAACTAAATGTCTCTCTTTTACACGTACACTGGCAAAACAAATAATAAATAATATAAAAACAAAACAAAACAAAACAACAAAACAAACTTTATGAAATATTTATACATATAATTAAAATTATAACAAACAAAAGAAATCTATATACATACACATACGAGTACATATAATCAATTGATGGATGAAATATAAATTTAAAAAAAAAAATTAATTAAAAAAAAAAATAAATAAAAAATATACAGACACAAAAATTTAAATTCATCATAAAATTTAATGCATAAATAAATTGAAATTTTATGTAGAAATAGAAAAAAATGAACAAAAACATCAGGCGTTTTATTAAGCAGCAGGAAAAACCGCCAGTGAGTACCACATTGTTAAAATGTAACGGGGCCCATAAGCAAGTGTGGCAACTCTTGCTCAATTTTGGCATAAGAGTGAAAAAGACTTATCAAAAGCTGTTTATTTGACAATATTGTTAGAGGAAAAGTATTTATTTTGATTAGACTAATTTAATTAAATAATTTAATGGGAAACCGCGGTGAACAAGTAGCCGTTGCTTTACATTTTATACCACTCCTTATGGACTTGTGCCACTCAGCTCTCAGCTCAGTTCAATTGACTGAGTGAGTAAACTGCGCACATTGCACGGTCCATACAATTGGCGTTCAGTGCCGAATGTCCCTAATATTACCTTTCCAATTTATGGCATCATTTCGCTACTGTCAGTATTTTCATTTCAGACTTTGAGTTAGTCTGCTTTCCTGGGTAGGGAAGGGGAAGAATAGAGTGTAGTACAGCCTGAGGTGACCAAAGCCTAGTTGGCAGAATGGGGACTAATGTGCCCCTAGTATGCCTTGAAAGCGTAATTCTGCTGTTGTTGTCATAGATGGCAACTGGCGGGTAAAGAACTTCACCTTTTTTAGTATGAAGGTGGCGCTTGTCATGTTATGTACCCAGTGGGCCACTCTGGCTAAGCAGAACTGACGCTGTGTGCGACCACCAAATGTAATATCACGGCCTAAATTTAAACAGGCAAAAAGCGGCCTCAATAGATACCGAGTAACTCGTTGGATGAGGTGATTATAATATTCGAAGAACACTGCCAAGATTCCTATCGAAGGCTGTGGTGAAAAAACAACAGCCAAAAGTTTTTAAATTCAACTAAAAACCCCAATATCCCAACAAACAAATCCATATTAATACAAGGTAGAAATATAGAAAAGGGACATTTTAGGCATGTTGGGTTAATCCATGTTCGACTGGGCATTGTCCCACTGTCATCAGTTAAGCTCTGACATTTTCATCTCTGCAAAAAACCCCATAAAAAACACACTATTTCCTCGTACCTCCTGCCCACCATCTAGTTCGGCTACAATGTGCTGCATATTTAGGGGTACTAGTCTCAGAAAAAGAAAAAAATGGTCTACGTTGCCTGATCCAAATGCCCGCGAGCTCCTGCTGTTGTCTGGCAACAGATGTCTGTTCTGCGTAAGGCACTAGATGGGGCATAGTTTTCAGATTAAACTGGTTAAGACTTGATGATCCTTTAAAAAGTCCGGCTATCAACGCTACTGCACAGTGTTTAAACAGTAAAAAGAATTTCACATATCACAAGAGGTGGCCCTACCAAACGCATTGAGGTCGATGGTGAGCCGTTGGCAATTTCTCTCGTGGAATTATTCCGCTATTAGATTATCCAATTAAAAGATTTTTGTATGGAAATTTGCCGCATTTAATTGTAACAAAACCAAAAGTAAAACTTTACAAATGACTTGTGAACTGACTAATTGTTGGTGCACTGTTCGCATTTTAAAGCTTTTGATGCTTTATCCAATTCCAAGACCACTATGATTTATTAAAGAGATGATAAAAAGAAAACGATTGTAAAATTCTAGCAAAAACATAAACAGGATGTGCCAGAGATTTCTTATTTATTTTGTCCTTCATAAAATATACCAGTTTAAAAAAGTTTCTTTTTTCCGGCCCTTTTTTTAAATTGCTTTTAGTTTTACGGTTATTTAATATCAATATTAGAGCTGATAGTAAATTTGGCGCAACAAGATTTAAATAAACCAACAACAATATTCACGATTTTTTATGGACCTTCTGTGCCCTGAAGTGTGAAGCACACAAAACAGCTCGAAAACGCCAAATCTTAGTTTTAGTAACAATAAAAATATATTCGAATAAATGTGAACAGAAAGAAATGTGGTCCTTGCAACTGCCAACAAAACTAATAAATAAATAATCAATAATAACATAATTTGCTGCTCCGGTAAAAAGGAAGAAGGAATTAAAAACATCAAAAGCCCCTGAAAATGAGGCATTTTTTTTTATTAAGCAGAGAAGCAACATCATTCGTTTGAGTGAGGGAGGGATAACTATTGCCCCAGCAGGGCAACCACACGACTATAGAATATTTATTGGTGACGAAAAAGTTTCCGTCAGATTGATGTAGTTCTGGCAATCGTCTAATCCCAGCCTTAGGCTTTAGTAAATGCATGAATTTCTTTTTCAACTTGTATAAAAACTAAGCCTGGTGGATAAGGCAGAATTAATACTGGAATAGGTGCTTTGAAAATACTTTCATACACCCGAAAAAATACACACATACATATAAATATATTATATTATAAATATTCATTTAAATAAGTGCTGGCGTAGCTTTAAAATGTCGTGGAAACGAAAACGTTGCAAAAACCGTTTTAATTGTGGAATTAAGAAATCGTGAAATATCTGGTTTTGCTACCGGCTTTTCTGCATACATACAGGGTGTTTTTTTAGAGGTATAGAACTTCGAATTGAAATAAAACACAAGAAAATCGTTTTAATGTCCATCAATTTGGCTTTATTGGAAGGATAATTTTATGCCATTAATGTTTAAATATGATTTCGGGCATGTGGCCGCCGCGGCTGGCTCGAATAAAGCCAATTCTACAGGTCCAATTTTTGATGGACAAAAGTTGATGGACAAAGCTCCAATTGCTGTGCACGGTGGCGAATCGATTCATTCGGGTCCTCTTCAACACTTGGATCTACAGCGGCAATTGTTTCTTCACATAGAGTAAACGTAGTGCGAAAACGATCCATGGTTAACCGAATTAATTGCTCTGATGGACGATTATGTCGACCATAAAATGGACGGAGCTTGCGGTAAACTTCGCGAACTGAACCATTATTTTCGAAATAAATTTGCACGATTTGCAAGCGTTGTTCTTTTGTCAACCTGTTCATGATGAAATGGCAAACCAAACTAAATATTAATCACTTGACAGCTGACAAAATGGCCGCCAGTTAAAAAAGTGATGCCAACTTAAAGTTCTATACCTCAATAAAAAAACACCCAATAAATCTTAATCTTATACAATGGAAAGTGCAAATATATCTCTAAGTGTAGAATTAACCGTAAACTCACCATTTGGTTGGCCAGTTCATGTCACCTCGGCTAGAGATAATCATAACCTCAAATGTGCATAGTGGCGTCCGCTGTGTAGCCATCCGGCTGAAAACATGTATTGCACATCTCGGTGGGTTGGCTGCGTCCCATATACGATCTCTGGGCGATTTGCGAATTTCGGAAGCTGCCTGTGCCTGTGACGTGTCAAAAATTAAAAATCCTAAAACTCAATGAAACACCGTTTTTTTTTTTTTTTATATTACAAGATTCACTTTATTTTGTAATTTCACTTTTTGTTTTCTCTTGTATAATAATATAATTTTTAATTATTTTTGGATTTAGCAATAATATTGCATGTTTTTTTTTTTTTTTGGGGGGGATTGATTTTTATTTTTTTGTATTTTGTTTTTTTCTGGAAATTTCAAAAAATTTTATAATTTACTTTTGGAGTTTTTCTTGTCCGTATGTTTTGTATATATTTTTGCAAGTTTTGGTTTTGAATTTGTTCTTTTGTTGTTGTTCATAATAAACCACGTTAAAATATGTGTTTTGTTTGGATGAGTTTTAGCGTGTGTGTGTGTGTGTGTGTGTTTGAAGTGTAGAGGAGGAGTGGTGTCAAGTTGTTGTTTGGTTTGATTTTGTTTTTCTTGTTTATATTCATATATTTTAATATAATTATTACAAAAAAAGTTTAAAAAATGTTTACGACATTAAACTAGATGCATATGATTTTGTTTTTATTTTTTTTTGTTAATTTTTGTATTTTTTTTTTTTTATTTAAATAGTATTAATAGTATAAGTTTCATTTTTTTTTTAAATTTCGGTATCTGAAATTTGGACAAAATATGTTTGTTTTGTTTTTGGTAATTTAAAATTTTTAAATATATATATTTTTTTTTTGTAACAAAATGATACTTAAAATCTAAACCAATGAAATAAGGAGATTAGAATGTTTTAGTTTTATTTCATTTTGAAAAGAAAATTACAATATTAATTTTTGGGGGAATATTTTTGCGCCTTTATTTTAAATACTTTTGGAGTTAAATAGGTAATTTTTGTTTTAGCGTTTTTCCGAAGAATAAAATATTTATTACAACAAGTAAATTTTGAATTTGTTTTTTTGTTTTTGGTAAATTTAAAATTTTACATGTGGGATTGATTTTTATTTTGGGTTATAAATGTTGTTGTTGTTGTTTTTTGCTTTTTCTTTAAATTTTAAGTCCTAAAAATTTATAATTTTTTTTTGTATTTTTTTTCTTCATTTTTTTTGTTTTTTAATATAAAATGATGCTTATGTAAATGGTTTATTTCTAAATATTAATACTTTTGTTTTATAAAAAATTCTTTTTTCTTTTTTTCTTTCTTTTTAGCTCCAAAAATGTTTTATTATTATTTTGTTTTTCCAGAATTTTGCATATCCAGTGTTTTTTATATTCTTTTTGTTGTTGTTTTTGTTTTTGACTTAGCCGAGACAATTAATTTTGAATTGTAATAATTTGTTCAAGTTTTGGACATCACTGTTACAGTTGTTTTTTTTTTTGTGGGGCAGCACTCAAAGTGTAGCACTTTCATTGGCAGCACTTGCTTTTGTTAGTACATTTCCTTTGAGCACAATTAAAGCAATAATTTGTCGATGGAGGGTTTCTTGAAAATAGGCCTGTGAAAATGGTTGCTCCCTGCATAATTTAGGATTTTTTCGAGACTCAAATGCTCTTATGCCACAAAATAACTAAAAAATGTATCCACGGCTGGAAACTGTTCTACAATTATTTTGGTTTTAAAACCAGTATGGAAGGAACTACAGAATTGAAATATATATATTCCCCGATATATATATAAATTTTCCCCGATTGATTAACATATAAAATTACAATAAATAATCTAAAAGTCATGCCAAGCTTCTACAGATTATAAAATTGATTTACATCAGTACCTGCGAATATGGTATAATCTGATGAGGAACTTGTCAACGCCTCAATATTTGGCTGGACACATACAAATAGCAACTTTTTCTTATATGCGGAAAACGGCATATATTATAATTCCCTCTGATCGGGCCATCTAAACCCTGTTGCCATTAATTATCTGAACAGTCTCCTGAGTCTGTAGTCCGAAATCCGAAAGGAACATCCGTTCTTAACACCACTCACCCCCCCGGTTTCAACGGCCGGCACATTCGAATGAAATACCCGAAACTGTTGCAAGACATTTGGATTTGCGAAAACTGCATCGAACGGCCCACTTCTACATCATCAGGACATATCAAAACCATTCCTGAGAATTTAGGTTTAAGCCACAAGAAAGATGGTTTCAGCCAAATGTTCCATTCAATACGGTTGAACGGGAAGATCAATGTCAACGTCTCACAAGCCGAAGGCTCTAATAAAAAGCTGGCGCGTAACGCAATTAACTAAAAATTAAAAATTTAATTTTAAAATATCGCGAACTCATAGATTTTCATTATTCTTAAGCCAGTTTTAATGTTCCGCTAATATCGTTTTCACTGACTGACTGATTTTAATAAAAATTTGGTTACAATTAAACCATCTAAACACCTACTTTAACATATACCGGGCTACCGAATTAAATAGTTTAAAATCAGCTGATTTATTAACTGGTGCTCTATAAAAGTGTAACGAAAACAAAACGATTAATTTAAACAAAAATTTGTTTTTCCTTTGAAAATGTTTTTACTGATTTTTGCACTTGATTTGCCAGTTAGTGCTCACTTTATATAGTACATAAATAGTTCAGTTCAGTCATAAACATTCTTTTAAAAAGTATGAAATAATTTAAACTTAAATGGGCTTCGATAACAATTGCTGGGTTTTTTCACAAACAACAAAAACAGCTGTTGTACAGTGCGGCAAATACAAATACATAAATGTTATAATTAGTAGAAAAGTGAGAATGGCCCATCAGCTGATCAGGGTTGTAATATTCAAATTAGGCTTTGACTTTTGACATGAAAACACGCATTAAACGTCGTGATTCTGTTAGAATTTCAGCCATCTTTAGCCATTCAGCATAAGTATTATGAAGTACTTTTTTTTATTAATAGGGACAATAAGACGTTGGTGCTTTCGTTGGCTACAAAGTTTTATAGCGTAAACTGCCAACTGCCATAAGCATTCGATTACTTGGTCCTATTCGTTAGGTGCTGTTAAAGTGTTAACGGTAACAAAAGACTTCTATTTGTGTCCTCCAATTACTTAAAGGGGAACCACATTGCAACAGCCGTTTTCAGAAACATATCCGTAACAGTTACGTGTGCGACAATTACAGGCCCCAGTTTAGAGCTGATTTCAACTTACAATGATGTCTAGTTCACATGCTTCTCGAGTGACTATTGTAAAATTGATCTTTCTGGTTTGGGTTGTTCTTTGTTTGTTCTGTTTTTAGACATAAGTCATCATTTTGTTGTAAAGATTTGGATTAACCTAAAAATGTGAGTGTATAAAAAATCTTTGAGTTTTGCTTTCTTTTGGGTATAAATTTTCATTTCGGGGGTTTTCATTACCAAAAGTTTTGAAATTTTGTTTAGCTTAAATTTAAAATATATGTATTGAATTTTTTTCTTTTTTTTTTTGGTTTGCTTTTAATTTAATGCCATTATTTTGGTTTGGATTTTAATTTCTAATAAGTATAAATCTTAATATTTAAATGAGAATTATATTTATTTTTACTTTTTTTCGAGTTTTATTTTCTCTTAAGGGTGGTTAATTTTTTTTTTATATATAAATTTATGTTTATAATTTAATAGTATTTATTATAAATTTTTGTTATCCTTTTGAAAAAGTTCACCTCATTGAAATTTATGTTTTGATGCCACTAAATTTCGTTTCACATTATTTTTGGAGGTGGTGAAATATTTATGCCGGGTTTGTAATAATCTTGTTTTGAAATATTTATGCCAGTGTTGTATTTTTGATCGAAACAAATAAATTGTTTGTTAGTTTTTTATAGTTATGCCTTGAATTTGTTAAATTTTTGCTTGATTTTTAATTGGAGTGGTGGTATTCTATTTTGGTTTGTTGTAATTTTGAAATTGTTGTTGTAATTTTGAAAATTAGAAACTTTGAAATCACTGAAAAACTTAAAATTGGTTTAGATTTGTATATGAAATGAAATTGAATGAAAACGAAACGTAAACAATTTAAATGAAAATTTCGAACGGAAGATTTTGTTTTTTTTTTTTTTTTGTTTTAATAAAAACACAAAATTTTCAGCCTAAACTATTGTTTTACATATATAAAAGTTTGGTCTTACTTATTTGTAAAGACGTGGCATCAGTACACTGCAGACAGGGCATTACTTAAGTGCTGTCCAGTTCAAGCAGCATAAAGTGCTGCATTTTTGCAAATATGTGAGTTGCCAGTTTTCTAAACTCAGAAAGTTTGTTTGTTGATGATGAATTCTGTTTAATGAAAATGTTTTTATTTGAATGCTGTCTTGTTGTTGCTGTTGTACAATTTACCAGTAAAGTGAGATTTGAATATGTCAATCAATTTTTACTTGATACTGTAATTCTTGTAATATAAAATTTATTGTTTATTTTATTACTTTTTTTTTTTTTTGGTATTTTAATAAAACTTTTTGTTGTATATTTTCAATAGAAAACAAGATATTAAATAAAAAAATAAGAGGCAATTATTGGCCGTCGTCTTGATAACAGCAGTAAGTTTAAAGGAATGAAAAAGGTTCCATTAGATTTACTGCTGGGTTCAAAGCAACTTTGGTTTGATTTTGTTCTCACTGTAAAAAATCTATTGTTTGTGGTTCAATGGTTTCGTTTTGTTTGATTTTGTTGTTTTAAAGTTTAATGTCGATCTGTAAAAAAATATACTGTAAAAAATTCTTTGCATTGTTATTCTGTTAATTTGTTTTGTTGCAGCTTGGCTATTGTTTTGTTTGTTTGCTTGTTTGTTGTTGTAGATTGTAGTTTGTAAAAATAATTTATTGTTTATTGTATTAAAGAAAAAATCAGTTTTGCTTAAATTTTTTGTTTGTTTGTTTGTTTTTTTTTTTTTTTTGTATTTTCAATTATTGTACTATTATTTGCAGTTGTTGTTTTCATTATTGCTATTGTTGAAAAATCAAATGAAAGGACTATTATTGATGAAATCATAATGACATAAACAAAATTTATGCAGAATTTTTTTTTCCCCAGCGGTGTCTAGTCGGGCCCAGAGCGTGAGGCAGATGCAAAGAAGTGGCTGGAATTGAAGGATGTCTTCTAAGAATATAATGAAAAGAATGCTGATCCGGAGAGATCTGTATTAGTTTACTTCAGGGACTGTAAAGTCAGGGATGGCAATGCTTTAAATTATCAGTATAAGCGTTTGTTAAGAGCAGGTTACCCGCCCCAAAGACCAGTTTTCAACTTCGTATTCATACAGAATGTAATTTTCATTTATATCTAAGTTGTAGTTACGATTTAATTTTATCTGCCATAGATATGTTTTATGTTTTTATTTAAATGTAATTAAAGTATGGCAGCATCATTTTACACACTCAAGTATTTGCGAAGAAAAATTCTTAAGACTTATTTTTTTACCGCCATTTACAGTTATTTTTGTTAGCGTTCAGGGAGGGCGGAAATAGCCCAATATTTTACATGCCTAAAAACTGATTTAATTTTCTGCTTCAAGTCGCACCAGACCCCGCATCCGCATCACCCGCTCATCATTAACGGCTTGCTGGTTTTGGTTGTTGTCTATGCTAAAAGAACACAGTAATCCTCAAAATAAAAAAAATGTTGAACAAAAGTTTCGTTTCTTTTTCAATTTGTCTCACTTTCTGATAATAAAAATTAAATTATTTTTATGTATGTTTTTTAAACGTCACAGAAAAAAAAAATGAGTTTTTGTTTTTAAGTTTAATAAATTAATAACTATTATTTTAAAATAAATATTTGATATTGTTTCGGTCTACTTTGTGGGGGGGGGGGAGGATATGTTAGAAATATATATTTAAATTTGATTCTTGTTCAATTGTCTGTCAACAAATTAATGAAATCATTTGCACAGAAAGAAAAACCTATTAAAATATTTGTAGGGCTTCAGTACAATTGAATATTTAAAACTATTTCCAGTTATAAGGCTGAATTGATTAATAATTCAAATTAAAAACAATTAAAACAATTATTTCATATACATATATTTATATTTAAATAAATATATATGTATGTATATTTATGTAAGTATATATTTAGTTATTTATATGTAATCATGGTACTATTTGCTGTGGTTCATTATTTCTTTCATTCAATTATAGTTAATATTTTTTCACTTGGTTTTAATTTTTAACTTTTTGCGAATATTTTCTTTTATACAATTCATAAATTACTTTGATTGGAGTTGGGTTGGGTGCGTTTATTTGAGTGTTTAACGGGAGCGGGATTAGGGACAGTTGCTTTATTGCGTTTTGTAAAATGTGTAATTAAATAATGACAACACAGATAAAGAGATTAGAACTAAGACTTTGTTGTACAATCATCATCCTACTGGTGTTTTTCCTGCGCTGGCAACTTCAAACAGTTTTAAGTATTTGATATCATTTATAAACAGGGGAATTGTGATGCAAACACATCACAAACAAGCGTTTTGTCTGATAAATTACTATAGACATCACTGAACAAATACTGTCACTATTCCCGGAGCCAAACAATTGCGGTTGACGAATGTTATTGTCGACAACAATTGAATGCCACTGACACACACACTGTCTCTGTTGCCTTAGATCCAGAAAACGTTAATTGTCGATTAAGAAATTTGTGTTGGCGATTTAATCTGACGATGCCAACGACTCTTGGAATATGGAAAAATGCATGGAGTTTCCAACCAACATATGATATGGATTATGATATTAAGATTCAACTTTGTATGGTGGCCACTCTGCTAAGATTTGGGCGATATTATTAAAAATTCGTGACAAATTTGGTACAAAAATTAAATATCAAAACAAATGGATGAATTTAGCTCAAGACAGGCTGAACAAGTAAAAAGAAGGCATATTATTTATAGCGGAATTCATCAGAAAATTCAAATCAGCTGGTTAAAACTTAGCATGTTGGCTGCATGAATTTATTAGAGAACTATATATACATAGAGAATTGTGGGGTCCCGCTTTAAGACACGAACAATCTCTGTGGTTTTGTACTCTCAACACATTTGAAAAACATTATGTGGTCTTAGTAGGTCTTGAGCTGGCCAGCGAATTTTAATGAAAATAGTCAGCGAAAGTTAAAGGAATGCTCCAGATTTGGCGCGGATTATTTTTTTCCGTTTTAGCTCCCCTGGCATGTCAACTTAACGGGCTGCCAGTGTAAACAAAATTCAGTGGCGCACTTGACTTTTTTATATGAGGAAAAATCGAATACAAACCCCGCTTATACTAGACTTCCAACACATGAAAATGTGCTAAAGGCGAAAACCACCAGAAGGAAATTTGTACACGTAAAAAATATGTAAAAATGAATAACTATATATATATATATATATATATAAATCTGCTGTCCAAGGTTAATTTTTGATTTAATATTTTTTCTCACAGACTGTTTGTTGGTGGCTTAAGAAGCAACTTTTTGCCAAAAGAAACACCAAGTTTCCGATAAAAACGAAAAAAACTTAAGCTCATGGACATTTGGGTATAATTGTAAGTGTAAATGAAGAAAATTTAAATTATATAATTTTGTAAATGTCATTTGCTATTTTTTTTTTTTTTGGTATTTGTTAGTGTATTTTTAAACTTAAAAAAGTTACGACCAAAAACAAAAATTAAGAACAAAAATTAGTTTATAATTTTATAGCTATTGTTTTTGTTTTAAGTTATTTACTGTGTTTATATTTTCATATAATCCCTGTCAATTGATATTGTTTTTAAAAAACAAAAATATAACAAATTCACTGTTTTTTTTTTTGTTTTGTTTTCTTTTCATTAGTTTATTCTATGGGTTTTTGTTTTGTGTTTCTTCAAATTTCAACTTCTTTTATACGGTTCGGTATTCGGTTATTGAAATCGGTTATATAAGCAAAAACCTTTCCTTCACTTTTGTTTTTATTACATTAGAATAATTAATATGTTTTGTGTTTTAGATTACTTAGATTTTATTAATATATTTAATCTTAAATTAGCATAATTTTCAAGTTTGTTTTTTTAAGTGTATTCTAAAATAACTTAGAAAAACAAAAAGAATCGTTACTATTTCATGTTCAAATTTATTGAGTTTTGGTGAATTTTTTAAAGTTTTTCATCAATTTTACTATTTTTTTGTTGAGTTTTTGGTTAAGGTTTCTTTTAACTATGTATTTATTATTATTATTATTATTATTTGTTTTCTTTTGGTTTTATTTTCTTTTTCATTTAACTATGGTTAATGGTATTTAAGTCGATCATTTTATTTTTATATATTTTCATGTCTTAATTGTAAAACATTTACTTTTTTTTATTTGTTTGTTATTCCATAATATTTCTTCATGTGTATATCTATTGTATATAATAATTCTATGGCAATAAAAAAATCTGTAAAAAAATTTGTCATTTTAACAGAAAAAATTTGTTGTTTGTTTTATGGTTCGTTCTATGGGCACATTGTTGATTTGATTTGCAAGTTAAACAAAATCTTTTCTGAAAATATAACACTTTAAAGGCTAAGGAGTTTTTTTTTCTTTTTTTTTTTTAATGTTATTAAATTATATTATTTTAGGAACAACCAATTTTTAAAATCATAGCACGAAAATAAAAATGATTTTACGGTATAAGTATGTATGTATGTATGTATGTATGTGCACTTGAAATGCCGACTGATCAGGCTGACCATGTGAAAAGTGCTGCCAAGTTTGGCTTGTCAGAGATAACAAATTAGAGGGAAGTTTCATGCTGCACTTCAGCACAACACATCACCTCATTGAAAGCGATCAGCTCCTTTTGATAGTTAAGCCGTAATAAAAAACTTATAAGAAAAAGCTGTTACTACTATACAGTTAAGAATATTTTTAAGAACAAATAGCAAAGACGCTAAAGCCGGGTTCAGTTTCTAATTTTGCTTTAATTGCGTGGCATAGACTGTCAGCTTTAAAGTAACTTCACTGGCAGCAATGCATATATATATATATATATATTGTTTTTAAGGATTTTGCCAACTTAATATATATAGTTTCCCCAAATTAATACGAACAAGGTGCATTTGAGTCGTTTAAGTTGTCCAATTTTTTGCAATTTTTCCAAAAACGAAATTTTTAACCTCAGTATTAGGTCTTTGCTATGCAGTAATTTGTGGACATAATTACATTTCAGAAATTATTATCAATTTAAAAATACCAGCAGCTCCTTGTAGATTTTACCGTTTGTTGGAAATAGCAGCTACACATGTGTGTCTTTTTTTTTGGCACAAACTTGGCATTACTTAAATCTTATGGGCATCGAAATAATAACTTGTTTTTTTAAGCAACAAATTTTAAATTAAAAAAAAACAATCAATAAATATCGAGGTAGAATAGCGATCGATATTCATTTAAAAATTCTATATTAGTTTTTACACTCATATGATTTGTTTAAGTTTTGCTTTAAATTGCTTATTTTTCTTCTTCTTTTAATAGTTAAACTATTTCAATATACATAAGTACATACATATGTGTAATATAATTATAAATGATTTGTTTTTATTATTATAACAATTGATTTCGTTACTGTTGGGGATTGTTTTAACTTTTTGGTTTTAACTATTTTATTTAAGAGATTTTTTTTTTGTAAACTCGTTTATAAATAAAAACTAGTTTTATTATGGTTTAGCTGTCTCTCACTTTGGTTTTACTATTTTTTTTTTGTTTGTTTTGTTTTTGTTTATAGGCGCTTGTGTTAAATACATTGCATTTAAATCAACATAAAATAATAATAAAATGGAAATTAATTAGAAAAAAATTCACACATAATTTCATATGATTATTTATTAAGTATTAACTATTTAATATATATAATATAGCATATTTATAAGTTATAAGGAACCTTTTTTTTATAAAAAAAAAAAAATTATATTAAATCATATATAAAAACTCCTTATATTTTCTTAAAAAAAAAAAAAAAAAAGATTTTGTTTAACCTGTTTTGCATTTTAATTATCTTTTACTATGGCTAATGAGGCTATTGTTGTTTTTTTAAAAAATAATTTTTGTGTAATAAATAGAAACATCATCTGTTTAATATTTTGCTGATTTAAAATATTATTCTGGATATCTTTGAGATTTTTAATCAGTTCTTTTGCTTTGTTTATTTTCAAACAATCAATCAATCATTTTTTCTGCTTTTGCTATTAAATTTGAGTTCTTATTAAAAATCTTGATTATTTCTTAAATGTTTATTTTCTTTTTGGTTTGCTTAATAATACAACACTTATAATGATAATTATTTAATGAGTGTTTTGGTTTTGTCATCAAAGGATAGTAGTTCATAATTAAATGATTAAAATTATGAATGTTTTAAGTGTATTTTGTTTAAATTTTGCTGTATTATACACATGACAATATGTTTTTAGTACAAAATTATTTATAAAAATTAAACCAACTCAATTTATTTCAACTAAAATCATTTTGATATTTGTTTTATGAATTAAAGTTGTTTTCCTTCTATAATTGTTATATAAATAAACATTTAATATTTTTACTTAAAATCTTAATACTGTATTAAATTTAATTACTAGTACTATGGTTTAAAATTGCTGTTTTCTTGGTTGGTTTTTTCTTTAATAATTAAATTTTTTAAATTAATTTAACTGAATTGGCTTTTTTTCAAGTGTCGTTTTGTTTTATTCAAGTTGACTTAAAAACTATTATCACTATTGCAGAAAGCGGCTATTTATATTGATTTTTCTTTCGGTTGAGTTTTAAATTTCATTTTATTTAATTATATTTTTATTTAGTTTTATTGTTTGTAATTTTTTGGTAGGCAAATTGAATTGAAATTTTGATAAACTTTGTTTTTGTTTAGCCGGAAAATGATTTTGTTAAAGAAAATAATTTTTTGTTTTGTTTTGTTTTTTTTTTTTTTTTTTGTTTAATTTAAAGAAAATTTTGTTTTACTTAATGAAGTTTCTAAACACTAAATACGTATATGTTTTGTTATATATAATTTTTAAGTATCTTTGATTAGATTTTTTTTTTCATTTAAAAGAAGAAAGGATTTTGTTTTTAAGTTATCATTTGATTTTGACATCTTTAGTTGAAGATATAGATAAAATGGTTAAAGCATGTTTTGAGTTGGAATTTGATGATTACAAACTTCAACACTTTTATATTTAAATACATTCAACTCTTTTATAGCATTGCAATGGTTTTTAACAATTTTGAAATTTGGCAGTCCATAGTTTAAATGTTGCTTTTTGTTTTTGTAATTTTATATTTTTAAATGTGGGAGCCCTACAAATTTAAAGAAATGAATACTGTCATTTGTTATTATATTACAAAAAGAACTAAGAATTAAGAAAGAAAACAATTTGCAGAAAAATGTACTCGTTTTTCATGTATTTTCCAGCGGTCTACACGATGCTATTTCTTAAATTGCCGTCTCATTCGTCAGCAGCCTAAAAACTTATTCATTTAGCTTTATATTAAATTTTGTGTGCAGGAAAGTCTTTAAGAATCACGAAAATTTCCGAGTAAAATGTATCAAAAAGCAGAGTTTTTTTACGTTTTACTCCTGTAAGTGATTAAATAAAATTAATTTTCAGCACTCAAATGTGTTTTTTTATCCAAACTCCAGCTAAGAAGGACGTTTGCTGAATAATTTGTTCTACTGTATTGTGGGCTAGGCATCTACTTTGTACCAGGTCCAATAGCCAGGGTATTAAATATATATGAACATAGTTAATATATTTTGTAAGCCAATGGATTTGTTTGTTTTCCAAATTAGTAGCACTAATTTTAATTTACAACAAAATCACTGAATATAATTTACTTTAAACATTAATTTCCCACTTTAAAAATTAATGTTTGCCGAAAAGGAACTTATCATCCCAGTACTGCATTAGAGTAATATAAATTATAAGAAACTTGGCATTACTTCTTAAAATGCATCTCTGGCTATACAAATAAATGCGTCAAGACGAGTTAAATTAAATATGTAGTATGTAAATCCAAGCATCTTCAACAAAAAGAGAATATTGCTAAATGCATTTGATATGTTTTTCACAAAACGAATAAAGCACTAGATGCTTCTGATCAAATCGTAATAAAGAGTGACATATTCCCAAACATTCATACATGCATACATACATATTAATGTACATACATATGCACTGGATGGTATTAAAAAACATTGTAGTACAAGGAATATATTTCAGCAAATAATACAGATCATGCTGGTAGCATCAGATCAATCGCACAAAATAAACACGCACAGAATAAAAGTTGACACCAAAACTTGAAGGCGCCTTCCCGATATTGTCGTGTAGTTTGCCATTAAGAGTCCAAAGCTAAAGGCCTATTGCTTTAATGCATTCGTCACAGCCAGCTATTCGATTACAAATGCCGCCCTGTGGTCGACTACTTAATTATTTTGAAGGCGACAGTTACATATATAGTAAACAGCTGTTTCTTTCATATTACAGCGGTGCCGTTTTAGAGTTTTTACTAATTGAAACTTCCGCTTTTTAATACGAGTACAAACAAGTTTTGTTTAAGTGCAACTCTTAGAAAATAGGAAAAGGAAATCCCTTAAAAAAAATGTCTAAAAACTAAAGGAAAATTTTAGGACAGGCGACCACTCAAATTTGAAAATAAACGAAACACAGTAACAAACTGTATATTAAATGAAAGCTTTTCTTCAAATGAAAAGACATTCTTCGAAATGTAGACCCTAAATGTGTAGCTCAATTTTGGGTAGGAAGAGAGTCTGAGAGTAGGAAGAGAGTCTGAATTTTTTTTAATTTAGATTTAGAAAAATCGAAAAAAAATTCTGTGTGTATATAAAATGTATTCTAAATCCAAACACAAAAAGCTTTCATTTGATGCGCTAAATGTTAAGAGTAGGTTAAATGAAAAAGCACTACAAATTGTGCTAGAAGTAGGCGTCAATTAATGCATATGCCAGAGATGGATATACCCTCTTACTATATCAATTTTAGTTGTTTTTTTTTTAATGTTTTCATTTGAGCCGTCAACCATTTTATTTATAACAGCAACAACATTTTATCAATAAAATTTATATATTGACCAGATAGTTTCTATACTTTTATATATTTTATTTGCTTGATTTTGACTTCTTTCATAATTTCTTATATTTTTTTGCTTTTAATATTCGAAAACTGTTCAGTTTGCCTGTTTTTTTTTTATCGGTTCCATGTTCTTGTGTTTTTGGTTTGGTTTGATTTTTATTTAAAGTTTTTCTTAATTAAAGTTTGTGATGTGTATTATTTATAATTAATATTTAATAATATTTTTTTTTAGTATTATTATCATTATCATATTATTATGCATTTTTCTTGTTATTATAGCTTTCAGACTGCAATTTTAAAATCTTGTTAAAAATTATTTGTACTTTTGGTTCATAAATTGGGCTATTGTAGATTTGTTAGGTTTTATTAATTCTTTTGTTCATATTGTTTGCAATATGGCTTTGCATTTGATGTATGTATGTATGTATTTATTTTATTTATATTTTTTCCTCTTCTTTTTAATATTTTGTAAATTATTTTATTAAATGAAAAGTATATTATTTTTTTTCTTTTTTTTTTTTTTGGTCAATTATTGTGATTGGACTATATGAATTGGAGAGTTTCTTTGCTTTTTGGGGAAAAGAAAATTTTCAATTATATAGTTTAAGGTATATGGCTTGTGTTGTGGTTTCCGTTGTTGTTGTTGTTGTTGTTATTTCATTTTGCAGAGTTGGGGGTTGTGGTGAATGAAATTAATTTTATTTGTTGTACAGAAAAACCAAATCATAGAATCATGGCCAAAAGTGAGCAAAAATTTTGAATTTTGTTCAAAATTGCGGTCCGTAAATGTATGAGTTTATCAAAAGTTTGTTATATAATTTTTTTTTTGTTTTGGTATTATATTTTTTCAAGATTTTCTCAAAATTAGTTTTATTATGTTTATTTTTGTTAAATGAAATTTTTTTGAAAAAGAGTTAAACCCACTTCTTAGCAAGGAAGTTGGGAGATTAAGCCGATCTTTTTTTTTTTTGAATGTTTTATTTCGTCACCGGTAGAGTTGTTTTTGCGGTTTCCTTATTTTGTTAGTCCAAGTCTGGTTGGGGTTTGTAATACTTTTGTATTATTGTGTTTGCAAGTCCAGTTTTGTATTATATGAATGATTTTTGGAGCTTTTTCTTTATAAATGTTATATTTATATACATTTTTTGAATTTCAACTGAAAAAAAAATGATAATAAAAAAACAAAACTAAAATAAAAATAAAAACTTAAAATGTAGGCAAGTGTTTGTTATTTATAAAATGGAGTAAAAATTTTGATAATTTTGTTTAAAATTTAGTTTTTTTTAAATAAATTTTGTGTTGTTTAACTTTATACAAAAAATTTTGATTAATTTTGTTTTTAAGGGCCTAAAATTTGTAGTTTTTTTTTTTCTTTGCTTTCTTTTTTGTTAAATTTACAAAAGTTTTATATACAGATTTTGTTTAATCCATAAAGTGTATCACAGTGACATTCAGTCTAATTATTTAATGCTTTTACTAGAACTATAATTTGTTAGCATGATTTATCATTTTTAGTTTTTATGATTTTCAATAATTTATTTATTTATACTTGTTTTTTTTTTTTTTTGTTTTAATAAAAGCCAAACTGAATTTTTGGTTGAAAATAGAAAAGCCAAAAGGAAATTTAATTTTTTATTTTGTTTTAAAAACGATAATCATGCTTTTGTTTAATATTTTTTGTTTTTAATAATTCTAATAAAAGCTAATTATTTTTCATATGCCTTGTTTAAATTTTTGTATATATAATTTGTGTGATGTGCTAAATATTTGTCCAAAAATCTTTTGCCGAAACTTGAATTTTGTTTAATTATTAAATGTTGTTTTTAATTAATTTATGATATGGGCCTAAATTATAATTTTATTTAATAAAATTTCGTCTAATTAAAACAACAGTTTAAAAATACCAAACAAATAATTTTGTTATTAATTTAGATATTTTGTGTATTTTTTTCTTTTTGTTTTTTTTTTCATTTCTTTTCTTTCTTTAATTAAATTATTTTTCCAACTATAAAACTTTTGTATTTACATGTTTAAATTCACCAACTTTACACTTTATGCAAAATATTTTAATTTAAAAAAATTCAGGTTTTTAGCCAAAAGAAAATGAATTCCGAAAAAGTTGTTGATATAAAAAAGGGCTTTATTTATGGCCTGATTGCCTTAAATTTCTTCAAATATAATCTGTACCTCCTTTTAATGACAGCTTACAGGCAGCTGGACCAAAGGGAGGGAATAACTTGCTCGGCTCCACTTTTTTCTACTTCATCTTTGTATTACTTTTTTCCTACTTTGACTTGACAATAGATTTAACAGCCCGTTCAAGGCGGCACGAAGTTAAAAAACTTCAAATTGAAATCATGGAAGAAAATCTGGCACTTGGACTGATTTCGTAAACAGCTGATTAAATGTAAAAATAACAGATTTCCAATTTTCCAATTGAAGGTAAATATGTGAGCACGGAAAATACGTAAAAACCGAATGGTTTTAATCCAGCTAAAGGGTTTTAAATATAATGCTATTAATAGGGAATTAGCAAATGATAAACTAATACGGCGATAGCAGAAAATTCATTCAGACTCAATTGAGCTGATGGCCTCTGCAACTAATGTCCGCTGAAATATTTCACGAGCTCACAAGTATTTCCAATGATGGAAACTCCTTTTTTAAGTACAAATTCATAATAGAAAGTTTACCCTCGATAGGAAAATCTCTTTTTGTTTTGCCACTCTGAAAACAAGGCCTGAGGCGCAGAATTTATTCTGTTGTCTAAGCAAACAAATAATATTAACGATTCAGGCTTAAGACTTTCTTTATTCATGCAAACATGTCGTAGTTGCACAGAAAAATTCAGGGCTGTAACAGAAAATGCAGGGTTGCAAAACAAAGGAGTACTCCGAAAACAGTGTTGTAATTGTGTGTAATTTAAAGCTGATTTCGATCAGCAAAATTAATTCATTAATTTCCTAAATTCTATTTGATTACATGTGAAATTATGAAAATTGCTAATTTTGTGCTACGCGGAATGTATTTTTTTTTTTTTTTTTATTGGAACAAAAACAATTTTCCACAATTTTTTAATGAAAAATTAGCTCTTAAAGAATTGCGAAATGATACATATCCGGCTATTATTTAAATATCCTATGCAATAAGATGATTTGTGTCCAAGGAGGGGGGCGTACGTCGACTTGATGTGATGTCGACTCTTGGTACTATGGAGGAAAACCTTATACCCCATATGGTATTGACAGACATATACAACAGTTCTATTCTTAGGCATTAATCTATTACAAAACTGTCGATATTTTCAAAATTGGTTGCGTATTAGACAAAAAAAGGAATAGCAGGAATTTATTGAATTTGCCAATGGATATATTCTAATATTTATTGAGTGATGAAAACCATTTTCAATCCAAAATGTACTTATAACTAGTGATTTAATTGTACTTCACTATCTTTTGTTCTAAAAAAAAAATCAATTTTTATTTGTACCATGAACAGAGAAAAAAAACATAAAATGAAAAGCGGAATTTACCCAAATGAAAATGGAATTGCTATTTTTGTAGTCCTTTGAAAATAAAAAAAATTTAGCATGTGAAACTATATTCCACTGCTTGGAAAAAGCGAAAAGAATACGAAGTTGAATATTCTTTAAAAACTTCAAAATGAAACAAATTTAGAATATGAAATTGATACATTTTCTTGCACACCCATAACCAGTTTATACGTTTTCAAATCGTTATGGTTTCCATCAATCACTTGCCTGTATATGTTAGAATGAAATTAGTTATGAAAATACCATTAATGTGGTAATAGTTATTATGCCCTCAATGGAAGGGAACGTTTAAGTTTTTCAAGTTTTTTTTTTTTGTTTTCTTAACAATCAGTTTCTTTGTACTTTTTTGCTTTTTTTTTTTTTGTTGCCCCTTTTTAAGCCTTTTAGCAAACTTTTTCCGAAGTAATTTTCTTTTAGCTTTTTTTCAAAATATATTTAGAAGCCAAAATGTTTTTGTTTTGTTTTTTTGTTTTTTTTTTGCTTTGCCAAATGATTATAACCAAAAATGTTTAGTTGATACCCCATTTTGTTGTGTGTTTTCAAAAATAAAAAGTTTTTTTTTTTTTAATGAAAATAAAAATAAAAATAAAAAGAAATTAAATAATAAAAATAAAACAAAACCTAAAAGTAAAATTTATAATTTATTTTATTTATATAAATATTTTTTGTTTTGTTTTGTGAAAGGACATAAAAGCTAAAGGTTAAATAATAAAACTTAATATCTACAAATATGTATGTATGTATATGTATGTATGTATGTATGTATGTATGTATGTATGTATGTATGTATGTATGTATATAAAAAAATTATTGATATTATTAAACAAAAATTATAAGGAAACAATAATTTTTTTTGACACTTGTTTATATTAAACTTAAGACATAAAAATAGGAAATAAGAAGAATAAAAAAGTAGTTTAAAATTGGGAAAAACAACCTGAACCTACATCAGATATGATATTTGGTGCCTTAATAGTTCAAACATCCCCGCTATGGCTGACTCTGTAGTCGTACAGCAGCCAGGGATGGCTAAATCATATCCATTTGAAATGTATTTCAGTTAAAGGAATAAATGCCTTTTTATCTACATACGAATAGATGACGTGTTTTGTTTGTTATAAATTGTTATACACTGTGTGAAAATCGTTCATAAAATTATGTTGTGTGTATTTAAAAGAAAACTTGTAATGACTTTTTTACTTTCTATAGGAATACTTTTTTTTTTTTTTAATTTATATATATTTTTTTTTCTTTTATGGCACTCTGGAGTCTACAATGAGTTTTGCAGCATAATTATGCATGAATGTGGGTTGTTTAGTTTTGCTTTTGCACGAAAATCAAAATTTTATGAGTTTAAATAAATTTGATTTTGAAGCGGGGAAGACTTTTCTATGTTGTTATATATTACAGACATTTTTCTTCAACAAAAAAAAAAAAAAAACAATAAAACATTTTAGGGAAAAATCACAATTCTATAAAAAGATGTTTAGTGTTAGAAAAAGGGAAAGTGTGTTATTATTATAATAAATAAGAAACATAAAAAAATAAGATTTTAAGAAAAATTTTCTTAACTAAATAACGAAAAAAAAAATCTTACAAAATAAAGTTTTAAAAATATATGTATGTATATTAAAAGTAAACTAAAGCTGCTCTCTCAAGTTAAAAAGTTGAAAAAATTCTTGCACATTTTAAATATTATTATTATCAGTATTTTTTGCAGTGTATATAAATGACAGCAAGAGGTTATTGTTTTTCTGTTTTCAAAAAATTAATTAAAAACAAATAACATCTAAATTACACAGTGCATTAACTTTTATTAGCGGCACATTGTTGGAAGAAGTCTTGCCATAGTTTTGTTGGCAAATGCCCACTGTTTCAGCAGGACAATGCAATCGTATTTGAATTTTTTGCCATTGTATTTTAGCCAAACTTTGCCAGCAAACTTTGAACCAGGCTTTTACAAAACACAAAGTTCTTTTATGCCATAATAATTCAAATTTGTCTTGTTATCAGTTCAAATAAAATTACTGGCGTCCCTGACGCCGTGTTTACAACTGACAATAACGTTGAAACACGCATTGCAAAATAGGCTATACACATGAAATGATATACATACATATAGATATCTTTGTATGTATGTATGTAAGTTAAAGCAACTATTTTGCAAAAGTAGTATTATTGCATTGAAAAACCTAAAATTTTTTACACTTGCACTTTTGCCAGACTTTGTCGCCAAACACTGAACCGCCCCGCCCTTTTATAAAAAAAAGTATTTTCTATCGGATAATAATCCAACAGATTAAAAGACATGTTAAGACACTTTTCCACTACTACCAGCAAATCTTGTCTGTTGTGTTGAATGCCTGTTTTCAATATTTTGATGGCCGTAAACAGGACAATGATTTGACGTAGGCCCTCCATAATAATTCAAAAGCTTTATACAAATGTGGTAGTAATAAAATAATTGAAAAGGAGACACTCATGAAAGCAACAGGCTCTGCTTTTAATTTGATTGTAATGTTTTGTAATTGTTGAATATAAAATCTTTCTTAGTGTGGGAAAAATGGCAAAGCAGAAGGAAACTATAGCGTAATCATTTTATGTGCTTTGACTGCCTGATTTGTTTTATATTTTAGCTTGTGTAGCTGGAGCTGCACTTCAATAACATTTGGTACAAGTGTAACTGTCATAATTAGGCTGATGGACGCAGTTCTCATCTCATTGGTGTGTGACAACGCATTTGTATATTTTATATTCGTCTGTCACATGTTTGCTGGGCCGTCGCCGACCAAATAAGAATTAATAAACAGACGGAAACAATTCATTTGCTTTCATTTGAATACACTGCAAAAACAAAACGTGTTTAGTTCGTTATTGTTGTAAATAAAGTCTTTTTTCTTAGAAAATATTAATTCAATTTCACTTTGTAAAAATAAAATAATATTTTTTCAAACTTTGATTTTAGTTCATAAATTCAGGGAAGTGAAAAGTATTTTTGTTGTTTTTTGTTTGTTTGTAAGTGTATCAAGTTTATAGTCTTTTTCGAAAAGACTTTTTTGCTTTTTTGCTTACGTTTTTAAGGAATTAAAAAAATATTTACGCTTAAGCGTTTTTATTTGAGTTTTTACAAGTTTAAAACTTAAAGTCAAGGTTTTAAAATTGTGTTAATTTTCTTTTTTTTTCTCTGATTGCTTCTATCTGTATGTGTGAATTGAAGAAAAATATAACGGAAGAAAATAAAAATCTTACTTGTTATTTCTTTTTTGCTCAGTGTATCTATTCGTTAAGCAATTGCGCTTAAAAAAGGACTCTTTACGCTTGTGTTTTGGAAAACTAAACAAAAGTAACTTTAAAATAAATTTTAAATTTTAAGAAAAATCATTTTATACTTAAGTTTGTTGATATTATCATAGAGATCCGAATATTGAGTGTATGTGTGGATGTATGGGTATAGCATGGGATAGAGTGGGGGGAGGTCCGCTGGGTGGTGGGTGGGCTGGTGGCGGTTGATTGTGAGCATGCGTTGTATGACCCTGATGATGATGTGATGAGGTGGCCGTGGCAGCGGCTGCCACGGCAGCTGCCGTGGGTGGCATACCACCCACCGGCGGCAATGTTATGGACAGTGTTACAGTTTGGGGCGCCTGGTTGGCTGAACTACTGGCATGTTGTTGTTGTTGTTGTTGCTGCTGCTGCTGTTGCTGCTGTTGCTGCTGTTGCTGCTGCTGCTGCTGTTGATGATGGCTGTGAGCGGCTGTTGTATTCGACGTAGCAGCCGATGCTCCACTACCGCCGCCGCTGCCACCACCAGCACTTCCTCCGGCCGACGTCACAGTTGCTGTTGTTCCCGCATTTGGGGGATGTCACTGGGCTACGACCGAAGTGCCAGCATTTTGCTGCACCACTACCCCCGGCGCTGCTGAATTGGCCACACTTACCGATACGGGCGGTTGGCCGGGACCAGCATGAGCTGCCTGGGGCTGGCCTTGAAATGGATGCTGGAATGGTGGTCCATAACATTGTGGGAAGTATAGTTCGTTTTTCACATGTGAGCCCGTATTTGCCACACCGCCACCCATCGAACGTGGCAAAATGTTATTTTTATTATCGCCCGGCTGCGTCACTGGATTATTGTTGTTCAGAAATTGTTGTGCAGCCGCGTTTTTGGTTTCATTCATTAAATGATTGGCCGCAGCAGCTGCTGCAGCTGTTGCCACGGCAGCCGCTGAGTTTGTGGTATTGCTGTTGGTATTATTGGCGCGCCGTGTCTTGGTGGCACTAGGATTCATGTGGTTATCAATGTGTTTGGTAACTTCGTTTTCGGTAGCGAAACGTCGACGGCAATTCGGCATGGGACAGCAGAAGGGACGATCACCCTAAAAAGGAGTTGATAAGAAAACGAAATTAAAAAATTTATTTAAATAGAAATTTGTCCATTTTGGTATTTAAACCTTTCAGGAGACTAAAATTAAGGCAAGCGTTTATTTTCCTTTTTCAACAACGAACACAAAACTCAAAAGTTGTTGCTTATCAGCAGACCCAGCCCAAGTCTATGGTTACAGTCGAAACTAAGTACAATCTACTAACTCATGCATTAGGCAACCTCCGAGGTTTGTCGGAATTTCCTTCATATTAGTCCAGTAAATTTTTCACGTGGAGTTAATATTTGACTTAAGATTTTTAAACTTAAGACAAATATTATTTAACTTGGGTTGAAAAGATTTTATTCTCATTGTAAAAAAGTTTAGTTGGGGACATGAGAACTGGACTCTTTCGAGTGATTTTTTTTTCTTTTTGGCAAATCTGTACTTATATGCAAATCATTTATTGTAGGCTAAAATAAAGAACAAGTCCTGCATCGTGACAACCTTTTTTTGAGTAGAAAACTTCACTAGGAAACATGACAAAGTAAGTGATTGGTGGAATACTTTATTTTAAAATTATCGCTTTGGGAAATATCTTGGCAGATATTGACAATCAATTTGTAGTTTGCTTGCAGGACGAGGTGTTCCTGCTCATGATCCCGATTAGTTTGATGCCAACAACATTTATATGAATTAAGATTCACACATGATTTTTCTTTATGATCGAATCCAGATTGCGGGACTTATGACTTGGGCGTTTGAAAAATTAGTGGCATATAATGAAACCAAATAATCAAATAATGATTTCTTGAACTAAAATACTATGACAAATATTAGAAAATCGTAACGTAGATGATTCTTAGAAATGATTCACGTGGAAAGCCAACATTTGTTCACAAATTTATGATCGAAAAATCAACTCATGTGCGATTAATTTGCTTTGATTCCCAAAACCATTCGACTACGATAAGAGTTATAGAAATGTTTAGTAAAGATTTAGAATATTTGATTGGTTTATTTCGAATGACTTAAAGCAATACAAATGAAACATAAGCTGCGAAGATGTGCTAAAAGTTTTTTGAATTGAAAGACACCATCATCTTGAAGATGTGGAAGAATATATTCGCATTCATTCAAATGAGTTCTCATGGCCAAGCAAATTTTTAATATTGCGATTTAAATCAATTGGAATTATAGTTCGAAAACGTGAAACTGGTCCCCTTTGATTTTGTTACGTGGGTCAAAAAGTGTCAGTATTTACAAGTTCGATGTTACGATTGTACGAAAATGAAGTTCAATACTCCCAAACCTGGCCAGAAGTGTCATAAGTCAATTGCAGAATTAAGTTGTTTTCTTTTCTTCAGACGAAAATTATATAAAATCAGATTTAAAAGAACTTTTTAATTCTACCACTACCTGGTGCGTCCTTGTATGCTGATCCAGAATGGCCTTTTGACGGAAATCTTTGCCACATTGAGCACATTTGTAGGGCTTCTCTCCCGTATGTATGCGAATGTGCTGGAATAATTAATACAAAATTATGAGATATTTACAAAACACTTGCGATTTACGGCATTTTTTTTTTTTTTTTTTTTTTTTTTTTGAAATACTTGCCTGATTCAATATGGTTCTCTGACGGAAGAAACGCGGACAGTAGAGACAACCGAATGGTTTTTCATTGGTATGTATTCGTAAATGTTGTGTCAAATGGGACTGTTGACGGAAACGTTTACCGCACTCGGGACATGGATAAGGACGCGATTCGATATGTATGCAGCCATGCTGTAGCAGAGTGGTCTTCTGTTTGAATTCCTTATCACAAATGGGACAACGTACATACAAGGGCATATTAGCCGGACGGATGCCAATGTGTGACAAAACATCGGGTAAGATTTTCTGACCTAAAACGAGGCGAGAAGGAAGACAACGATTTTAATAACAATGTCGCTGCCGACAGTAAAGGGTTTTAGCCCACCTTTACCATCTTTAAAGTATGCAGGATAGTGTATACCACCATCTTGGCCACCTTGAGAGTCTTCATCGTGATAGCCATCGCCGGCAATGCCGTTCTTGGTATCGTTTTCTTCGCCCGGAAAGGGTACATCTTGGGGCCACAGCGTGGGATGCGGGCCATTTTTGAAAATAAGATGTGGCGACACATCTACACAAAAGAAAAATAAACAATTGTTGTTTTCTTATCTGTTTTTAAACAGCTAAAGAGAGGCATATTTAAAAACTAAGCTAAGCTACTGAGTTGTGAGAGAAAGAGAGAGTGAGAGAGATAGAGAGTGGAAGGAGTAACGGCAAAGTGCTTCAGCACTTTCCTTTCTAAAAAGAGTTTTAGTTTTTTTAGTTTTTGTTTAATGAATGAGAGCCATACAGTTAATATAAAAATTTTGAAAGTTTTTGCCAGATTTTTTTTGAACAAAAAAAGATTTTCCAAAATAATGGCCTTAAAAGGCGAAATATTCCAAAAATAAACAATTTGAAAGAAAATGTTGAAACTTTTAAGGCGAACGAGTGTTTTATTTTTCAGGCCATTTCAAGGCCATTAGTTTTGGAAAATCAAGCCAATTCCTTGTTAACAAAGTGCTTTGTTTGTAATTCTTTCCAAAAAAAAAAGTTCCAAATTTTTTAAGAAAAAAAATTTTTTTTTTAAGTTGTTTTGCCAAAATTTTGCCCTGAACTGTAACTCTCGTTTTGTCAATTTTTCTTTTCTTTGGTTTGATTTTGCAAAATTTCTGTTCTAATTTTTTTGTTTTCAAGAATTTATTCAAGAACTGTCGCTCGCCTTGGTGGGTTCGCACATGTTGATTAAGGATGGCCTTCTGGCGAAAGTGCTTGCCGCACTCGGGACACGCAAAGGGCTTCTCACCCGAATGGATGCGAACATGTTGATTCAGTATCGCCCGCTGTCTAAAGCCTCGATTGCAGTAACCGCAAGTGAACGGCTTCTCATTGGCGTGTATGCGTAAATGTTGTGTCAGATGGGACTGCTGGCGGAAGCGTTTGCCGCACTCGGAGCAGGGATACGGCCGTGCATCTGTATGTATGCGATCGTGCTGCAGTAGAGTGCTTTTCTGTTTGAAATCTTTGCCGCACGTTAGACACTTGAACAGCCTTAAATCACTGTGAGGTTTGGGAGGTTTGTGACTGCCTGACGTTGAGTTGTTGTTGCTGCTGGAGGTGGGATGACGTCCGCCGGAGCCGTTAGTGTTCGCTGAATTGTGACTGGAGCCATTCTGTTGATTGTTGCTATTGGTGGCGCCGTTTTGGCCGGGCAAAAGTTCCGGTAGCGTGTAACCCTCCAGACCATTAGGGGGACCATTGGCCGCATTCTGATCCATGCTGCCGTTAAGACCCGGTAAAACAGGTTTGTTCAAGTAGTGCAGGGGTGGGAAGCCGGGCGGTGCCATTAGGGCGCCCTGACCCGGATGTCTGGGAGCATAATAACCAGATAGTTCACCGTTAGCTGACGGAAAGCTACTGTGATCGTTGGCTTGGCCATTTTGTTGTACATGTGGATTATTCCCCGCTGGATTGTCTGCTGAACCGGCAGCGCTGCCATTCTGTTGCTGATGCTGTTGGGGATCATTTGAGCTTTGGTTTGGATTTGTTTGTTGATTGGAGTTTTGATGCTGGAGACCCGATGCCTACAAAACAGATACATACATAAATTGTTTTTAATAATTAAGAAATGCAGGCGTGAAAGCGGCTGGCGTTTGGCTGAAAAGAAACTTCTTTTACGGCAAATACTTTTTCTGACCAAATGCTTTAGCAACGTAAATTTCTTTAAAATGCAGTTTGAAAACTAACACTTTCATTTTAAAAGGGATTGATTGAAATCACGTGATTTCTAAAATCAAAAAACCGATTTCCATCAAGCTGATCTTTTGTTATTTTTTTCAAAATTAAAGCATCACAAATTTTTAATATAAAATTTTAAACTATTTTGGATGTCAGTGATTTTGAGATTTGAAAGCACGTGATTTTCAGAACGTTTTTTAATGAAAAGTCTCTTGTCCAATAAAGAATTACTTCTCTTAGAAGGAAGACGTTTTTATTGGACATACATAATTTAAGGGTAATAATAATAATTTTGTTTATTTACCTTCGCCCTCACCTGATTCATATTCACATCATCCTCATTGCCGCCATTCGCTCTTTGCTGCTGTTGTGGCGGATAGGGACTGGTAGATGGCGAACCCTGTTGCCTAACTCCACCAGCTCCACCCGCCCCGCCACCACCAGCATCACCACCATTCTCTCGCACATTGTGATCACCATTTGGTGAAGTTGGCTGTGGTCCATTGGCGGACGCTGCTTGGCCATTCGCCGCTATTTGCGCCGCTGCATTCTGCTGCTGTTGCTGTTGTGCGCTTAAATGTTGTTGAGCCTGCTGTTGTATACCCGGATACATTTCACTACCCCATTGTGTAGCCGAGCCGCCAATGGCGGCTGCATTTCTTTCGGCCTCTTGCGAGTCTTTATACAGAACATAAGGCTGCCCCGTATCCTGAGTTATGCAATACATTATCTGACGCGGTACTTTAAGACCGGCTGCTATACAGGCCGCAAACGATGCGGAAAAGTTTATAGCCATTTTAAATGTTTTTGGTTGATGTCTAAGCTAACAGTGTTATGATGTTGGGTTTATGATGTAAAGGTTTTTTCTATAAATGATTGCTTAGCTGTAGAAAACTCTCTTAGTGAGTTTCTGTGTCTAAAACTCTCCGCTGAGTTGTCATTTTTTGTATTTTTATTTTTGCTCTTGAAAAAAAAGGCTTTAAAGTTTTAATCTCTTTTGCTCGGTTGTTTGTTTCTTGTCGAGGGGTTTAAATCTTTTTGTTATATTTTTTATTTGCCGTTTTCTAGGGGAATATTTTTATTCTTATTTATGTATGTTTATTTTATTATTAAATTTTATTTCCTTTCTTCTTGTGATCTATTATTATAATTGCTTTTATGTTTTTATGTTTTTATTATTATTATTTTAACTTTATTAAGTTTTAAAATATTTTTTTATATTCCAAAATATTTATTTTGCCTTTATCAGAACTTATTTATTTTGTTTTTTTTTTTTTTTTGTTTTTTTTTTGCCAAGTGATGAATAGAAATATTATTCAGTTTTGCTCAATTACTGTTCAATAGTGGTGATGAGATATTATTATATTTTTCTTCTTGCCAACTAAAAAGAAAACAAATAACAAACATTTTTCATATAATTTCATAGAATTTTGTAATCAAATTTTTCTGTGTGTATGCAAATATTTTTTCGTTTTTAATATTGACATTCGTTCTCTTTGTTAAAAGTGAATTTGAATTGAATGTGTGATTAATGTGCAGAACATTGATTCGTTCCAAGTTTACAGCTCAAATATTAAAATAAAATGAATGTTTTTAATATGCAAACTGCATTCTTTTCAAGACTATTAAAAAGCAGAAACCTTCTTTCAGATTCGAAAAACAAGACAAGTAACCCATTAAGAGTGTCTGATGATGTCAAAAGAATGTCGTCCCTAAGTGAAATTAAAATATGATCCATAAAGCTGGTATAGGGTCTATTGGAGCAATTAAGAACCTTGAAATATTAGTCATATTTCAATTTGGTTGACAGTTTGTCCACAATGGGATTCTGTCCCACAAGGGTGGATCCCGGTATTACAATTTCCTTAACTGCATTTTGATTCATCTGACTGCGTTATAGCTTCCAGCATCCGGTAACTATATATGTATATATTTATAGTTTGAGTGCTATCCACAATAGAGCCATAAAAATAGTGAAAATATACAAGCCGGTGTTTAGTTGAAAAACGCACTGGCAAGTCGTCTGTGAAACCCCATTCACATCTTAATTATATAGTACATACGGATGTATTTAGTGCCCTAAGACTATGGCGTGCCAAACGCAACAATATTCTTCATGCAGAGATCACATCAAGCCTAACAATACAAGCAAAGGCTGAAAAAACAGGGCTCTATAAAGAGACTTTAGATCTAAACATCTTGTTTCTTGTCACCCCCTACTCGATCTCCTAAATATCCAAAAACAACTCCAAAGCTTGCTATATCCTTGACACCATCTCAACTTATTAAAAGCCAGTATCCACTTATTAAACTCTTACGAAACAAAAACTTCATTAAGGCACTATAACTCATCAGTGAAATATCCAAACTAAAAGCAACAAAATCAAATCTAGTCCTTCAGCTTCAAAGACGGATGGGGCATAAAATGGAGGGCTCTGCCTCGGCTACATCTCTATACAGTACTTTGCAGTTTTTCTCAACGATTGAAACTCAATTGAAAGCAACATTTAAGTGAATAAAGTGCTTAGAGTGAGGTTCCTGTCAAAATATTACTCCAGCTTTTATATGTTGTAATCTCAGGTAAACACTAATCTTTAATTACATATTTTCCTTAGACGGCTGTATATTAGAAAAGAGCTTAAGCCTCACTTCCAATTCATCTCAGAGTCCTATTAACTGGGCAGGCTATCACTGATTAAGTATAATCCATCTTTTTATTTGCTTTATAAGCCTCTCAAACTTCGTTGTCTTTCAAAGTCCACAATAAATCCGTGTATTCTTATATCTTCAACTAATAGCTAGCCCAGCTTGGACTTGCTACAGCGTATCCGATTTTGTCAAAATGTAAGTCTGTTTTTTCTTTTTTGGGGGCATAGAGTTTTGTTAAAGGACTGATCAGGTTTACGATATTTATCGCTTGGTGAAATTTTTTTTTGAAAGTCCTAGTAATTCCAGGTAATGCAACTGCTAGTGTGACCGATTTCGCTAGAACTAGCAGCTGCATTCAATTGCTGTCTTGCCTGCCCTGGTAAGTAACTGGCTGGATTACTTCTGAGGCAAATTGGTTAAGAACTAGTCTAGTGTCCTTAATGTCATCGGTTTACAAGTTGCAAATTTGTTTTGGTGTGAGGAACAGGACGGACCAAACAAACTCTTTAGGTTCAGGGGTGCCTTATGAGATGTGATGTGAGGAAGAAGAAATAGCTACACGTGTATGTCTGATAAGCCATACAAACGTTCGGTGATTTGCCGTTTATTAGATCATCTATGATTTTGATTGCAATCAGATTAGGCCATCATACCAGATACTGATGCTAATCAAATATTAACTCAAATAGAGTGTTTCTGTAGGCATCTAACTGAATGCTTGCATTAGCATTAGATACTGGGTTAGGTATTCAATTGGAGTCCTGTCCTTGAAACGATCATCTTGTTTCGGTGTTCAGCTCCTAACATCTTACCTAATGCTGTAATAGTAAGATTCGAATGACCTTGAATCTTATTTGAAATAAATATGTATGATCTGGCAGATTCGCAGCTGCGGTAACGTCATATCTAAAAAACAAAAAAAGAAAACTAAAGTTCTAAAAGGCCTTGCATCTTATTTCAATTACAATTCAGTTGGGAGCAAGGAATTTTCGGAATGTAGACCTTTGGGAACTAGCGATGAACCTTCATTTGATTACACTAAAGCCTTGAACGTTCCCCGTGACCATTTATGGGTTAAAATTTCGTAAACAACATATTAAGGCAAAGGGTAACACATCATCAAACAAAGAATTTATTTATAAAGAAATACAAAATCTGCAATCGCATAAAAACGAAATAGTCGTACACAATCAAAATGAATATAAAATAGTCTTCAGAAAATTGTTGTAAGTAAACTGTTGTGATATTATATGGGGGCAAGATCAAGCTGCGAGTTTTTTTTTTTTTTTTTTTTTGTTGCTTTTTTTATTTTTTCTCTTTGCCTGAATACACAGAGATTTTATATACAAAAATAATAAATTAAAAAAGGAATAAGCAACAACACAATGAGGCACACGATTCTTATGGACTCTAACAGACAGTAGAGTCATGATCATCTGTTAAGCGAAGTGTTCTGGCTGTTCTGTAGTTATTTTTATTTCGTATTTCGTATTTTTTTTTTTTGTTTGTGGTTTTTGTCTTTCATTTAAGGAGTGCCTGGCTGCCTGTTAAAAGCAGCAAAAAAAAAAACAAAGAAACCAAAAAAAAAGCTCAACAGACTTGTTTCAGTGGAAACGTCTCTTCTGTCCCCCGCGCTTCGCTGGACTTAAAACTCCTTGAATTGAAATTTATTAAAGCCCCAACACTTTGACAATGTTTCATGCAATTTAAGAAAGAAATCGTTTTTGTGCACTTTTTTTTATTATTATTATTATTATAGTATTTTTTTTTGCCAATTTCGCTTTTGTTTCTTAATGCGGGATCAAGGTCTTTAAAGTGAAAAAAAAAATTTTAAACATACAAACATTCATATTTGATGGAGTATGATTTTTTTTTCTGTTGCTGTTGTTGTTTTCTTCAATAATTATAATATATTTAAGTCCAGTATAGTTGAAATGTCTAAATACACATGTTTGTCATTCAAGCGATTTTGTTGTAAATTAAATGAGAAATTAAAACAAAATCTAAATTGAGGTTATTAAAATAAAACACAGGGGTCATTAAAGTGGGTGGCAATCACTTGCTTTGGTTATTAATTCTCCACAGTTAATGAATATTTTAAATAAAGTTTAATACAAGATTAGATTGTACAGTTTGTTGGGTTTATTTTGGTTCCATTGAAAACAACAAGAGATGCCACGTGTTCACTACTTTTGTACTTTCTATATATTGAAAAGGATCCATTCAGAACACGTTTTCACTTCACTTGAGTCTCTAGTTTAATTTCGATTCCATCGAAATGGGTACAAAAGAAAAGACTTGTTTCTGCCAGGAAAATAATAGGTCATTTGATTGAAAATACCTATTTCGGTTTTCTTTAACGAATAACATTAAATTAAAAAGAAAAAGCTTTCAGTAGCGTGAACACTTTTTAAGTGAGAGCCAATTGAGGTTGGCCCATGTGGTAGAGCTTTGAAAACATCCCTTCCAATCGTAAGTTTTTGCATTACCTTGAGGCTGAAACTTCCAACTGGATAAATGAAGCCACCTGTCGAAAACTTGATAAGCCACCTGAAGTTGGTGGTGAGTCGTAGAATTGGTCCACCATCAGATTAACAGGTGCTGATGTTAATAAATTTTACAGTCTCGTTAAACGAAAATTTCCGTCTTCAATTTTTTGTTTGCCTTTCCCCTGAAAACACTGAAATATAAACTTCCTTGTTTCTAACCCTATTTATTTTCTTACTACTGAATTGCAGGCATTTGGCGCCAAAAGCCTGTTTATTTATATTGCATTCGTTATTCAACTTCATATAACAACACAAAAATCATTTTATTATCAATCTTTTTTTTTTTTCTTTATTTTTTCAAATAAACAATTATTTGCTTTAAACAAAATCAAAACATTTCTCTTGCCTTTCATGTGAAATGAGCAGAATTTATTTGTTTTTGCAATAAATCTTTGCAGAAACAAACATTTCTATTCTTATCATATTTTTTCTATTCGCTCCCTCCTCATTTCTAACGCTCATACCAGCCAGGCACATACACACGTACGATTTCACATAAACAAGTAAAAAATAAATAAATAAATGCCAAAGCATATGAATAATAAGAAACTAAGAAGCAAAAATAATATAAAAGAAAGATTTTGGCAATTGCCGGTAAATTAATTTCAAGGTTATTTTCAATTATTTTATCAAACTATTGCAAAATTACATTTAGTTCTAAAAGAACCTATAAAAATGTGTGTTTTACCCTGATAACAAGAAGAAGAAGAAGGAAAAGGCAAGAGGAGAAGTGTCATGACCAGTGAAAGTAAAATCTCAATTCACAATAGTTTCAAGGGGTTCGAAGGACCATTTCGTGTTTAATATGTGAACGATTTTAAGAAAATTTTTTTTGTATTTATGTAACTTTTCATCTGAGTTCGAAGGACCATTTCATTTTTAATGTATGAACAATTTTGAGGGTTAATAAGCCCGAATGCAGGCTTCTTTTAAAAAAATTTTTTTGGCATTTATGTAACTTTTCATCTGAGTTCGAAGGACCATTTCATTTTTAATGTATGAATGATTTTGAGGGTTGATAAGCCCGAATGGAGGCTTCTTTTAAAAATTTTTTTTTGGCATTTATGTAACTTTTCATCTGAGTTCGAAGGACCATTTCGTTTTTAATATGTGAACGATTTTGAGGGTTGATAACTTCTTGATTTTTGTTTAATTTCAATAAACTCGTATGGAGTCTTTTTTTAAAGTTCGAAGTACCATTTTCAATTCTAAGTTTCAATAAATGTTAAAAAACAAAATTACCTATTGTAAAAATTTATTGCTCATCAATCGATTACAAATATTTATGTATGTCGTAGGCGCTTCTTTTTAACGGACCTCCTCTAGCTGTTCACAATATAGCAATAAATTCAGTTTAGAAAGAAAAAGGCGTACGATAATTATGTAATTGATTAAATATCATGGGTTTATTTAAATCTTAATCTATTACATAAATGTCGTAGGAGTTTTTTTTAACGGAATTCCACCATATGTTCACAGTATAGTAATAAATGCCATTTAAAAAGAAATAGCTGTACGATTATTTTACCATGGATTAAATGTCGTGGATTTGGTTATTCATTAATCTATTACAAAAGTGTCGTAGGCGCTTTTTTTTAACGGACCTCCTCTATAGCTGTTCACAATAAAGTAATGAATTAAATTTAAAATGAGAATAGCTGTACGATAATTTTAAAATTGATTAAATATCATGGGTTTATTTCAATATTATTCTATTACAAAAATGTCGTAGGCGTTTTTTGTGTGACGAACGACTACAATAAGTGTTATTTTATAGATATGTCTTACTTAAAAAATGCTGCATTTGTTTACCATACTAATAAATGCAATATTAATTCGGAATATGATGCTGATTTGCCGATTTTGTTGCGCATACTGGGATCCATTTGGAACTTGTCTATGAAAGAAAGAAATGATATATTGCACCAGGAACAGGATAATACAAACGACTGTGCTGTGCAACAGTTGCCGGTACTTAAAGGGATTTTCAAAGGGCTTGTATGTGAAAGTGGCCGATAACAAATTTGGCTACGCTAAAGTATATCGAGTAGCAGCAACCTTTTCAGGTGTTCCCAAGAATGCTGGTATTACAAGTTCCTAACTGGACACGTTATTAAGTTGTTTTCTATTTAAAATGTGAAATTAGTAATATTGTTTTAATTTTTGAAATAGTCCCTTCTTTTTAACAACGAACAGCAACACTGTGAAGCTTTTTGCTTGTCTGCAGGAACACCCAGTCTTTGGTGGCGTATCGAACCTACGACCTATAGACTGCTGGTCAAACACTATAGCAAACTCACCCATCGAGGCACACAAAGTTCAAAATCTATATTTTCAACGTTTCTAGCCACACAAAAAGCAGAGAACCCGATTTTTTTTACGAATATCACATATTCTGAAGTTGTTTGCGTATTTGCAACTATTTGAAGATAAATCAAAATGAATAGCCCAACCACAATATGGCAAAATATGACAACTTCTATATGTCGCACATTCTATTGGATTCAATAATTCTGCGAACGAAAAGCGAAACAGATGATAAAAATAAAATAAATAGCAAAAGAAAAAACAAAACTTTCAATGAATCATCAGTTCTTTTTTGTTCAATGTACTCGTTGTTCGTGGTGTCTGTCGTCTATTGCTCAGCCAACGACTTGTGTACTTTTTCTATGCGTAATAATAATGATGGGAATGAGTTTTGCATAGAAAATTTTATTTTTAAATTACTAATAAAGGTAAATGAACGAGTGCGAGCAAGTGCTTTGCTTTAGATGAAAAAAATATTGTTGTTTGTTTTATGTAAGTGAGTTTAATGGTGTTGAAATGTATAGATTCGATTTGAACATTTTTAATTAAAAGAAGTTGTTTTTAGGTTTTTTTTTAATCATAATCGCAGGCAAACAGAAATTTTCTTTTCCTCGCTCAATAAAAGAAATATTAGCTCAGCTTAAGGGCAAAATTTCGCAGAGAAATCCGTTTAAGAAAGACCATATTCTTGGAGCAGGTGTGTCCCTTGTGGGAATAAGATTTGTTACACGAGAAAACTTATATAAAAGCAGGCGGTTGGCAACAGAGTTGGAAGGCCGATTTTTTTTATATACAATACAACTACATACATCACATCTCTGTAGATGTCTTTGATTTTTTTCTATAAAATTTATTTCTAAAAATTTTTTATATAATTTTAATTATAACCTATAAGTAAAGTTCACCATAATCAATTATATTATGACTTTCCTAAAGGTTCCAGCAGCATTTCTTTGATCAAAATTTTTATTTTTGCTCGTAACTAAAGCAATAAAAAATATTATGAGATCACAAGCAATTCAATACCAGCTGGAATATTGTGAGTTTCGACAGAGTTCGAAGCACCATTTCCAGCTATTTGATTTCAAATTTTATATATTTTTACTTTATTAAACAGGAATTTTTATACATTTAGCTTAAGCCATTAAATGCTGGGCAATAAAAAACATTGTCGTTAAACACAAGCTGTAATATTGCGAATTTCAACACAGTTCGAAGGACCATTTCCAGCTACTTGATTTATAAGAATTTTTTTTTTGTAATACAAAATTTGTTCATGCTTGTACAAGCATTAATAATATGTAATAATGCTGTATTAAATGTTATTATCTCGTTCTAGATAGGGTTCGAGGGAGCCATATTCAATAAGAATTTCTAAGACCACGAAGACAAAAATTAATAAGTTTAACTTATGGCATAAGTAAAAATTCAAAGTACCATTTAAAGCCATAGAGGTTTTTTTTTTAAATGAAACTCAAAACTAAAATAATCGAGAAGAATTTTTTCAATATATAATTAGCTAAAGTTCGGCAGGATAATTTTAAGCAGTAGATATTTTTGATAAAAATATATGACGGCAAATTATTTAATATAGAATTCCCTAAAGATTCGAAGGATCACATTGAAAAGGAAGAAATCCAAGAGAAAACTAATCGATGGAAAGTTATTCAAAATAGAATTTGCTAGGCCTTAGAAACGGCAGATATTTGCGAAACGACACCCAAGAAAATAAATATCGTATTAATTATATATATCTAGAGTTTTGTGAAGAGTCGAAGGACTATTTTAAGATTTAGATGGTCTATCGATATAAAATTTCCAAAAAGATTAGAAAGACGATTTCGAAACGAAGCCCCAGACACAAAAAAAAAATCGGTACAATAACAAATGATTTGGGTAAATTATACAGTGATACGAAGAACTATTTCAAACAGCCAGTTTTAAATATTTAAAGTCTTTATTTCATTCTTAATTACTCTCAAGTTTCTTACATTTTTAATTATTTTTTTGATCGTTGGTTGGCATATTCTCTAAAGGTTCGAAGGACCATTTTGAACACTAGACTTTTTGTCGAAACGACATCCAAGAACAATAAGCGGTGGCGCTAAATCATATCAGGTAAACTTTTCTATGGAAGATGACTAACTTTTTCGAATTCGAATTAATATTTAATGGCCATTTGAACACTGTCTCAAGTTTTTTTTTCTACGTTTTTTTATCGCTCTAAACCTCCTGTTACGAATAATCGAGGGAAGTTTATTTATCTTAATGCAGAATTACCTAAAGTTGCGAAATATCACTTGAAATTTGTTGGTTTGAAGTACCGTTTTTTTATTTTAATAAATAATATTTTAAGTTAAAAAGAAAAAAGTCTTGCTTATAAGTTTGTTGATAAAGCAAATTTTGATTAATTTAAAATAAATAAAAAGAATTACGAATTTCAAGCAGAAAAATGTTCAAACTCCACCCACTTTTAATGACGCTGGTTTTACGGCAGTAACTTGTTTAAATGTTGTCTGTCTTATTATGATTTTTATACGTATAGTATAACTATTTCTCAATGTTTTTGTCTAGTAAATGCTACAGTTTGTTGTTTTTGTGTTGTTTTTTTTTTAGCCAACTATTCGCTCAAATGCGGCAAAGAAAAAGGCAAAACGAACAGCAAACGCCGTTCAAGTTAAGCAGCGCTGAAGTGGCAGTTAAATGTGGCAACTAAAAACTTAAAACACACTTCAAATCAACTTCAATACAGTTTATTATTTCATTACGGTGGAAAATAAAAATAAGAAACTCAAAAACAACAACAACAACAATAGCAACAAAACAAACTAAAATATAATGAAACATTTGAAACTGAAGTACATTCATGGTAATAAGACTCTAAATAAATAAATGGCTGGCTGATTTTAGTTTTTCGTTTTTCGTTTTATTTTTTTTTTTCTCTTGGTTGGAAAACAAAACCTTGTGTTTTTATTGGTGGAAAACTTTTTGTGGAAAAACCAACAATATATTCAGTTACAACAGCAAAGTCATTTTCTTATTTGAATTGGTTTTTCCTCTAAACGCTTTTATAGTCAAAAATTAAAAAAAAAAAATATATAAACAAAAATACAGCAACAACAAACAAGTGTAAAAATACAAAAATTTAACTTTCACTAAATATGTTTGTTGTTGTAGTTTTTGAAATGACAAAACTAGATCATTTAAAGAAATAACTGCCAAATCCACAACGATTCGAGCACAACAAAAAATGGCCAAATTAATAAATAACGACACAAAAATAAAATTTCACAAATTAACAAATAAATGCAAAAAAAAACGAAAAGAAATCATGACAAAAATATAAAGATTTTCATTTCTGAAAACTTGTTAAGTGGAAATTTTCAAACCACTTCGCAGACACCGTAAACGAAATGAAATTTTTTTTTTTTTTTTTTTGTTAAGTCCGTTTTTAAAGGAAGATGAAGTGCCTGTTTTGTAGATGTCATTATTTCTGTTTTCTTTTTTCGTATTCAATTTATAGATTTCTTTGGCTTCGATAAGTTTAATAAATGTCTGTCTGGTATTTATGGCTAAAATAATTTTTATTTTATTATCTTGAGTTTAATTTACAGGCTTTGCGGCAAAACATCTTTCAAGCATTAGGGTGGTATGAGCGGCTTTTACTTAAAAAGATATTACTATATAACATCAGCTAAAAAATAGAGCAGTTGCCCACAACCAACATAATGTTGTCGCCTAAAAAAAATACGCTCGGCGAAATTGTGTTCTTAAATCCAGCAGGGACTTCTGCGACTTAAAGGAATTTCCATACTTTCAATATTCTAACTAAAAGTATAATAAGAAATTGAAGGTTTCAATGGGTTAGAAGAAGTCATGCATGGACATGTGTATATGATAGGGACTTATGGGACAATTTGTTATAATAATTTTGCAATTTGAAATAGCAAAGTTTAAGACTAAGATTTATTTGTACAATTCAGATTATGTTCAAGCTTTAAAACATTCATGGTAACTTTTAAATAATTAATAATTTTCTTGAAATAAACGACTTTAAGGCGCCACCTATTAATAGTACTAATTAGGCGATTTAGGTTCTAATAACTTGTGAAATGTTTAGGGCAAACTTGCAACTTCATTTTATCAGGGCATCACAATCACATTCATTCGCATTTATGTAGATCATTTGACATAGAACGTGAAACTTACCTTCTAAAATGTTAATACTTGTAGATTCGATTTTGTTAATCCAAAGAAATTGTTTTACTGGAAAATAAAAAATAAGGAAAATTACAATATTATTAAAATGATTATTCAAAAAAAAAAAAAAGGTAAGTAGTATAAATAAATCAAAATTCATTTAAGCAAAATATAAATTTTAGTGGAAGAGCGAATTATAACGACTATTTTCGAATCTTCTGAAAATAGAACGCACAAAGCTTTAGGCAGAAACTTGAATCACAAGCGGAAGTCAGGGGGGCCTCAGAGGTTGTAATGCGTACAATATTTGACATTCAGCGTCTGAAATTCATCACTAACATGGATGTCAATATGTTATGAAATACTGTTCTGAAATCGCCTTAATCACTAAAACGACTTATGAGATTTGTCATAAAAAGAACGAGTCTTTTCTTTTGAAACTTGAGTTAATCAAGTTTTTTCTTTTATGTACATAAATATATTATTAATAAATTAAATAAAAATATTTAAAATTATTGCATAATTTCAGTTGTTTTGATTGTCCCCCCCCCCCAAAAAAAAAAAAAAAATAAAATATCTCATTGCAATATTTATTCCGTATACAAAGAAATGAAAAAGTTCATTTAAGAACAGATAATTTTATATTTATTTATAAATATGTACATATGTATGTATGTATGTATTAAAAGTCGTTCAGTCGTTCTTTTGCATGACGAGAAAACAAAAAAATAGGTACAAAAAAAATCAGCAAATAAACAACAAAAACATATACGAATAAATATGAGGATGTGTGTGTGTGTGTGTGTGTGTGTGTGTGTGTGAGTGTATTACACAAAAATTTCAGAACGAAGTTGATTGAACGCTAAGGTAATTAATTTACATATGTATATATATATGTATGTATGTTTACAAAAAATAAATTAACATGATTTTACACTTAACAAAATCAGTAAGAAACTAAATAAGTCTGAAGCACGTTATTAAAAAAAAAATAAAACCAGAGAAAATTTTATGTACAAAAACTTCTCATAAAAATCCATACAATATCACAAATATGAATAGGAAAAAAAAAAGAATATTTAACTACTATTCCATAAAAAATTTAAAAAAATTTGCAATCATAAACAAATATTTAAAAGAGGTACCCCAGCCATATTCCACTGTCTTAAATTTCCGACAATAACTACAGAAAAGATTTCCAGAATTATGGAAAACAAAGTTTAGTGTCAATTATCTAGGAGTAAAATGCTTCAACTATTTCCGGTCAATTATTTTCGAGTGTTTAAACATTAAGCGTTTAGTGTGCCAAAAAGTCTACTTTGCAATAAAAATATTGCCTGATACTCTTATTGTTATTACTTTTTTTTTTAACTTAATTTCTAAACTTTTGTTTAGTTTAAGAATTACATATCTAGACACAGATTTTTCGCCTACACATTGATTGTAAATATCCATCTATGTTTTGCACTGTGTAGTGATTTTAGTAATTAGTGTTAAGGTGTGTGAAAGCTACAAAATTTATACAATTTATATTGTTAATTATTGAAAAAACTAGCAAATGTATGTACATACTTACAGCCAATAGAATTCTTTATTTATACAAGTATGTAGATGTTTTTTTTTTTTGAACCAGCCAAAAATAACGTGGACATGTCAAAATACACAAAAGTGAAAACAAATCGATTTGTTTGTTGGGATAAGTTTTGAATAAGCTTTTCTATAGACAGGTCGGCATGTTCAGATGTATATATGTATGTATGTTTGTGCATTAATATTCAAGATTTTGCACAAATTTTGTCATTGTATAAAAATACTTTTACACTGAGGAAATATGTTTTTTTTTTTTTTTTTTTGTGTAGCAAAATGAATTTTGTTCGCCTTTTTTGTGGGGGGGTTTAATTCTGATTGAGTCGTTTCTTTTTTTTTATAAACCACATACTAGAATTTAGTAGGTTTGCGTTGCTACTTACATATTTGTTCGATAGCAGAAATGACGCTTATTTATTTTACAGACATGATTATGTTCGTGGTGTTTTATTTTATTATGATTTCTTTTTCGATGGCATTTAGTACGTTTCGTTTTATTTTTACCGGCACAATATACAATAACAAAATTTTATTGCATTTTTTTTTTCTTTTGTAGCTAAAACATCGATATGTATAAATATAATATACAAAATATACATACATTCATATGTACATATACCAAAGAACTATAAATTGTGTTTTCGTTGTTGTTGGGTTAAACAATTTGTAGTGAATTTTTATTTTTATCAACTTTTTTACGCCTGTAAAAGAAATTACGTACAACAACTACAACAAAAAGAACACCGACGAAACAATTCGATTATCACAAAAATGTTATTTTATTTTTAATTTTCACTGCACGAGTTCGGCCAACAGAAGCAACGTATACCGCAGCACCATCGCTACACATCCCTGCATTAGTGCTTTTTGTTGCTGTTCTTTTCTTTTTCTTCTTCTTCTTGTTCTTCTTTAGCTCTGTTCCATCCGTACGTACGCCAAAATATAAACATACACCACGTCGCGCAACCAAAATAAAAAAAGAATCTCTATCCAAAAAGTTCACAACAAACACTAAACTATAAAATTCAAGTTGTTGTGCAAAATATTTGCAAATTTAATGTTTTCTTATAGACCCCATTATGCTGTTGTTGTAGTTGTAACAAATCAAAAAAAAAAAGAACCGCACGTATCAACAAAAAATGTATATGTGTGTGTGTATGTACAATATAGTCGTGCTCCCAGTAATGTACTCTTTTTTTCACCAACACACCAACATTAATATCAAAAACATATAAAAACACACAGAAAAACAAAACAAACACAGCAACAAAATCATTGATTTAATTTTGCACATATGAGAAAATATTTTTTGTGCTCCCCCATTTATATTAGAATTTCAACTCTCTTTCTCACCAACACTTTAACGTTATAATAAAATGTTTAGGTTTTGTTATTGTGGGGAGCAGGGTTTTATTTTCGGCTCTTGAACCAATGCATATTTTAAATAAAGTGATGCCAGACTAACACTGCGCTGATTAGGATATTTAGGCCAGACTTTAGAAGCAAAAATGTTTAAATGTTGGGAAACACACATACATACATACATACATATATGCGCTAAATAAATATGTTGTGAAGAAGTGTAATTAAACCCAAATAACATAATAGTGATAATAAATTGCCCAGCAAACATTACAATTCAACTTTAATATATATATATTCAACATATAGATGATCAAATGACCGAAGCAAAAAAAAAATTGAAAAAAGTGTCTGGATTAAGCACCTCTTTTAGGCCACTTTTGTTCCCAAAACTAAAAACATTTAAAGCTGCCGCAAGTCTCCGTCCTTTCTCCTACTCTTTTATTTATCTTCCTTAGAGACTTTCTATGTCTAACTTTCAATGGCATCCATTCTTTTGCCGGTGACAGCAGCATTTGCCATTCGTTTTCATTTAGCTGCAGACCGCATCTAACAGAGATTGATGCTATGCAGCAAAACATGTAAGACGCGCTGAACAACTACATTAACACCATTTCCGAATGGAGTCGATTTTAATATTCGTAAGGCCCAGTGTTGTTTGTTCACAGACAGATACACGACCACAAAGTAATCGGCATCTGTTGATGTTGTTGGTATGCGAATTTAGTGCGATGTTCGCTGGACTGAACACATTTGTGATAGCGCAAAAGAAGCATTCAAGTGCTTAAGCCTTTTGAAATGATGCAACACACAATTCACTCCAACCGATCTTTATATATTTATATTTATACAACTTTCGTACATACATACACACACATATGTATACAGTTGAACGCAGGTGGAATATGTTTCTCTAGCTTGGATCAGTGTTTCAAAGTCTATTTTTGGATTAGTTGACCGTGTGCGAAAAAACTCATCGTTGTCGGTAGGGTATGCAACGCTAATTGATTCAGCGGAACATCGCTGCAGTGTGGGGTGTGTTACATAATTTTATCGTTACTGCAATGGATTTCGTTCTGACGAAATCAGGCATCTTGTTCCCGAAATCTGAGCCTTGTACACTTCACATCATCCATTTGTGGTCGATTGGCCTGTGAATCGCACAACGCTTTACGGACACAATTTGTTGTTCAGTCCCACGGTCCGTCTGTGATAAAAACTACACGCAGACGTATTTAAATCAAACATTCACCAGCACTACTCCCACCTTTCCCAGCTTTGGAGATCGCCGCTTGAACACTAGTGCACAAGCCTCCCCCAAACCCCACTTTACAAGTTATCCAAGTAATACTTTGTTCACAAATTTTGATTAATAAATTTGCCTATTTCTAATTATATATTGTATTAGTGCAGACAAACAATGCCGTCTGGCAACTTTATAGGTCTTTGTTGTTGCTGTAAATCAATTTGTCCATTACAATTATCACAAGTTCTAATGCTCTTAAAAAAGTTGGGGGGCTTTTTCAAATTCTCATTTTGCTTCTTATAAAATGCTACTGCTCTCTTTTATTTTTGGCAGTAATCAAGAGACCCAGAAAGTTGTTGAGTGTAAAAGAGAGAGACATAGAGAGTGAACGCGAGAGCATCAAGTAGTTTTGCTAAAATAAAACCAAAATCTATTACAAAATTTCTTCTCTATTCTTTAATTGAAAATTACTCTGGGTGTTTTTTATTTCTCTATACGGAAAAAACATGCATTTGCACTTTACTTTTATAGATACATGGCTGGATGTTTTTGGGGGGAGGCATGTGTGTATGTGTATATACGAATTGTGTGTATTTGTGGGCCTCCCTCATTCCGAAAATTGTTAACCAAGTCAATAAGATTTTTTTTTGCTTTTTTTTCTTGTTTTAAGGTGCTATAGAAATTTTCATTTTTAAGTGTGAGTTTAAAGATTTTGATTTCGGTTGGTCAGAGTTTTATGTACAAAATGTTTTTTTTGAAAAATTATTGATTTTTTTTTGGGGGGATGTCTTTTACTTAATTAAGATTTTAGTTATTAAATTTTATGTAATTGGTGCAGAGATAATTGTACGAACTACATAAATGTTTTGTATAGTAAAATTGATCTAATTTCAATTAAATCCCAACGTTTCTGTGTTCTCTAAAAGAGATGCTTTTTTTAGATTGTTTTATCTAATTTTAAACTGTTGAAAGCTGTAATTTTTAAAAGCAATTAGAAACTTTCTTTGTTCAAAAAAAAATTCACCAGCATTCATTTTGCAAATTATTTAAAATTAAATTTAAAAGAAATTTTCGTCATTGTTTTAAGTCCACAAATATGTTGACCTTTTTACTAGCAGGAATTTGAAGGAATTCTAAGCTGAAAAATATTTTAGATTAAAAAAGAAATCCGGTTTTTTTTATTTGAATTAAAAAGGTTGAAATTGAAATTTTCTTGTTATGCAAAAATGTTCTCTCCGTAAAGAGAAAAAATCTCTTTGATGAATTCACAAAATTTTTCATCATTTAATTATTAGGCGACTTGTAAAACAGCTTCCCCGTAGGGAAATTTTAGTTTGAACTGCTTTTAAGAAATTCCGCTAGAATTTTGGTGAATGTGTCTAAGTATTTTTCATCATTTATAATTGTAATTCACAATTTAATTGTATGTGAATAAAAAATTCCCCTGGTTTTGAAAAATTTCCTCAGGTGGAAAAATTGTGGTTTAGTAAAATTTATTTATAATCCAGACATTATCATTACAATTTATAATTTTAAATAAAAATTTCATGTTATTCGAAAAATTTCCCTCGCCTTAAAAAATGTCCCTTTTTAGATTTTTTTGGTACTGTAATTCCATTTTTTATTTATTGTTGTATCAAATGTTTAATTTTTCGTACTCAGTTATTCCTTTTCCATTAGGAAATTTTATGCTGAGGAGCTCTTAAAATTGATATAAATATATTTTCAATGATTTAAAATCTTTTTTCATAATTTAGTTTGTTTTTGAAAATTTTCCTATTATCAAACAAATTTACAGCAGTTTTTTTTCTTTACTGGACGCTAAATAGAAGTTTTAAAATTTTTGTCTAGTTATAGAAGTTTCCATCGTTTAAAAGAAATTCCCCACTGTGCAAAAAATGCTATTTTCTAAACACTATTTCAATTAAAATTTTTGCTCGAAATTTAATGGCATTTTAAAACCTTCTGTGACTGAAAAATTATTTGCTTAATTTGATCATAATTTGCTTAATTTGATCATCATTTTTTATTGTTAGATTAAATTTTTGTTAATTTAGGCTGAATTTGATATGCAACAATTTTTAAGGATATATAATTTTTATTAAAATTTTGGTTCTGTTTTAAAAATTTCCTTATTTTTGAAAAATTTGCTAAGTTGTTACTTTTTGTTATTTTTTTAAACTATATTCAGAATTGGTTAGCACAAAATTTTAATATTTTACAATAAAATTTTATTTAAAATTTAGATATTTTTAAAAAATTTTTTTAAATAAAAATTTTTCTGGGATGGAAAATTTTTTAAGCAACGAAATTTTGAAAAAATTACTAATTTTTATATAAAATTGTGAAATATTAAAATCTAAAATATTTATAAAAGTAAACAAGTTTAAAAAAACAAAGAATCTTTTCATTTTCAGTATAAACTTGAATTTTTGGCATAAAATTTTGGGAAATTTTCTTTCATAAAACTATTTTCTTGTTTTTGAATTTTTAAAATTAAGAACTTACTTTTTGTTGGTTTTATACTTTAATATGGGTACGTATAAGTTATTTTTAAAATAGTAGTAAAATTCTGTTTAACAAATATTTCCTTTAGGGGAAATTCAATATTTAATAGTTCTCATTTAGTTTTGGTTTTTAAATTTTATAGTTCATTGAGTGAATTGTTAGAGAGAGATTTGTAGTTTATATTTCCTTATTATTGACCTTATTTAACAGCAAAAGATGTTTTTTGTTGAAGCTTTTAGTTTTTAGTTTTTTAATTTATTTTATTTTTAATCTCCATGTCTCGTCGTTGTCTATAAACTTTTTTTAGAATTCCAGTTTTGAATAATAAAATGTTTTGCTTTTAGTTTTTGTATGTGTTTGTTCGAAAGCAGAAACTTCTCATTTTTTCTACGCATTTGTATTCCTTTTTGTGCCCCGAAAGTCTGACTGCCAGAACTATAATACGTCTAGTACATCTGAACGAATAAGTACTCTTATTTACCTTAAAAAAAAAGGCTTTGCTTAAAAAACAAGAACATTACAAAAGAAAACTTTAGAACTTTTATTACGTGCACCAAATCGTCTACCGGAGAATTTGATGTACATTTTTTTCTTTTTGGAAAATTTCAAACTACAAGCAAAAACATGTTGTTGCTGTTGTTGCAGGAAAAATTTACTCCATACGATACAAATTTATTGTTTGTAGTATTTTTTATAGCCAGACACACACAGCCAACAACAACATTTTGCCATCAGGCGTCGCTGTTGTCGTCGTCATAGTTTTTATTTTGATTTCCTCTTATTTTAGGTGTTTTTTTCGTTGTTTTTATTTTTTCCATACCAACTTTTCACTTTCATGCAAACATTTTTGCCAAAAACTGAAAAACAAAAATGCTAAAACTAAAATTGCAAATAAAATGCTAAAATAGGAAAAAACGCTGGCAAAAAAAACTCCGTCTACTTGGAAAACATAAAATGAAAACTACGAGAAAAAAAAACCTCTCCATCTCAAACTTTCACACGTTTTGTAGTTTTTATTTGCGCCAGGATTCACGTTTTCTGTGTTAGTTAAATATAAAAAAGCAAAAACAAAAACGAAATACTAAAAACAGCAAATCTTACAACAACCTGCCTCATCACTTTTGCTCCGTCTTTTAACCAAGTTTTGTTTTTTTTTTACTTAACCTCAAACACTTTACAACAGACACCATTAACTTCAAGAAGTTGAGATGCAAATTCTTCAGTATGATGTTTTTTCCTGCTCTTTTGCGACAAAGAAATACATTTAACTTAGTGTCCTGCCAGGGTTTGTGTCTTTGATAGAAATCAATACGGCCCTCTGTCATCATACCGCACGCTAAGGAAGAAGGAAAAACCAAATCTGATTTACCGACCGAAAATTAGGTCCTGTCTCACGTTGTCGAACGTTAACGTTCGCCACCATTTTAAATAATAGAAAATTTATGAAATGCCGACTAAATGATTAGTGATGAGCGATACATAAATTTGGCAAAATAAAGTTTATAAATAGTCGGTCGCCAAAGCAGTTCGCTGTCCCTCAAAATAATGGCGAACGTTAAAGACCGACATCCTGAATTGGCCACCAAGACAGTGCGATTTGACAACCGCAATAGATTATTCTTTGCGTTATTTGCTAAAATAGTAGGTCTCTGGCAGTAAGTCGCAGTCGAACGGTTCGAGTTTTTGAAAATTGAATCACAATACAAACGCTGGCCGTTTGAATAGAACACTTGACTGCCAACTGCTAGGCACTGGGACTCGGGACACACGGCCTACTTCATGCCTACACCCTAAATGATGAACAGAACTTGCTGAGCCTCGTATTGAAGGACCAGGTTATTTGACGTGTTAAGCCTTTGAAGAGAAGCGAATAGGGAAGCGCAATGGATCAAGGATGGTCATATGCTATATATTAATTTTCAGCCCTTTGGAGAGCAGGTTTTGCCTTGAGACATTTCGAAGTTGAGAGCTCTGCTTTCTGGTCCAGTTGTTTTCTGGTGTAAAGCGGCAACCAAAATTGCAAAATTGTAGGAGCAAAACTTATGTGGCAGAATAGGGAGCCACGAACCTTAAGGCTGCCTTGTGAAAGGAGTGGTGGTGTTGGTCATTGGTTGTGATGTCTTTAACGTCCTGCCTGGCACGCAGGCTACTAGTTTGATAAGTTTTAAGGCAATACTCTCCTTTCGGCGGGTCTGAGTGTCTCGAGAGATAATATTGCTTTGCCACAGATATCTGTTTTAAGATGGAACTGGACGGTCTGATTCAAGGCTCCTCTTCTTTAGCTGTCCAGGAAATTGCTAGCGGCGTTGCGTCATGGCAAGTGCTGACATAAATCAATTCCACAATCCCTTTGCACTTTTGTGTTTTCGCAAACTTGAATAACTAATAAATTTCTTTCATCTCCAAATTCGTTTTACAACAACTCACAGCATTTCAATCTTAAAGCACATCATCAAGATAAAAATGCATTTCCAACATTTACACAAACGTTTGTTCAAAAAAAAAACGTACAATAAAATGCTCATGTAATATTTATTTTAAATATAAATTTATTTTCCATGAAGAAAAACGAAACTTAAATGTAAACTAAGAAAAACAAATGGATTTCTGGTTATTTTTTAGAGCATGTATTTTTTTTTTTAGCTAAAAAGGGTACGTTCAAGTCAAGCGGTGGACTAAAAAGTCTTTTAAGGAAAATGCTAAATAATTTTATAAAAATTAAAAAGCTGGAATAAAGGAGTTTGGAAAAGATCCTTTAAAACTTTAAAAATATACATACATACATATATCTTGCTTTATTGATTTTAAATAAATTATAAAGCTGACCTCGTATGTTATTCTTTTACTGGGTTGCTGGAATAAAATCATTTTATTTCATTGTGTTCACACTCTGTGTGTTATTTTTCCGGACATATTTTAAGAGTGCAATTGAGTTCAGTTAAAACGCTCAGAGATGGAAAACTAGCTATTTAGAAAGCAATTATTAAACCAGCAAAAAGCAATGAAAATCAATAGCTTTTGCTGTTGGTGAAAAAATTACATAATTCTCTAACGCTGGACTTCATTTAACAGGTATTGACGCACAAAAAAGCAGAAAAGTTTCAAAATAAGTGTTGGCACGCTGAGCGACAAAATATTTTTGCACTAAAGAAATTCCCCGCTCTGCATGTGGTCCTTAATACATTGCCCTACTACAATATGCGCTTCGCAAATATGTACATACCGTAGTTGGATGTTAAGGAAAAGGGTCTCATGTGTGTGCATGTCGATGCATGTGAATGCATGTTTTGTTTTATATATTATTCTTTGTTTTTGTTGTAAAGCTTCCTTGTTTCATGCGCCCCATAGCATTTCGTTAATATAAACATACATACATACAAATACATACATATACACTTGCATATGCATAACAATTTCTTCTATATTTTTCTTTGCAGAGTATTGAAAAAAAATTCATATGCAATAAAAACAACTGAAAAGAAAATACAAAAAGGATGAAAAAAAAAAACAAAATAGAATGAAAAATATACAAAAACAAATAAAACTGACACAATGTTATTGTAAGTTTAATGCACTATTGAAGGCGGTTGGCAGATGAAAGGGGGTGGTGAAGGTAAGGTTCGGATGTTAAACATTTTTAAATATGAAACGCAAGAAGGCTGAATTTAATAGAAATGCAAGAGTTTTTTTTTTTGGTTTTTTATGTCAAGTCAGCCTGTATAGTTAAGTTTTGTTACAATTTGTTATTTCATTTTGTTTTTCTAGCTGCCAGTTATGATTTTTATCAATAACAATTTATATTTTTTCTCGGCGAAAATTCGAACTTAATTTCGAAATTTAAAATATCTAAAAATAAATATTTTATTTTTAAGCTTTTTATGAAGGAAAAAAATTATGCCTAAAAAAATAAATATATATACATATATTTTTTCTAGGCATATTTTCATGTTCGAAAATTATTTTTGGTAGAAATTTTTGTTTTTGCAAATTTTAAACATAAATTTATTATATATAACGTTGAAATTTACAATTTTAATTATTTATAAAACAAAATTAACATATTTGCAAAATTTTCGAATATTGTTGCTTAAGTTCGAAAAACAAAAAAAAAACAATAATATTGTAAATTTAAATGTATGTAAAAAATTCAATAATAAAATTGGTTTGAAAACGCCATAAATCACATATTTATGGCCTTCTATTACTTATTTTGCTTAAGAAAATGAAATTTATCAAAGTTCGAAAATTCGAACTTAAGTCCGAAACATCAAAAATCCCATAAAAATATAGAAAGGACTTTTCATATTCTTTGATTTCATATTTATAATTTTTAAATGTATTTAGAAGTTTTTTTGTTATTGTAGTGAAACAAATAAATTGATTATTCCCTCTTAAAGCGAATGAGAGGAGAAACTCTTCCTTAAAAACGAACAAATCATTTCAGAGTGATAAATTTATAGAAAAGTACAACTTTTTGGCAACTGATGAGTGAGAATTTACTTATCATACTGCTTTATAGAAACAGCTGATTTTTGTTTATGATACCTTTTTATAACCAAAGAATATTTTTTAATGCCGCCATTTGTTTAAAATATATATGTACATATATTTTCTAAAATATTGTATATATTTATTATTTTATTGCATTTTGTTTATATTTGGAATTTTGTTGTTACAAAAAATATTTTTTTTTTCTAAATTTTTACTCAATTGGCTGCTACCGCATTTTCTAATTTCTTAAATTTTATTTTATCATGTTTAATTATTAACAAAATTTTGTTTTGTTCGTTCGAATTTATGTTGTAAATTTCTAAATCTTTTCAGGTTGACATTTTAAGTCGGTTGTTGTTTTTTGTGTTTTACTAAAACTATTGGACTGGTGTATTTAAGTGTTTAGTGGGGGGGGGGGGGGGGGGGTGTGTTTGTGTGTGTTTAACGTCACCTGCTAACTGACCCATCATCAAGTTTTCAACGACTTAAAGCTGGTTAAGGTTTCCAAAGTACCAAGTACTACCAACATGTTAATATTTCCTTTTTTATAATATTTTTAAGCCGCTTAAATATTCATGTTTATACATATTTTTTTTTTTTTTGGTTGCTTTGAAGCGAACTTAAAAAAATGTCCACATTGTCTGCGATTTCAAGACTCGCCGGCCACATTTAACAACAATTATAATTATCTACTTTGAAAAACTAAACATAAGACAGCAAAACGACATAAAACTTATCAACGCAAGAGAACAAACCCCAGCGAACGAAAACCAACTGCTAAAAGTAACGCATTAAAAATGCGTATTTTTGCCAAAGTCGGCATTTTGTTTGAGCAGATTTTAGCACTCGGCTTTTAAGCGTTTTGTTGTATTTTAGCTACGCACCATTGAACTGTGACACCACGAGTGTGTAAATTAAGCAAAGTACTTTGCGGTGGTAGATGTGAAAATTTGTTGCATACTTTGCAGCGTTCTAAGAGAACAGCATGAAGTCCGACCGGTTAAACGTTTAACAAAATGTTAATTGCATTAGTCTGGTTTTTTTTCTGTAGCTGCTTTTATACTTTACGTTACCTTTTTTTTATGATTTTTATTAATTATGGGCCACGAGGGTCTTGTTTTATTTCAAATAATAAACTGTTGTAAATTTAATCTCTAGTTTTACGCCTGTGATGTGGTGTTAAATGACAAGTATTTATATATAATGGTAACCACAAGTCATTATTTCCAAATGTATTTATCATAATAATGTTCAGCATAAGACTAATGTTTACAGGAAAGTGTTTGAAAACGAAAAAAATTGAGGGCAAACAGCCAAAGGGAGTAGGAAAACGTAAATTTGAAATAAACATGAAAAGCTGGCAACTTTAAAACAATTTCATTTCAAGATTTTGCTTTGAGCCACAGAGAAAGTTTTCGAACACAACAAAACACATTCAAAAAAGTCTATTCCACACAACAAATCAAAAATATAAATTTCGATATTAAGTTCGAATTTTCGAACATCACTAATTTAAACAAAGCACATTAAATATTAAATACAAAATGAAATTACTTATTTAAAACTCAATAAAAACAAGGGTAAGGAAAACTTTCGAATTTTCGAATATTATTAAAATGCACAAAAAAGATTATTTTTAAATCTCAAGAAAAAAAAATTAATAAATATATAAAAATGTATTAAAAAAAATTCCCAAACTTAGAAAATAAGTTCGATAATAAAAAAAATGTATTTAAAAATCAAATGAATTGGATAACAAATAATGAAAAAATTACATTCAAATCTAGATTTGAAGATTTGGTCTGTTGAAATTTAGGTTCGAATATTCAAACATTGGCCAGAACACAAAAACTTACTAAAGAAAGCTTCGAAATTTCACACATTAATACAAAAAATAAAATATAATTCTATACATAAAACAGATCTAGTTTTTAATGCAAAATAGTTTTGCATGGCTTTAATTTTAAGTTCGAATTTTCGAACTTGTTACACAAGCCACCAAATGCAACGGCGTTATAAATATTTATTTTTTTTTTTGTTATTACAATAATATTTTTGCTGTTTATTTATAGAAATTTTTTCTGCATTTGTGTTTGTTTTGCTTGACATAATTTATTAATTTTAAGTTGTTTTCAAAATTTATTTTTAACTTAAAGAAAGAAATATTGAAAATAATATTTTCTGGTCTTTTTCGTGCGACACGTTTTAATCATAAATTTCAAATTATGCAAATTTTTTGTTTGTTTTTGTGTTAATAAAAGAGGGTCACTTAGCCTGCCTTGAACATCATGGTGGTTTCAATGGATATTTAAGTACCCACAACGAGCCGGCATTAAGCAGTAACAGTTCCTTACACTGCGCTACAAAAGTTGATACACCTTTTAAAATTGTTTGTTTCAATGTTTAAGACATTTATTTTTTTTTTTTATATATAAAAATTAAAATCTAAGTTATTTTTTAGGCAGCGTTGTTTTCTTATTAATCAAAAGGACGATTCTTTGCGAAAAATCTTGATTATCAATGTTATGATTTTATTTTATTTCCTTCAACTTTCCCTTTCCATTGAATAGTGCTCAGTGAACTTGTTGATTCTAAGCCGTTTTCAAATATTTTAATTCTCTGCCCAGCCAAAAATTTGTTGTCGTTTTTCTAATCGAACGCCAGAAAACAACAAAATAATTTCACCAGCCGAAAATTGAAAGTAGAAATTTTTTGTCAACAGTGATAAAACGATGGAAAAAAACATTATCTAAGTCAAATAGAAATGTTCTCTCTACACATTCAAAATGTTGCCAACAAAAAAAAAAAAAAAGAGCAAACAAATTTTTGTTGTTGGTATTTTTAGAAAAGAAACACAAAAATGAACAACGCAAATTGCAAAAACAAGACACAAATAAATACAAGCGAAATTTCGAAAGGTTAGTGAACCGCAATGAAATGAATAGTTTTTGCTACTCTTTTTTTAACTAAATATGTATGTACATGTCTGCTTATCTATATAGATATATATGTATGTGTATATGTTTATAAACAAATACAGTGGCAACGATAGCAACAAAGTTGTGCAAGAGGAAATTTTCCGGAAATAAATTATATAAGTAGATATTTATTAATATACAATCAAATTGCAGCTTTAGCCCAGATTTCCATATATCCATATAGTATAATCAATAAGACATTCAAGGAAAACATGCAACGCCTTTAAGCCAGAAATCCATTTCCATAAATAAATGCAGTAATTCAGGTATAAGTGCATTCACGAAAAATGTCCAATGCTTTTAAAGCGGAATACGCATTTAAACAAATCTCGGTTAGGCGCTCCTTAAAAGTATCTTGATAAATTCCATTCACATTGTCTTTGATACAATTCCCACTTAATTGCATTTACAGTGCAATTATGGAAAGTGTAGTTAAGAGAAAAAAGCTTTTGAAGCAATATATATATATATATATATTAATTCATCGATATACGCGTTCATGGAAAATGTTCAATGCTTTTAAAGCAAAATACGCATTTAAACAAATCTCGGTTAAGTGCCAGTACTGGGAATATTTAAAAATATCTTAATGAAACGCATTCACATTGTATTTAATATAATTCTTCATTAATTGCATTTACATACAGTCAAACTAGTGATTAAACATACTATTTATTTAATGAAAGTAAACTGTCATAAACTACGCAATTGCGTCACTTTTAAGCGAGGAATGCTTTTAGGCAAAATTCGCCTCAAAACGATTCCCACTTAATTGCGTTCACAAAGTAATTATGGAAAATATATTTAAAATGATTAAATATACTATTTCTTTACTGAAAGGAAACCGCAATAAAAAAAAAACAACTGAATTGTGTCTCTATATATGTTAGAGATCTATATATTATAGAGAGTTTTATTCAATTCAATTTAGAAAATATTTTTCATAAACTTTATTTGAAGACATCAAGAAAAACAAGGTTCTGAAAAAGTTATAAACAAAACATTATAATTTATGTGTTTTAATTTAATATGGAAGGTATTTAAAGAGGCATATCGGTATTCATACGAGTACATATAGTAGATAACGAAAGTAATTGAAGCTTTTCAATACTAAAAACTAGCGGCGCAATTCCATTAAGTGCTTGGAAAATTTGATTTGCGCATTTAACTGTGATAGTTTTATAATGTAAAGCAATGAATGTAAAGCAATTAAGCGGTAAGCACTTAAGAGAAAAATATGCAAAAAAAAATTATAAGAACCAAAATAAATATTGCATTTTAAACCCACTGATGAGTGAGTGACGTGAAGGACTTTAAACAAACCTAAAAATATGCAACAACAAAAATTATAAGAACCTAGAAAAATATGGCACTTTAAATTTACTGATGAGTGAGTGGTGTGAAGGACTTTAAAGAAATCTAAAAATATGCAACAAAAAAAAATTATAAGAACCAAAATAAATATTGCATTTTAAACCCACTGATGAGTGAGTGACGTGAAGGACTTTAAACAAACCTAAAAATATGCAACAACAAAAAATTATAAGAACCTAGAAAAATATGGCACTTTAAATTTACTGATGAGCGAGTGATGTGAAGGACTTTAAAGAAATCTAAAATTGTAGCTATAATCATAATAAGTAGTTTAGAATACAGGATTTTAGTACTACTACAAAGTCTTGCAATAGAGATTTCTGAACGTTGACAATGGCCACATTATCTACAGCTGTTAAATATGTCTAGCTGTGCTTTAAGGACACTCCTTTTGAAACGAAAGAATGCAGTGCCTGCCACGAATATATCCTCAGCGCTACTAGTGGCTTAAATGTCTGCCAGCTGCAATTTTTCCTCTACGCCCCGTGAGGGCAGGACCTGCTTTTTTTCATCAAGAATACCTCCTGATTGTGGCTTCGTATTCAGACAAACATTTTGCCAATTGAACGAATTATTTCACAGAAAACATTGAGGCAACAATGTTTTGCTCAGCAAGAAAACAACAACAAATTGTTAGCGAAATATTGGAATTCTCGCAGAAAAACGTTTTGTTCAAAAATATATTAAGAGATTTTAGGCTGCCAAATGAGGAATATCATTTGCAATATCCTTTCATAACTCACAGTTTTAGAACCCTAACTTTAGGCCTTTTAACAGCTTTATATTCACCTGAAATCAATTTGGCTGTAAAGGAATTGAAGAAAATTCTTTGATTTTCTTGTCTTTAACCTAAAACAGCGGCACATGAAGTTGTGTGATGAAAGGAACTATAGAAGCCTCAAAAATCTCTCAACACATATTGTACATGTGTAGAATGTATGAAGTGTATATATGTAGGTATGTAGAAGCATGTCATATTCGCATCAATATGTACAAATACATATATAAAAATCCATTTAAATAAAATATAAACTCCCCTTTATTTTTTTTGGCAATTTAAAACAAAAAATGAAATACCTACAGGCAGACGTCTGTACATATATGTGTGTATTTATGCACATAGATACGCATTTTTTAAATGTATGTATGTATGTGTTTAAAACATATAAAAAAAATCCTTGAAAAATAAAAGGCAAAAAATGTCTTCACATTAAATAAATTGCTCAGCAAAAGTTATTGGCCAATACCCAGCCAAGATAAATGTATGTATATGAACTTACACATACACTCACATACTTTCGCACATTCGTACAGGCATTTAAAAACTTATACCTTTATGTACTCAAAATATTCAGGGTACACACAAAAGTACATACATATGTGTGTATATGTATGTCCAAACATACACACATTAAAAAAAAAAAGAAATATGACTGACCAAAAAATTGCAATAAATATAAGAAACAAATTTTTCTTTTATTTTTATTTTTTTGTATATCAAAAAGAATTAAAGCACCATTTTTTATATTAATTTCTTTCTTTAACATAACAACATGCATGTTCAGGCATGTTCGTGCATGTCCATGCCAGCTCCCGAAGAGTGAAGCGGCTGTGTGTAAAGGACAAATAAAATCAAAGAGATCCTGCAGGAGGCTTTTTGGCATGCCGAGGTGTGTTTGGTTTCCTATAAAGGCGGCAGCAAGTAGAAAATATATTTGGTATGAAGCATTTAAAAGGCCAAACACAAAAGAAAAATAACCCAGAAAAAGAAATCAAACAAAAATCGCTGTCTGACTTTTGTTGTGCAATTTCCGGTTGTTATTTTCTTTTTGGTTTTGGTTTTGTATACTCGTATGCAGAAGGCTTTGATAAAAAATGGAAATGACGTTTTACACTTTGGAAACAAAATTGAAAAAAAAAACAAACAACTTTGAACAAATGTAAACATAAATACAAAAGGACATTGAACATTGAACATTGAACATTGACAAAACAGACATATATACATACATATGAATGTAAATTTTGCGAAACAACAAGCCCTTAAAAAAGGCCAAAAAGACACATTAGCAATACAAACTAAAAGCAAAAGAATGCAAAGGACTCCACTGCCGATGAATGATGCTCCTCCCTTGGTAGCTTCTTGTATATGTATTAATGCGTTTAAACAAACACATTCTCCTCTATTAAGCAACATTAAAGTATTATAATTTGATGCAGCTCTAAATTGTTTATAATCCCGTTTAACTTAAAATGTTCGCTGGTTAAGGGTTTAGAAGTGAAACAAGGTTTTATTAAATAGCTCCTTTGAGCAAGTTAACAACCAGCAGACTATAGACTAAATTATCCATACGATTATCTTAATTATATAAAATTAAACCATTTCTAATGAAGATGCAAACTTAAGGTTTCCTAAGTAAGTCCTTTAGAGTTCTTTTTCACCACTATTTAACAAAACGCATCCTTTTTCCAAACCTTTTACTTTTGTTATTCATAATGAAAACTTATAGCGTGTCCCACAATGCCGAAGATTAGCGTTCACCAGCAATTTGAATAAAAAGATTAAAAAAAGAGTGTAGGAGCCCATTACGCCTCATTAAGGCGTGTAAAAGCTGAACTTGATAAAAGAAAGTTTACCGATAGTTTGCAACTCAGCTTTTTATAACTCAAAATTGCCGCACGTAATCGTCACTGTAATGGTACAGACAATTAATGTGCTTGGCAGCTACTCCCTAGTTATATATTACACTTGCTCCAACTCTAAGGTAAAGAAAATTATTTTGTTTTTCATTCACCAACTAGACATGGGCACATTGAAAGTTTAAATAGTCACCATTATAAAGAATCACAAATTCTTAACTGCTTTCTTTAAAACTTGTAATTGCTAGGAAAAGAAGAAGAAGAAGAAGAAGAAGAAAAGTTACCTTGTCCCCTCCTGTTTCAATTGTAAGGTAAATAAAATGTTAGGTAACTCTCTAGATATTTAAAGATTCCCCATTCTTGATGGGTTACTTATTTGCTTAAGGGAATTTTTAATACCGCAAACAATTTGGCAAAAGTCAGATTATTGAATTCGATTGTTAAAACAATTTCTGTTCTTTTCGAATATTTTCCAGTCAACATTTGAAGTCCCTTTTGTCTCTACAATAACTTTTATTTTTTCGCCACTTAAAACTTGCGAAAAAGCCTGTTGTTTGATTTAAACACATTGTGAAAGGAAGGAAGAAATAAATTGCATCTGGGTGGTCAACTATTTCTGTTTGTGTTTTCTTTCTTTTTCTCTATTTTTTTTTTTGCTTTTCTTTGAATAGCCAACATGCCAGACACAATGGCTCTGGCTGTATATGTGTGTATGTGTCCTAACATTAAAGTCAAATGTATTTCCGTGATTGTTTAATGTGGTCGCTGTAGACGAAAACATTGCAAAGCAAATTATCAAACGAATATCAATGCGAATTAGGGGAAAAAAAAGCACATGTTCGTAAAGGCTCAGCATACATTCCCAGCCAGAGTTTGTTAGTGGGGAAAAATGTCTGGGTTTTATGGGGTTTCAAAAAAGTGCGACATGACATTTACAAGGCCAGCCGCATGCTAAAAAACTTCACACACACCATTTAGCGCTTTAATGGAGGCAAAAAGTAGAGCCACTTATGTTCTATGACCCCGCAGGTTCCACTCTATTTCGCCCGTTAATCTAAGTTAAGATGGATAATAGATTAAAAACAAACAAATGAGCAGGAAAATGTGGTTTCTAGATTGCGTCGCATCAGAAACAAGATCCTCAGCATGATCATGTAAAGGCATAAAAGGTAACCTGTCATCTTGAAATCGCGAATGTTTTTATTGTTCAGTCTTCCCTATTCAGATCAAGAATATGTTCATGATCATAGATGCTGCCATCTTGAAGTATTCAATGAAGTTGGTGGTAGACCCTCAATCTCCAGTGCAGTAAAATTTCCACGAACAACCAACAATTGTCCAACTGGTTACAAAACTTTCAAAAATTCCAACATGCCAGTGCATTTTAATGCAGTTTTCCCTAAATAAAGCAAAATTTTATGCCAGACACAGGAACGAAAAAAAAACAGATTATAGTCAACTTTTCTAGACTTCAGTCTCTCTATTCAACAAACTAAATATTTGCGGGTCTGGCTGTGCGAGTGTGTGCTTTTCGTGTTCACATGTGTGTTGGTGGTTGCTTGTTTCTCTATGTTTTCCTCCAGTTAAACTTTCAAATAAACATGTGGGTGGCTTGCAGTTTACAACATGTGCGTTATTTGGTGCGAAATGTGCAACAAAAAATCGTGTTGGTTTTTGTTTTATTTTTCTTGTTTTTATATGATTGACTAAACAGCGAACTTTAGACTTTTTGTTTTATGCGGCATGTGTGTGTGTGTGTGTTTGTGTCTTTTTTTTTAACCTAAAAGATTTCAAAACACACATCCATAAATTGCAAAGACAGAACTTGCAACATTGTTGGCTCTAACAAAGAAAAAGGCAACAACAACAACAACAACAAAACCGTAACATTTAGTGATTTAGATTGTGTGGCACAATATTTTGTATCCGTTTTGTTAATACGAGTACATACTTTCACTTTATGCGAACAGCAACAACAACGACAAGGAAAATTTAAAAGCAATACACGTTTAAGTTTTCAAGGTGACTGGTAGTAAAAAATAAAGGGAAAATTTTTGGGGTTAAAACAGCGACGAAAACTACAACTAAATTTGAAAACTAATTCAAGTGACAATCAAAATGATTGTGGCTGTTTCTTTTTCTTATCATTAAGTTTTTCTTAAATACTTCGTTCTTATCGATAACTGTAAGTTTTCTTTAAAAAGATTTAATTTTCATATTTATTAATATTTATGAACACTTAATTCCTTCAAGAATATTTATAGTTATCGATATATATGAATTTTCTTTAAAAAATCGTTTAGTGTGAACTTTCTAAAGAAAAATGTTCCTAATAATCGCTAATTGTGCCTTTTCTTTACCACTTTTCTCATAGTTAACGATAAACAAAAAAATTTCCTTTAGTAAATTTTTCATAGCGGTCGTACACTTCAATTTTGCACAACCATCGATCAATGCCATGAAACTTCTTCAGACAAATTTCTCACAGTCATCGACAACTACATATAATTTGTCTGCCAACAATAACTATGAATTTACTTTGAAAATGTTCTCATAGTTATCGATATCTACAAATTTTCTTGAATTTATTTTTACAAATACCAATAACACTAATATTTACATTTGTTTTTTTTTTCAGAAAAATCTTCACTATTATCGATAATTACCAACTTTCTTTATAATTTTTTTTTAGTTATGGAAAATTATTAATTAAAAAATTTTCTATAGTTTTAGATAATTATAAATTATTAAAAAAAAAAATCCAAAATTACCAGTGAGTAAGAATTTTACTCAAAAATATTAACACAGTTATCGATAACTTTTTAAATTTTCTTTAGCATATTTTTATACCTATCGATAACATTTCAAGGTTATCGTTTAGTATAAATTTTCTTAGTTATCGATAACTATGAATTTGCTTTGTATATATTTTCATAGTTATCGATAATTATAAATTTACTTTGAAAGAAATTTCAGTTATTTTTTTATAATTATCGATTGCCAAGAATTTTTTTCAGGCTTATTTATGAATTTTGCTTTACAAATTTATTCATAGTTATCGATAACTATTTGAATTTTCTAGAGGATAACTTCAAAGTTATCAACAACATTTCAAAGTTATCGTTTTCAATGAATTTTCTTACTTACTTTTTCTATGAGCTATCGATAAGTCCGATTTTTTTTTACATTTGTACATAGTTATCGATAACTATGAATTTGCTTTGTAAACATTTCCATAGTTATCGATAATTGTTGTATAATTAATTATGAATTTGCCTTAGAAACTTATTCATAATTACCAATAGATAAGAATTAAAAAAAAACTCATAGTTATCGATAGTTTGGCTATAAATTGTTCATAGTTATCGATAGCTGAAAAATTTAAAAAGTTTTGCCAGTTATCGATTTTTGGATTAGCTAATTTTTCATAGTTATCGATAATTATGAATTTTCTTAACAAAATTGTTTATATATATATTTTACGACAGAAAAATTCTCTACACGAATTGATGACTTTAAATTATTTTAAAAAAAAAAATTCACAAATAAGAAAAACCTGAAAATTGTATTTGCCTTCATTAATACTGTTAAGTCTTTATTTAATTATTTTTGGTTACACCTAGAAGTGGACGGGTCTTGCTGTTTATTCTACCATCTCATTTTGTTAAAAATTAAAATGCCATTAACAATTGAATTAATTAGCAAATAAAGGCGGGTCATAAAAGACACTACAGATTATGTTGAACCAACTGTACTTGGTAGAAAAACACAAGCAAATGATCAACAAACATGTGTATCCTGTGACTGAATGCACGAATATGTTTATCCTGCATATAGATACAGTTTATTCTACATAAATATATGCATACAAACGCACATACAAACATTTATGTATTTATAACGAAGTATTAAATAATTTTATGTATTCCAGCAAATGTCAATGTTTTCACTTAAATAACTGCCATTTCAGGCAATACATATTTTAATTTTAATTATGTACTACATGGATGTTTGAATGGACGTGTGTGCGTGCATGTGTGTGTTATGAAAATTGATAAAAAAAAATTTATACATATAAAAGTTGATGCAAACGGAAATTAAAAATGTAAATTGAAAATTGTTTTATCATTAATGATGCAACACCAACAGCAAGAACTGCAATGAACTCAAATCAAACTACCAAAAAAAATTCCGCCAATACCAAGTTTATTAAACACACACACACACACACACACACACACGCACACTCACTCTGCACACACACACACACATATTTGTGTGGCTGCCTAAGAACGAGAAGTGTGTGTTAATATTTAACAAAAATGCCAGGCATGCATTATTGCAATAATAATTTTTTATACATAATATGAACATACATACATATGTACAACTTCATACCAACAAAATATCTACACATACATACATACATACACACACCCATACACCCATACACAAGTATTTGTAAGCTGCATTGTAGGTATATGCATTTCTTTATATATTTGTATATAAATACATATATTGTATATATGTATGTACATGTATGTATGCAGGTATGGAAGTTTGGTATTCGTTAAGGCCATGTTGCACCACGCAAAATTGTGTACTCGTACATGTTGGTGGGTCCATTGGGCTTAGTGGACTGACCAGCCGTGTAAACAGTGTGTACAACGGTTTACAGTTTTACTACATGATAGACAAACAAAAAACTTTTAACACCAATGAAATTGTTTCGTAGCTTCCGATAACTATGACTTTTTTTCTAAAAATAATAATATGTAGTTATCGATAAATTCTATAAAAAAAAAGCATAGTTCAACATTTTCTAAATAAAAGTTATTATTTTCTTAATAAAATTCATTATTTTCTAAGTAAAATTTTAAATTTTCTAAGTAAAATTGAACATTTTCTGAATAGTATTCATATTAATTGACAACTATAAAAAATATTTCCTAAGAACCCAATAGTTATCGATAACTAAGCAATAGTTATCAATAGTTATGATAAGTATTCTGTAAAAAAAAATGTTATAGTTTCTGATAACTAGAAATATTTTGCTATTAAAAAATTCATTATTACCGTTAACTATGAAAATTGTTCTTTTGCATATTCATAGTTATCGAACGTTTTTCTAAAGAAAATTTACAGAGAACAATAACTGTGAAAAATATTCTAAGCAAATTTAATAGTTATCAATAATAACTATAAGAAAATTTTATAAAAGTTATATAAACATTATTCTATAAAAAAAAATTAATAGTTATCGATCACTATGAGCACTTTTTTGTATAATAAAATTTTTTTATATAATACATTTTTTTCTATAAAAAAATAGTTATCGAAAGCCATAAACATTATCCTATAAAAAGTTCATAGTTATCGATAACTATGAACACATTTGTATATAATATTTATAATTAGCGATTATTATAAATATTTAAAAAAAAAAAAAAAATAATCACCAACAATTAAAAAAGTTCTAGGAGAAATTAATATTTATCGATAACTATAAGCGAGTTGCTAAAGAAAATTTTTAGTTAGCGATAAACGGGAAAGTTTTCTTAAAAAAATTCATCGATAATTATCAAACATTTTCTAAATAAAATTCGCAGTTATCGATGATTATGAAAGATTTTTTGAGAACAATTTTTTGAAAACAACAAGTTATCGAAAAGTATTAAAAAACATTAAAAAGACAATTAATTGTTATCGATAACTACAAAAACGTTGTTCTTTACATTCATATTTGTCGTTAAATACAAAAACTTTTGTAAACAAAAAAACCACAGTTTTCGATAAGTAAAAAAAAAGCTTTCAAAGAAAATTCATTGTTATCGATAACATTTTATTATAATATATAATATTCCTAATTATCTGTAATTAAGTACACAATTCATACATAAAGGAAACTTTTGTCGAAGGAAATCATAGAGTTATCGATAGCTATGAAAAGTCAACTAAAGAAAGTGATAGTTAAAAAAATTTTTACTTTACAAAAAAATTTTCCAATTAAAATTTTTAGTTATCGATACGGTATTATTAAAGTTTTAAACAAACTAATATAAATGTTTACAAGAAAATTTCTAGTTATCGATGACTATAAACATTTTTCTATAACAAATTCATAACATGTTCAAGGCTACCGATAAATATTTAAAATCTTGTAAACGAGTTCTATAGCTGTCAACGTCAACTGGCATGAGCACATTTTCCATTGAAAAATGTTCATTGTTATTATATCGATAACTCTGTACACATGTTACATGTGGAAATTCACATGTTATCAATATCAATAATCGTTAAAAACAATTTTGTCAATTATAGTTATTTGTTATTGTTGGCTTGTTGTTCGACAATTAGAATTCTTTGCAGCCAAATCTGCTGCCAGTTCCACTGTGCGTTAGTGCCAGCTTAAACCTTTTATGGTCTATCTGAAAATGCATTTACTGTATTGCACTTCGGCTGCGTTGAACGTGTTTACGTGGGTTATTTTGTGTGTGCAGGAGAAGAAGGGCACAACACAAATTTATAAATTCTCTTGTTGTTTTTATAACAATATGGAAAGTGCAACACTGCAACCGGCAGGGCAAGCAATTGTTTGGGTGCGTGCTGCTGCGTTTTTAATGTTTTCCTTTCTATTTGGCGGAGGCTGCTGCGGCGGCGGCTACTGATTTGGTGATGCTGGTTGCCTGCCTGCCTGTGTGAGTGAGTGAGTGAGCGTGTGTTTGCAAGGGAGCTTTTATAGTGGGTGGTGAAGTAAGCGGTCAGCTATTTTTTGCGCCTTCAAAAGGGTAGAGATATTTTTTCTTATTTGCATACAAGGGATTGTACGAGTATTTATTTGTTGCTGTTTTAATATGACGTACGCGAAAATTATGGTGGTTTGCAATACATACGGTTTGCCTGTGTGTTTTTCTGCGTATGTAAATCTGTCTCCCCTTTTTATTTTTGGATTGCATTTATTTTCGTTTTCCATGTTAAGGGGTTTGGCAGTTTGTAAGGATGCTGTTCACACATGTACGAGTGTGTGTTTTTGGTTAGTTGTGCCGATGATGAGCATGTCGAATCGTGAAAATGCTGTCGGCTGCTCCAAAACTTTTGGGTGGTAATGAGTCCTGCGTCTGTCACCCCATCGTGTAACAGATAATTTGTTTAAAAAGTCCAGAGTGTTGTTTAATGGCTGGTCAGTCAGTCGGTCGGCTTGTTGTATTGTTGTTTGGAAAAATAAAGCACTTCAATGCGATGCTGCATGACATTGCTATTTTGGTCTACAACATTTTATGTTGCACATACATACATGTGTGAGTGTGTGAGTGAGTGAATGTATTTCGGCTTATTACACATAATAATCGAAAAACACAACTGTACTTTTGATAAAAACAATTGTATTTCGTGCTGGAATGCTTTCTAGCCATTTATGTATTGTACGTACATACATATATATGTATGTACACATATAAATGTGTATGTCTGTCTGGCTGTTGGTCTGTTTGTCTGTCTGTTTGTTAATCTGTGTTTGATTTTCATTATGTTCAATACATAAGTGTACATACATATTTGTTGAATAACTATTTACTTTTGTTTTGGGTGTAACAGCAGATCTACATAATATGTATGTATGTACGCGTGTATACGCCTGTATGTGTTTATTTTCGATTACATTTCAATTGTTTTGTCATCTCTTGGCCGTTTAATGAGTTGTTGCAGCTGGCAGAACTGCAAAGCAGATCCCTGGCAAATGCATTTCATATATTTACTTATTATTTGCTATTTTTTTTCTGTCAACTTCCTTTTTGTTAATGTAGTGGAATTAATGCGTATTTTGTCACTTTATTGCAGCTAAAGGAATGCATATAATTTATCACTGTTAATTTATTATATTTTATTTAAAATATGTATCCACAAGAACCTAATATGTTTTTTTAACGCTTCCAGTAAATCAAATAACTTCGCTGGTATAGTACATACCTATTTCAGATGCAGACTTCAGGTACTAACGTAAATAGCATAAATCAATGTGAAAAATGTTCCCATGAAGTTGATAAGTATTAAAAATCCTCTAAAGCAAACCTATAGTTATCGATAACCTTAAGTAAATTTTAGATATAAAGCTCGTACTTGTCAATAACTACAAAAATCGTATTAAATCAATTATAAAGTTATCGATATATATGAAAATTTTCGAAAGACTTATACTAGTTATCGATAGCTTAAATCCTATTACAATAAACAAATTATATAGTTATCGAACATTATGAAAGTTTTTGAAGACGATTACTAGTTATCGATAATTATGAAAAATTGTCCAAGGATATATTACAATTAGCGATAACTATGAAAAATTTTCCAAAGAAAAATTATAGTTATCGATAATTAAGAAAAATTTTCAAAGAAATATCACAGTTAGCGATAACTGTGAAAAATTGTCCAAAGATATATTAGAATTAGCGATAACTATGAAAAATTTTCCAAAGAAATATTATAGTTATCGATAATTAAGAAAAAAAAAATTTTAAGACGATTACCAGTTATCGATAACTGTGAAAAGTTGTCCAAAGAAATATCACAGTTAGCGATAACTATGAAAAATTGTCCAAAGATATATTACAATTAGCGATAACTATGAAAAATTTTCCAAAGAAAAATTATAGTTATCGATAATTAAGAAAAAAAAATTTAAGACGATTACCAGTTATCGATAACTGTGAAAAATTGTGCAAAGATATATTACATTTAGCGATAACTATGAAAAATTTACCAAAGAAAAATTATAGTTATCGATAATTAAGAAAAATTTCTTTAAGACGATTACCAGTTATCGATAACTGTGGAAAATTGTCCAAAGAAATATCACAGTTAGCGATAACTATGAAAAATTGTCCAAAGATATATTACAATTAGCGATAACTATGAAAATTTTTCCAAAGAAAAATTATAGTTATCGATAATTAAGAAAAAAAATTTTAAGACGATTACCAGTTATCGATAACTGTGAAAAATTGTGCAAGGATATATTACATTTAGCGATAAGTATGAAAAATTTACCAAAGAAAAATTATAGTTATCGATAATTAAGAAAAGTTTCTTTAACGCGATTACCAGTTATCGATAACTGTGGAAAATTGTCCAAAGAAATATCACAGTTAGCGATAACTATGAAAAATTGTCCAAAGAAAAATCATAGTTATTAATAATTAAGAAACATTTTATGAATATTAATCATAATTATCGATAACTATGACAATTTTTGACAACTATGGAAAATCTTTTAAAGAAAAATCGTAGTTTTCGCTAGTTAACTATGAAATGTTTCTAAAAAAAAAGGTTTATACAATAATTGAATGATTCTCGATAACTATGAAAAATGTTTAAGCAAATTTCATGGCAAACGATAACTATGAAAGATTTTATTAAAAATTTTCACAATTTATAGTTATCGATAGTTATGTTGGTAAAATTTACTGAACAAAACATATAGCTATCGATAACTAAAGAAAATTCAATGACTATGAAAACTTCTGTATGGAGAATAATAATTGTAAAATTTTCGCAAGGGTACGTATTTTCCTTTGGCCTTTCAAAGCTAAAAACAGTTATTGAAAATTTTGTATATATTAATATAAAAATGTTTGCAATAAAATTTCTTAATATATTTAAAGTTGTCGATAATTATTAGAATTTCGAGTTATTTTAAAATTTTCTACAACATTATTTTTGAATAGCAAAACGTTAGATAATTTTTTTTTAAATTGTACTAATATCTACATAATACGTGTAAAAAGATCTGAGTTTTTCACTTACCATTTTGTTGTATCCAAAAATTTTGAATTTTGTATAACCAACGGTTTTGTTTTTTTTTTATTATTGCCAAAGTTTGTTTTCTTTTAATGTTTTTATTCCTAGTATTTAGCAGTAATTGTTTATAAAATTTTTATTATTTTCTAGATTTTGTTTTTGATGCAGTAAAATTGTTTTGACATTTATAAATTTATTAATTTTTTTTTTTTTTGATTTTTTTAATAAACCTTAGAATAACTTTTTGAGTCTTGTTTTTTTAATACTTATGATTTTTGTTGTTGTTTTTTATATTGTAAAACTTTTTTTTGGAACAGAAACTGTTTCTTTTTTGGTTTTAAAAGCCAAATTGGTTTTATTCTTCTCAAGAACCTTTTTATTCAACTCAAAGGATTTCTCACAAAATGAAGTTTTTTTTTTTCTTTTTTACCGTTAAAATTCTAGGAATTTTGGTGCTTTTTCCTATAGTTTAATGAATTTTAATTTGTTCTTTTCTAAATTTGACGTTTTTTTAAGTCCATCTGCTGTTGTCCTTTGTTTTGGCTTTTTGAGTTCAGAACGTTGTTTTTTTGCCACACAAACTTATTTTTGAAATGAAATTATAAGTAAATTTTGTTTTAGAAATTGTTTGAAAACTTTTTTCGATAATTTACCGCTGAATTTTCTCTTTTTAAATTTAACAAATTTTGTCTATTTTTTGTTTGTTTGTTTGTTTTGGTTTTGTCGGGAAGTTTTTTACGGTTTTGGTTGGTCGGAAGAGGAGTGGGAGGATTCGGTTTTATTTTCTTTTGTTTCTTTTAAATAATCAGACTATTTCCTTGATATTATTGTTTGATTTTTCTTTTTTCTGTTTTACTGCATAAATTTTGATAATTTCCAGGCCGAAATTTAGTTTCAATTTGTAGTTGTTTTATTTATTTACTATTTTTGTTTTGTTTAGCTGAGTGTAATTATAACGGGGTTTCTTTGTTTAGCTTTTGTGTTTTTCTTTTAATTGATTTGATTATAAGTTGCTTTGTTGTAGTTGCTGTTGCTTGATTTGTTGTTTCTTCTCTGTTTAGGGTTCTCTCTTGCTTTTATTGTTGTTGTATTATTATATGTAAATTTCGTTTTATTATTGTTACGGTTAATTGTTGTATGTATGTTTTGTTGTTGTTGTATTTATTGCGAATTTTGTTGAGGGGGATTTAATGTAGTTGTAGTTGATATTATTGCTGCTGCTTCTTCTTCTATTTCGTTTTTACTGTTACTGCGGGGGGTTTCTTAATTTTGTTGTTGCTTGTTGTCTTGCCGAAAAGTTTGTTGTTGTATTGTTTTGTTTTTGTTTTTTTTTTATTATTTTTTGGTTGAAATTTTGTTTGTTAAATTTTGAGAAATTAAACTTAAAATTCTTTTTTGTTTATTTTCGTTTTCTTTTTGTTGTAATTTTTTGTTAAAAATAAATTAGATAATTAAAATAATTTAAACTTAAAGTCAAACTTAAATAAAAATTGCACTTGTTTTTCTTGTTGTTTGCTTGTGTTGCGGGGGTATTTCTTTATATTTGTTTGTTTGTTTGTTTTTGGTTGGTGATTAATGAGGGGGGCAGAGTTTTGTGTGTTAATTAAGTGATGATGAGAGGATTTGTTGCAGATGGGTTGTGTTTGATGTTTTCTTTTACTTTATATATAAAATTAAAAATAACAAAATAAATTATTTTTAAGTTTCAACAACGTTTTAACGTAAGTTTATAAAAATGTTCCAAACAGTCAAAAAGCACCTGGAAAGACAAAAAAACGAAGATCATTAGATAACAAATTTGAAATTGAAAACATAGACAAAGACTTAAACACCATTAAAATAATAAAGGGTACACTAAATACTTTTAATATGTAAAATTTCTAGTTTTAAACAACGACAATAATGAATATTCCTTAAAAGCATTTCATAATTATCGGTAGTTATGAATTTTCTTAAGAAAATGTTTCATCGTTATCGATAACTATGAATTTTCTTAAGAAAATGTTTCATCGTTATCGATAACTATGATTTTTCTTTACAAAAATGTTCATAGTCATTAATAGTTATGAATATTCTTCCGAAATGATATTATTTTTATATTATTTGTTAAAAATTATCGATAACTATTAATTATTTTCCCAAAATTTTTCATATTTAGCGATAATTATGATTTTTTTTTTTTTGAGAAAATGTTTCATATTTATCGATGGTTATAAGTTTTCTTTAGAAAATATTTGATAATTATCGGTAACTACATATTGATTTATAAATTGTTTATAGTTATCGAGAGCTAAAAGTTTCTCTTAGAAAGTTTTTAATATTTGTGGATAACTATGAATTTTCTTCAAAAAATTTTTATAATTATCGTTAACTATGAATTTTTCTTAGAAAATTATTCAATATTGTTCAGAGTTATCGCTAACTATGAATTTGGGTTTGAAAATTTTTCACTTATCGATAATTATGAATTTATTTTAGAACATTTTTCATAGTTATCGATAGTTATGAAGGTTCCTGAAAAGGTTTTCGTTAGTTTGGAAACTTGCGTCAGTGTCATCGCCAAAAATGAATTTTTTACAGAAATTTTTCCTGCTTATAAATTTTTTTTTCATTGCTTTCTATAATTTGTTTATGTGCTGTCAACTGAAATCCTCTTTTTTCATATTTATGTATTTGTTGTTGATGTTGCAAATACACATGTGTGTATGTGTATGTGTATCTAATTAAATTTGAAATTGTTTTCTCAGCAAAACTTTCTCATAAAACTTTATTTATTTCGTTTGGAGTTTTGAACTTAGTACCCCAGTTAGTACACAACTGTTTCTAGTTGCACTTCTTTTTTGCTCTCAATTGAGTTTTAGGTTTATTTTTTATAATATTTTTGATGGTTCTTTTTGTGATGTGTGGTGTTTCGTATAGAAAATATCAGACTCTGCTACAGTAAAAACAAAAAAAAAAAAGAAAGGTTTTGTATCTAAAAATGCAAAAGAGTCAAAAACCTAAACTTTTCAAGTTCAAAACGCCGCTAGACGTAAACTAGAATAATTTGCGAACACAAGAATAGATACATACACACATATGCACACACACACACACACACACACTACACACTCTCTCTGACTCTTTAAACAGATACGGGTTAGAAAAAAAAAATAGAAACAAAATTTTATGGAATGATGATGATAACACAGCGTCGTCATATGTGGCAAAATTAAGCAAAAAAAAATATAACAAATAAAACTAAAGTTACAAAACCAATGTTTGTTATTTAGATACACACACACACACACATACACACACACACACACGTACACGTCGAAGAGGAATAGATATTTTAGCTATAGACAGACACTCGAAATACACAAAAACACACGAAAACGCCGCTTTCATTCTCACTCGTTTTGGTAGTATTTTGAATTTTGTTATTTTGTGTGTATCTACATAGATGTCGTTTACACGTGAGGGCGAATTAGATTTATTAGATACACACAAAAATACACAAACATACACACATACAGGTTATATTTAAAATGTAAAAATTAATTTTGCAGCATTAGAATACAGACAGACATTGAGGTTTGAGCTTTAAACACTTTTGCTGATGCTTGTGTTTTTCCACTAATTTAGAAATTTAAAAGACCTTAAACTTAAAAATATGTTAAAAGTCTTGGTGTTTGTTTTAGCTTATAAATAAATCGGGGCTTTTGAAGTTGAAACAACCTGAATTTTTAAAACATACACATCAATTTACACATACACACATACATACATTTGAAATTCATATCTTTGGCTGATATAGAAAAGTACTTAACTAGCAAAAAAATGCGTTATCGATTGCACCATAACATTATTATAATCCATGTGCTTTTGCAATTTTTACTCTCAGATAATAAAAATTTTGATATTTTATAAATACAAATCGAAAGTACGCAACTGTCAGCGCCAGTTCCATGCCGGTGTTTTTATTTCATTTCTATTGTTAAATAGTAAAAATGTTAGTTACGTGGTTTTGCATATCAGCTGACGATATATTTAATTATATAACACTACTTCCTCGCACCGATCACCAACGGACTGGTCGTCACCAGACTGGTCGCCATCGGTCTGGTAGCTAACGGACTGGTCGTCAAGAAATTGGCTGCCACCGAACTGATCGTCCCCCGGACTGGTGTCTAATGGAGTTATCGCCACAGAACTGGTTCCCACCGGCCTAGTCGACACCGTAGTAGTCGTTCTGTTCAAAATATTGCTGCTTTGGCTGCTGTATGTCGCTAGAAATGAAGAAACATCAACTAGAAGATGTTTCACGCATTCGGACAGCAGCAGCAGATGGACTCTAATTATCAATCAATATCAATATCATCAAATTGAGCATCACCAGACAGACGCTACAACGAATTTTAAGAATTGCCATCGATGCAGCTCAACGACGAATAGCACGATTTTGAGTCGAATATCAGCCTTAGCGATTTAAGCGTTAGGGTCAAAATTAAAATTGTGTTCATATAAGCGCGAGGAAACTCGTTTAGTAGCATTTTGGAACCAGTTTTCCACTTTCTTTGGCAGGTTTTTTCTTTACAATTAAAAAAATTTAACACTTTTTATATAGAAAACAAAATTTTAAGTAATTTTTGTGGTTAAATATATTTCATATCCAAAAAAAAAAAATTGGTGATAAAGTTGTTAAAACTCATTCGCCCCCAAATTTTACTTTCCCCTGGCGTTATTTTATTTTTAGTAAAAAAAAATTGCTAAAAAGATTTTAAATACATTTTATTATTTTACAAGAATACAATAGTTGCTGCGTAAAATTATGTTCAAACATTTTAATGTTTTGAAATGTTTATGTGAGAAACAAAAACAAAAGAGAAAGTTGGCGGTGAAGTGATACTCAAGATTACATTCCGAAAACTTTTTACTTCCTTTCTTGTGTGATAGTTTCCACAGTTTATTTTCAAATCATATTAATCCTAATATGTTATTGTTTTTAAATAATTCTATTTGCAATTTTCCTTCCAGCTTGACTATTTATAAAAAAAATTTATTTTTTCAAGCACGCATTTCGGAGTGAGTGCATGTTTTTAGTTTAATTAAGTTTTTTTTATTATTATAAAGTTATTGTTGGTAAATTTTCCGTTCAATTTATATTTTTTTGGGCTTGAATGCATTAAAATGTAAATGCATTTTTTGTTTTTTCTAACTCGTTTTTTTCTGTCTTCAATTTCAACTTTTATTATTTTTATAATTTTTTTAAAGTTCTTTTAGTTTTTTTTTAATTTATTTAATTGTTTTTTTGGTTTATACATTTTCCTTTTTTATATTTTTGTTACAAATTATTCATATTTTATTTATTTATTGAAAGTTTTCTTATATATTTGCTTTTTGTTTCTGATTTATTATTTTCTGAAATAGTATCCATATATTTATATAAAACATCTTCCAAATTTGCGAAGTTTTAACAATATTCTGCAGCTATAATTTATCACGCAAATTAAAGTTAATTTTCACGGCTAAGTTTTCCGTAAGATATTCTGATATTTCAGCTTTTCAATTTAAAAACATATTTGCTGCTTTTGGCACAATCAGCGACTAAGAAGGATCATAAATTGATTGCCTCAATATTTAGTTCATCTCTTTAAAATATCTCACAAAAATTTGGTCCTAATTTCATTCAGTTTTTTTATTTTATTTGTTGTAATAAAATTTGAAAAAGTTATTGCATTTTATTCCGATTGTTATGCCATGATTTAAAATTTTTGTTCAGGCTTTAAATTGTTATATAATTTTTGGTATTTTTTAGGAAGTTTTTAATTATTTAATTTAAACATTAAATATTTTATTTATATTGATTTATACAAGTTTATATACAGATGTATGCAGGTATGTTTTTACATTTTGCATCACTTTTTTTTCAATAATTTTAAAGTTCAATTTAAAAAAACAATTTAAAATTTTACAGTTTTTATCTTTATTTTATTATATAAATAAACATATTATTGACTTTATTTATTGAAAATATATTTCATTTTCTGCATTTTATTTGAGTTTTATAGTTTATATTTCAATTTTATTAATTCAAATTATTTAATTTCTGCAATTTGTCTTTTTTGTAAATAATTTTAATGTTTTTATACAAATTTTCTTAATTAAATAAACTGATTTAATGTCTGCTTATTTTTGTGCTTGTACAATAATTTTATTATTTTTATTTGAATTTTTTAAATTAATTTAATTTTTTCATATTTTAATTTTTTAATTTTAATGTTTCTATTTTGATTTTATTATTTTAGAAATGCACTTTTAATTTTTGCTCTTTTGTTTAATAATTTTAATGTTTTTATTTAAATTTCATTATTTAAATATTTTTTAGCTTTTTATTACATACATACATTTCCTTTTTTGATTAAGAGTTTAAAGTTATTTCATGAGTTTTATTATTTAAAATTGGAAATAAACGAAAATATCTCACTTGCTTTCATTGTATTAGAATTTGTTCTATTTTCAAATGTTTCTAACCTAAAACATCATCGTTATTCATTTTAGTTGTTTAGCTTTTTTCTAATTCATTCAAAACAAAATGTATCTAATATTGTATTTCTTCTTTTATTTCAAAACACGCAAAACTACGTCACTAGTTTTGCATTTTACCGGTTAAAAAGTATAGAAAAATTCGCCAAAACATGCTGAATTTTGTTGTAGAAACACACACACACACATATACACAAAAGCACAAAATGAAAACAAATCATAAAATCTTAAACAATACAAAACACACATGATGTTACTTATAGATACACAAATCCATACACATACGCGCGCACACATACACACACCCATAAACACACGCTTACACAAGCTCGCAAGTAGAAAAGCTTTTAATCAAAAGAATTAATAAGGAATTTCTTTTGATTTTCCTGCTTTTTTTAGAAAATTTTCTTAACAGCAACAACAAGAAAATTGTCTGATACTTTAAAAAAAGAGCAGCCACCAACAAAAATAAGAAGAAGAAAAAAATCCTTCATTTTTTTAGTTGTTTTGCCTTAAGACGATTTCTTGTCTTTTTTCTGCCTTATTTCTGTTTAACAAAAAGACAAAAATCTTTTCTTAAATTAAAAAAAAGGAAAAAAGCTAAAAGAAACAAGAAAACTATAAAAATTGCTTAAAACAAGCGCCACGAAACGCACCGAAAACGGCCAAAAAGATGAATATGGGCAAAGATCTTTTGCAAATGTTCAAGAACCAAAACAGCAGCAGCAGTCGCAGCCATAGCCGCAGCAGCAGCACCAGTATTCACATACAAGACAACAAACACACAAACATTTGTTTTGGTTACAAAAAGCAACGACAAAAATCCCCAAAAATATGAGAAAAAGAGGGAAAAAAGGCAAAGGGGGAACACTAACAACTTGCAAGCACACACCCAAACACACAAGTTCGCATATGAACACGAATTTTTTGCCCATTTCGAAAGAGAGTGTTGAAAAACAGGCCAGGAATATGCAGGGAGTACAGGGATCATATAAAAAAAAACAGAAAAGAAAAAAACAAGAAACAGCAAACACACATCCCTATAGACAGATAAAGTTTAAAAGACTACAACAACACCACCAACAAGCAAAAAAGAAGAAAAACGAAGTATACACATTCGGTTTAAAAAGAAGCAGACAAAAACTTCACATAAAATTCACTTGCCCACACACACGCATTACTCACACACACACACACACGTTAACATTTATGTTATACTTGGCCGAACCAAACAAGTCGTACTCTCGCATCGACAATGAAACATACACATACTCATACACATAAATACTCTTTTAACCAACTACTGTTATGGAGCAAGGCAACAACAAAAAAAAAGGGAGATGATAATGATGAGTCTCCAAAAATAAAGAAAACCAACTAAAGAGCACATAATAAAACTACCAAAAGCCCCTTAAAAAACACACACACACACAACTCCAACACACACACACGCGTGCACAAACACACCACTATGTAAATATAAATAATAGGAATGCCATTTGTATACAGAGATGGAAAGTTCAGTCGCTTCGTTCAAGTTGCTAAAGGGAATTTTATGCTCTTTATATTAGTCTTGAGATTTTTCATTGCGTTTTATGTGGCCTGAAATCGAATAAGATTTTTTATGTGCCTTGATCGAATGAATGAAAAATATGCGTATCATTAAATAAAAGGAACTCTACAACCGAAAAGGGCTATATACAAATATACATATATTTGAACCATATGGATACTGGATAATTCTGAAAAAGGTTGTACAAGGCGGAAATTATAACTTTTTAGGCAATTATAATATTTTAGTGGATACTAAAATGCACTTTCAGTTCGCAACCAAATTAATATTTAACTTCATAAAAGAAAACCCAGATTAAAAACGTTTTGTTTCACATCTACTAAATTTAGGTTTTATGAATCAAAGAGGTACAAAGAAGAGGGGATTGGTTCCAAAAATATGAGCACCGTGTTACAGAAAAGACTATAAGACTGATGCCGAAATTGAGTTTATTTTGCAACAGTGTGTTGTACGACTAATTCATATGTATGTATGTATGTATATACCAATGGCAATTCTTTAACTATGATAGACTGAACCCGAACTCTATAACTATCGCTTCTTATGCAGTTAATCTTTTATAAAAGAGCAGCAGTTTAATGCCCACTAACTGGTATCGTGTTATGAGGGGCTTACCTATATAAAAAACTCTTAATTCCAACTTATTTTTTTTTCTTATGCCATCGCGAAGAAAAAATTAGCCGCCTTGTGACCGGAAACTTGACTTTAAGACATTCGTTCATAACGAGTAGATCCTTTTTCAGGACAATAAACACGTTTTTACGAGACTGGTTCTTACTTAACCCAAAGTCGCAAATAATTACATATCTAAAATTAGTCAGCATTTGTATGTATCTTAACTAATACTAAAACAAAAAACATTTTTCTATATCCTAAATAGACGTTTGACAGTTTGTGGTATGGTTACCGCTTTAGAGTAAACAGTAGCAATAAAAACGGTTCACGGGTTAGAATGTTGACAAAGTGGAGTATTCCTTATCCCGAGCTCACTGTAGTTGGTTTTAAGTTTTATACCTTAATATTTAATAAAAATATGCATATTTATGAAAAGGCAGTATTGACTAACATAACTTTCTTTTTAATACCCATGTTGTTGTTTTTTTAGTACCGCCATGGGTTTAGATATCTCCGAAAATTTCGGTCGGTTTAAAAGATAAATAAATTTTTCATTGCTACCAAAAGAACTAACAATTTTCTTCGCTTCATAAACTTTTGTATTCGATTTCAAAAAATATGCAATATATTCTAGTGTTATGGAATTTTAGCGTTGACTGGATTATATATATGAATCTATTAAACTGTAACGTCGAATAACTGGTATGAAATTTATCTTTTTTTTTCTTTACAGCAACTTTATTTTTTCTTTTTTGTATTTGTTAATCAGAATTATCTCTAACATTCGTGACTTCAAGCCTATATTTTAATGTTGATTGACTTAAATTTAGTAATATTTTAAAAGTTGAGAGAAAATAAATAAAGAATATACAAAAAAAAATTATTTAAAATTTTTACTCTTTTAGGTGGGAAAATCGATTATCGATTATAATCGAGGTCGTAATTTATTATATATTTTTTTTAATTATATACAAAACTATTTTACATGGCATAATATATCTCAACACTTTTAAAAGAAACGGAAATAATTTTCTTTCGTCCCGTTTTAGCATCAATTCTCAGAGATAAAAACGATTAAGTGTTCAATGAAAATTGGTTGTAATATTTCTAATTAGTTTAAGAATGTTGTTACTTTATTTTGTTATAATTTTAATATACATTAAAGTTAAATCCTAACAAAGGCAGCATTATGCGAAGTTGAGGCTATTATGCAAAAAGCTAAGGAAATGCCACAAGTGTCTGTTTTTTTAATAAATTTATTAATATTTAAGTTGAAGCAAATTCGAAAAATGTTTATTATTCATTTCTTTCATTTTTTCAAACATAAATTTTGTTTAACTAGAGATTTCCTAAAACATTTAGAAAGCTTTCAGATTAATAATAATTATTGATCATAATATTTTTTACATTTATCGCGCCTAAAATGCGCAAATGAATAATTTCATATATTCCGTACTAATGTGTATCGTCAGCGGAAATGCACAACCGCATAAGCAAAATTTTACTATTTTAGAGCACAAACAAACTAATAACATGTCATGGAACTTACAGTTAGAAATGAACTGGCGATTTGCTTTTATAAAATATCTGACTTTTATTATATGATGTGCATTTACAGCAAAGCGAAATCTAGTTCATAAGAGATTTCAGGTCAAATTTAGTAAAATTTTAAAGGATTTTCATATAGAATGATCGTAGATTTTGCTGTAATATCCCCAACTTTTTTCTTTGCACCAAACTTTGAAACATTCCTCCTTTTAGAATAAAAAATACAACTACAGGGAAAAACACAACGCTACACATATAAAACTTACTCACTTTAAGTGATTTATTTATATAAAAGAGGAAATGGATGCAAATTTAAATAAAAGTTGTATGTACATACATACATGTTATGCACATACATATACGAAAGTTACTTGCGTTCTTAGTAAATTGAAATCTACTAGATTTCGCTTTGGTGCAAATGCACTATAAGATTAAATCTTGCACGAGTGATGGGATTTTATTAATATGCTTCGATGTTATGTGGTTTTACATTTCGGCTAACGATATACATATGTGCATATACATAAAACGTTATAAACACTTATGCGCCTTTCTATATTTTTATACAGAATATTTTTCAATTTTCCATCTCTGTTTATGCACTTAGCCAAAACAGCAACAACAATGGGCAAGAAAGTTTGCTGGTATACCGGTCTTCGTAGCAAAAAAAAAAAAACAACACCAACAACAAGGAAAAAATCCAAAATCATCAGCAACAAACACACACTACATGGGCACGATTTAACAATTAAAAATAAAATACACTTTTTAAATGGCAAAAACGGGGGAAATTTTGGTTCTTTGTTGCTTTCGTTATTTCTTTTATTCATCCAACTACACAAGTGAAACACACACATACACACACACACACACAAGTTTTGCAACAATTTCCACGATTTCGCTTAAATTTGTTTAATTAAAAAATATTTGTTTAATTTATTTTTGCATTTGTAAAATTTTTTATTCTTTGTTTTGCACTTTTATCTTGTACAAAATTTTTCCCATTATATTGTTGTTTTAGTTATAAATAAGTTAAACAATTTTATATTAACAAACAAAATATAATAGTATATTTTTTTGTTATTATCAAATAGGTACACAGATATAAAACAACAAGAGGAAAAAATAATGAAACGTCACACCAAAAAACATAAATAACCCTACCGAACAGTTGAAATGTGAGCGACGTACTAATGTTGCCCAACGAAAGTAAGTAAAAAACTTATTATAGCCCGCGCAAAAAAAATTATTGCAGCAGCTATAAAAACAACAACAGCAGCAAAAACATCATTATCATGATTATCTTGAGCAAAAGTTTGTGCAACTCATCCTTACAAAAAAAAAAAAAAAAAAAAAACAATACATTTATACTTAAACTCATATACAACATCATTATGCTGCCTGATTATAGCCAGTGCTATTATACATACATACATACAAACATATACATACATACATATACAGATACGTACCTATATGTATGTATGTATATGAATACATAAAATTAACTCTGGTCATAATCAAATACAGCAACAAATCTATACATACTTAAGCATGGATGTATGTATGTATGTATGTACGCACGACACACACACACACACACACACTTATGTTCATTCACACATGCATATGTATGGATATGTGCATAAACGTTGTACTTAATTCATGTATGTACATACATTTACACATTTGTATGTTAAATTGACTTGCCCCCAACCCTATATACTGTTTCTTCTGCAACTTTTTTGTTGTTGCTTTATTTTTTTCCTTTTATTTTTTTTTTTTTTTTGTAAATAACAAAACAGACTCCCAAAAACGAAACCAACCTGAACATGATGCCTTTTTGTTTACAGGTTTGTTTGCCTGTATGCCTCAGCAAAAGCCGTTGCTGCAGCAGAGCAACAAAAACCAACAACACCAAAAAAAAACGGCGCTAAATTAAAAAGTGCATACTTGAGATGCAACAGAGAAGCTTTAATGTGCAATACGTTCAAACAAAAGAAAAAGACAGAAAATTGTTTCATTATTTTATTTTTCATTTGTCCAACTCAACTCTCGCAACTAAATATCTTAATTCTCTCTCTCTCTGCTGTGCTCATTGCATGACAATCTTGTAAACATCATAAAGCGGGGATGGAGAATTTACAGGAATATCAAGAGTTCAAAATGCTCAAGTTCAAATATGCTCAAAAATTTTAAATAGGTTTAATAAGAATAAGAAAACCCAACTATTTTGACAAAACAAACAAGTTTTTGAGTAAAACAAAATTTAAGTTTACGCCGCTGTGCGCGTTCTCATTTTAATGTTGGGACATACACAAATGGGTTTTTATTGTAATTGCATTTCTACATTAATTTTCCATGTTGAAAATTGTAGATTTTTTATATAAAAATCAAAAGAATGGATTTTCTTATGCAAGGTCTTATATATTTCAAATCAAATTTTTCATAAAAAATTTTCTTATGAAAACTAATAACAACAATTATAAACTTAGAGTTTACACTTGCCAGCTGTGTTTGAAAACTGCAAAATAAAGCACATGTTTTACTAATACACAGCCATTTTCAATAATGGCAGCGCTGCAGTGGCATCAAAATTTTCTTACAAGTATAAACTATTTTTTATACTACTTCAAGTCAAGACCCTAAACAATGTTATCCTTTTCACAACTCAAGGCAAATTAACTGGGTTACTAGAAAATTATAATTAAACTTTTAAATTAGTATGTGAATATACTATTATGATTTAATTTTTAAAACGAAATTTTGTTTATTATATATTATAATAAACACTCATTATTATAATAAACGCTCACTCTTCTGGCGTCGTAAAGACAATTCTATACTTCCTATCAAGGGAGTGTTGAGGAATTATGTGGTTGCTCGCTTAAGACATCCATATGTACATTTCAAGTGTGTCCCCGATCCGCTTTGGCATTTCCAACTGAGTTCTGAGCTCTAAGTTTTTCACTTCTTTAAACGCATGTTCTGAATAAATCTTCCGAACACATCGTTTACCAAAATCCCAAGGTATCACGCTATATTTTAAACGGGTTTTATTTACTAGAACGCTACTTTAAGCCGGCTTTAAAATGAGTTCCACAAGTAAACTTTTAACACATCAATAACTTGTCCTTATTTCCTGCATTAGAATCAGTAGGCGCAACATGATTTCGAACAAAATGTCTTTTCTTTTTCCAGCTGATGTTCCAAACAGTTAAAGCTCTTTAATTAAATTTAATCTTATAATTAATTTCTTGCAGGCTAAATAATCGAATACTTAATAATAATAAATTGAAAATTTTGCTTATAATATTCAAAGTGGTAAAAATTCTGAGGAAACATTTTTTGCATCCCTGTGAATATCTTCTTATTTTACACTCTCTCGCACACCCTCTTTTCATAACTGTGTGTGTGTGTATGTGCTCGGCTTTTTTTCTATTTTTGCTTTGCTCCAAAATGGAGAACTTTCATGCGAAAAGAAAAAACTCTCACCATCTCACTTATACTTTTTTGCATTTGTGTGACGAGTTTGTATGTATGTATGTATGTGGTATGTATGCAGGGCTGTGTATGCTCAGGTCTTTTGCACCAGTATTGATTGCATTTTCTGTTTTTGCCGGCAAAAAAGAAACTCTTTTAACTTCCAACTCTTTACTTGGATATTGGTTTTTTATGTATGGAGTGGTTGTTGTATTTATTGTCGCAATTTAAGCGCACGCGCTTAAATAATCATTACTACATACATACATATGTACATACATACATTTTCTTTGATGCTAGTTACCAACAGATAATGCATATTAACCCTTTCTTTACCCCCTTGCGTACCTGACACTATACCCACATGTACATACATATGTAAAATAAAATCTAAAAAGAGACCTTTGAACAAAATGGAAATTACTTCTTTTGTGTGTGTCATCGTTATCGTCATCGTCATCAGCATAATCATCGTTCTGAACCGAACTGAAGGCATTTTTTAAAAAAGTTTCTATACAAAAACACACAATTTGTTTGTGTTAGTTGTTATATTAACTTTGGCCATAGTGGAGGTGTTTGCAATTTCGTTACAAGTTATTTTCTTCTCTCTGCTCTGTGGCCTGTGTTTCCTCCTGCACAGAACAGTTTTTAAGGAATTATTTCATTTCGCTTAAATGTATGAGTGTAAATGAGTTTTTTTTTCGGGTCTTACATACATATGTATGTATGTATGTACATACAACTGTGTGCTCTGACTTATCGCTGCTGTTGTTTTAATTCCTTTTTGTTGGGTTGTACTGGTGCTGCTGCTGCTGCTGCTGCTGAACAAAAATCTATAAATATTTTGTGTAAATTTTTTTTGTTCAGGCTTTTTTTCCGTTTGCATCTTGTTGTAAATTTTTTTTACACCATTTTTTATGTATTCAATTCAATTAATTGTATTGTGTTTTATTGTTCTTTTTCATTTTAGAGTTCAAAGTAAATTTTTGAAATTTTATTTTGTATTGTTCTCCAGAAAACAAAACAACTCTTTCGAAACGAATAGTAGACCAAAAAAGAAAAAGATTTTGAACTAGTTCTAAACTACAGAGTAACAATAATGATAAAGATCTACATACATACATATTTACATACATACATACATACATATATATGAAGATTAACGACACCAGGTTGTGTTTAATTCCGGCTATAAAGGATTACCTACAGCTTCAGGTTATCCGGACCTAAGCCTTGGCTAGGGGAGTGTAGCAGCTGTTACGAGAAATAGGGGATTCACAAAAGTTTTCTTATCTTACGATCTACATACATATTTTCAAACAAACTTTTATCAGGCTTATTTTCCATATTACCTGAGTCCGCGTAACCGTACTCCTGCTCTAATCTTTTCACAATAGAAACACTTCTTTTCCGAACTATTTGTCCAGATTCTAAATGTCAGCCTGAAATCTTATCTCACGGGTATGTCAAACACAGGGTCGTCTAATATCTGAAAGTCAGCGAAAACAAGCTGAACTATTCTGTGCAGTAACAAACTTATCAACTCAAAAACTTACATAAACTTCTTAAGCAAATGATTACATAGATGCAAAATCGGGTATATAACGGGTACTACCACACCTTTATTGGTCGTTCTCACTGAGGCAGCACAAAGGTAAACCTTTACTACTACAAACAGTATAACATCATCAAATATCTCAAAGCCGGGAAATTGTAAAAAAATATACGGTGGCCAAATTATACTTATACATACATATATCGTCTACAAACAGTTTTACTTGATTATAAAACATTTAGAAACGATATAGCCCGACACACAAAATAATCACATTCGGAGACCACATTTCTGGTAGAATGTTTATAAACAAACATGACATACACCCATAAATATGTATGTACCTCCTATAGGAAAAGGATTACTTCTGAAATGAAATAATAGTCGCAACTAGAGTCATGTGCGGAGAATCCTACGAAACTTAAATTTTAGTTTAAAGTACTAAAGTTTGAGCCCAGTTTACCTGTAACACAGGGAGACTAGTAATTTCTCAAAATGCGTGTCTTGGAGTTTTTCTTGCTCTGCTTATTGGTGACGACACTTTGGGGGATCGTTTGACTCTGGCGTTCAGACATAACGATAATTGAACTTTTGCCACCCGGGCAGATGCCCGCCCTAACTTCAATCCTGATTGGAGAAAGAGCTAAAACACAATATAGAAGTCACAATCACAGTTCCAGTTATCAAACTGACAGATGCCCGCCTTAGCTAGATACCTGATCGAGTAGAGACCCACAATAAGGTCACAATCAAGAGGATGTCCACGTAATTATTTTATTAATCAGATTCTAGAATTGTACGGTTTTGGTATCCCAGAGGTATGACAAACCGCTGTTGAAGACAACAATCATAGAGACGCTTTGCCAGATTAATAACGGTACTCTTAACTAGTTCGCTGTATTGATTGAATGCATTATTATCGACGGGAGGGGTTGTCTGACCCACACCATCCCGTCGCACTCGGACCTTAATTGGTCTATCTGTTAAAGTACTCTCTACCTTCCCTTTCAAGTGGTTTAATACCACAAGGAACAGGATCAGCTTCTCCAAGGGGAGGGTTAGCAAGTTCTGTTCCCCCTTATGAAGTAGCCTGTTCCCTATATTATATGAATTACATGAATAAATTTCATATCATTTAACAAGGCCTAAAGGCACGGATATTAAGACCGAATGGTGAAGAAGTTGAGCTCCAATAACCAATTTAAGTTGAGGATCTAGAGACAACAGGTTCTGGCCTCTTAGAATGTTAATACAAGCCGATTCTTGCTTTTATTAAGCGTTTGGTGATGAAAATTAGGGGGGCCAATTTTCTTTTAACGGTCACAATTAACTGAAATCCAAATACACTCGGCATTACAGTGGACACAATAGTTAGTAATTGTGTTAGGCACTAGGCTTGCAAAAGTGCCACCATATGGAAAAAAACATATCTTTATACAGCGTTAAAATATCATCCAAATAAAAGCCAGAATATTTAGTGAAAAACCAAGTATGAGGAATTATGCTTAATCTTTAAGTACCTGCTGCTTAAGACAGAGAGATAGAGAGAGACCTGCACTATACTTTTGAAAACCTAATATAAAGGGAGTCTATATGAACGATGATCACAAAGGAATTCAATTTGGAAGTTTCATTTATTTCTATACTATTAAAATATACTCCCTCCCCATAATAGACAAAATTCTTAGGGATTAAGGATGTACATACGTACATACATACGTATGTATGTAGTTAGTTTGTCTTTAAAAGCAAGAGGTATTATGCTTTATCTGTAAGTATCTTCTCCTTAAGACAGAGGGATAGAGACAGATAGAGAACTGCACTAAAAATTATTACATACTTGAAGCAATTACTTTTGAAAACCAAAATAAACACGACCTTCGTATTTCACTTAAAAATGTAACCAAATAGGCTTTTGAACAACTTTTAGCAATTTTTGCATAATAAATACTTGTCCATATGTATGTATGTATGTATGTATGTGTGTGGTGGGTATGTTCCTCAAAACAGAAAAACTTTTCCAACAACAAAAACTGTTTCATAACCAAGTTATGTATTCAGAAAAAAAGAAATGGCAAGAAAAAAATGCCGAATATACAAATTGACTGACTACAGGCCGTATCTAGTAGTTCTATACGCAGTAGAACAAACTAATTCAAACATAACCGCTGACCAGCTCAGCACCACCCTCCCCACCCCGGTCCAACCTGAAACAAAGTAAATAGAACAAAAACGCTCGAATAAGAGGAATAAAAGATGAACAAATTACAGAAACAACGAAATACATGCACGAAAACCCAATAAAACCCGCATAATATTCGTCAATTTCAGTTCAGCATAGAACTCGTATATCTGTAAATGTGAACTGACTTGTCCATACACAGCTAAACACACACTTGCCGACAAATAAACGTAACACAAACTCTCCTCACCTAGTCTTGTTTATAACAGATGATGAGTATAACAAATAATATATGTACATACATACATACATATATGTATGTATACATACATACATATATGTATGTATGTATGTATGTATATGAAAAAAGTATAATAAAAATATTATTACATTATGGGTAGTTGGTTCTTAACCTATACCACACAAAATATATTGAACACAGAGTTAACACACCGAAAACGTTCACACAAACACACCTACTCACACACACACACACTGATAAATTTGGTAACAAAAAAAAAAGAAACCGAAAGAGCAGAAGGAAAAACGTTTTGCAAAAAATATGTATAAAAAAAAATCAAACATACAAAGTTTTTACTTTTTGAATGCCGAGGCCAAAAGGTAATCGTACCGAAAAAATATAATAATACTTGTATATATTAAATATATACGAGGGTGGCTACGGTGGAAAAAAAATCAGATAATTGGAAGCACTTAGCAAATGAGCTATTAAGTGATTATAATGCGGTACAGCAAGGCCAACAATTTGCGGATTCTCTCAGATAACGTCAGGTCAGAGACTTCCTTTGAAACGTTTTCGTAGAGATCTACTCCGTCGTTAAAAACTGAAGAAGAAGCAGTTGAGTGGAAGAAAAATACCAAAACCAGAGACTTCCCTCGAAACGTTTAGGTATGTAATTGGAAGCACAACGAAGCAGAGTTCGTTTTACAAACTACACAGAGATCTTAAGATCTCCTCAAAGCAGCATAGTGATAGAAAAGTCCCGGAAGCCGACACCTCCTTTGAGACTTTTAGATAATTGGAAGCACTAAGAAGCAGAGATTTTCTGTGGCAAGTTCAAATAATTCGAAACGTTAAGAAAATGAATATTATTCAATTACTATCAAATGACTTTAAAACGAGCGTTGAAGGAGGCAACACAACATCTGGCTTTTCTTCAATAAAGTCAGACAACGTAAAGTCATGGAACGATATGTCTGATTTTAAAACTAAATGATTGGGCATTTGCATCCATCATTGATATGAACCAGAAAAAAAAGTAAATGTAATCCACCACCCGCAGCTTTACACGGTTTCCTCTCCTGGCAAAAACTCAAATAAACAAAGCATTAGAAAAGTTCACAACAGCCGACACTTCGTTTGGAAAGTTCAAATAATTAATTGAAATCACTAAGAAGCATGGATTGAAGGCACTAAGAAATTGATTGAAAGCCGCTTTAACCTTATAAAGAAGTGATAGGGCATTCAGAATCTTCAGCATTTCCACACATTCTAAATACTCCGCCACTCACAGCTTTGAGGTGTCCTCTCGCGGAAAAGTTCCAACTACGGAAATTTCCTTTCGATTTGATGTAGATATTTAGTAGTGAATAAATAATATCTTTAGAATTCATTTGTTAAATGAATTTACAAAGGAGAAGGCAATTTTTCTGATGGACGTATCAAAAAGTTAATATTACAACAGCCTTGAGAAGTGGCAAAAAAAAAAAACAAATGAATAAGTGTGTAAAACCTGGATACAAAATAGAAATTGAAGAATGCATCTGTGGGATTTGAAATCGAATTTTAAAAATTGTGCAAAAAGTGCATTTAATTACATACATACTTATATTAATTTGAGGATATATTGCACGTTTTGCTTGGCCACATTCCTTTTCTTATTATTAATGCATTTGTTTTTTTTTTTATAGCAATTTTCTTTTAATAACTTTTATTATTAAATAGGGGTTTTTCAGTGAAACAAGAAGGTATCTGGCAAAAATTAGTTTTTTTCATATTTGGACTTAAGGTGTTCTGCTAAAACAGCACAGATATGCAAGTATGTAAAGCCTTATGCATTGTACTTACTAAGAAATACATACATACATATTTTTGGGAAAGTTTAAAATTCATAGTATTTTTTGAATACACCTCGTACATACAAAAAAAATCTTTGAACATGACAACAATAAAAAGCATTTTAATACATTCTACTGCATACGTACATACATACATACCTACACATTTACATATTATATTATATACATACATATATTGAGTACTTACTTACATTAACAGATACCCAACAGTGTAATAGAACAATAAGAGCAAATATGCAAAAAAAAAAAAAAAAAAGTACAATAAAAAATGGCGAAAAAATCATACAAAAGAACACACAATCAATAAAGCACACGATTACAACAAAAACCACATACACTTTATTTACTACAATACATTAAAAAAGTAATCAACTAAATATTATCTACACTGTTAAAGTTTTTTCTTTATTTATTTTTTCTGTTAGTATTTTTTGTTTTATGGTTATTTTTTAATATTCTTTCTGTAAAAATTCTTTTCTTTTTTTTTTCCTACTGCTCAAAAGTTTTAACAGCTTTTTTGTATGCGTTATTATCTATGGGTGAATACACAAACACTAGTCCCTCTTAGACACGAATGCACAGTAATATAGTGCAAAAAGTAAAAAAGCAAAATGAAGAAAAAAAAAAACTAGCAACAACAACAGCAGTAGCAATAAAACTAACAACTACTACTACGACAAGAATTACCTCAAACTCATTTGGCGTTTGTGTTTTTTTGCGGATTTTGTTGTTGTTGTTGTTTTTTGTAAGCCAAACAGTAATACTGAATTTTTGGCGCGTTATAGTATGCGTGGGAGCACATTCTCTAATTCTAAACTGCTCTTCTCTAAATTCTAAGTAACATTGCTCTTGCTCATTTCTGTAACTGTAGTTGTAGTTGTTTTTTGGCTTTTAGTATTTTGGCAAGTAAATCTGGCTCAGTGGAATGCTCTCTAAGCAAAGTAATACCCTCTAAAAGTCATTGCAAACTAATATCTCTAAAAAAAACGCACAAATGAAAGAGTCAGCTCACTCTCACTTGCAGCGAAGGTAGTGGAACGGGCCGACAGTGATGCCAAATTTTAGAAAATTTTCCATAATTGTCTCAAACAAACGATTCTTGTTAATTTCAGATTCGTTTAGATGTATCTCGCGATAATTTAAACAAATTTCCAGGTGTCTTGAAAAAAAATTGAATTAATTGTAAAATATATGTATGTCTTCTCGGTAGTTTTGAAATTATCTGAATGGCATATTAAGAGGCGACACGCTATAATTTGATCTATATAAAATACATAAAACAATCATTTAATTTAGTTCATATCCGTTGCTCCATCGAAATGACATCTTGCCCGCCAACGTTCTAGTATATAATTTGTAATGTGATTTTGATATTGTTAATTTGCACAATTATTGTGACGCAAATCTTTATTGGCAAATGCAGGCCTCCCCATCCATTCAATTTTTCCATTCCTTCACCGCGTACTGGGCTTGAACACGATTTGTAACATTTCTCCTTTATGTTCCAGACGAATTGTTAAGTCTTCCTTTTTTTTTTTAAAGTTTGTTCTTCGGCCATCAAACTATGACACTAAGAGCACTCGTTGTAGCTTGTAATTTTTTTTACGTTTGGCAACACTTGTTCAAAATTCTATTCTCTTCCATAAAATATTTGGTTTCCTTGCCGATGCTCCAAAATAACCAAATAGTTTAACTTTGCATTTGCTGGCGTGAGTGCGTGTATGTGTGGGGGAGTGTGCATGTGTGTGTGTGCGTCTAAATTTGTTTACATCTTCTCCATTATTGTGTGTTGCTGCTCTTTGGCTTTGCATTTCATTGTGTTCTAGTGTTTGTAAGTGTTTTTCTTATCAGAGTAGTAATAGCACAACTACAATTGTAGTTGTTTTTGTTTTTGTTTTTGCAACTCTCCTGTTGAAATCAAAATTTTATTTGAGTATTTATCGTTAATGTTGTTGCTGTTGTAGGCACATAAGCCTGTGTGCGTATGTTTGTTGTTCTTTAAGTTTGATTTTAATAGTGTTTAAATGCTTTTTGTGGCCATTCTAATCTATTTCACATCAAACACTTTTTTAGTTTTTTGCATTCAGTGGTGTTGTTGCTATTGTTGCTATTGTTGCTGCTGCTACAATATTCCATTTGGTTCGTCTTAGCAAACGTGCTCGTAGCATTCAAGTTTGTTGTTTGTATTGATGTTGCTGATATTGATGATGATGTTGTTGGTTTGCTGTTGACGCTGTTGTCGTTGTCGTTGTTGTTGTTGTTGCTGTTATATTCATTTGAGTTTTATGCTGTGTTGTCAAATTTCCTTTTTTTTTTCCAAAAAACACATTTTGTTTGTAGCACCTTCCTTCTCAGCTGAAAATTTGTGTGTTTGCTAAAATGTTGAGAAAGTTTATTGGGTTTTGACTTGTAAGTGGGTGTCGAAATCGTTCGTCATGTACATACATACATATTTTTAAGGCTGTATGTTGCTTTGCTGGTGTGACGATTGCCGCTCCTGGGGGTTTTGTTTAATGTCAAAAGGCGATTTTGATAAGGAACAGTTGCTAATCAGCAATTTGCTGTATAAATAGTGTAAATGTATTTGTAAAATATTTTACAACTGAGACGAAAAGAAATTGTCTAATACCTAAAGAGATACATATGTATGTATGTACATACTACATACATACATACATACATATGTAGTATATCTACATAGTATTTAAATTGGGAGAAATTGATTTCAATTAATTTATGTATGTACGTACATACACACATACGTAGTAAGTAGATGTGCGCAAACAGGAAAGGGAAATGGAAATTTTGAACTTCAGCAAGATTAGCTACCAATCGTACATACGTACACACATATATTATGTACATATGTACTCTTATAAAACGAAATGCGGCCTAAAAATACAAACAATTGTTTCTTTACACCTATTAACAAATCCTGTGTAAAACTGTTATACTGTTTTTTTGACTAAAATACATTTTAAGATATTCCAAAATGCTAATTAAACACAAAGTGTTTTTAAGGGCAACAAGTTATAGCTTTTTTAAGCAAAAACAGGTTTTTATATCGTTTTCTGAGTAAGTAAAGACGTTTTGCTCAGTGATGAAAACTGTTATACGGCTTGTGAAGCCTTTAGTAAGTATTAAATGTTATTGAATACCATACAAAAATACAAGTTTATAGAATTTAAAAACTTTGATAGAAATAATTTCTTAAATGTAACTGTTATACTATAACAGTTAATAGCAAAATATTTTTGGGGAAGAATACAAAAGTTGTAGATTCTTGTTTTTTAAACATGCTTGTGTCTGTGCTTGAACTTATAAGAACTTACGCATATGTAAGTATGCGATACCTTGTTGGTAAGATATTTATCTATTTTAGCAAACTGTTATACAGCATCTGTAAACTTTTTAAAGCCACTAGCTGAGTGTTTTTTTTTGTTTTGCAAAATTATAAACATGTGATAAATTATTGAAAAATTGCTTTGGCCTAAGATTTTCATTGCTTTTAAGTAAACTGTTATACTATCAAGTAGTAGTCAAGTATAACACAAATGAAAATATTTTGTAAAAAAGAGTGTTAAAATATTCTGATTTTAAGTTTTCAGTTCAAATTGTTAATTATTCAAAACTGTTATACTGATAAAAAATGACAAAATTATGAGTCATGGGAAACTAAATAAAGTCTTGGAAACTATTCTCAATATGTCTAAAGAACCATACTCTAGCTATAATTTTTTTAACTGTTATACTGCCTCAGGAAGTTTTTAACATTTCTTTACAATGTATATTTAGTTTATTATGCTAAACAAATTGATATGATTTTTTTAATTTCCCTAAAAGGACTTCTTTACTAAAACTGTTATACTGTTAATATTTGTTATTTTTTCGAACAGAACAGGGGTTTCCTAAACTTTGTATGTCTTCGTTGCTTAATAAAATTATTTTGCCAAATTTTTTTTAGTGTTTCGAAAAACTGTTATATCGTTATCATTTTTAGACGTTTGTTGTTATGCAAAGTGTTGACTTAAAAGAAGAAGGCCATGAGTTAGTAAAAAAAGGGTTAATAGACAATCTTAAAAAGATTTTGGAGTAGTTGTGAAAAACTGTTATACTGTTGGCCAGATACTATCAAAATTTGTATAACGTTTCTGGAGGCGGTTGTTGAGCCAAAATTTATAATTTTATAGAAATTTGTGTTTCTATAGAAAATGTTTGCTTGAGTTAATTTATTTCATTGATGAAAATGAGTTCTTTATTCAAACTGTTAAGGAACCTGTACAACGATGTTTAGGTGTCTGTAATAGATCTTTTAATTTTGCAGTTTATATTATAGTTCGTTGCGTTTTTTTTACGGAAATATCTAAGTGTGACAATTAAATATTTGCGATAACTGTTATACGAGAATTTTATTAATAGAATCTTTTAGGCTTGTTTGCATTAATATAAATTTTTATTTATTTTTGCTTCCTTTCGTATAATCGATGCCTGCAAAGATAATTTGAAAAGAACTCATCACCATCATCATCATTATGTTGAAAAGTTTATAACATCAAAGGAAATGAATTTTCATTAATCATCAAAATATAAATTTCTCTACACGTACGTTGGTATATACATGCACTGTACATACCTACATACTTATGTATGTACATGGTGTTGGAGATGTAAAATAAAGCAAAGTTCATAGAGACAAATCAAACAAAATATCTTTATGAAAACAAAATGAACCAAGAGTATGATTTCCATACTATGCGAATGTACAAAAACGGAAATGATATGGAATAAATAAAAACTGCACCTGTCATTTGAACCAGAAACAAGAAAAAAAAAACAAGTGTTGGCATATACACTCATACATACATACATATGTATCTACCGACAACTGAAGTACAATATTTTACAGACATATTTGAATATATATATAGTATTGTTCATATGCATAATATATATATATATATCTGTTATGTACAACACAGCATATGAGATTTCCATTCCTGCTGCTCTAAATACATCACACGCTCCCACCCTTTTCACCGCCCACCCCTTTTCTTTTCTATCAGCTTCACATTTTAACATAGTAACTACTTAATTTGTTGTTGCTGATTTTTCTCATGTTGAAGTTGTTGTTAGTGTTGTGCAAAAGGGTGATGTACTCAGTCAGCGTAATAAAATTTTTGGAGTATGTGTGTTTTTATCATATCCACAAGGCTACAACATTTAAAGAGATTAATAATAATGTTCTTGTTGTTGTTGCTGTTGCTGTTGCTGCATCCCAACAGCAACAAAATCACATAAAAAACGCTTTGCCACTTGACATGTGCAGTGAGCACAAAAACTTCTGACACACACACACACACACACACACACACACACACACCCAACAACAACTTAAACTACATACGCAAATTATTTAGCAGAACAAAAAAAACTTTCATCCTCGTTCACGTCCTGTGGTTGCCTTCGCTCTACACACTTTGCTAAAGTTGTGCTTTGATTAAGTGTGTATACCGAGTATGATGAGGCGTACATTCACCCTGGACCACCTTGTCTAGCCGCATACCCCGTTTCTATCGCATTGTTCAGAAGAAAAAAAAAACCCACACATGTCCTTTTCCCATTATCGTTTCAACACCCCCGACCGAATCACATCGGATTTTGTCACCTCATTCCTTGTCTGGCCAACAAAAATTTTTTCAGCAACAGCAAGGACAAGTATCGGTTCATATAAAACTCTAATCGAAAAGTGTTATATGTATACATTTTGAAACTGTTATACAAATTTAGAAATTGTTATACAATTTTAGAAACTGTTATACAAGTTTAGAAAATATTATACAATTTAAGAACTAGTTAAACAATGTTAGAAACTGTTATACAAATTTAGAAACTGTTATACTATTTTAATTTTTCCTACAATATATTACTCAGTTTATTTAATAAAAAATATGGTTACTTTAGTGGAGCTTAACTAACTCTTGATTTCAAGCAAGTAAACTGTTATACTGAAAGAGTACTTTTATGCTTTGATGCCAGCCAAAACCAAAATCTTTTATATAACACAAATAAGTAAGAATCATTTACGTTATAGGTTGCTATACATCCTCAGAATACCATTATTGGGAAGAAAATAAATACATATAGACGTCAATCAAGTTGTGACAAGAAATCTTTTAAAAAAACCCTAGTAAAAATTATTACCATATAACTACAAATATATTTTTATTTATGTGTGCATTCCAGTCTTTCAGTTTGATATACACATATTACCATAAATTATATATAAATACATTTATATTCCACGTTCTAAACTATTAAAAACTTTAAAATTATCTAATCAAACTAAACTGTAAGATGATATGAAGATATTACATTTTCCATGAATTTAATACAATTTTAAAATTAACTGTTATAATTTTGCTTAACATGTTTTAAGCAAAATATAAATTTTTTTTTTGGAAAGAAATTCGAACAGTTTTGAAAGTAACTGTTATACATAATTTTTTTGAAATTAATAAAATTAGAATTAAAACAATATTTTAAAAGAAAATACATATAAACAAAAATTTAGTACAGTTTCAAACATTGCTGTTATAATTTGTCTAAAAATTTACTAAAACTGTTATAATAATTAAACTGTTATAATTTTGTATTTAAATTTACGAAAACTGGTATACAGTGAACATTTTTAAATTTAGCCCAGCTTTAAAAATAGCTGTCATAATGTTTCTTATCTAAACTGTTATACTGCATAATAAATTAAATTTTTTAAGAGTTACGAATAATTATTATATGGTATATTCAAATTCGAAATTAACTGCAAATCATTTTTGACTAAACTGTTATACTGTTTTTTCAAAGGGCTTTGAAAGCGTTTGTATGTTATTTAGCAAAAACTGTGGTATATTCCAATACCAATGAAACAGCCTAATATTTTTCATATTTACGTACCATTATTATAATCAAATTCCAAATGAATGGGGAAACCAAATGAATGACAAAACTGTCATACATAATTTGGTTTCGAAACGAATGTTTAACTTTCTGAATTATATTTATATGTATATTTTGAATTATTACAAGTTTTATGTATGTATGTATTATAATATGTTTTAGAAAATCTTAAGCAAAAACTGTTATACAAACTGTTATACTTTTCTAATGAAAAGTTTAATTTTATAAATTTTTTTGATGCAATTCATACAAGATTATAAAATGTTTTAGCTATTCTTAAGCCAAAACTGTTATACTAACTGTTATACTTTTGTAAGGGAATATGTAATTTTCTAAATTTTGTTTTTTGATGCTATTTACCATAATTTTTTGTAATACTTTTATAAGTATTTTGGGTATAAACTGTTATACTTGAGAATCACGAATAATTATCGTACTCGAATCGCAGATTTTTTTAATGTTACTTGCAAAATATTTTAGAAAAATAAAACACTTTTTTCCTTTTTGGAAAAAAAACTAAATTAAAAGCGTACGACAACACAGTGTAGCAATTTATCAAAAATAAACACAAAATAGTGAAAACAAAAACACACACGCATACACACATGCAGCCATATGTCAGATTGTTTGTTGCCTACATAAACGTCCATGTTGTTTTTAGACTCATTGGCTCTATTTTCCCTCTATAAATACACAAATGATAGTATTTGCCGTTGCACGGATTCTGTTTTTTAACGCAAACGTTCTAATAGATGTCATTCACGAACCACATACACATTCGCACACACACACACACACACACAGACACACACTCGCACCCATACAGCCGGAATATTTTTCACTAGTCTTTGCGGGCCGATAGATACTAGTTTTTAAAAATAAGAACAAACAAATATTATTTAAACAAACAACAGAACAAATATTATAGCAAATAAAAAGAAAGCAAATCTTGGGCGAAGTGACTTTTGTTTGTTTTCCAGTTCCACGTTTTAGATGCAGTTTGTTGTTGCTGTTCCTGTTGCTGTTGCTGTTGCTGTAGCTGTAGCTGTAGCTGCTGTTGGAGTGAATATTTTGCTTTATTTTTATACATTTTTGTTATTGTTTTGTTTTGTTTCGTTTGCTTGTTTGTTTTTTGTTTTGTTTTTGTGTTATACTATATATTTTTATGTTTTGTTTGAAGTTTAGCTTTTTACTTTGACTTTCATTCAAGACACTAGAATTTTGCCGACACACAGAAATTGTGGCGCAAAATATCAAAACAACTACAAGTTGCAAATAAAGCAGGGAAAAACGACGCACACACACACACACATACGCTCTACTCTCCCATTTAGACAAATAAAATAATAAAAGCCATGGTAACATTGTTGTAAAAACACGAGTGGGGGAAAAATAGAAGAAAAAGAAACATACACACACACACACACACACACACACATCCCGATACAGATACACAAAATACACAACAACATCATCTAATGAAAATTATGAAGAAAGTCTCGTTAAAAACGAAATTCCCGCCAAAACATCGATGAACTTTAAAAAGGATCTGCTAAAGGATTTTTTGTTTTCTTTTTGTGTTTTTTGTTTGTTTCTTCCTTCTTCTTATTGCTTTGTAAGGTTGTGTAGTTGTTTGTGTTATTCATTTGTTTTGCTACAAATTCAAATTTAGTCTACAACGTGCTGGTGGTACAAAATGTATTTAATTTTTTTTGTGTTTTTTAAGTAGAACAAGAAAAGAAATTAGGTAAAGGACCTTGAAGAACACAAAGTGTTATAAAGGCAGAAGAAGGCAAGTTTTCCAAAAAACCAGAACAAAACAAATAATTTAGTACTTGAACTAAAGTTTAAGTTCATATTAAATTAGTCATACATTGAACAATTTACCAGCAAATTCAAACTGTTATACTCTTATAAACTTGTAAAATTCTTACTTACAGTTGAGGTGTTTTTATATTTTTTTTGTCACAAAATATTGTCAAAAGTTTATAAAAACAGCAATAGTCTCGAGTTTTTTAAAACTGTTATACAACTCTTATAACGACATTAAAATGCAATAAAATAAAATCCAAATCCCACAATAATAAGAACATTCATAAAAATCTAAAGTACTTTGCACAGTTTCAACCGGATATGAGCTTGCAAATTGTAAAACTGTTATACAGTCAGTGTTATAACAGTTACTGGTTAATTGTATACAAGTTAAGATCAACCAATTTAAGTTTCTTCAAATCTTAAAACTCTATATTTATAATGTGAATATCAATTTCTAAAACTGTTATAATCAAAAAAAATACAATCAAAGAAAAAATTATATTTAATAGTTTTTCTTTTAGGTAATTTTATCTCATGCCATTTCTTATTATACTGGCATAACAACTATTATATAAACTCTTATAATAAATTTATTTGCATTTTTTTACTATTTCAACATTTTATTCTGAACTCAACAAATTTTTTTTTAGTACATCAACCGACAGAACAATGAATGGAGCAATTTTGAATGAAATTTAAATTTATTGCATTGAATTTGAAGTTCCTTGATTTGTTGTCGAAGACTCATGTTTTGTTATGAATTATGAATTATTTTAAACTGTTATACAAACTGTTATACTGTTATATAAACTGTAATACTAAATTTTATGCAAAACAAACTGGCCACCATAAAAAATTCACTTTAGCAAAGAACTTGGGGACACATTAAAATTATGAAACTTAAATTTATTCCATTGAAAGTTATAGTAATGGAATTTCTTATTAAAGAAAATATCTAGCGCTCTAATATGCATCTTTTAAAACGATTATAAACTGTTGTACAAAGTGTTATACTCTTGTATAAACTGTTATACTGTAAAACATACAGTTGTACAAACTTTAGTTTTTATATAAAAAGCATTACAATGTCCTTTAAATTGTTTGACTGCTATAAAAATTGATTTCTTGTGTTTTGCACACAAGTAAAATGTTTTGTTTTTTTTTAAATAGATTTTATATTTAAAAGTCTCAAAAAAATATATATTTTTAAACGATCATTTTATAGTCTTATTTATATTTATACCTTCTGTATTTCTTTTGCTTGGCTTCTGTCTCAAATCATAGTTTTCTAGTCGATTTTTCAGAATTTTCTAACAATTTTAGCGCAAAATTTGTTCACATTTCTTTTTGGTTATTTTAAAATTTTGTTAGTTTTATTTTCTTTTTTTTTTTTGTAAATAAAACAAATTAATGTTGCAACACTAACGGATATTTCTAAACTAAATTTGAGTTAATCAGAGGACTAACACATAAAAAAGCAAAAACAACAAGCCAAACATTTTAACCACAATTAAAGCAAGAACAAAACAACATGGCCGCCAGGAATAGGAAATGGTTTGAATTGAAACTACGCAACGTACGCACACATAGAAGAAGAAAAAAAAACAACAATAACAACAACGACGTGAAAGTAGTTAAAGCATCATTATTTGTTTAAACACACATTTGTTAACAGCACTCACACACACACACACACACACACACGCAGGCACCAGCACCCACACACTTTTCAGCTTTTTCTAGTTTAACATAAAAACATGTTTTGACATGCAGCCGCTTATCAAACACTTTTCGTTTCCATTTCTATGGGCATTTTTTTTTTGCTCTTCCCCCCATTTTTACTCACTTGTTGTTGTTTAGATGTTGGGCTGCACTTCTTTTCTCCTTTTAGTTTTTCTTTTTTCAAATATTTCCAAATTTCTTCTCTACAACTATATTCTTTTGTTTAGTTTCAGCATTTCAATTAACAAAAAAAAAAAAAAACTGTTTAAATAAAAAAAGTTAGTTTTTTGTATGAAACCATAATGCTGACTAAAAGTTGTTGGCCAAAAGATTTTCTATATAAAAAGTTAAATTCCAGTTAATGGCCGTTTTTTAGTTTGTTTCGTTCTTTTTCGGTGTTTTTTTTCGCTGTTATGAAAAACGAAAACTCCAAAATGGGTGAAAAGGGACGACTTCCCAAATAAATGAGCAAAAATGAAAATCCGAAATTATAAGTGTATGTGATGCAGTTGACAATGCATTATTGTAACTGTGCAACAATTTGTGGTATTAACTGAAAGCTGAAAAATAGACAGGAAAAAAAGTGCCAGCAATAACTCAAACTATTTTGTTTTAAATGCCCAGCCAGGGTTAAAACACACACATACACACACACGCGCCCACAAAAACACAAACCCAAACACAACATCAACTTCATCATTCTCTGCCTGATGCTGGCTGTCAAGTTGGAATGTTTTCTATGGGAAAAGCCACCTTAATTTTAAATGCTGGTCGTTAATACTGTTGCTGCTTTTGCTTCAACGGTGGCTAATTATCAGCCAGCAAAATTATATAAAAAGTTTGATGCCGGCTTGTTTTTTTTTTGTTTTTTGTTATTTATTTTTGCAGCTGTTGATGCTTGTATAACAATAATGCATTTTAACTCATCTCCATTTGAAAGTTCGTTGCGTTGTTTTTTTTTTTTTTTTTTTTTTGGTCTACAAAAATATACCCTACAGCCAGTCATCATAAATTAGGGTGTGTCACGTGCATACCTACACATGCTTTAAAATATGTATTTTAAGCAAAATTGATAACTGGTATAATAGTTTTCTATTAAACTGTTATACGCTACAAAGTTAATTTCATAAGTTCTACTTTTTTAGGGCATGCAATTTGTATAAAAATATCTTAAACGTAAAATTTATTTTAAGTCGAGTTGATATATTTATATATGATATAACAGTTTTCTACGAAACTGTTCTACGCTACAAACTTAATTTAATAATTTAAACTTTTTTAAGCTCGACAACTTGTACAGGAATATCTTAAACGTAAAATTTATTTTAAGACGAGTTGATATATTTATATACGATATAACAGTTTTCTACGAAACTGTTCTACGCTACAAACTTAATTTAATAATTTAAACTTTTTTAAGCTCGACAACTTGCAGGGGACTATCTTAAACGTAAAATTTATTTTAAGACGAGTTGATATATTTATATACGATATAACAGTTTTCTACGAAACTGTTCTACGCTACAAATTTAATTTAATAATTTAAACTTTTTTAAGCTCGACAACTTGTAGGGGAATATCTTAAACGTAAAATTTATTTTAAGACGAGTTGATATATTTGTATACGATATAACAGTTTTCTACAAAACTGTTCGACGCTACAAACTTAATTTAATAATTTAAACTTTTTTAAGCTCGACAACTTGTACAGGAATATCTTAAACGTAAAATTTATTTTAAGTCGAGTTGATATATTTATATACGATATAACAGTTTTCTACGAAACTGTTCTACGCTACAAACTTAATTTAATAATTTAAACTTTTTTAAGCTCGACAACTTGTAGGGGAATATCTTAGAAGTAAAATATATTTGAAAAGAATTTGATAAAAATCTGTTATAGTCTGGTTTTATTTCGCTGCGCTGCAAGTATAAAACTAGACGAGAATATATCCGTATAACAGTTTTATTGTAACAAACATGCAAATTAAAAACTTTTTATGGATTTTTATAAAAATCTTCCTTCTTCAAACTTAAGGGAAATTGCAGCGAAGCTGCGCCAAAACTTCATCAAAGTCGCATGCGAGTAAAATTTTGTGTACAGCTCGATCTGTGGGCGGCCATTTTCCACCCAAATAAAAGGTTAATCAATTCAATATTTAACATGCTTTTATGCTCATTCATGTGGGATATATGTATTTATCTATATGTACGAGTATCTGCAATGACTTTCTGTTCAGATGGATTTTTTTCTGTTTCTGTTTTTGTTTTTGGTTTTTTTTTATGTTGCAATTTTTTATTAACAATTTTTCATGTTGTTCTATGCGAATAAAATTCTTGCTCTGCTGCACTGACGTTTTTATTTCGCTGTTTTGGTTTTTTTGTTGCCACAAATTATTTACTGTTAAACAACAGGGCGGTTCACATTTTACTAATATACAAGAAAATTTAGTTCTATTAATTATTTTTCTCTAAAGTTGTATCATAATTTCCGAAATTCATTCAGCTGGGAAATGCACTGTAAGAACTTTGCCCCTCGGGCTGCCAGTGAATGGCCCTAATGTTTGCTGGCTGCCTTTTTAATTCTCATATTTTGGGCGGATATTTGTCTGTTGTTTTATGTTTTTGTCTTGTTTTGTTTTTTGCATATTTTTCATAAATTTTTTAAAACATTTTTTAATTAACCACCAACATTATTTTTAATACTTAATATATTGTATGTATGTATGTATGTATGTATGTATGTGTGTATGTACATATTTCCTTATTTATTATTAAAAGTCTTGTTATAATATTCATGTTTTTGGGGTTGACTTTTTATGAGAAACAGCAACATAAAAGTTAAATATTAAAATGCATTATTGAACCGCTGAATTGTTTCAAATATTCAGAATATGAGCAGAACAATGCTACTGCTTACCTTGGGGCTTACTGGGTAAGCAGTGATGTATAATCATAGTGTTTTAAAAACAATACAAATTTGTACAACTTTTATTTCTTAACAAATTGAAAGCGGTATTTATAAAGATAGCAAATAGAAGTGGGTGTCCCATCTTGTCGAACGTTAGCACTCGCCAAACTTTTTGCAGAACAGAAAATTCGATAAGAGACATTTTATATTTATGCATAAATAGTTTTCTCTAACGTTTGTTAGTCTTTGAAAATACTGACGAACATTAACGTTCGACTTCAGGGGACTGGAGATTATTAGTATCGGGCGAACACTGAGCTGAACTGTTACTGATAAAACGCAATTTAAGTTATTTAATTTTACAGTTTTCTTACTTCTTTTGGTCTATACAAGAGTTGTACTCAAGTACTGCTCTGTGCCGTAAGCAGAAGAAGCGGTGTTTGCGGACACAAAACATCTCCTCAAAGAGTTTGTTTCACATTCAAACGATACGGCCAAGACAAACGTTGCCTTTTAATGGCCAATTAGTGACGGTTGCATGAGCTCCTTATGCAAAACACGTTGAAAAGTGCAAACATTTGGGTTCCGTTAGCCGGTTTTCCAATTTCATTAAGCAGCAAACAAAGTCCTTTGGATTGCCTGAAAGCAAACGAAAAAATTTCTTTCGCCGCTTACTAAAAATATTAGACATTAATTTTGACTATTAAAACTAAAGATTACATATTTTACATGTTATATGTAAAGTGTAAAAAATGTAATATTAACATATATGTGGTTAAATAACATAATTAATAGAATTTACAGCATATGTACGCCAGATTTAATTTTTTACATTATGTAAATTACATATTTACATATTTTACATGGCGTAAAATTCATAGATATAAGAAATACATATTTTTATATGCTCTTTATTATAGATTTCTTTTCTTTTTTTTATTATAAATTTGTTTTTTCTATAAATTTTACATATTTTAAATGCTGCGTGTAAAATGTCAAAAATGACGACAAAAAAAATCTAAAAAAATTTACCTATTTTCTTTCATATATATATATATATATATATATATAACTAAAACAATTCATATAATAATTTTTATTTTTTACATTGTGTAAATCAGAAATTAACACATTTTACTTCGTGTAAATAATAGTTAAATTCATAGAAAATTAAATTACTTTCTTTATTTTCTTGTTTATTAAACATAAATTCATTTCTTTTGATTATTTACTTTAAAGCTTACATATTTTACATGCTCTATGTAAAATATAGGAAGATGTAAATGATGTCAAGAATCTAAAAAGCAACTAAATTATATTTAGATATTAAAATAAATACTGTTGAATATCATAACTAAAAGAATTTACTTCATAAATAGCCAATTTTTGCATGTTTTACATCATGTAAATTAAAAATTGACATATTATACATTATGTAAATAACAGTTACACTCAAAGAAAATTCTAGAAACATTTATGTGCATCAAGTTTTTCATTAAATTTGTGACTAAAGCCCACAAATTTAGTTTCTTACACCATGTAAACAATTAAAAATTTCTAAATTTGATTACAATTTGTTTAAACTTCTTAAGAGAGTTTTAAATTAAAAGTTTGTATATTTTGTTCTCTTGTTATTGGTAAATTTTAATTGTTTACTGAAAATAAATCTGTAATTACACCATGTAAAGATAGAAAAGTAAACAATTCTGAAACAAAAAGTTTTATTCGATTTCGAGAAGAAAATGATAACACGGCTTGGAATCTGGATGAACTTTTCTAGTTCTTTACATAATAAGTTTACATAATGTAAACAATTGAAGAAAGACATTCTTTTTAAAACAAAAATATAATTTAATTACCTACAATTTTTTTTTATTAAAGAAAAGTAAAATTAAAAAAAAACGTTGGAATGGAAAGAAGATAAATATATCTGGTGTAAACAACTGAAAAGTGTTTCTGGTGTAAACAATTGAAAAATTGTATTTTCTTATTGTAAATATGCAAATATTTAAACTATTAAAGTTAAATTAATAAATTGTAGCGAAAAGTAAAGAAGAAATACATAAACATTTGCTGGGAATTTGGAAAATTTCAGAGTTATTTATTTATTTACATACAAATTTATTTGAGGTAAACAATTGGCAAATTTTCTTTTTATATTGAAAGTAATTAAAATAAATAAAATTTGTAGTCAAAAGATTTGTTTTTAACATATAAAACAAAAATTTACTCTAGGCAAATTAATTGTTTACATGATGTAAACAATTGAAAAATAATCTTTTTATGTGGAAAATCAAAAATTTTCCACAAAAAGATATCATTTAACATTTAAAATAAAATTTTAATGCAGGTATAGCAATTGTTTACATGATGTAAATAATGGAAAAATTGAAACGACTCAATATAAAAGTTGCTTTTGCTAGAAGTAGAACTAAATTTAATGCATCATTTGCTATAAATGATGAAATAACTACTTCTTTTGCGGCGTACAGCTACACCGAGAGAAATATGCTGTTGTTTTACTTGCACAATTTTAATGTGACATGTTTACAGCAACTGTAAAGTTTGTTGTCATAAATAAATTTCCATTAAAAAAAATATGTATTTGACTGCAATCATAAACATAAAATCTAATTAAAAAATAAAGTTTTTATTATTTCGCTTTTTTTCATTTCAAACAGAAAATGTTATATTGAAATGAAATCGTTGTGCTGCCTCAGAAACTCCACCATTTTGGAGTGAGACCGAGAACCAAAAAAAAGCGCAGCATATAAATACAAACGTAATAAAAATATATTAAAAACACATTAATTATAATTTCAATTTTTACCCTTTTTGTTGTTGGTTTTTTTCTTTTTTGTAAGTAATATAAAAATATATTTTATTAATATTTTATATATTTTTTTGCTTTATTTTGTTTGTTTTTGTTAAACCACATTTGCTGTCTGACAATGACAGTGACAGGATTTGTGTGTTTAAAGTGACAACTCCCCGAGGGGGAGGGAAGTGCAAGCAGGGTAAAAATAAAATTGTGTATAAAAAAGAATTGCTGCCTATAATTCAAATGAAAAAACTGTACTTTATGGTCATATGAGTATTTGGGGAAAATCTCGCAAACGCACACACACTCACACAGTCACACACTTACACACATGCAAGCAACTGGAAAAACGCACTTTTTGCTTAAAGTTTTATTTATTTTATTTGCAAAAAAAAATCATTTATTTTTAAATCATAAAAAAAAGAACTTAATGCGTTCTAGTGTGTACATCAGTATCAGCCAACCGTTTTGTCACAAAAAAAAAGAGACAGAATCAAATAAAATAAACAAAGTGGAACGCATTATTTTTTGGGAGAACTCACAGTGGAGCAAAACACATTAAAAATCAACAAACAAAGAGAGATTTTTCTCTTAAAAAAGATAAACTATTTGAACAAGAAAAAAGTAGCCTCATGAAGCCACAAATAGCTGAACAGTCCAGCGTGTCAGAATCAAATTATTCTGATCTGGAGACGTCTACTCCAAAAGGGAGGCAGAGCAGATTTTCAATGGATCTTTTGCATCCTTTAGCTTCGACAGATGTCCTGTTAAAGGAGGGATAGCCTCTTTATTTATAGCCACTGATAAATAAAAAACTAAATAAAACAATAAATAAAAACATAAATTAAATAAATAAAATAATAAATTAAATAAATAAAATAATAAAAAAATTAAAAAATAAATTATATGTTAAAAAAATAAATAAAATAATAAAAACTAAATAAAATAATATAAAAAATTCACAAAATAATAAAAAAAATTATTAAATAATAAAAAAACAAATTAAACAGTAAAAAAATAAATTGAATAATAAAAAATAAAATAATAAAAAAAAATTGAATAATAAAAAAATAAAATAATAAAAAAATAAATTGCATAATATAATAAATTAAATAATAAAAAAATATATTAAATAATAAATAAAATATTAATAAAATAATTAAGAAAATAAATAAAAAATTAATTAAACAAATAAAATAATAAAAAATATATAATAATAAAAAAATAAATTAAATAATAAAAAAAATATTAATATAAAAATAAAAAAATAAATTATATAGTAAAAAAATAAATAAAATAATAAAAACTAAATAAAATTATATAAAAAAATTATAAAATATTAAAAAAAAATTTTTAAATAATAAAAAAAAAATTAATTAAACAGTAAAAAAATAAATTGAATAATAAAAACTAAAATAAAAAAAAAATAAATTGAATAATAAAAAAATAAAATAATAAAAAAATTATAATAATAATATAATAAATTAAATAATAAAAAAATATATTAAATAATAAATTAAATAAATAAAATAATAAAAAAAATATTAATAAAATAATTAAAAAAATAAATAAAGAAATAAATTAAATAAATAATATAATAAAAAAATATATAAAAAAAATAAATTATATAATAACAAAATATAAAAAATATGAAATAATAACAAAATAAATTCAATAAAAAAATAAATAAAATAATAAAAAAAATATTAATAAAATAATTAAAAAAATTAATAAAAAAATAAATTAAATGAATAAAATAATAAAAAAAATATAATAATAAAAAAATAAATTATATAATAAAAAAATATTATTAAATTATAAAAAATATGAAATAATAACAAAATAAATTCAATAAAAAAATAAATAAATTTATAAAAAAATTAATAAATAAATAATAATATATAAATTAATATTATTAATATATAATATTAATAATTCCCAAAATTTTTTTAAATTCAAGAAAAATGTATTTCTATGAAGAAATTCCCAAATTTCTTTTAGACTTTAAAAGAGAAATTTTCAAAATTTTTTTGTTAGTCCTTAAAAAATACAATTTTCTTGCAAGCCTCGTCCCTTAAGGAATTTTCAAATTCAAAATTGAGGTATTTTTAAAAATTGTCTAAACGTTGTTTGTTTTTAAAGTTTTTATCCTTCTCCTAAGGATTCCTAAATTCCCCTTCTGCAAACTAAAATTCTCTTAAGAAATTCCAAAAAGTTTTTTTTTTCTCTTATGAAATTCCTAAAATTCATTTAACTGCAAAATCTCAAAATTTATTTAATTTTAAAATGTAATTTCCGTAAGAAATTCTTAAAAGTTTTTACCTGTGAAAATAGAGTTTTCTTTCGAAATTACCAAAAGTTTTTAGCCTTCAGAATAGAAGGAAAAGTCTTCGAAACACGATTCTCTTAAGAAATTCCCAAATTCAGAATTGAGTTCTTTTAAGCAGTTTTCAAATTCAAATTAGAATTGTCTTCAGAAATTCTCAAGTTCAAAAATAGATTTCTGTTAAGAAATCCTTAAAAGTTGTGATCCTTGCAAATAGATTTCTGTTGGGAAATTCCCTCAAAATACAATTCTCTTAAGAAATTCCCTTTAAAATAGAAATTTTCTTAGGAAGTTTTCAAAAAATTTGTTTGACCTAAAATAAATACAATTTTCTGGCCACCCTCGTTTATAAAACAAAAACAACAAAACGCATGCTTTCAGTGCACTTTTGCAAATCGGATAATGAGAAGGAGTCGGCCGTACTATTCTATTTTTATGCTTTTCGTATATTTGTGGTTTTAACAATGGACATGCGCTTTTATTTTGAAAATTTTTGAAATGAAATTGCTTTTGTTTTACACTTTTAACAATAACATTAAATTTTTTCTGTTTGTGAAAACCGGAAACAGGCCAGGTTTCCGCTTTTAAGTTTAAAGGATATTAAAGCTGCAATGACGATGCTCAAAAGTCCTACACAATCTGAGCGTTCCCCATATAAAGGTTTTCATGAAGACAAGACTGTTTAATTAAATACAACGATAAACACAATTTTGTTGGGTTGTTTTTTTTTTTTTTTTTTTTTTTTTTTTTTTTTTTTTTTTTTTTTGGAAAATTTTTAAAATTTGATTGTTGTGCTTTTAAAACCAAAGTGCAATTGGGATGACAAGATTTCTTTGTCAGCAGCCAACATTATTAAGTTATTTTGGGCATTTGGTCTTTACTTTGATGGAAACCTTATTGGTAGCCAAAGGTGGTGGTCTGTGACTTCAAATGGATTTAAAAAACAAATAATTTATATGGAATTTGGTAACTTTTCTGTAATTAAGAAAAAGCTAGTCGCCGCCAACTTCACGCATAATTCATTTTTATCTCAAACCTGTGCATCAAATTAGTGGAGTGCAACTTCAAATTGACTTAAGAGACATATAATTTAACTTAAATTAACTTTTGTTACTATTCACAATAATTACAATAAATAAAGCAAACTGCAGATCATCCGCCGCCAACTTCAGTCATACAATAACTAATTTGAATTTCAAGTACGTGCAGCTGTTTTGCATAAACTAGACTGGAACCTCAAATTGATTTACGAAATCCTTAATTTGCTTTAAATTAACTTCTGTTACCATTCAGTAATTAAATATAGAAAACTGCAGATCATCCGCCGCCAACTTCAGTCATGCAATAACTAATTTGAATTTCAAGTACGTGCAGCTGTTTTGCATAAACTAGACTGGAACCTCAAATTGATTTACGAAATCCTTAATTTGCTTTAAATTAACTTCTGTTACCATTCAGTAATTAAATATAGAAAACTGCAGATCAGCCGATTGATTGATTGTTTAAAACTATTCGATACAAGTGAAATTTAAAGAGAAATTTTTCATACTTAAATGTCCTTTAAAAGATTCCCAAAATCATAAATTACGCTTAAAAAAAGTTTTGTTGCAAATGGAGCCGAAAATATTTTATTGTTACTACTTGCAAATGAAAATTCCTCAGTTTCTTTTATTTATTATTATTTATTTATTTTAATCGAGTAAAAGTAATTTTTTCAAGTGTATAGCAGTCTGTTTTATAAAAACCTTGTCCAGCCCATACAAGTTTTAATTCGTAACTTTCCTAATTTCTGTTATCAAACGTAATACGTGTGAGTACATGACATTGACTTTATCCATTCCTACTTCTTTGTGCATCATCATCAGGGCAAAAACTCTAAAACGATCAGAATGTGAACTTTATTTATTGGAGTAACAGCCGTGAGGGCCCAGCTCATGGTGGAGCAAATCCACAAGGCAAAGTTGCTAACAGATCAACCTTAACTCCGTACGGCCACGCCATAATCCCGAGAAATCGGGCTATTTACGCCCCCTCGCCAGCGAGTTGAGGAAATTAAGGCACCGAAGCCGATAGTCACAAAATACTTCTGGAATCAACCAAACGCGATCGATGTTTCCCATCATTTCAGTTTCTTACTAAAACAGATATCTGTTACAAGACAGCCAGGACCTGGAAAATAATTGCACCCCACGCAGGATACTAATCAGAAGCTGTTAGTACATCTTCCTGCAACTTTAGATTTAAGCCTCACACTAAATGTTTCCCTGAAATAGACACCTCTCTTAACCGCCTCGATTTCCCTAAAACTTTCAAAGAAATTATATGTCTCCCTAAAATATAGAATGCCATCTTCCTCTATGCCTCAAAAAGCAGAGTGTACACACTAGAAGGTAAAACCTGTCTTTTCCCTGGAATGTACTTCCCTTTAATTAATACCTTAAAAAACACCTGCTAGTTTTGAAGAACTTCTTGCCATAAAAATAAAAAATAAAATTTTTTTATTTCTTTTGTTAAAATTTTCTGACTCCACTTCGAAAACTGTTTTAATCCTTTCAATTACCCTGTATGTGTTTACCTTACAGCAGGTACGCCTTTTAATAAATATTTAATTTTATAAAGAATAAAAACAATTTTTAACCTTTTATTTAAACAGTAACAAGACTCCAGTAGGCCTCGACGCTGGCCATTAAGGTGATACAGAGATTTTAGTGAAGTATAATTTTCAGGTATTTTAAGGTTTCAAAACCAAATGGTGGGTTCAAAGTTCTACTTCTTTTACGTAATTTTTCGGCGTTGGGGTCGTAGCTATTTAAAGAGTTTAAAGGAAGATAGCAGGGTTTAAGGTAGTTGTTTCTATAAGGAGCTTTTAAGAACCCAATAACATGTTGGGGTCAAGGGCTCTTTTTAGAGGAGTCTTCACATGCTGTGAGGTCTGCTCATTAAAGTAAAGCAGATACTTGAATAGTATCTAAAGGAAAGTGTTGAAAATAACGAATACATCAACTTTAAGTGTCTTTACTTTTGTCATCAATCTATTATGTTTTAAGTCTAGTTGTAGGACACTTAGGAGAACCTAAAAAAGAATGACGAAAATAAGGACTTTGAATGTATTCGGATTCGGAGAACAACAATACAGGAAATGAGGAGTCTATGTAAGAGCGGCGCTGGAATCGAATTGTTCTTCTGTACTGAACTTTTTATAAGGCAATAACCAATATGTGAAGGTACCTGATGAAACTTGTTTTTCACATTTTAAGCCATTTTCTGAGATATCTGCTACTGGCCCACTTATATGTCAGATATGGAGATCTTATGTTAGTTAATGTTGTGAATAGTTCTGCAGTAGCGCAGAAAGTCTTTCAGAAAGAATAAGAGGTTTTGTAAGGATCGTGAAAGATGTGTTATTTTGAAACAAAACTTGAGGATTACTCCCTTAAGTGAAGTTAAGTGAAGAACTTGGCCGTTGCTATGCCGTACCTAGGGGAACCTGGGAGCCAATAGTAACTATAAAGATTCGCTTTCAAGCACTAGTAGGTATTTGAGCCACTAGAATTAAATTCGTTACTTTCTGCTCTCAAATTCGAGATGTTTTCGGTGAACCTTTTTATGGCTGAGTAGAAACTATTATTATTATTAAATATTAAAGGGGGGAAAAAAGAGTTCTAGCAGCAGAGGCTTTCGACTCGACTGAAAAGAAACTAAAATTTAAGTGTTTTTTGAGCAAAAATTCAGCTCAGACCATATTCTTGAGTTGCCTTAGGAACCTTCTTTATGCGCTAGGCAGGAAGGAACCTCATTTGAGCCATCTCAGTTCTCTTCTAAAATACGATCAAAATGATTTTATGTGTTCCTCTCAATCTCTGCTTATCTTTGCAATATTTTGAGCCTCCCCAATAATTCGTATTCACATGTTTGTTCAATAACCGCAACGAGCCAAAAATATGAAATCTGACATTATCGCGAATTAAAATACAACAGGAATGAAATTTCGCTCAAATATAACGGGTGTCACACTGACTACGTGTCAAGTGAAGTTTGCAATTGAACAAATTTTCATTTACACTGGCAGTAACCAGCCCATATGATTCTTTGAAATTGAGAGTATTCGTAAGTATTTTATAAGCACCCTGTATTTTATGACTACCTTGCTATTTTGATGCATACAAACTGACGCTGCTTTCATTACGTTTAATCGATATGCCAACAATAACCATAAGTGCACTTGGTCCTTTTTCCATGAATGTCGGTATGTTCGAGCATTGTGAAAGTATCCTTGTTTTTGTAGCTTATTTTTATTTTCGCTATTGTAATTTTATTGGACAAAAGAAACAAATGCATTTTAATGCATTTTCATAAGTTCAATTCTTATCGTTATTTTACCGAAAATGTAGTGAAAAGGGGGTGGGGGCGTAAAAATTTGGATAACAAAAAATCACTCAATATTAATAAACAGGAAACTGAAACCAAGCAACAAGACACATTAACATTTATGAAAACAAGAGCTGAATTCTGGATGGAGAAAAGGGGACTTTGCATGATACTCGTGCATAATTATGAGATGTTCCAGCATTTGATGAAAGCACAGGCTGTTTCAAAGCTACGTTCGAATTTTAAATTAAAATATGTACGTCGAGAAAAAAGTTATAGTTCCAAATTTGTTTTTTTACTATAAACATTATTCATCATATTCGTATAATGTTAATTCATGCAGTAAAAATGCCTTGAGATATTAAAAGTCAATTTCGAACTTTAAAATTTTCTGAAAAATTGCTTGAGATTTCAACAGATCATAAAATATGATCATAAAATGTTTCAACAGATCATAAAAGAATGTTATTTTGCACTAAATTATGTTACTTATTTTTAAAAAATTTCAATTTCGAAAATTCGAACATAAATATTTTTTGGAAATGCAACACCTCATTGAAACTAATTTTAACAGTAAAAGAAAAAAACAAGTATAATAAGTGTTTTAAAAAAAAAAATTTAAGTTTCGAAGTTGAAACAATTTCATTTTAAGGACTTATTTAGGGATACGAACACATTTCTATGTATGTGTGTAGTTCGTAAATTATTTGAATTAAATAAAAAAAATTTTTTTTTTTAAATTAATGTTTCATTTATTCAACTAATAGCGAAAATTCGAACTGAATTCGAAATTCTTCACTTCGAAAACTTCAAAATTTCTATTTTAAGAGTTAAATACTTTTTTTCTTATATGTTCTTTAAGTTTCAAAAGCTAAATTTTTTTTATATTTATAGTTCGAAAATTCGACCTTAACTTCGAATTTTATCACGTAAACAATTTTATATTTTAAGTATCTAGACTAAAGTCTAAATAGATTATATAAGACTTAAACCCTAATTTTGATGTCGAATGATAAGCATCAGTTCGAACATGACTTCGAATTTTCGAAATGCAAGAATTTACAATTTCTTGTATGTTACAAAGTTCTGAAATAGACCATTTAAGTTATAAGCTCAAATTTTTGTGTTAAAAGTATGTGAATAAAAATTCGAAAATGATTTCGAATTTCCGAAAATTTTAAAAATTTAGAAAATTGTAATTTCCCGTTTTTCAATAGACAATAATGTTGTGAAGTAGATAAAATCAATGACTTTATATGCTATTTCGCAAATGACTTCGAATTTTCGAAATTCAAGAAAATATTATTTTCGATATTTATAAGAGTTCTAAAATATATAATTTGTAGTATAATTATAAAATTTTAATAACAAAAATTGTATATGCAATTTTGAAAATTGCTTTGAATTTTCGAATATTCATATTTAAACGATTCTACATTCTAGAATTTTAACTGGGATTTTCTCCTGATTTAATACAAAATATATGTATATATTGTATACAATGTATGTATGTATATATTTTTTTTCAATACAAATTAATATTGAAATTTTTTTCTTTTATTTTTGTGTCGACAGACGCCTTTTTATAGTCCTGTGTGAAACCTGGCACTTGTTGGCTTCATTTTTTATAAATTCTTAATTAACTTTCTTACCACCCCTTTATTATAAAACGCATAATAATCTTGCTATTCAAGATCTATGAAAAAAAATGTTAAACCCCCTTTTTTCACTAAACAAGCCTCTCTCCACCCGCCTACAGGTCTCGGCAAACCCATTGTTCTTATACATAGATTTTAATGATAAAATAAAAGCCTGCTAATGCATTTTGAATTAAAACCCACAAAATCAAAAGGCAGAAAAACAACAACAACAAACAGAATAAAGAAAATCCTTGCACTGACTGCACTTTATGCAATTTCCTGTATTTATACACTGAGTCAATGAAATTCCGGCCTGACTGTCACAACAAACCGCCCGCACTCTCATGCCAGCCAGGCACATTTCAAATGTCGAGTCTGTCTGTCTGTCGGTCTCTGCGTCGCATTGCCCGCCCTTTTTCTCTGCCAACCAGCCTTTTTAATAAATTTTTATTTATGATCCTTTTTTTTTTTTGCTCCGTTTGTTGTTCATTATTTTGCAAATAAAGTAAAAATATTTTTTAATTAATGCACTTCAGTTTTGAAGTGGCGACGTTTTTTTTCCAAATTTTCATATTTTGTTGTTGCTGCTTTTGTTTGTGCCAACCAAAAAATGAAATGACATGTGTTGTTCGTTCATTGCTGATTTTGTTTTGTGGTGTCTGCTAACAGGACGTTGATGTTGCTGATGAGATTTAAAACAAAACCAACATTTAAACATGTCATAAATGCAAGAAAAGTGTTTGGCTGGCTGGCTGTCTGGCTGGTTGAATGCTAGTCGGCCTAGTCAGAATCGCATGGGCCAGGCAGGACGGAAGGAAGGAAGGATGTTTTGCTCATAAAGAGATTTTCGTTCCGTTGTTATCATTTTAACCAAACATTATTCGATTATGTTTCCAAAACAATATGTAAGTTTTTTCGTCCAGTATTTTGCAAGAATATTGAAATATTTTTGGTGTGTTGCAAACTTCAAAACGAAAACAAAAACAAATTGATAAAAAGATGTGTGGAGTGTGTGTGTGTGTGTGCTGTGTGTTTCAGTGCATTGCCTATTGCTTGCAACCAGCATGTTGCAGCCCTTATTTTAAAATTTGTATAGATATCTTTTTATTTGCATTTTCATCATAATTAGTGCCAAGAGGCACTATAAGTTTGGAAAATGAAATTAAATTGAAAAGTACTAGATAAACAATAAAAAAAATATGCTCGTATAAGTAATAAATAAAAAAATATAAAAAAATATGTATCCAGAAATATTAAAAAAAAAATTGTAAAGATTTCGAATAGAGGGGCGACTAAATAACAGAGTACAACTTAAAATAAAGTTTAAAGAAGTTTTTTTTTTAGTAAAAAAAAAAAATTAATTTCTTTAATAAAGCAAAATTGATCGGTTTTTTTCGAATAAAATTATTTATTTCCATTTTACGGATAAAATCATTTGGATAATTTCATCAATTGCGTTATACTTCTTAATTGAAGATTTTGTAAACGATTTCTTAACCAAATAAAATTATTCGATTAAGCGAACATAATTATCCAAATACTTAAATAATTTTATGCAATTTGAAGTATTTAATAATAATAATATTTAATACAGACATATTTAAAAACTCAAATAGTCTAAATATATCTAATCGATTAAAAATATTCGATTAATATGATATAATTACATACTTAATTTTTTAAGTAAAATAATTTTATACTACTTAAACTGCATTAAAAACGTAAATAATCGAATATTATTATGTAGTTAATCGATTAAAATTATTCGATTAATATGATTTATAATTATTTCATTATTTAAACAAAATTATTTTATACCCCTTAAGCTGCATTCAAAACTCAAATAGTCTAAATAATGTGCTGAAAGTTATATAATCGAATACATACTATTATGTATTTAATCGATTAAAAATATTCGACATAATTATTAATATGTTATACTCTCTAAACTGCATTAAAAACCCAAATAATCTAACTAATATACTGGAAGTTAAATAATCGAATATTATTATATAGTTAATCGATTAAAAATATTCGTCATAATTATTTAATTTTTTAAATAAAATTATTTTATACTACTTGAACTGCATTAAATAGATTGACTATTTGTAAACGATTTCTGAATTAAATAAAATTAATCGATTAATCGAATTTAATTGTTCGGATACTCAGATCAGATTGCCTACCACATATTTAAGAATTGTTAGTCATATTGTATGATTGTATAAAATCATGTTGTTAAACGATTAAAAACATTCGAATAATCGACCAATATCATATAATTATGTTGTATCTCGAATAAAATTATTCAAATCATTTTATCAACTACTTTGTGTTTCTTAAACTTTATTTAAATTATTGGATGTTTGAAAACGATTCCTCAGGCCAATCTCACAATTCAAAAGTACACATATATTTTCAAATTTGCATAATTTAAGCTTTTTGTACAAATAAGCGAATAACATTATGTAGTTAATCGATTAAAATCATTCGAATATTCGACTAAAATTTTTTTGCGACTTAAAACATTTAATTTATTTGGTTCAGTAGTATATACCCACATGGTTATGAATTAATCGATTAAAAATATTCGAATACAACACTAAAATGTTGTTGCATTTTTACAACAATTTCCCATTTTTCTTTTTGTACAACAATATTAATACAGATTAATCGGCAAATGATTTAATAAAGATAAACCGAAAAATTATTAAAAATTATGAAATATTTTAAGTTCGAAATTTTAAATTTTGCAAAAATTTTAAGCAGTTTTCCATTCCATTTTTTTTTTTTTTTATAAAAAAAAGTAGTGATAAAAAAAGATCGGTCAATTATTAAAAGTTGTGAAATTTTTTATGTTCGTAGATTCGAACACGTTAAATTCTTGGAACAATTTTTTACTTGTTTTCGCTTAAAAATATTAATAAATCAGGTAGAAAAAACTTAAAAGTTTTTGAAAATTTCCCCCAAAAAATTCCAACTCTGAAAAATCGTTTGCCAAATTTATTATAAAAATATTGCAATATATTTATTATTAGTACATTTTTTTCCATCTGTACCTTAAATAAAACATTTTGAAATGCTTTTACTCCCTGTTTTTCACTTTTTTGTCGTTTTCTTCTCCATTTCAAAGCAAAACCCCAAACAATTCATTTTCGAAATCAGTCAACAATTCTAAAAAAGTATATTTTTTTTGTTGTTGCTTTTTAGCTTTTATAAATTTTATTGTTGGAGTTGCTGGTGTTTTCGCCTTCTTTTTGCTTTTCTTTCGTTTCTTTGTATGTTATTTTGTGTGCAGCACGAACTAAAAATGAATAACCGGCACAAGTTCGAGGTCATTGGATGCAATAATCTGGTTGCTGTTGCCGCTACTATTGCTGGCAACAACAATGTTTGTGCTTATTTTTGTTGTTGCTGTAGTGCTTTTGCTACGAAAACAGTTGTTGTATAACAAAATCATTAAGACGAAAAAAGGCACTCAGAAAGCAGCAAGAATATTTTTTTTTATTATTTTTTATTTGCTGCTGTTGTTGTTGTTAAAGTGAAAACTACTAAAAAAAAGGCAATAAATTTTGGGGGGGAAATAACATAAAAGAAATTAACTCTTAAAAAGACTTGGCCAACTACATAATTGTAAAGAGGCGAGAATAAACAATTTTAGAGCCCTTTTTTCGCTGTTCTTTATTATAATTTCTTCAAGTGTTTGACTCTCTTTGGAGAATTTGACTTACTGACTGCCTTTTAGTTTTTTTATGCTTTTTGCCTTTTTTTATCCGGTTTTTAAGTTTCTTTTGCAATTTTTTTTTTCTTCTTTAAAGCTGATTCGTTCGTTTTTTTTGTGCTCTTTCTTTGTTTTAGCCAAGCCGTAGAGTGGGTGTAGTGGGAGCGAAGGACCAGTTAAACAGAAAGTGCATTAAGCAAAGAAAGCAAAAAAAAAAAAAATTATAAGGAACCTGACAAAGAAAACTAAGCAACAAAAAAGGCGAGGCATAAAATTTACAACAACTCAAACGTCATTATCTGAAGTAAATGCTGCTACTGCTGCTTTTAATCTTTTTTGCCTTCTCTTGTTTCTTTTCTTTTTGGTTTTTTTTTTTTTTTTTTGGTTTTTTTTTGAAATTGTAAAGACGAAAGCAATAAAACTTAAAAGCAAGAAAAAAGTTGTGTAGCAGAAAAAATAAGCAGAAAGAAAAGATTGATGATCTCGTTCAAGGATGTTACTTGCCGTTTACAATTGTGCTGAAAACAAATCAAAAAATGTGTACAGCAATAAAGAAAAAACCAAACAAAAAATGAGAGAAACTTCACACTTGTTAAGGCAGCAAGTTTTTCACATAAATCTTTCATAGAAAAAAGAAAAGAAATTAAAAATATTTTAAGGGAAATAAACAGCTCCGCAGTCAAGTATTCTTTTAAATTGCCACAATAGTTGAAATGTTCGAACCTCAAAATCACATCTAAAATCAGTCATTACAAACATCTGAGAGCAGGGAAAATGGGGGGGGGGGAGGGGCTATTATGCATTTCGCTTCGAATGCATAATAGCAATTGAAATTGCTGTGTTTTGAAATAAAACAAATTCCACTGAACTACAGAAAGACTAATTGAAAACAAAATTCGCATTAAATACGATATAAAAAAGAGGAGAGAACTACAATTTTCAAGCGAAAACAGAAGTTATTAAAATTATTTTCCAAACTAAATGAACGATATAACAATTTATCTAAGAAAAAAATTAGGCACAAAATTGATTTAATTGAAAATCAAGGTTTCGTATTCGTAATATATGAATAATTGAAAGTTTGGCATTTGTCTTCAACATAAATTAAAGCCACAAAATTTATATATTTTACATAAAAACTATGCAATAAATAATAAAAAAAATTTCTTTACGATATTAAACTATAAGAAATGAATTAGGAATTTTACTAAAAAGTTAAACTGGATCATCCAAATATCATAGAAAACAATACAATTAAATTATTTGTGCTTTATGTACCAAGAATTTAATTGAATTCCTTTAAAACCTGCCAAAAATTATACTATTCTAATAAGTTCGAAAATTCGAACTTAATTTCGAAATGATAACTGGCACTTATTTAAGTAATTTAAAGATATATATATTATTTATACACACATTTAGGTATGTGTAAAATATTGCAATAAGTTATTTTGCTCAATTCGAAATTAAGTTCGAATATTCGAACTTATTAATATATGAAAAGTTTGTACATGTTTTTAAAAATATTGGAATTTTCTACTTAAATTAACATTAACATGTACATACATATCAGAAGTATATGCGAATTGTCGAACTTAAATTAATGTTTGCGATCTCAGAACCAACATGATTTTAATTACTGACCAATAAAACAACATTTTTAAAGTTGTTGTCTTAATTAATTTCTTATAATAATTGTTAAGTGATGGCAGGGAATTAAATGGATTTTTTATAGTAACTTTTAAAGCCTCTGTTTTTTTTACAAATATCCATAATTGTATCATAATCAGCAGTTTGAGAATTGAAAAAGGTCTTAAACGATCTTTCTAGACATAAAATTAAGTCAAGCTGTTCTTGTTTAATTAATAAAAATATTTTCCTTAACATTATTTAAACTTGTTACCTGGCCTTTTTATTTAATTTGCTCAAAACTTGTACAATCTCAGTTTTTTTATTTAACAAAAATCTGTTTTTTTTTTTTTGCTTAAAACTTTAACTGGTGCAAAAATGTTTGGCGAGCCATAAAACAACGAACACCTCACGAAATGCAAAACAACATAAAAATCCACTAAAGACTGTTTTTTCTCAAAAAAAAAAAATCCAGTTTCATTTTCAATCAAACTACAAACACTGTAGTTTGTTGTTCTTTTATTTTTAACTAAAAATAAAAGAAAAAGCTAAAAAAAAAATTCGAAATAAAATAAAATTTCTAAAACAAAATACAATGAACACAACGAAGGGCAAAGAAAAAAATGATAAAAGAGTGCGGGAACAACAACTGAAATCAAACAACAAACAAAACAGAAAAAATTATCCCAACAAAACTCAGACGAACTTGAAAATTTTTAGATTTGAAGTAGTTTTACACATATTTCCTTTTTTTTTTTTTTGAGAGAGTGTGAGACTGTATGTGTCTGGCCCGGCTGGCCCTATAAAGAGCCAGGGCACTTAAACAAACAAAACTAAGGCAGGCGAACTCGCAGCGCAAACAACTGCGGAATAGCGAACGAGCGAACGAACGAACGAACGAACGAACGAACGCAAGCCAGACACATAGATTTGGACTCGTTCGTTAAGCCGAGTAAATCTGGACTGAAGGAGAAAGAGCAGGCAGAAAGCGTCTAGCAGAAAAGGGAGATGGTTAAAAAGTGATAGGAGCAAGGTTTTTGGTGCATGCATCATTTGGTCGTAAACGACAAAAGGGGAGTTTGTGGAAAAATAAAAACACTCGAATGAAGAGATACTTTTTTTCTGTGGAGTAAAAAGCAGTTCATTAGGGCTTCTCTTGGAGGAAATTGTTGGAAAGTACAAACACTAGAAGCCTAAAAACTCAGCCTAAGACTAATAAAACATGAGCAGGAACTTAATCGATTAATAATATTCGTATAAGCGAACACCCTAAAAAAAATGTTAAATAATATTTAAATACTGAAATACTTTTTAATATAAAAATGTTATTATTATAAAAAGTTAATCGTTTAATACTAATAATATTCGAACGACTGGATACCCTAAAAAATTTTAAATTTATGTAAAATTTTAAATTAAATAAAGACACAAACCCAAAATTTTAAATTATAAAACTAGGAAATTAATCGAATAAATATATTCGAACAATCAACACGCGAACACCCTAAAAATATGTTAAATAATATTTATATACTGAAATACTTTTTAATATAAAAATGTTATTATTATATGTAAAAAGTTAATCGTTTAATACTAGTAATATTCGAATGACTGGATACCCTAAAAAAATTTTAATTTATGTAAAATTTTAAATTAAATAAAGACACAAACCCAAAATTTTAAATTATAAAACTAGTTAATTAATCGATTAAATATATTCCAACAATCAAACACGCCAAAATTGTTGAAATATATATACAATTTTATATAATCATAAAAATAAATTTTTATAATAAAAAAAAAACTAATCGATTAGCAATATTCGATTTTAAATTTAGGTCAAGTTTCAAGTACTAATAAAAGTATTTTTAAAAATAAAATTACTCGCGGAAAAACAAAAACCTGATAAGATAAAACCACAAATTTAAGTGCTTAAAAACAAACGAATAAAATCCGTTAAAAAAAAACTTTTTCAAATAAGAAAAAATCACTAATTCGCTTAGAAAGGGCTAGACAATTGATCGATTAATGTTACACACACTCGAACAATCTAAAAATACTTCTTTATATAAAAAAATATCACTAAAAAGCTTAAATTATATATCACAGAAATGGCAACAAAAATTAAATCGATTAGAGGAGTTCTCGAATAACCGAATCTCGTAAAAAATCATAAATTAATGTACTCTACAATATAAAATAAAATCTAAATATAAAACCTTTTTCAGATTATACAAACATATTTCTTTTCATTATTCGAATAATGAAATAATATTTTTGATGGTTTTTTATCACATAAACAAAAAAAAATTGATTGATTCAAAAAATATACGAATATTTTCATAGACAATTTATAATTTAAGAACTCTATTTTAATAATCGGGCATAAAATTTATTAAAATAATAAAAATTTATTAAAATTGATTGATTGAAAAAATATACGAATATTTTCATAGACAATTTATAATTTAAGAACTCTATTTTAATAATCGGGCATAAAATTTATTAAAATAATATTATTCGAATAATTTTTTTTTTACTTTCTAAATCGGAATATATGACTGAATAAATATGTATAGTCGAGTTTTCTCTGTTATTTAATGATAGTTTTGCCTAAAAACTTATTAGTTGAAACAAATTTTTAAAAAATTAATCGATTAAAATTGTTGGAATATTTTATTATTAAACAAAATTTTGTTTTATTCATATGTTGTGTATTTTAAACATTTTATTTTCAAAGTCAGGATAAAAATTTGTTCGAATAAAATTATTCGAATAAAATTATTCGAATAACCGATTTTTTCCTGCCTTCAAACATTTTCTTATTAAACTCTAATGTATTGCTATTTAGGTATTTAAGAAAAAGTATCTGGTTTTATATAACTTAATTAAGCAACCGATTGAAAATATTCGAACAATCGAATAACACTTAAAATATTGCATTTACAAGTGCAGGTTGTTGTTGATAACTACTCACTCACTTACCATTAAATAGTATTAAAAAACGCACTGCTTTACGGGGGCGCTCTAATGCCGAATGCATTTAACCGTTTACCCACTACTCAGTAGCGAAATGTAAATAATACGCACGTCACATTGAAAATTGATGATTGAAAAGTAATGGCTGGATTTTTAAACGTTCGAATACAAATATATTTACATACTTTTTTATGTACATAAAATATGTTAATGGTCGGGTGGGGATTTGGGGGGGGGGGGGGGGGGGAATTATATAATGGCGAATGGAGAGTCAAAATGTGTGTGTTTTTTTTGCAGAGATTTAGCAAATAATGCCAGTTTTGGAAGGGGCAGACAGATAAAATGCAACAGCAGACACATTGATAGAGAATGGCAAAGTTTAACATAAAATCAATACAAATATATAATATGAATTACGGAAAAATGTATTCAGAAAAAACGGAATAACTTTCTTATATATAAAAAAAAGAAACTTCAACTTAAATTAAATAAAATCGAATAAAATTTGGCATGAAAGAGTAAAATTTAAAGAAATTTAAAGTTGTCTTTAATGTTGGGCCACGAAATGTTGCAGTAAATGAATTTTTAACGACTAATGTGGGTTAGTGCCCCATTGTGCACGCACCTCAAACCTCACCACTAGAGTTAAATAAGTGATAGATTTAAGGACTTGTCTAAGGCACTCACTGCTTCACTGCCTCGTTTTGTTCCTTATCAGTGTTACTTAAGGGCAGTTTGTAGTATTAAGAGTATAAAACTCTATAGATTTTCACTGGACTTTGTGGGAGAAAGGCACCTGATGAGATGTGGTGCAAGTGCCGAAAATTTGAATGGCTCCTCGAGGACTCAAATCCGATGAAAAATGTATGCCCAGAAAGTAACCAATTTGGATAAAATCACGAGCAGTTTCAAGAAAGCCTTGGACGTGATATTCTTTGAAAATATTAATGACTTTGAAAACTGGACTGCAAAACTCTCCCTTCAGCCCTGACTGCTGCTAAACAGGTATTTAGTCTCAATTTTTGCTGCTTAAAAACCTACAACATTTTTTGTCGTGTCCCATAAAGTCGAATATTAACGTTCATCAACTTATCAACCGGAAACTAAGAATAAAGATTAGGATTAAGAACTTTTTTGAAGTTTGAATATGAACTAGAGAATATTAGTTTTTTGACCCTTAAAAATACTGGCAAACGTTAACGTTCGATATCGTGAAACACACTTTTAATTGAGAACTCTTTTATGACAGATAATGGCTTTACAATTATAAACAAATTTGCTACGCCAAACGACTCAGGTTTCGGCAACAAGATACCTGATCGCGTCAGAACCAAGTTCATTATAATAACGGATAAAACAGTATAACGCACCCCACACGGGGACACGGTTCCAGTGAGTTGTATAGTCCACTGTCACCAATAAACTTCTTCCTCACCACCAAAATAGATTTTTGAACAACCGGTCCAAGCATGGCAGCTGTATTCTTGCTCTTGTAGTCGTTTGTATATCGTATAAATATTAAGGAAATCGGATGGAGTGCAGGGTGTCTTGCATCGTTTCAAAACAACCCTAACACTTGAATGCTTCTATTGCGCAATGAAAAATGTAGCCGTCCCAGTGAATATCAGAGTTCAATTAGTCAAAGCTTGAGTGATAACCCGGTTTCAAAATTCAAGGCGTGTGTCCCGCTATAACGAACGGAACCCTGGTTAAAAGCAAACATACTTGATAGCAACGCTACTTGCTGGAAATCATACAATAAATGTGAGCGATAGACGATAAGTTCTTTGTCCTTCAAACGCGTTCCTTAACGTGCAACAGGCGTTAAGTTTTGCAGACTAATGAGATCTTGTGGCGCTGGCTACTTCAAATCGTCGTCTTCTCTCCATTTTCGTGCAAATCATTTTCCTTTTTTTGTCTTGGCTTTATTTCAACAACAACAACAACAACAAGAGCAAACATCTGTCCATGATATTAATTTATCACTGACATTATTCAATTTGATTTAGGATTTTCGTTGCTGTCTTTATTACTTGTTTTAATTTAAATACAACGTCTTAAATACCTGTATCTGCACCTAAATCACCTATAAATCAAATAATGCTTTTAGGCAAACGACGGCGAAGAAGGAAAAAATAAATTTCTAGTTTCTTAACAACCACCACCTCAGCTCTGCCCAGTTCCAAATCGTATGTCCGTTGTGGCCGAGCACTCACTCAATATCGGTTAAACGGCAAACGCAGCCAGGGAATGGCTGCCACAACAAATGTTCCTTTATGGCGCTCGCTTGCGTCTCAGCCGTTGTGGCAACAATGTTGCTAATTGCAACAACATGTAATTGAAACTTTACACAACACAAGACTTCCAAGGATTGGAGTTCTGGTTTTTGCCACAACATTCCTGTTCTAAGCACGAATTCTTTGAGCATAAACTGGGTCCGGGTACGTCACAGCGCAATGATGGTTTTAAGACCAAGAAGTCAATGGCTGAAACTGGCTGCCAAGTAGTTGATTCTTGTTGTTGCCACATGTTTGGGCAACATTGTGTTTTAATTAAATTTTGTTGAAGGTAATAAATTAAGAGTAGGAAAAAAAAACATATTATGAAGTTTGAGTTTGAACTTGAAGGATGAAAAACTATTGATGGACATCTGAACGTAATTCAAATTTGTTTAAAAATTAGGCGGAAAAAACGCAAAAAGTTTCAATTGACGAACAGCGGCAGAGTGGAGTTTTTGGTGTTAAAATAAGACGATCTGTTGTACATTCTCATTTTAATGCAATTTGCATGCCAAGTCAGACGAATTGATAATCATTTAAAGGAAAATTTGAAAATTGAACAATTTTCTGCAAAAAGTTTTTTCGCCAAAAATCGCCAAATTTTCTATAGAAAAACTGTAACATCGACAAATTTTCTATAAAAATATTGTGTTGTTAATGCATCATAGATACATTTTTTAAAACGAAATTTTCTACAAAAAATTTCTATATGAAATTGTGTCAGTGGAAAAAATTTTTTTTTTTTGTACTAAATTTTCTAAATAAAAATTGTGTCATAGAGAAATTTCCTATAATAAAATCGTAGACAATAGACAAGTTTTGCAAAGAAATTTTCATTAAAAAAATGTAATTCTATCGACATTTTCTTTATAAAAACTTGTGGCATCATTTTGTGTAGAATTTTTTTTTTATCGTCAAATTTTTTATAAAAAGAATTGCAAAAATTTTCTATGCAAAAATTGTGTCGTAGACAATTTTTTAGTACAAAAATTGTGCGGCGAACAAATTTTCCAGAGAAAAATTGTGTTATGACCAAATTTTTTATAAAAATATTGTATGAAAGAAAAATTTTGTAGAGAAATTTTCTACACAACAAAAACTTTTTTAACGACATTTTGTCTATAAAATTTCTTTAGCAAATTATTTTATCGATATATTTTTTGTAGGAAACTGAGGTCTTGAAAAAAATGTGCAAATTTTCTATACAAAAATTGTGTCATGACCAAATTTTCTATACAAAAATTTTGTCGTAGACAAATTTTTTATAGAAATTTTGTATCATGAACAAATTGCCTATAGAAATATTGCGTCCTAGACAAATTTTGCAGAGCAATTTTTTACAGGAAAAACGAATTTTTTTAACGACATTTTGTTTATAAAAAATTGTGTCATCATTTGGTGTAGAAAATTTCTTTTTAGCGACAAATTTTTAATAGAAAAATGTGTTTCGAAAAAAAAAAAATGTTACTTAAAATATTGTGTCTTGGGCAAAGTTTCTATTGAAAAATCAATTCAATCACATGATTTCTATAGAAAATTTTTCAAAAAAGTTTAAAAAAAAAAAAATTAATTGAAAATTTCTTTGCAAAATTGTTGTTTTTTCTTTAGAAAAGCCGTATGACAGACATTGTTTTATATAGAAAATTGGTTCGATTTTTGAAAGACTATTTTAAAGTTTTTGACTCGCATTTGGAGAAATGCATATTCCTTAATACTATATGACAAAGGCTTGAATTTCAAGTACCATCATTTAAGTACGATATTAATTGATATGCCCTAAAAATGTGCTATTGCCCGATTCATTCAACTGCCATAAAACTTACCGGATACCAATTAGCAACGCACTGTAAATTGACACTTAACAGAAAAAGAAGCAGAAAAAAAGGTGGTGTGAGAAAAGACTAACATTTGCCACAAATACTTGCACACACACACACACACACACACACACACCCAAATAAAAGAAAAACCCTGTCAATAAACATGATTGCTGCCAACACATCATAAAGAGCAGACAACAATGTTGGATGACTCGCTATAAGAATACCAAAAAAACAAAAAAAACAAAAAGAATTGTTTTTCTTTCGTTGCCGCTGCAAGTTTCTGGTATTGTAATTGTTTTTCAGCCTGAAATGAAAAATATGCTGTTCCTCGTTAAAGTGGATTTTCATCTATTTCATCTCTGGAGTGATTGTGTCATTGTAAATGCAATTATTTTGTTCTAGTTCTTTGGGTTTCTTTTGCGGCTTTAAGCAGGCATGCCAAAATCGCGTGAATTGAATTGGTAACGAAGTAAAGTGGGATATTGAGAGACAGTTTTTTTTTCTGCTGGCATGGCTGCCTCCACATTCCCCCCCCTTGCCCTCCCCTTCCACAAGCCGAACATCATCTCTTTCTGAAGCTTTCTTACGTTTGCCAGCCATAACAATGTCTTTATTTTTTTTGTGTTATAGATAAAAGTATCTATTTGCTGGAAGTCATCATAAATAATAGCAGCAAGTCAAGAAATTCTTGTGGAACCAAAAACTCAACATTAACCGGACAAACCGTTTACACTAGACCGCACTGATTCGCCGTAAAAATCTCTCTGCCTTCCCTTTTAATGAGCCAGTGTCTCTCGTTCGCTGCTCTCTACCTCCGACAATTTCTAAGGCCCTGCTTTGTATTCCAGCAACAATTGCTGGAGTATTTTAGCACTTCATCAACAAAAATGTTTGTGCAATTCAACGCATTTTATGAGTAGATTTTTATGTTCATAAAATTTCAAAAGCATTAAGCCGACCGACCGTTCAACAAAAAAAAAAAAAAAGTTAAAAAAAAAAACATGATACAAAAACGTTTACGGAAAAATCAATAGATTTTAGACTTGAACAAACACACACACATCGACACACACCCATGTAAATTACAAATTTGCAGAGGACAACCTTAGTCCAAGTTATTGGCCTTTTTGTGGTTTTTAAGACTTAAATACTTCGTAAGATTTTATGGAGCCCAACAAGAACAGTGGACGCTAAGAAGAAAGGATAAAAAGCTCGATTAGTTTTCTTAAAAATTTTGAACTTTAACTGAAAAGTTTTTTGGTCGAAAATATTTGTAGTTATTAAAATTTGTTTAAGAAAAACTATTCACTATAAAATTTTTTCTATAGAAAATTTTTCCTTATTATAATTTTCCAATAAAAATTTTTCTTCACTAACTTTTTTTTTTCATTATAAAATAAATTGTGTTAATTTTCTGTACACAATTTTTCGTATTATAAATTTTCTGTATTTGTTATTAAATTTTTTTTATGAAAAAAATTTCCTATAGAAAATTTACCGTTATTGCAAGTTTTCTGTAGAAAACTGTATTTTACGTTGTTAATGGGAATTTCTTTCTTCTTTTTTTCTTTAGAAAATATATCATTATTTGAATTTTCTTATTGTATGAAAATTTTTCGTTATTTAAAATTTTTACAACAAATTTATCGTTATTAAAATTTGTTTAAGAAAAACTATTGATTATAAAATTTTTTCCATAGAAAATTTTTTTTATTATAATTTTCTTATGAAAAACTAAATTTTTTTAAAAATAAATTTCGTTTTTTTAAATTTTCTTTAAAAAATTTGTTGTTGTTAAATTGTTTTTTAAAATTTTTTTATTAAAATTATTAAATTAAATTATTAACTACTAAAGCTTTTCTATAGGAAATTCTTTTCTTTTTCTATAAAAAATTTTTTTGTTACTACAAGTTTTCTATAGAAAATATATTGTTATTTAAATGTTTTTATAAAAAGCTTTGCTTTTCATTTAATTTTTTTACAAACAATTTATCATTATTTGAATTTTAATATAAAACATTTTTCGTTATTTAAAGTTTTTCTATAGAAACAATTTACCGTTATTAAAATTTTTCTACAGAAATATTTTGTTATTAAAATATTCGTTATTATTTTAATTAAAATTGTTCTATAGGAAATTTCCCATTATTAAAATTTTTCTAAAAACAAAATTTGTGATTAAAGTTTTTCTACAGAAAATTTTTCGTTATTAACGTTCTTCTCTAGCAAATTTTTCTTTATTTTAAGTTTTCTGTAAAAAAAATTTCTTTATTAGAAGAAAATATATCGTTGTTATAAGCTTTCTATTAAAAAATTTTCTTTATTACAAGTTTCCTACAGAAAATATTTCGTTATTAACATTTTTGTCCAGAACATTTTACCTCATTAGATCTTTCCTAAAGAAAATTTTTAATTTTTAAACAATTTTTTATAAAAAATTCATCGTTATTAAAGAATTTTCTGTAGAAAATTGATTGCTGTTAAGAAATTTTCCTTAGAAAAGGTATCGTTCTTAAAGAAATTTCCATAGAAAATTTATGTTTATTAAAATTTTGCCATAGAAAAATTTTTCTTTGGAAATTGGTTTCTTTTAAAAATTGTTCCATGGAAATTTTTCTATTATTAAATTTTTTCTATGGAAAATGTTGTCAATTGTTGTATAATTTTTTTGTATTAAAAATTATTCTATAATTTTTTTTGAAATAAAAATTTTGTTTATGTATTAATGTGTGTGTGTGCGTGGCTCTGGTTTTGTGCTTGTCCTGTTCTTCGAGCTTTTACTTTATAAACCTGGTTTTTTCTTGAGTTCAATCTATGATTTCCCAACATCTTCGACTGTTAGTTTATTCTTTGTGGTTAAACGGCAGAAAGCTTTAGAAAAAGCCGTGACTTGACAAAGACAATAAGAAGACCTGCTTTAAACTTTTAGCGGTTTGTAAAAGAGATAAAGAAACCAAGAAAAGCAACCAACTTTGTTCCTTTTGCTAACAAAATGCCGACAATGGTTTCGATTAGAATTTGTGATTTTCAGATTTCAGTTGAAGCAAAAAAAAAAAAAAAACAACGAAACTGAAAAAACTTAATTTAAAACGTGCCAGAACGTAAAATGGCATATTTCGCATGTTCTGTCTCTTTCTATCGCACCAGATCAGCACACATTTACTTATAATTTATTAATTAAGCAGTTGTTCGTGCTGTTGTTTTGTTTGTTGGCTATTGGTTTAGTTTGTTGCTGATGAGTGTATGAATTTGTGCTTGGGATTTTTTGTTGTATTTGTTGTGCTTGAGTTTTGCTTTTCTCTTTGAGTGCGCGTATATTTTCGTATGAGTTTCCAGATGTTATGAAACTGTATGTGGATGTCGAAACATGTCTAAAAGCGTGTAATTAGAAGTCCGATTTCCACGAGGAGAGCGTGGGTTCAAATCTTGCAGACTGCAAAGTGAGCATGAATTTTTTTGAAGAGTTTTTAAATTTTTTAGTATTTGTTTTAACATATTTTAATATATTCTGTGTAGTTTTTTTAGCTTCAATCTGTTGCTTAATACATTTTGAATAAAATATTTTTATTTAAAGAAATTTATTTGTTGAATGAGTTGCAAAACAGGTTGGTTTCGTTGATCCCACAATCTAAAAGTATTTCTTTAACCGCTGAATAGCCGAACAGTGTAATTATTATTGTAATTTGATATTATAAAATTGATTACTGGAACATTATTAAATAATATTTTGTTTTTAAAAATCACACTGTGTGACGAATAAAAGACCATTTTGATTTTAAAGCCTAAGTTTTCCACGACGTCCTGTAGGCAGTCGTGGCCGAGCGGTTAAGGCGTCTGACTAGAAATCAGATTCCCTCTGGGAGCGTAGGTTCGAATCCTACCGACTGCGAATCTATTTTTATATATACATACATGGATACAATTTTGATAAATAACTTATTTTAAAAAACATACGTATATTTAAATTAAAATTGGAATAAATAAATGGAGGCGTCTGTCTGACTCGATATCAGATTCCTCCCGCTGGGAGTGTAGGGTCGGATCCACCCGATTGCGTAAATTTATTTAAAATTATTAAAAACGAGGTGAGAAGATTATGTATGAAACAAATTTTACTTATTTTTTTTTATTTGTTTTAATAAAAACGGTTACAAATTTAATTGTATTATTTCACGCAAACGCAGGGATGAAAAACGAATAGCGTTAGCGTTGTCGATAACGGTTTTATTTATAATTTTTTCGAAGAAAATCGTGTATATGTATATTCCGGCTCTATAATAGTACATAAATATGCTCCATTAAAAGTAATATTTAGTTATTAACAAATTCATAAGTAATAACGTATTTAACTTAAAAGAAATTGTTTTATAAGATTTTAGAATTTCATCGATTCTAAGAACTTTATTTTGCTACTGTTTTTAAAATAAAAACATGTTATTTCCGTCTATCAAATTTTGCAAATTTTAAAAAATATTTAAAAAAATTGTATATGTATAAGCAGTCGTGGCCGAGCGGTTAAGGCGTCTGACTAGAAATCAGATTCCCTCTGGGAGCGTAGGTTCGAATCCTACCGACTGCGTAACCGGTGCTTTTTATTATACATATTTAAAGTTATTAAATTATTAAAATTATTTAATTTTTAAAAACTAAATGAGAGGATATTATGTATGAAACAAATTTTAGTTATTTCTATTTTTTTTTTTAATAAAAATAGTTACAAATCTACTTGTGTTACTTCACGCAAACGCAGGGATGGAAAACGAAACGAATAATTAATTTTAGAATTTTAATCGATTCTAAAAACTTTAAGTTGCAACCGTTTTTAAAGCAAAAACATGTTATTTCCGTCTATCAAATTTTGAAAATTTTAAAAAATATTTAAAAAAATTGTATATGTATAAGCAGTCGTGGCCGAGCGGTTAAGGCGTCTGACTAGAAATCAGATTCCCTCTGGGAGCGTAGGTTCGAATCCTACCGACTGCGTAGAATGCCATTTACTTTTAAAATATTAAATTTAAAAGATTTTTAAATCGTTTTAAAATGGACTTTAATAGATTAGATATGATTAATAATTAATTGTATCCTTATCCGAGTGTGAAAGACGGTACAATATCATTGCTTTTCGTATAAGCCATCGTAAACAGTTAAGGGGAGTTTTGGACAAGATCGAAATGCCTGCCTTCAAACCGTATACGAGTGAAGAATGCCTGTGGATGGATGATTTTAAATGCTCAGGCTGGACGGGAGCCATCATTTAAATATCCATTTTTTTCATTTCTGTTGGTCAGAAAATATATTAAAATTCATATTGAAACTAAATCTGTAATGAAAATCCGTTCCCGGTTAAAGGTTTAATAGACAACGAATTGTGCGTATCGAAGAAATTATTGCTACTGCAGTACAAAGTATTCTTTGATGCGTTGCCGTTACCAGCTTGTTGTACTTTGTCCTTCGGCTACATGGAAAATTTTTCATAATTTCTGGTTTATTATGTGCCTACAAAATACAACTCTAGCAAGAATTAATAGCAAATGACACTCGTTTGTGTCGCATTTTCTGTGATTGGAATTATTTGCAACTGCTCGAAGATGAACAGTTTTATCAAAGAACTGTGTTTAGTTAAAATGTTAAAACAAATATTTGGAGCGAAGGCAGTTCTCAAATTGATTAAAAATTTTATTTGTGTAATTTTTTTTTTAATTTTATAATTTGTGGCAACAAAAAATCTAAGAAATTTGACTATAAATAAGTTTGGAAACAATTGGCAACCATGAGCAGTCGTGGCCGAGCGGTTAAGGCGTCTGACTAGAAATCAGATTCCCTCTGGGAGCGTAGGTTCGAATCCTACCGACTGCGAAGTTTTTTTCTTCTCAGTCGTTTTAAGTTTGTTCCGCCTAATATATAGATGGAAAACAAAGTTCTCTGGGGTTGAAAAATTTGAAATGCGGAAAGTTTTAAAGCCGACGACGAAGTCTTTATATTATTTTGGTAATTAATTTCAGTCATCATTTAACACGACTGATGGAACAGAAACGCTGTAAGATAATTTTTCGTTCTTATATTTTTTATGGAGATGTTCAAGGCCCAAAATTTTTGCTTTCAGCTGAACAGCTTATAGGTTGGTTTCCGAACGAACAAGTTTTGGGGGCCCATTTTGACAATTTCCAGCCACATACATACATATATTTTTCTTGTTGTACTGAGAATACCGGCAAACGTTCGACTTGCAACAGATCTTATGTGTCAGCCGTTTGCATTAAAATGTCGTTTTTTTCTATCGCAAATTCAAAAGCAGCGACATTATCAGTATAATGACGCTTCACATACAACAACTTATTTTTTTGTTTGTTTGTTTGTTTGCTTAAATACTTATTTCTTCTTCTCTGGTCTTTAATTGTATAAATCGTTCATTCTATCTAAATGTATCGTGTCAAAATATAATAAAATTATTAATTACCAATTCACTTAAAACATTTGTAACATTTGATTAAATTATTAAATTCATCAGAGAAAGAAACTGCCAGCGCAAAGAAAAAGATTTATTTAAGAAAAATTATAAATTCCAAAGACGAAGGTGTTTGGAGCAAGAAGAAGAAGAACAGAAAGATATTAAAAATAATATGTATAGAAACATACATACGTATTTATGAATTTAGTTGGTTAGTCAGACTAATTGCTACTTTCCGGGTAAGAAAATCAACCAAGCGTTAAAAGCAACATATTACAGACCCACATACACACACACACGCACACATGCAAACACACATACCGATACATTCATACAAATCCATTAATTTTACTTACAAATACAATTTTTAGTAACAAAAAAAATGTATGATATTAAAACGACTTGAATGTACTTTATCGTCAGACTTTATGGTGCTCATAAATTTAATTCATTATAATTCTGATATAGTTTTGAACTGAAAATTAGATTTCATGGCTGATATTTACAAAATAATGCAAACATTTGCATTTGTCGTGGCCCAGCGTTTAAGTAAATCTGATCTGTAAATCATCTTGGTTTCAGACCACAACTAACCGTAATCCAAACTCTTTGATTTCCTTACAAAGTCATCTATATTATTTTGTTTTATTTAAAATTTAAAAATAAAATGTTCGATTCTTAAAAAGAACAGAAATCAAATCGTTCGCAGTCGGTAGGATTCGAACCTACGCTCCCAGAGGGAATCTGATTTCTAGTCAGACGCCTTAACCGCTCGGCCACGACTGCTTATATCGCTCAAGCACGCAATTGCTTAAATTTATATATTAATTAATTAAATTCATCATATTTATGTAAGGCAGGGAATCCCCTTCTTACGTTGTACGTATGTATACGTATTTACATACATATATGTATATATATGACTGTTTAAATACGGTGAAAAATTGCGTTAGGGGACAGGAAAATGCCTAACATGGTTACATCATTATACAGTTCACAGTGCTGGTATTTGGGGACTTGCGAGAGACTTGAAAGCCTCTCATTTTCCATTTAGTCCACTTTCTTCTGTTTCTAACAAATCGTCCTTGTATCTGCGTCTGAGTAACTTTTTTACTCGTATTTCTTTTATCGACTGCTCAGAATATTATTTATATATTCATAAATTTTTATTCTGTCTACTTCAAAGTGTTGCCTCCTGATACTGAGATACAATATGAATAAACAAAATTGCGACTTTTTCGACAAAATTCAGCAAATTTTGAACGAATTTCCCTGTCACACGTTTCATGCCTAAAATTTTCGAAAAAAATTACAAGACACAGCCATCCGATGTGTTGACATCTCGTTTGCCATTCTAATTGCAATGACGGTTCACCGGACTTAATTTGCCAACGTTTTTCTTCAATTACATTTCGTTTTAGTGTCCATCTCGTTTCCATTCTAACGGCAAGGACGGTTCACCGGACCTAATTCGCCAACGTTTACCTTCCATTATATGTTTTTCGTAATTATATTTCGTTCTAGTCTCCAGCTCTTACACCTGAAGAATATTGGAACTGTTACACCTCCCCATTTTGTGGAGTGTAGAAAGCATCTTTGTTAAACAATAATTTAGTTCTAATTATCTTGATCCTAATTTATTGAACTATTTAAATTATAATTTTTGCAATATCCAAAAGGAAAATAGCAAAAGGCCTCCAGGTGATTTGGCCATACTTTCTATTTCATGTTTTATTAAGATCAATTATTAATGTCGCTGTCCATCTCACGTCACGTCGTGAGCACGGTCTGTGTTCGAGCGGATTTTGTCCCTAGTGTTTTTGTGCTTGTTTTTGATGGATTTATCGCTGCTCGCTCTAAATACCTTTTCTTTGTTTTGGAATAGTCAATGGGCATAGTTCCGCTAAAGACGATTACTGCCGGTGGCGACGCTGTGCAATATGCTGAGGTTACTCTGACAGCAACATGTTCCTTCGGCAGTTGCGGATAATTGATGTAAACACGATTAATCGTCATAAAAGCACAACGATGAAATCCTTGCAAAATAAGAACACGAATTTAGGTTTCTTTCCGCGTATTAAAACTGTAAGAGCACGAATTTACTTTTCTTTGCGGATACTCCGTTTAAATCACCGTTTAATCGCATCACGAATAATCGCGGTTTTAAGTTATTTCACAACAATAAACATTTTCAATTTTTTTGCTGTTCTAAACCAAAAACCCATTCTCCGTTTCATATTAAATTTGTGAATAATTTAATTTATTTTATCCACCAGTAAGACCTAATGTAGCTGCTTTCAGTTTCCCGAAAACAATTAAAACTTCACACCAAAACGGCAAGAGGAAAAAAAACCGCAAATGCTTCGGCAACATGAAGCATTAATAAGCCGGGGGGAATTGCAACAAATAATTATCATCGTACTAGTTACTCATTATGAGGTGTTCGTAATGTAAAACCAAAAGAAGAAAAGAAGAACAAAACAAAACTACAGAGAGTTGGCGAAATCTCTCATTTACTCCTTCCGCTCTATAATTTTAACTGTATTTTCTTAAGGTGATTTTCCACACACGATATCTTTGCAAATAATGCCCGAACTGGGAGAACTTTAATGCCAGCCATTAATGTAGACTATAATTAAAGATATCATAAACACATCGTAAATTTTGTTAAACAAAATTAAAGATAAAGAAATGAAATTAAAAATTGTTAAAATGCCCAGAAAAAGGAGGCGTGCGGCGCTTGCAAGCAATTCACATGTAACGGTGCAATTAATGGGGCTTTATGAAAACCATAAATAAAAATCGTACAAGATTGTTTTCTCAACAATTCCAAAAGCGTGTACTCGTACATACTTAAGTTGCATTAAATAGATTTAAATAAAACGTAATTAACTGAACGACGCAGCCGGTAGGATTCGAACCTACGCTCCCAGAGGGAATCTGATTTCGAGTCAGACGCCTTAACCACTCGGCCACGACTGCTTGCAGGGCAAAATAGCAAAACATTCACTTGACCAGTTAAGCGAAAAAAATACCAGGATAATTCGAATTAAGAAAACAAGGAGCTAAAAAATCTGAAAATCCAAAAATTTGAGCAAGAATTTTTGAAAGGAATAAAAGTCCTGAAGAACTTAAGGTTAAGTTGTTCAAAGAACCTGCTTATATACATAAATATATCTGGTATATATTTAGAAATCTTGTAGGGACGGCGCCATAACACTTTAAGGAGTGAGACAGTAATAGCGAGGCCTTGAGCGCACACACCAATAACTTTGACCAGGAATAGTACTGGAAACTGGGGGAATCAAATGAAAGTGAGAGTTGGACTTGTGAACTTTTGGATAGCCAAGCAGTAATCAAAGCCCTTGTTAATTGCACTTTCACATCCAGGACTGTATGGGAGTGTCACAAGGAGCTGATCGGGCTAAGTTCTAAGACAATAGAGGAAACAAGATGACATACATCTACATAGGCTAAAAGGGGGCTTAAAGCGGATAGAAAAATGGGTAACAATTAAAGTGGAGGAAAGATATTAACGGTTTTGTACATTCCAAAAAGTTTCTGAGCTTTTTGATACCAGGAGGACGCAAGTTGCATTAAAACCTAAGACTACTGTTGGAGCAAGGCTTTCCTTAAGTTGGCTACAGATTTAATGAGGGGTTACTAAAAATTTTGGGGGGGGGGTAAGGAAATCTGCTGATTAAAAACCAAATCCTCCTCACGAGAAAAGAAAACTTCTCACGATGGGAGCTTCCTTTTTTTTTTTGTGTTACAACAATCCCTCTTACTGGAACCTCACATTTTTAATTCTAAAGTTTACCTGCCTGATGGTGATCAAAGCCACATGTAAACTAAACAAGAGTTCATCACCGCCCCCGTGAGTTTTACGAGGAGTATGTAAGTGGCAAATACCTTGGATCACAATCTTGGATCTTATAACCAACCTTTTACTAAGGAGTTCAGGTGTTGCAATTCCTAGCACTAAAGCAGTTCCCTAAACAGTTCAGAAAGCAGGGCATATGAGTTATGGCATCAAAGTCATTTAAGGATATTCTTTCTTAATCAACAGCTCACCCAGTTACCCACTGAGGTAGACATCGGACTGCAAGATCCCCGATAGGTAACTAGTACCTGCAATGTGAGGAATTACTAATGTTCCCTAACTCTTTCTCGACATCAGTATTCCGTCGAAAAAGGTAACACTAAGAAATTAGAATGTCCTTATAAGACAAGCCAACAAGCCCCATTACCGAGGAGACCCCCTGTTATGATAACCACTACCCGGACATTGGATCCAATTACTTGAAAAATTCCCGCAATAACATGAAATATGTCGAGCAACTTCTATTTCTCATCTTACCAGAATCTATATAAATAGTTTTCCTAGTAATGGGATTTGTACCTTAATAGGACCTCAACAATCCGCCGCCATAACAAGCTAATACTGGTATGGTTCGATCCATTTTCACCAGATGCCTCCAGAGACCCGAACGCTTGCATTGCACAATTCTATTTCGGTCCGTTTATTGCTTCCTCAAAGGCTGTGCTACACTTTTGAAGTGCATATTTTTCACACAAAGTTTCGTACGAGTCCTTTTTGTTTTCTGTTTTCTTTTAAGAGGTGACGATATTTAACGATATAACTGTTAAATTAACAATTCACTGCAACTCAAGATTATTATGCGGTGCATTAAAGCAAAAATTTTATTTGGCCAGGTTTGAGTGAAAAGCAAACATGTTGGCAATTTTATAATGAAGAAGACGATTGGATGATGGCGATGTAAGGACGAACGCAACACATGGCGAATGCAACGAAGCCAGAGTATTTGAAGTCAACACTTGGCTTAATATGTCATCATAATAACAATCGCATTGTTTCATGACACGTGACAAGTGTTTTTTCCCCACATTTTTGCTTTCTTGTCGGCCGGGGCAGTGGGGGAGACCAATGCTCAGGGGTTTTATAATCAAATTAGGGGAAGGAAGGATAGCGAAAGAAAATCTGGTTTCTAAGGAATTGTTTTAAGGGATTATGACAAAAGTCTGTGTCGCTTTGAAGGCAAAATAAATGAGCAGATGTAAAAAGTTGCTAAAGGCACAAAAGCTTTTCAGCTGCTTGAACAAATAATGTCACGTTTGCTATGCAAGAAATGCTTTCTTTTTCGTCAGAAATTTATTTTTATCCAATAATAAATTATAGCAATGAATTGCAGAATTAGTCAAACTTTTTAAAGCCTGAATAGAAAAATCTTTTAAAAATCAAACATATCCGTTCAGATTCAGAGAAAAGTTATTACTATTTGGCATTCTGGCGTTGGTCATAGATTGAGAAGCCGATACTTTTCTGACACGTTCTGGCTGTGGTTTAAACCTAAAAACGCAGGAAGAGACTTGGAAAGATACTGGTGATCCTTGTCTTCGAGATGCTGTTGTTTTGCAACAGGTTCTGTTTATGTAATGAACTAAGACGCAGAGGTATATAAACGGATGGATATAAGCGGTTGGTTCTTTTGAGGATTTCGGGTCCCTCACATAGTCCCTCCCATTACCTGTCAGCCGATTTACAAAACAGAAGGCTGATCCCTTCTAGCGCGAGATCTCGAGCAACAGGTTTATGTTTTAAGCCGTCGCCATATTTTATAAGAAGTTACCACCTGTGTGAGCCTTGCAAGTCACAGGGGAGCGTTAATAAGCCGTCTACCAGTTCACTGCTGTGGAATGGGGCCGTAAGGCAGGTGCTGGCATAAATAAATTCCATAGTCTGTATTGATAGTGGGATTTTTTAGTTTAATTATATATAATTGTCGAATTTTCATTTAAAATTTTGGTGTTTCAATATAAAATATGGCAACCTCTTATTCTTCTTCTTGTTTTCTCTATTAACAGCTGATTTTGATTAAACTTTAGTGCGAATGTTGCTAAATCGACCAAATCGATTTTGTAGATCACCAAAAACCCCCAAAAAAATGCTTCTTAAAAACTTCTTCTTGTTTTATCTATTAACAGCTGATTTTAATTAAACTTTAGTGCGAATGTTGCCAAATCGACCATTTTGTAGATCACCAAAAAACCCCGAAAAAAATTGCTTCTTAAAAACTTCTTCTTGTTTTATCTATTAACAGCTGATTTTAATTAAACTTTAGTGCGAATGTTGCCAAATCGACCACTTTGTAGATCACCAAAAACCCCAAAAAAAATTGCTTATTAAAAACGAAATATATATTTCTCGTTTTTTTTAAAAAACTATTCGTTTTTTAAAAACTATTCGTTTTACAGAACACACCTGAATAGTACAGTTCAATGTACACAACTTCAATAAAAATTTCAATTGCATTTTTAATGTTAAACAGCAACAAAAAATACTCATTCGAACAACGTGATTTTTGTTTATAAAAACCCTTGTGGCAAAATTCAGGCTAATTGATATGCAATTGTAGATCTGGAAAAACCAACCGCTACAACAGCTACAACAACAAAAGCGTTAGTTGTTGTTGTTGTTTTACACAGAAATGATAATAATAATAATTTTAATGATGACGATGATTTTAAGTTGGTCGTTCCGTAAGTTGGCCGGCTGGTTGGTTGACTGGACGCCTGGATGGATAGAAAAATAGTTTGGTTGATTGTTGATGGCATTTTTTTTCTTCATTTTGCTATTTATTATTAGTTGACAAGCCGGCCCGGCACGTACAGCTTATAAAAATGTTTGCTTTACAGCGGAGCGCATTTAACTAAATCTACATCCATCTTTTAACAACCGTCCGCTTTGACTGGCCCCGCCTGTCTGTCTTTCAATGCATTTAAAACTTGCAAACGCGTTGGCTTTTGGTTGTTTAAATATTTTTGTCTCATTTATGAGGTAAAATACTGGCATAAAATTGTAATTTTATATTTAAACTTTTTCAAGGTTATTCGTATTTAGTACTTGATGTGTTTGATTTTTTGCTCTTCCCAAAACATGTCAACTAAACACTTGTACAATCATAAAATTTACTACAAATGAAAGTGAAATGTTGTACTAATCAGGTTAATTTTTGCAACTAAACATAGAGGATTTACCCGTATAATTGGTTATAATGTTCAAGCAAAAACGCTAAAAAGAAATTATAAGAAACAAATACTTCAAATCACCACTTGACAGCAAAGTTTGTATGTATAAAAAGAAAACTTCAATATAAATCGAATTGTAAAGAAACAAACAATAATCTTAAGAATTCTACTCTTATGACTGACCACACTCAATGTATGTGTATGTGTGTGTGTGTGTGTGTGTGTGTGTGTGTATTTGTATAATTAAACAACTGTTGAAATGTTGTAGGCAATAATATGTGCCCGTATATATAATAAAGCAATTATTTGTTTAATTATTATCGACGCGTTACTAGACAATGACCTTTGCAAACTATAGTGTGAGTAGGAATACAAAAATATTAAAATATAATAAAAAGCAAAAAGAAAAAATTATTGTATAAAAAAAAAACAGCAAAAATACTGCTTATTTTACTTTATAGTTTCAGATTCTGGTTTACAACTTGCAAAATACACAGCTTTAAAAAAAAAAGGTAGTAAAATACTACTTTTTTGCACACATGCATAAAACGGCAAAATTTAAATTTCTCTTAAATAAACTGCAATATTTTTATTAAAACAAAAAAATATTAAAAGAATTTTTTTCTTCTTGTGTAATAAATTTAGCACTTTTTTATCTAGCACCAGTTTTATCAAACCATCAGGTACCAACATAATTTATATACAAGAAAAAAAAATAAAAGAAAAGAAAATAATGAAAAAAAAAAAGATTTTTCTAAAAGGTAACAAATCTATTACTTTTCCTACAAATTGTTTTATTCTTTTTTTCCTTGCCCGTATCGATTATATTCTGGTCTTAATTTTTATAAATATACAAAAAAAAAAAAATCTGAAAAAATATCTCAACTAATTTTTAACTAATTTATAAATTATAAATAAATAAAAATAACTACCAGTTTTTCTCTACTGCAGGCCAATGTTTGCATTTTTTTTTTTTGCAAACGTAGGATATTTTTCCTTTCCTAATAAATAAATATGAAAGGAAAATATTTTCTGACAAAATGTCTAATCCTGATAATATTTTTTTGTGAAAGTACAAACATTGCACTTCGAATAACTATCTACTACTATTTGCAGCATATTATTTTCTTTTTTTCTTTTAACGCTATCGATTATATTCTGCTCTTGTCTTGTAATAAATATAGAATATATAAAAAGAAACTTTTTGGAAAAACTATTTAATCTACTATCAGCTTTTTTCCACACCAATATTTGTAGTCTATCGATTAAATTTGTGAAATTTTATAGAAAAAAAAAAGCAGAAACAAAATTTTCATTATAAAAAATTAGTTTTGCAAAAAAGTAGTAGATTTACTACTTTTCTTTTTTCTGCTCTTTTTCTTAATAAATATATATAAAAAATTTATTTTCTGAAAACGTATTTAATCTACTACTATTTTGTTGTTGTTGTTGTTGTAGCCCAATGTTTAAAATCTGTCGGTGAGCTTGAAAAAATTTTATGAGAAAAAAACGCAAAAGAAAAACTTGCATTACAAAAAACTAGTTTTTCTAAAATATAGTACATCTACTACTTTTTTAAATTTATGATTTTATTCTTTTTTTTTTGGCGTCAAAGATTATATTCTGCTCTTTTTCTTAATAAATAAATATGAAAAATATATTTTCTGAAAAAGTGAAATCTA